>CM053581.1:530088216-530106444 GCA_028627135.1 Pseudochirops cupreus | reverse complement strand
AATACAACCTGAGTGTTCCAAAATAGATGCTAAGTGTCTGGGTGATGGAGCTGAAATCACAGCATTTTGGAGATGTGAAAGACCTTGATCCAAGTTTTTCATATCAGAAAACTGAATCCCAGAGAGATTTAGTGTGGTATAGTCAGTGAACAAGCATTTATTAAAGGTTACCTTTGTTCCAGGGACTGTATTAAGCACTAGAGATACAATTAAAGGCAAAAATATGATCCTCCCCACAAGGAACTTATAGTCTAATAACTGTGTGTAAAAGACCACTGCAAAGAAGAAATGGAAGTTAATGGCAGAAGGAAAGCCCTAGCATTGGTATAGAGGAAAGAGCATTGATTCTGAGTAGCTGGATTCAAACCCACTTCTGATGCTGATTTCCTGACCTCAGGACAATAGCTTAGCCTCCCTAAGCTTGTTTTTTTTTCTTCTGTAAAAGGAGGAAGCTAAATGAGAAGGGCTTTCAAGGTCCATTCCAACTCTAGAGCTACAATATGAATTCTTACGAACGTTAACTATAACCACATTGCTGCTGTCATAAGATAGAGATTCACATAACCAATACCATTGTGCTTTAAAAAAAAAATCTGTGTCTGTTAGGGTTTTTTAGGTTCTGTTTTTCTCATTAAAACTGCCAGTCTGGTGTATTTTAATGCAATTGACCCAAATTCATGGAGGATAGTTGGGTTTTTTTTTAAGTGCCCCATTGATTTAACATTCATGTCAGTAACAAGAATACTGGAAAATAGTTATAAGCAGGGACCAGATGAACAATTCAAATGACAGACAGAGACGTTTAAGCTTGCACCAACCTTATTATGTTACAATCAGATGCTGGGTGTTTAATGGATCCCAGGAAACTACATTCATTCTGGAGAAAAATATGGTGGGGGTTTTTTTTTTTTGCATAATATCCAGCCAGTGCTACATCAAAAACCCTAAAGACCATGGTATGCTAAGCTCTCAGAATCATGAAGTCAGGTTATAGGACAGCACATAGGAAGATTCAGAAAGAGTTTAGAAACAACTACTACAAAGAATCATTTGAAATAAAAAGGGCATCTTTTACTATTACCAGCAAAAAGAAAAAAAAAAGAAAAAAAGGATAAAAAGTTCTCCAGCAGAATTAAGGTAGACAGCAAAGAAATGCAAGTCTTATATATCTGTCCACACTTATTATCTGTTTTCCCCAACCTGACACTATATTACAATCACATTACGATGCTTACTTCAAAGGGGTTATAATTTGTCAGGCATCCTTGAGCCTTGGATAATAAGTGGAGTTGGTACGATGTTTCCTAGGGTTTATGTAATTTCATTTCTCAGTTATAAATATTGTTCGAGAAAGGAGGTTGAAAGACAATTTAGAACATACACAGAAAACTAGGAGTGTAATTCTAGTTCAGTGGGGGAGAAGGAAAGCTTTGGTTTTTCATCAAAATAGTTGCAGTATATATGGTATTTGTTGAATATAATAAACATAGCTTAACCATGTGGTTCAGTGGCTAGTGCATGAACTGGGCTTGGAATCCAGAAGACCTGTGATTGAATCTCACACCTGTCACCTTACTGTGTAACAGTGGACAAGTCACCTAGAGTCTCTGAACCTCAGTGTCCTCATCTGTAAAATGATAAATATAATAACGAATGTAGAATCTACTTCACACAGTTCAAATAAAGCCTCAGTGACTCTCCAGTGCCCTTAGGATAAAATATAATTTCTCTCTTTGGCACTTAAATCCCTTTATAATATTGAGTCCAGTCTATCTTTTTTAGACTTATTATACTTTATTCCTCATTACATATTCTATGCTCCAGCCAAACTGGCAAACTTACCATTTTCCATACATGACATTCTGCCTCCTGCCTCTGTACTCCCTCCCCCTTCCTCTGCCTTAGAATTCTCTTCCTCATCACTCCCACTCCTTGCAACCCCTACCTTTTATCAAAGCTTAGTTCAAAGGTTACCTCCCTGAATTGACCTTCCTTGGGTCCCCTACTGGCTAGGCAAATCTCTATGTCCTTATTTCGCATATAGCCTGTCTGTACCTATGCCTGAACATCGTATACAGTGCTAGTAGAATGTAAGCTCCTTGTGGGGTAGGTACTGTCTTACTTTTATATTTGTATCCCTAGTGTATATAGCACAGTACTTGATATACAGTAGGTGCTTAATAAATGCTTGCTGATTGATTAAAATGAAATAAATGAAAAGTGCTTGAAAGTTCTATGTTGTTATATATGCATAATTATTCTTATTTAGTTCACAGTCTTACTGACTTCAAGTGTAATGCTTTCACCTTTCCAAAAATAAAACACAGTCCTCATTTCAATGAAAAGAGATAGATTTGGTAAACAATTGTCAATTTCCTCCCTTTGCTGTTTGAAAGACTAAATGCAGAGTGAGTAAAAATGTGTAAGAACAAAAGAGCAAAGTCATAATCATTCTGGCAGCTTCACAACAACAACAACAACAACAGCCAGAATTTATATAGTGCTTTAAGATCTGCAAAACAATTTACAGATATTATCTTATATCACAACAACCCTGGGAGATGGATGCTATTATTAACTTTACCTCACAGCCGAGAAAGCTAGACAGACAAAGGCTAAGTGACTTGCCCAGGGTCATAGAACTAGTTAGTATTTTAGGCTACATTTGAATTCAGGTCTTCTTGACTCCAGGTTCAATATCCCATCCACTGTGCCACCCACCTTACAATTCAGGGAGGCAAAACAGAATTTTGATGAGATACTCAAAAGACATATACAAACAGTAAATTTGTTCAGTCATTCAGTTGTGTCTGACCCTTCATTACCCTGTGGACCATATCACACCATTACTGTCCATGAAATTTTGTTGGCAAAGATACTATAGTGGTTTGTTATTTCTTTCTCCAGAGAATTAAGGCAAACCGAGGTAAGGGACTTACCCAAGGTAATATAGCTCATAAGTATCTGAGACCCAATTTGAACTCAGGTCTTCCTGACTTAAGACTTGACTCTCTATCCCTGAACCATCTAAGCTGCCTGCTATACAGCTTATAGTAGGTAACTAATAATTTTTTCCTACTTTAATTATACTGCCTTGAGGTTTGCAAAACACTTTACATATATCATGTCATTGAAGAAGGCCAGTGTAGTGGAAAGTATTCTGAATTTGGAATCAGAAGACTTGTGTTCAAGTCCCAATTCTGCCTTTTACTCTCTGACCTTGGACAAATCACTTAACCTCAATGTCTTCATCTTTAAAATGAGATATTTGGACTAAATGAAATCTAAGTTATGTTCCAATTAAAAATCTATTATTCTACAATACTCATAACAATTTTAGGAAATGAGTACAATTATAAATCTCCATTTTACAGATAAGGAAACAGGCTCAGAGAAATGAAGTGACTTTGCCAGGATCACAAAACTGATAAGAGTCAGAAGTGTCATATTTAGCTAGTAGTTCTAACTACAAATCTAAAGTTCTAACCACAGTTCTCTAACTACAAATCTACCATCCGATACTGTCTGTCTTTTAAACTAATCTCACTACTGATGAAAAACATCTGCATGAGAGTAAAACTATCATGCTTTCTCAGGAATTCTGAACCCTCCTTAACAAGAAAGCTTTTATAGATTGCAACAAAAGTTTGGGTGGTCAGTCCATAAACATTCATTAAGCTTCTACCATGTGCCAGGCATTTACTAAATGCTGGAGATACAAAGAAGACAGAAGACAGTCCCTGCTCTCAGTAAGTCTATTTGAAACCAGAATTGAAGGCTAATGTGGTCACAGCATCATAGATCTAGAATCAGAAGGTGTTTAATCCAAGCCCTCATTTCACAGATGAGAAAACTGAGACCTGGGGGAGGATAGGGAACTTGTCTAAGGTCACGTAGGTACTAAGCTTCTGAAGCACTATTTGAACCCAGGGCTTTCCCCTACACCACTCATTCATATGTTCATATTATTTCTCCATAGGTGACTTCTCATGGAGAGAGAAGAGGCAGGTCCCATGGAAATACTCGGTTCATTGGTGTGGCAGAGGCTGAAAAAGTTGCCTGGCCAGAGCAATATACCAAAAATATTTCTATGGCTCTCTCATTTGTTACTGCTACCAAGCGATCAGAGCAGCTCTCTTTCCAGGGCAGCTTCTCTTTCAATCTTTTTACATCCAGCAGAGCAAATTCATGGAGTGGCAGCATGATACAGAAATTAAGAAGCCCAGTAAAGACAAATACCCAGGTTAAAACCGGAGTGCCGTAAGTGGTCTTCAGGAAAATGCACAAATGAAACTTACTTTTCCAATCTGGTCACTGAAGACATAGTTGAGCTTTCCTGTGAAGGTTGTAGAAGAAATAATCCATTCCAGTCAACCCTCTTGGCAGCAAAACCACAAAGATGTAATGCTGTTTTCTTGACAAGTCTCACAGAACATCCCTACAGGGATTTCACCTTGCAACAGTATCAAATGTATGTTACACAAAGACTAATTGGAATTAGAGAAAGTCAAACATCTGATTCAAGGCATGTACTTGGCCCTCCCTAAAGGCTGGGGTAAAGAGTTCCATCTTTTAATAGAGGAACATTGCAAAATGGTCATTGACAGCAGGCTAGGCACTCCCCCCTAACACCCCTCCCCCCACACACGGAAACACAGGAGAGACATATCAGATAAGTACTGAATAGTCTGGATGGCTGGACAAAAGGAGCCCCTCCTGGGCTTGTTGCCTTTGAAGCAAATGATTATAGTTCTAGTTTAAAAGTCAGACTGGTTTAAAAAAAATACACATGCGCTAATTGGGACAGTTGGGTGTTGAAAAATTATTCAGAGGAACCACTTCCATAATGATTGTCTGACAAGAAAATCTCCTGGGGTTTATTTCAAACTGACCGTGCTATTCTACAGGATAGTCCATAGGATAATAATAAATCCACTTGAGAACTAGAGGAAGGGTATAGCTTACTTTTCTCCTGGCTGTGCATGGGAATAGATAATAAAGGGTGACACTAATACTGAGAAATTGATTCACAAAAGGTGTGGAGTATTAAAAAAATCCACGTGAGCAATAAGTAGCTGACATCATATTTAGTCCTCATGCTCTCTCTTTAGTATTTAAAATGTGTGTGTGTGTGTGTGTGTGTGTGTGTGTGTGTGTGTGTGGAGCTATCCTTATGCCTTCCCTTCAGCAGCTGGGAGGAGCAAGGGTGGCAAAGACCATAGCTTTACAAATATGGAAATAATCATTCATTTCCAGCTGTTAGTAAAACTACACCTAACCTTTAGGATATTCCTCTTTGGATGGTTCTTCTAGGTTTCTCCCTTACAATGAAAACATGGTCATCAAATATGATAACTACAGGGGCTGCTAGCTAATTGGGAGCAGAATTTCTTTACACAATCTCATAGTGAGCTTACTTACTTTATAGTCATATTGAATACCAGCTGTAGAGTTTTGGAACAAATTTTTTCAACAGTTTTTTTTTTAAGTATGGATTTTGTATCATGTGGCAGAAAGAGACAGACATCATGAGGTACTAGGTCTTGAATTAAATTACTGAAGTCATACTTGCACAGGCGTCACCAATCCCCATTTTCATTTATTTTTGAGATTAAAAAAAAATAGTGCAAATATCCTCAAGAATTGGTGGCAGAAATGGGGGGGGGGGATGTTTTTGTTTTTGTTTTTTTACTTTTTTTTCTTCTTCAGATGGTTGGACTCAAAGGCATGGGTACAGTGTAATCTATTCTTTATGTCTGGGAATGTCCATTCTATTCTTTATGCCAGCTATTCATTCTTATGGTCATTGGGTAAGATTTTTAAAAATCCATCCTTCTATCCCATTTTTGTATTCCCTCTTAAAGAGAAAGAGATATGAAAACACTGAAGGGAGGAGGGGTAACTGAATATGATTACAAGAGTGGCACATTCCTATAAGAATAATGTCAAGGAAATCTAAAGACCAGAATGAGCTAACGTTTGCAGTAAATTCTGAGGGTGACAGAAAGGGCATTTCGAGGTATGCTGGAGCTTAAGAATCAGATCAAAGAAAGCCTATGGCCACCATGTGTGGGAAAGTGAAATGATAGATAATGGGTGACGGAGAGGAGGAAGACCCATTCACTTTCTATTGTGTCTGTGTTTACCAAGGGGAATGATCTTTAGACCAGAAAGAATATGGCAAAAGTGGTACACAGAGAATTAAAGCTGAAGATAAATAATAAGATGGTTGGATTGCACCTACATTCAGTAAATTAAAGTCAAGACTAACATTGATAGACTGGGCTCCTCTTAGTAATGCAAAAGGGAAAGAGATATCCACATCCAGAGAAAGAACTACAGAGTCTGTATACAGACTGAAGCAAACTGCTTGCTCTCTCTCATTTTGTTTTGTTTTGTTTTCTCTTTCTCATTGTTCACTCCATTAGTTATAATCCTTCTTCACAACCCAACATGTTTAACGTGAAAATATTTGTAGATCCTATATTTGATTGGATTCTGCCATGGGGGTTGGGGGGAAGGGGGAAGGAGAAAATTTGAAACTCAAGGGATTGTGGAACTGAATGCTATAAACTAAAAGTAAATAAATAAATTAAAAAATTAAAAATAATAAAACAATTTTAAAATAAATTAATTAATTAAGGTCAATTGGCCCAGATCAACCATATTCCCTGTACTCAAAAATCTTTCAGGTTGCTGAACTGCTGAGGAATCAGAGCTAATGGGAGCTACCCTATGGGATGGGAAAATGCTCAATTTCCTTAAATGATAAGGAAATGGATTCTTCAAACTCTATAGACTGGTTAATTTTACTTTGATTTCTAGTAGGTTATTAAATGGTTGTTTCATGACTACTGAAAAAAGGAAGGTACAATCACTACTAGCCAGCATGAGTTCAATTCAGTCATATTAGACTTTCTTTTCTTCCCTCCTTCCTTCCTTCCTTTTTTCTTAATTTCTTTTTGATAGGATTGTTAAGTAGAAGCTTAATAGGTATTTGTTCAATTGAACCTTTGTTCTTAAAAACAGTTCCATATTTCTAGCTCATACCATTGCCTCTCATCCCTGGATCTCCAGGCTCACAACTTATCATCCTACTCCTTTTGGATCTCCTTCTTTCCCTCTCCCATCATATTGCCTGTGGAAAAGTGGTCCCAGAGACAACAAATATTTTTTGAACTTCTTCTACAAAGTTGAACAAGGCATTATCCCTGACCTCAAGAGATGACAACATTATTGGTTACCTTGTAGAGAATAGAAACAAGCTAGTAGGACAGATAAGATGTACACAAGAACTAAGATAAGCACTGACTGTGAAAGTTTAACAAGAGTTGAACAATGCTATCAGGAGAGATGGTTCCTTCTTGGAGGGGGGAGGAGTGGGAGGCAGGGGAAAGTGGCTAATCGGGGAGTTTCACAGGAAGGGAATTGACCTTGGCCTTGAAGAATAGGATAGGTAAGTGGGTGGGCAGCAATTAAATGGACCAAACTGCTGGGCTAAGGGCATTACACATAACTCGTAGAAGTAGGAAAATGAAGGATGGGTTTGGAGAATATCAAGTAATTCAGCTTGAGAGGAGAATGACACAAGTGAGTTGGGCAGGTTGCATCACATTGTGAAGGGCCTTGAAGGGTAGTCCTTATTTTTAAAGTAGGCATTGGAGAACAGAGTGTCCCGGTGGGATGAAAGGTTCTAAACTATGTTTTAGGAATATGGTGACAGTGTGTCAGATCAACCAGGGAGAAAAGATACTGAAGGCCTAAATACTGTTTCAACTGCCCAAGTGAAAGGGAATGAGGTCCTGAATCAGGGTGATGTCACCGGCAGTGAGGAGGATCATGGATTTAAAGCTAGAACAGCCATTTACAGGTCATCTAGTGCAATCCCAGCATCTTACAGATGAGAAAATTAAAACCCAGAGAGATGACCCTAAGGTCATATATGTAGTAAGTGGGAGAGCTAGGATTTGAACACAGGTCCTCTAGTAAGAAACAAGAGAAACACTGGAGGTAAAATCAAAAAAGGCTTGGAAACTGCATGAAGGAAACTAGAAGGCAAAAGTAACAGTGAGTCATGACCAAGTCCTGACATTTCTCCCTTTTGGATCTGTTCCTTTTTTTCTTTTTAATTCTTTTTTAAACTAAGGATTTAAGTATTTTTTTCCCTCTCCCTTCCATGCCTCCCATTGAGAAAAAAAAAGAAAGAAAATCAAACCCTTTGCAACAAATACGCGTAGTCAAAGCAAAACAAATGATCTTTTCTGTTCAAACAGCCATGCCCATTTCTGATCCGGCGTTTAGAACATGGGAACTAATTCTGATTTGTGATCTCACTTCAGACTTTCCCCCTCTCCAGGATATCTCGCATACAAGTCGACTCAATTCAATAGTCATTTTAAAGTACCTCCTATGTGTCAGAATCTGTGCTAGGGGCTAGCAAGACATAGACAAAGATTAAATAATTCCTGCCCTCAAGAGGCTTACGTTGTGTTAGGGGAAAATAACATGTACATCAATCAGTCAATATAAATATATTTTTAAAAAATAAACATAAAGTTATTTCAGGGTACTAGCAACTGGGGGGATCAGGAAAGACTGCCTGTAGGAGGTAGCACTTGGGTTGAGCCTTGTAGAAAGCAAAGGGTTCTTAGGGACACAAGTGAGGAAGGGGGGCATTCCGAGCTTGGGGCCACCTATACAAGGCTTATCCCTGCCCTCAAGGAGTGTGACCAACCTATGTTGGTCTTCATGAGAATTACTGCCTTATCCACAGAGATGGAAAATGGAATGTAGTGTGTGGGGAACATAATGTGTGAGCAGAAGAATGTTCAGTGAGTCTGGAGAAGGATGCTGGGACCAGATAATGAAGAGCTTTAAAGGTCAAACAGAAGCATTTGCGTTTTGTCCTAAGGGCTGAATGAAATAATTGGAACTTCTTGAGCAAGAGGGGAAAGGGGGAACCTTGTGATCAGACCTATGATTTAGGAATATCCTGACTATGTACAGAATAGACTGGAGAGCGGAGAAATTTGAGGTGGTAAGGTCAATTAGGAGGAAGATGCAATAATCCTGGTGAAAACTTGAATTTGGTCATGTAAGTGGAGAGAAGTGATGTAATGATTGCAATAAATGTTAAGATATAATCAACAAAATTTAGCAACTTACTAGATATAAATGTTGAAAGGGAATGAAGAATCAAGGATGACCAAAGCAGTGAACCCTGGGTAGAAGGATGTCGATATCCTCAAAAGAAATAGGAAAGTTAGAGAGGGGGTTGAGCTTGTGCAGAAAAGATAATGAGTTCCATTTCAGACATGTTGAGTTTAAGAGGTATACATTCAGTTGAAAATGTACCATAGGCAGTTGGTCAGGTGAAATCCAGGAAAGTCTATAGTTGCCATATAAATCTGGGGTTCACCTGAATGTACATTATAATTGAACCCATAGAAGCTGATGATGTCACTGAGAAAGAAGGTGTACAGAATGAGAGGATATGAAACGCCCAAGATAGAGTGAGCAAGACGTGTAACAGGCTGAGAACAATGTAGAAAAATATTTATTGGATACTTTCTCCTGCCTGTATTTTTGGATATGAAGAACCAGGACCAGTGTCACAAAAAACCAAGTGCAGGAGAATATCTGGCAAGTGGCTAAAAGAATCAAAAGATGCAGAGAGAAAAAGGAAGACAAGGAGTGACTGAAAGGTCATTTGTACAGAAGAATGGCCTCAGCAAGTCAGTGGACTTGGGTTCAAATCTTGACTTTGCCACTTTCTGCCTTTTGTGACCTTGGCCAAGTTACTTCACCTCTATGGGCCTAAGTTTCCTCATCTGCAAAATGAGGGAGTGACTAATAAGGCCCCTTAAAGCTCCCAGTCTATAACCCTATGGTTTGGCAATTAAAACATCACTGGTTATGTTGTAGAGAATAGTTTCACTTGAGTAATAAGTTTGGAATCAGGTTAGAAACCTCACTAGAGGAGAGAGTAAGGCAAAAAAAAAAAAGTATAGATGGATTTTCCTAGGAGTTTGGTTGTGAAAGGGAGGAGAGATTTAGGACAATACCTTGAGGGGATGCTATGACAGGTAAAGGTTTTTTAAGGATAGGGGGGCTCTTGAGCATGTCTGTAAGTGGAGCAAAAGGAACTAGTAGCTAGGTAGATAAAGAGGAGGAGGAGGAGGAGAGAAAGAGAGAAAGGAAGGGAGGGCGGGAAGAAGGGAACTATGTGTTTGGTGGGATACGAAGGGGATTGGATGCTTATGAGGATGAGCTGCCAGAAGAAACTGTAGGAGAGGGATTTAAAAGTATGAGAGAAGCTGGCCTTGATAATAAGGACCACCTCATCTTCAGAAACTGATACAACACAAAGAATTCTCTTTTCAAGTATTGTTTTGATCATGTCACTCCTGTGTGCACAAAGCTACAATTAACCTCAATTTCTCATTGTACCAAATGCAACTTTTTGCCTTTGATACAATGCTTTCAAAAACACTCACAATCTTTCATTGCCCTTCCCCCACCAGCCTCCCCCCTCCCCAACTGTCTTCATCTCCTATCACTCTCCATTCCAGCCCAGCAAATCTGGCTAATGTTCCTGACATGACTTCCATCATCTTCATCACTGGCCATTACTGCCTGACTCAGGAATGATCTTTCCTCTCAATTTCCCTTTTATTGCTGTCAACAAGCATCATTCAAGAATTGGTATTGACCCAGGAAAATAGATAAACCGCAGTTCAATCTTAAACAATTTCCTTTTCTTTCTTTTATCCCTTAGACAAGGTCTGTTTGAGCAGGTTATCACTTCTTTCAGCACTTTCAAGTGGTACCAGGCATGCCTATGAACTGAGAAAGCAACCCAGCGTCTTGGAGGCATGTGGCCATGATGAGATAATACACATCTGGCATACAGCAGCTACTGGAAATCAGTAGACACTTGTTTGGTAGCTGAATGTGAGAAAAATCACCTCTAACACAACACAATTATATCAAATGCTAGCATAAATTGAATATCTACTTAGTCTTCACAGGAATTAAATTTCTTCATAGCCAAAGGGGACATATCATTTCTGAGACTTTTGTCAGCCAGAAGTTGTCTGAATTCTAGTCTTTTATTTCATTTAAGTAATATTTTCTGTCATTGAATTTCACCATCTTTTTCTCTGAAAATGCTTAAGTCTCTGTGTATATACATACATACATACATACATACATACACACACACACATACACACACACAACACACACACACCAAATACTCTGAGAAACATTTATTAAGCAGCTACTATACACAAAGCATTGTACTAGGTTCCAAAGATACAAAATGAAATAAGGATTAAATAAAACATAGTCTCTGTCCGCAGGAAGCTTATAGTCTAATAGGGAGAATAAGACATGTCAAGAAATAACTGTGATATAAGGTAGAAATCCATACAAAGTTCTGTGAAAACGTGTGAGGAGAGATCACTTTCAGCTGATGGGATGAAGGAAGACTTCATGACAGAGGTGGTAACTGAGTCATGCCTCAAAATACAGGAAAGATTTTAAGAGGACATGAGAGAGAAATCTATTTCAACCATGGGACACAGTATGAACTGAGACAGGAAGGGGCAAGATGAAATGGAATATGGCTAATGGTCCCTTTTGACTAGCATATAGAGTCCATCAAGGGAATTAGTGTTAAAACATTGAAAAATGGTTCTGAAATGAATAGCTAAGGGTCTTAACTAGCACCTTAGAGATCATGTGTTTTATTCAGTAGGGATGGGAGCCATTGAGTAGAGAAGTGAAGTGACCAGAATGGCACATTATAAAGTACTCATCTAGCCATATGAAAGATGCATTGGAGAAGAGAGAGGTTGGAGGCAGGAAGACCAGTTAATATATTCTGGGTCAGAGGGGACAAGGTGGTTGGAATCATCAATAGAAAGGTAGAGGGAACAGATAAGAACTCTCAGTACCAGAACTGATAGGACTCAGCAACTGTTTGGATGAGGAAGTGGAGGGAGAGAGAGGAGTCAAAGATGGTTTTAGAATATGTGTATAGACTATACATGTGTATTACTGAACATTACACATAGTGTCAATGACAAGAAACCTTAAAAGATCCTTAGAATGTGCTAAGTACAGACAAAATTATTTTAGTTGTGAAGTCTAGCTTCCTACAAAGTGAGATTTGCTTTAAAAATCCTTTTACTTATTTTTAACAACGTTAACATATACACAGTCAGTATGGCATAGTAGATAAGGAGCCAGCCTCAATCAAAAGACTCACCACTGACACATCCTGGCCATGTTACCCTGGTAAAATCACTTAACCCCTCAGTCTCCCAAGGCAAATACTTATATTGGTTTCAGAGCATGTCGTAGTCTTTGGTAGAGGAGGATTTTCCTATATCAATAAAATCACAGATTTGACACAAACAACAACAAACCAACAAACCCCAAAACATGTCTATGGTCACAATACAGTAAATGTTGGAGGTAGACTTTGAGCCCATGACTCTTAATTCTGAAGCCAGCCATCCACTGCTTCTCTAGGAGGCAAATGTCTAAACAGTCTGCATTGAAGGAGGTAGTTCCAAGATCAATGAAATGATCAATCCTTTATATATAAACCCTTTTTTCCAGGACAGTAGATAGTGAAATATCCCTCCCTCTTCTTGGCAGAGAGGCAAAAGCCTAGGAGGGCTGAGTGTTCCATACGTCACCAGAGAGGGTTACTGTTTCACTTGATTTTGTGGAACTCCTGTTTTTCATAAGGGAGGGTTCATGGGGGTGGGGCGGTGGGGTGTTGGTAATTATGATGATATCAAAACAAAAGAATTGGTAAAAATTCCTTTAAAAAAAGAATGCCATTCTTTACTCACCCTCCTCTCCCTCTCCCCACCCCCACCACCACATCAGAATGACCACTCAAGTGAGATTTGGTGGAGTCTAATTCTGTATAAGTGCAGCTAGCTGACCCTTCTAGCAGATAAGAGTGCTGAACCTGGAGTCAGGAGGACCACAGTTCAAATCTAGTCCCAGATACTGTGTGACCCTGGGCAAGTCACTTAACCCTGTTTGCCTCAATTTCCTTATTTGTAAAATGAATTGGAGAAGGAAATAGCAAACCACTCCAGGATCTCTGCCAAGAAAACCCCAAGTAGGGTCACAGAGTTGGGTGTGACTGAAATGAAAAAATCATCACAAATTATGTATACACACAAAAACACAATACATGTATACACACAATATACATGTAAACATACATGCATACATACATACATTAATGACAGGTTTTAAATAGTGACTGAAGTCTCTCATGATCCTGTAGAGTACATTTCTAGGATCTCTGAGATTTGTGTATAATATCTCCTTTGATAATGAGAATCTTTTCAATAGATCTTCAAGAGGAATCACTAGTGGTCCCCACTGGACTAAGGTAGCTTAGCACAGTCTGGTCCAAAGAGAGGTGCAGGGCAGGGCCATGCTGGTAAATGTTTAATTACTGGCTCTCTAGTGGGGAAAATGTACACTCAAGAAACTTTTCAGTTCAATCAGCAGTATTAACATTTTCTCCATCACTTCCTTAGGTCTAGGCAATCAACAAAATGAGTCAAGCCCACCTCTGTAGCATTTGCTGATTTCCGAGGTGTGAAGGCTTGCCTTAGAAATGAACAATTAGCTCTCCCTCTGTCCCAAGCTTGTTGGAGCAGAAACTGAAGAAGAGACTAGATTTCTACATTTGTCAGTCATCGGCAGCCATAAGCCAACACAGAAATAGAGTCAAAGAGTACAAGAACTTAGGTTATAGGAAAGAAAGAAAAAGTCCAGCTGATTTGACTTTTTAAAACCAGGAGTGATTAGCAACTTACACTCTTATAGTGCTGCTCCCAGAGTATTGGGTTTTGAGGATAAGAAGTCAGAGGAATTAGGTTCACATCCCCAGTCCATCACTTACTGCCTGTGTGACCTTGAGCAAGTCATCTAAATCCTCTGGGTCTCAGTTTCCTCATCTGTAAAACTAGGGATCTAGGCTGAATAGTCTTTAAACTTCCTTTTACCCCTAAATCTATGATCCTTTAAACCTAAAGTTTACATAGAACTTTGCTCACAAGGAGGAAAGACTGTAAAGGCTGAAATCTTCCTTTTTTCTTCTTCTTTTTGCTTGATGGAACAAAGGAGATGGGGTACCGTTCTGGGAAGAGGGCAGAGGGAGTAAAGGTGTACACATTAGATTTAGTTGTAAAAGAACTTAACCATTAAACAAGTCATTCCATTTCCCCTTTTCCCAACCCAATCACATCCATCTGTGTATCCATCAAACATGCAGCACCTGTACTTTAATAAGCATTGCTAGGAGGGAGAAAAGAGGAATTAAATTGGCATTTAATGAATAAGTGGAAAGTAACTTGTGGACAACCCACATACTCCATTGGTATCCACACAATGTCAAGAGACCTGGAGGAAAGCTCTCAGCATGTTTTATGGATCATCTGTGATGAGTTTAAAGGAGTACCTGGATATGAGTCAGTAAGGAAGGGCGGGCATAGATGAATTGCAATGTGCATCATTGGAAAAAAGTCCCAACATTAGTGAGATAACAGATAGTAATAGCAACAACAACAAGAGCTAGCATTTATACAGTGCCTACTATGTGGCAGACGCTACACTAAGCACCTTAAAAATATTATCTCATTCAATCCTCACAACAACCCTTCAAGGTAGATGCCATTACTGTACCCATTTTACAGATAAGGAAACTGAGGCAAACAGAAGTTAAGTGACTTATCCAGGGTCACATAGCTAATAAGTGTCTGATGATGAATTTGAATTGAGGATTTCCTAACTTCAGGCCCAACCCTCTATCCACTGGCATCCAGCTGCCAACCAACAGATTTTGTTGAATATTAGAATTTGCAAATGCAGTGCAGGAAAATTTGGAGAAGGGATTGTAGAGGACCACAGGCCAGTGGGATTCAGACCCTGATGGCTGAATAAACCCTCTCAGTGGAAGAGCCTGATATTGGGCCTGGATGGGTTTCCCACCCCCCAGGAAGGAGCTCAAACACACAGGTGTGAGCATTATATGTCCTCATGATAAGCATGGTATACACCCCTAGCCTGGGAACAAGGAAGTGCACAGTGTCCTCAGGAAAAAACAATTAGGACATGTCCTATAAAAATCTGTACATGGGGTAATAAAATCGGCTCTACTTTTCACCACTCTTGGAGTCCTGTCTCTTTTGTGCACTTTCTCAGCCTCTGGGTAAGCAACTCTTTTTCAGCCCTGCTGTGGAATGGTAGGGCTCCCCACAAGGGATAAGCTGATGATAGGCAACATTCTATGAAGAACAAGGGGGGAATAAAGAGTTTTGAGGTCAGATAGCACTATTTCAGAGAAATTCAATATTTCAGGACCTCAGAAGTATGTAGTATCTTGGAAGAAGGAAATTTTCAAGTATTTGTTTTATAGGAACACATCAGACTGAATCTCATCCAACCTCATCACCCATAATGGCTAAGGCATTCCTGTTCTTGATTGGGGGGCAGCAGTCCCAGGACATCAGAATCCTAGAAGATTTGTGTCTGAGTTCAGAGAACTCATCAGAAAGCACAGACCCAGTTGAAGAAGAAAGTTTCATGGAGGATATATGAATGATGATGCCATTGGCAGCCATGCATCCACCAGTTTTGGTAGTTATGAAGAGAATGATGAAGATAAGAGAGAACCACCAGGGCCTAAAGGCTGTAAGTTCCCCACTCTTGCTAGACTCTTTGGGTTACAGTTTCCTAAGTAGGAGGTACTAGCATTGTGCCTTATACTTGCTATATTTTGGTTCCAGAGACTGTGAAGAAAGGAAACCTGCAATATCTGTTCTATTGGAGGAGAAATGGAAAATTGGTACCAGACCTGAGGTGAATCCCTGAAGGCAAGAACTATAAGAAATCTTACAGTGGGAAGAGTGTTGGCTCTGAGGGCAGAGGACCTGGGTTCAAATCCTACCCCTGATGCTTATTACCTAGGCAACCTTGGCAATCATTTACTCTGCTAGATTCTCCATTTCCTCATTTGTAGAATGAAAAGTTTTGACAAAGGCCTCTGAGATCCCTTCCAGCTCTACAGTCACTCAAAACTAAGTTTTACCACTGGCCATGTGAGTTTCCCCAAGATTTGATTCCTTTTTCACTATCCCCTGCAAGAGACTGCATCCATTTTGTGTGTATGGGAGGCAAAGAAAATTATTCTTTCATCAGTTTATTTTTCTTTGTGGGTTACCCTACTTTTTTGTCTTAATTAAATATTGTGCTATTTCATATGTAGCTTCTATATGGTCTCCATTGAGAAGGAACACTGACTTAAGGGCTTGAGCTATATTTGAATAGTTAGGATTACCCAAGACATCCCACATTGAATGAGAGTACTGCACACACTAGTTTGTTGCTAACAAAGATCCATTGTAATTCATATTGAATAGTGAACACTACTCTGGTGTAATAGCTTAACTTTAAAAGGTTTGGAATACTGTTATCTTACTCCCCCCCTCCCAGTCTAGAGAGTCCACTATAATGCAAATACCATATCTCATGGATAATACCAATATATTGACTAGTTCCCATGCTTCCTTAGGCTCCAACTCCACCCCAGATCCACTCCACTTTTGGGGGAGGACTCTTTTTCCTGAACTACATGATATGCTCTCTCAAGATCACCTCAAGGTACCAAGACTTTCATTGACAGGTCCAGCACAAAGTGGTAGTTCTAATTCACAATAACCTAAGACAAAATAAGCTAAACAACCCACTAAATTTAATCACTCATACTTATTAATGGGCCCAAATCCTCTCAGAAAGCCTGTTCATAGACATGTTCACAATTTACTTAGCTAAGGTGCAAAGTCCTCAAAGAAGGCTAACCTGATCAATTAATCCTCTACCTGGCAAACATCCATTTAAAAATATTCATATAGTTCACACTTTTACACAGTGCTTTTATAAATTTTATAGGCTAATGGAAAGGATTTCTTGAATTCCAGTGACTTGAATTCCAGTGACAGTAATGTTGCCATTGATGTTCAGGACACAGGGTTAAGTTGTTTGTCCAGTGAGGGCCCAGTTAAAGTTACTTAAATTTGTATGTGCTTTGTTTTAAGCACTTTCCCAGTATTATCTCCTTGACATAGATTTCTTATTTTCTAATTCATATTTTAAACCAACAGGTCATTAGATGGCCATCTTGTGCCTTCTAGAATGAACATTCTAATCAGCATAAATGTGACACATTGGACTAATTGAACCTTTTATTTTTTTAAAGATATTTTTCTATTTCTTTGTAAAAGAGTCCACTAATTTCTGTCAGCACTACTTATGAATCAAATGCTGATAAAATAGAATATGTTATTCACCCTCAAAGGGAAAAAACTGGGGAATCATGCTGTAAGAAACTTCCTGATACTATAAATAAAAATAGCACTTATAGAATGCTTTAAGATTTGCAAAGCATTTTACCTATGTTATCTCTTTTGATCCCTGAACAACTCTGGGAGGTAGGTGACATTATTATTCCCATTTTAGAGATGAGAAAATCAACACAGACCAAGAGGTTACGTGATTTACCCTTTGTCACATAACTAGTATCTAAGGTTAGATTTGAACACATCTCTCTGATTCCAAGTCTGGTGCTTTACTGTAATGGTAATAGAATTTGGAGATGCCCCTGTACTGGCTTGGTTTTTGGGTTGAGCTTTAAAAGCCAGAGATTGTGAATACCACTTGTGGGATGGACTTGTTGACATGTAGAGAGAGGGCTGAACTGGGAGGAGCTGTGAATTGAGAGAGAGGCCCAAGCTTAGAGAAGGCCAGAACTTTTGGGAGAGCAGTATCCAGTGTTGTGGATCTTGAGTTGCTGAGAGAAAGACTGCTGAGAGCCCGTTGGAGTTGCTCAGGACTTTTGAGAACTGCCACCCGGAGCTGCCAAGAACTGAGAAGGCATGGCTGTGATGCTGGTATTTTGTCTGTCTGTTTTGATGTTGTTTTGCCAGATTCACCTGCTGGTGAAGAACAGTGCTGTTCTTGTAGAGGTCCTGGAACCTTGCTGTTGGTCAGAAGCCCTGAAGGAGGATTTTCTGGTTGTATGTTTACAGAAATCCTGGAAGAGGGCCTTGCTGGTGTTTTCAGGGGTTCTGGGACTGTTCTACAGGCAGAGAGTGACTTGATGAGGACACTGGCTATGGCTTTGTTGAG
>CM053581.1:530070773-530087716 GCA_028627135.1 Pseudochirops cupreus | reverse complement strand
TAGACCCATTGCCCAATCACAAAGCTACAAGGCACGGGCATTCCTGGAAAACAAGCCTGGCGCCACAGGCTCCACATGACCACATTCAGCCTATTAGGGAACAGAGTATACTTTCAAATATCCAAGGGTCCTCAGGGTCACGTAGCCACTTTAACAAAGGGCCTAGGGGCAGGGAAGATCTTCAGATTCCCATAACATCCACTTCACCAAAGGAGTGCAAATACCAAGAGCCAGCTACCCACAACTTAGTTTCCAGCATATATATTATGTTCTATCTCTCAGCAGTCTTCCTGGCTACCTGTCCTGCTAATAGCATTGTTTCAAGCTGACTCCATGTATTTGCTTGCTGGCTGTTTAGCAGGCATTTATATTTCATCTCAGAGGTGACTGTATTTCAGCAATCCCTGTCCAAGCGGCAATTTATGGTCTGGTGTAAAAGCACCTCGAGATCCTCTGAGATGAAAGGCTCTCTGCGCACCTGAGTTATGGTCCTGATTACTGGTAGAGTGAGCTCAGTTGGGCCAATGGTAAGGTTAAAATGTTTTAGTGCTTTGGAAGGTTTTACTGTAAAAGATAGTTTTTCGTTTTAGCTGCTCTGGTCTTGGCTATTGATTGGGTTTGCAGTAAATCATCTAAGTCCAAAGGTAGGCTTTATTTGCCAAAATGCTGAGGAAGAAGACCACTGGCCAGACCTAGATGATAGCTTTTTAAATTGTTTCAGAGGTGAAGAAGGCACAGATATGTATGATTATCCTCTTTAATCACATGCCTGAGTTTTTATACCCATGGACTCTTAAAAGCCTGCAGTTTTTCTTATAACTAAATTTATCTGGGTTTCTGAGGAGATGATTCTTTCAGGTCCAGGTACTTATTAGCACTCACTGGACTCCCCACCTTTCCCCTTCCTGCATAAATACCCATTTAGAGGATCAGCTTCATTGTATTAGCAGGTGACACTGGTTTCCACTTTGCAGGGTCCAAGATTCCATAGCTTGATCTGTCTTCTAGTTAAATGACTCAATTCTGCCTTGGTCAGTACATGACATGATGTGACATTCCAAACATGTCTTTTAATTAGGACAGACCATAATTATATTTTTTACTTCTCTGGAATTTTCTCCCATCACTTAGCATGTGGGTTTTAATGAAATTGATTTGAAGGTTCTTGAAATACAGCTTTTTCAGTACTTAAATCAGGTTTGGAGTAGTTCATATGACATGAAGGGAATGTGAGTTTTCACTCACCAAATACCCTATTTCCATTTTTTCTCCCCACAGACTAGAAATTTTGTGGCTAAAATAACAGCCTCTATTCAGAGTCCAAAGTTAGAGTTGCTATCTGAGGCTACCTTGGGATTTAAAAAACTCTTAGCAGATGAGTGAGTTGGAGTGTGTGTGTGTGTGTGTGTGTGTGTGTGTGTGTGTGTATTTAATCCTACTTGAGATCCACAAGAGGAAGCAGGGTTCTCACCAGTTAAACCTCTTTCTTTTTTTTTTCTTATGTTGAAAGTGTGATTCAGAAAATACTATGGGTTGGATTGGAAGAAATCAACTGTTTTTCAGACTTTTGCTGCAAATCCTAGTTCACAGCTATTTCCATGACATATGAGTGAAAGGGTAAAACCTGAATTTCACACAGAAATGCAAAGAACAGCATGAACTGGCTTCCTTATACTTGGAGAAAGGGGAGTGTGTTTAGAGAATAGATTGATATTTCAGTAAAGTAACCCAGCTGGGTGTGATGATATTCAGCTCGTCATAATATTAAACAGGAATCTGATTTTGTTTTCTTCAATATCAAGTTCAGTAGCTCTGAGGTTTGCTGTATGAGCAGCTATCACTGAACTGGCTCCTTCCTGGTTCTATGTTTGTAGCATATATTCTGACCACAATAAAAAGGAAACTGCTTATTTTCCTCTTGAAACAGCCTCCTCAGATAATTGGGTGCTTCTCTTTCTCTCTCTGCCTTTTTTTCTTCTTCAAAGACAGAGCAGCAGTAAAGCAAGAAACATCCCCCTTTTGTAATGTATCTATTCTATTTCCACATACTTTCACTCACCTCCCAGGATAGGTCATTAGAGCTTTGTCTTTATGCTGTATGTTTTTGTTAAAAATGTCTTTAAACCATCACTGCAGCCTGCTAAGATATAGGAGCTGCCCATTTTGCAGTCTGGCTCATATTTTTTCCTCTCCCAAATATACTCCTCCACCTTCTTATTTATTTGTCTGTCTGTCTGTCTATCTACTATCTATGTATTTATTTAACAAACCTACATCTTCCCTCAAGCATCTGTGTTTAGGTATTCTTTCAATATTTTTCACCCTGGCTATATTAAGCATTGATATGAAAATTCTACAACCTCTACTCTCCTCCCTTCCTTCTCTTCCCTTCCCCATTCTCTGCTGAGACATCATTAATTTCTCTGTGAAGTCTCTCATATCTTAGAGGATCTTTATTCCTGTCTGATGGTAAAAACCATCTTTTCAATTGGACAAGTATTTGAATAGCTGTTGTAGTTCTCAATTCTGGTTTAGATACCATGGGAGAAAATGAAATTACTAATGCAGAGAAAAAATAATTATCAAACCATGCAAAGAGTGTCTGTAAGTGCTAAATTATGGGGTGGGGGAACCTCATTCATATTAAGGTATAAATGATGGATGTCTTAAAGTGTCAGGACATTTTAAAATATGAGACAGACTTGACCCAACTGGATTAATTACTACTAGTAGGATTTCAGGTAATATTCACCATTGGAGGAATCTTTAGGGGACTGGAGAGGGTAATGGGTCTTCCTAACACACCGCTAAGATTCATAATCTTGGAGTTTCCTCTACTTTGTCAATGCATAAGGCCAGCCCTATGAATAAACTGCAGCTTCATTATTTTATCCTTCCTACCTACTTACCCTACACAATTAAAATTAAAAACTCAGTCCGTTCCAGTTTGCCCATCCTTACTCTCCAAAGGCAATACTACTTTATACTCTACAATAGGGATTCTTACCCCTTTTATTGTGTCTTTGGAAGTCTGACAAAGCCATTGGACCCCTCTTCAGAATAATGTCCTTAAATGCATAAAATAAAATACATTGAATTATAAAGGAAACCAATTGTGTTGAAATATAGTTATCAAAATAAAAAAATAATAATAAAGTTCATGAGTCCCAGGCTAAGAATTCTTACACTCTAAAAGAAGATAGGTTTAGATGTGATAATGAAGGATGCCCACTGTCTCTTAGTTTCTGAAACCTTTTGCCTTTTCTTGGATCACAGTTTTGCCTAGGTTATCTCCCCCACTCCACCCAAGTCCCCAACAGAATCGATTTTCCCTGCCTATTTTTTTGTTAGGTCATCAACTAATTTCAAATTTGGGACCAAACTACCTCATTGTTAAATACACACACGCGTGCGTGCGCGCGCACACACACACACACACACACACACACACATTTCAAGTAAAGTTACAGGGAGGTATTTTTAATTTTGCTGGTATTTTGTAATTCCTTAAGGAAAGCCTTAGGGTGGAGATAGGACTTAAATTGACCCTCAGAGAATGGGCAGCATTGGAATAGTCAGCTGAAGGCAAGACAGGAGTGCATTCTAAGAGAGAGGAACAACAAAGGAAAGATGTCTGGAAAAGAGACTTACTACACTCGTTTATTTGTTCTCATAGCACCTTGTACTCTTCTTGTATTGCTCAGATGTTTTAGTCATGTGTGACTCTTCATAACCCCATGGACCTCTGTCCATGGGGTTTCCTTGGCAAAGATACTAGAGCAGTTTGCCATTTCTTTCTCCATTGGCAAACAGAAATTAAGTAACTTGCCTAAGGTCACACAGCTAGGAACTTTCTGAGGCTGGATTTGAACTTTTCCTGATTCCAAGCTCAGCACTCCATCCATTGGGCTGCCTAACTGCCCCTGTATACTTATTATTCTTACACAATTATATGCTAATATGTACCGTACTTTACTGTATCTCTTATTCCTGATTCTCCCCAACCCAAATAATTGTAAACTCTTTAAAAAGAAGGGGTTATGGTTTATTTATCTTTATATCTTTTTCAGCACCTAAAATAGGTTATGCTTAGTAGATGTTTTGTGTGTGTGTGTGTGTGTGTGTGTGTGTGTGTGTGTGTGTGTGTGTTTTATACTAGAATGAATGAGAGTCTAGGAGGATATAGCAGAAAGAGTGGTGGATTTGAGACTAGGGGACCTGGCCTCATACTCTGCCTCTGCCACTTACTACCACTATGACTTTGGGCAAATCTTTGGGACTCAGTTTCCTCATAGATAAAATTAAGTGTTTGGACTAGGTGGCCTCTAAAGTTGATTTCACCGTTAAACCTATAAACTCTATAAATGAATGAGTGAATAAGTGAACGAAGGAATTGGGAAGTAGCATAGAAAATTGGCAAGAGCCCTGGAACTGGAGTCCAGAAAGACCTGGATTTGAATTCTTTCCTTTAACCTTTGCTGATTGTTCTCATCTTTGGCAATGCATTTAATCAACCAACAGTCAGTAACCAATGATTTATTAAGTCCCTTCTATATTTTAGGAGTTGGCCTTTCTGAGCTTCAATGTTCTTATGTATAAACCTGGGATATTGATACCCCTAGTACCTACCTCTCAGAGCTGTTTAAGGATTAAATGAGATGATGTATGTAAAGCACCATACCTGGAACAGAGGAGGCACTTATAAAATGTTTATTGATTAATCAATTAATGATTGATTGAAAGTGCCCTTCAAAAACCTATGAAGGAAGATGCTATCTGCCTCCAGAAAAAAGAACTGATTAATAGAAGTATACACATACACATATGTATGTGTATATACATACATGCACACACATTTGTGTCTAATAGTAGCCATTTCTAGGGCAGGGTGCAGAGGAAGAAAATAGTATAAAAAGTGCACAACAGAGAATAAAAGAAAATTTAGAAGGAAGCGTAGAAGGCAGAGTGGCTTTGAAAAATTATGTGTAGCACTTATATAGTTTTTCAAAAAAAGTAAACAGTGTGAAATGTAAATTCATGGTTTTATAGTGAATTTTCTTTTTATGTTGTACTGTGTACATGGAAATATTCCTTCTTTTTTTTGTCTTTATGTATTTAAGCTTAAAATGAATTTTTTTAAAAAGAAAAGAAACTGACAAAGGGAATGAATGGTACCTTGGTCCGTGCTCCAAGAAGTGTAGCATTCAGAATAAAAATCCCACTATATTTTGCCCTTAAAAATTTTTTAAGAGAAAGAAAATGATTTGCAAAATCTAAAGTACTATGTAACTGTCAGCTAATATTGTTATAATATTATGACTAATAACTTTAGATTATAAACTATAAAAGGGGGAGGTGTGATGGAAATGGAATATTGTCTGACTAAAACAGAAGGTATATTTAGGGATTAGAAGGTATTCTGAAGACCTAGTACAAGTGGATTTCAGTAAGACATCAGACAAAACCACTCATGATATCCTTAGGGACAAAATGGAGTCCCGTGGGGTGGGTGGTTAGGTGACATTAGAACTATTTGAACAACCACACACAAAGAGTGTTGATTAATTCTCAGTGGAAACCTGAAGGGAAGTTTCTAGTGAAATGTTCAAGAGAGCTATCACATCCCTTTTGCATCTTCTCTTGGTGTTGCTTTGTTCAACATTGAATGAGGGAATAGGTGGTATATTTTTAAAAATGAATTTTTACTGATATATCATCTACATTTCTCTGTGTATCTCTCCCTTTTCCAGAGAGTTATCCCTTTTATCAAAGACTTTTTTTATAAAAAGAAAGGAAAAAAGGCAGAGGAAAAAACTGAGTAAAATCTACCAACTCTTCAAGATAATCTGACCTTATATTCAACGTCTCACATCCATGGCTGCCACGTTTTTCAGAAGAGCAGGGGAGATGTTTTCTCATCTCTCTTCTTTGGACCCAGACTTGTACTTTATAATTAAATAACATTCCATTTCAATTGTTTTCCAACTGTTATCTTTTCCATTTGCATTGTGTGGCTAATTATGAATATTGTTTTCCTGGCTCTTCAAATAGGTGACATTTATCCAATGAACAGATAATAGAAAGCTAAGAGAAATAGTTAATACATTTGACAATAGAGTTGGGATACTAAAAGATCTCTACCAGGTTAGAACAATGGGGCAAATCTAATACAATGAAATTTAAAAGGGACAAATGTAAAGTGCTATATTTGGGTTTCAAAAGATTAATTATAGAAGTATGGGAATAGGGAGATGTCACTAGATAAGAACTCTGTGAGAAGGACTCGGATATTTTAATATACTGAAAGGTCATAATGAGTGTCATATGAGAGACAAAACATTGAATGTGATTTTGGTTGCATTAATAGCAAAAGTGTCCAGAATGAGGGAGGTGATAATCCTACTGAGTACCCTGGTTAGATTACATCTCCAATGTCATGCTTAGTTCTGGCTGCCACATGTTAGCAAGGAGATTAGCAAATTGGAGTACCTCCAAGGGAGAATTACCAGGATAGTTAGGAAGACTGAAAATATGCATTATGAGGATCATTTAAAAGAAAGGAATGTTTAACCTAGAGAAGGGAAGGTTCAAAAGGGTCATGTTAGCTGTCTTCAAATATTTGAAGAATGGCCATGTAGAATAAGGATCAGACTGGTTTCATTTGACTTCAGAGAGCAGAGTTAGGTCCAGTTATGAGTAGAAGTTTTGGGAAGGTAGATTTCAACCCACAGATTTAAAGAGTAGCAGGATTTCAGTGATCAAGTTCACTTAGTCCACTCTGCTGCCAAACAGAAATTCCTTCCTATGTCATCCTTAACAAGTTATCACTCTGGCTATGCCTGAGGGCCCTCCCTCCCATCTCCTGAGGGGACAAGTTACTATATAATGAAGAACTCCCAAGCAATTAGAACTAGGCTGCCCAGCAAGGAAGTAAATTCCATTTCTTTGGAGATTTTCAAAAGGCTGGATGGCCATTTGTTAAGAATTTTATAAAGTATGTACAAGTTTCAGGTATGGTTTGGGTCAAATTATTCCAGTTCTTCCAACTCAAGAAGATTCCGATTCTATGACATAAGCTACAGGAAGAATAGGGACAGGTGTCAAAAGCCAGGTAGATCATAGAGGCCAGAGGAAAAGAGCTTCAGGGGTGAGGGAGTTGGTAAACATCATCAAATAATGCAGGGAAGTTATAGAAAATGATGGCTGGAGCAAAAGGCCACAGGCTTTGGTGAGACAGACGATATTGGTGACTCTCTAAGGAGTGAGTTCAGTATCATGGTCATAGGATCAAGAGTTAGGAAGGACCTCAGGTTATGGAGTCCAAGCTCATTTTGCATATGAAGAAACTGCATCTAAAGAGGTCATGGCATCATAGATGTGCTGCTGGGAGGGATCTTAGAGGTCATTGAATGCAGTCTCCCCATTTTACAAATGAGGAAACTGAGACTTACAAAGAGGCTAAATGATGGTCTCAGTCATACAATTAGTAAGTGTCTGTGGCAAGATTTGAACCTAGTTCTTCCTGACTCCGTATCTGGCACTATATCATACTATTCTCAACAACTCCTAGTCAAGATCATGCAGACACTAAATGTCAGAGTTGGGGCTCAAGCCCACTTTTCCTAGCTCCTAGTTGGTCCAACACTCTTTTTATTGTCCTGTTTGGTATCCAAGGAGTTAAGAAGAGAATGAGTAAATAAGAAGTAGAGGCCAAAGGTATGGAGCTCCTATTTGAAGTCTTAGGTAGTAAAAAAAGAAGATTCAGGAGTCTCCTAAGTGGCCCTGGAGTCAGGAGGACCTGAGTTCAAATCTGGCCTCACACTTAACACTTACAAGCTGTGTGACCTTGGGCAAGTCACTTAACCCCAATTGCCCTCCAAAAAGCAAAAAAAGGGAATAGTGCAATAATAAAGGTGAAATCATAAAAACCAGTGGGATCCTCAACCTTCTTTCCTGCTTTTCCTACCCTTCTGTAGCACGTATCATTGTCACTTGGTCTCTTTATACCACGCTCTCCTAATTCCTTTCTACCTGTGTCTACTGACCCATAAGCTGAAAGGTTGCTAACAAAGGCAAATCTTCCCACACTAGTGTGTGCAATGCTGTCCAAATATTAGGCAGCCTTTTCAAACAAATAATACTTTTTGGGGAAGAAATGTAGCTCAGCTCCATCACTCAATTTTCCTTACACCCCCAGTAGAGTAGGGGTAGAAAAGGGTCTCAATGCATACAAATGCTCAGTTTTTGATGCTGGCTGAGAAGTGTGGGTGTGTTGGAGAGGCAGCCTGGAGGGAGAGTGAAAATTCTCAGAACAAAGACAAGCAGTGAGACAGCAACTAGAGGCTTTCTGTATCTAAAGGTCTAGTTGCTGGCATTTTTTAACTGTGCTGGGTGATGCCAAGAATTCTGAGCTCCCGTGGTAGGATTTAGCACAGAAAAAAAAAAAGTATATCCAAATCATTCATGTGGAAAAATGAACTTTTTGGGAAAATATTTCTGGAAGCCTGCCAAAAATATGAGGGTTGTCACCCCCCAGCTCCCCCCACCCCACCCCAAATGACTGTTAGGCAATTGGAAGAAGTCAGTCATTCTTCTTTAGTCTTATTTTTCACTCCCAAGGAAATAAAGGCTAAAGTGTGATTCCCTTTGAATTTTGTCATTCACATTGGATAATAACTGATTCATAGATGAATGTTCAGTTCAATTCAACTCGGGTTGATTAAGCACCTAATCTACTATGTGTAAGGCACTAGAAATTCAAAAGTGGCACAGTCTCTGTCCTTAGGCAGCTTGCATTCTACAGAATGATGTAATGTGCACACAGAGAAGTATGAATTTCAAATGATTTATTGATCCCTTACACTGTGCTAAGCACTAGGGATACAAACAGTCACTGTTCTCAAGGACCTCATACTCTAATTGAGTGGAAAAACAAATATGGGAGTGTAGGGCACTTGGAAAGACTCCAAGGATCCTTAGGGTGCTTCAGTGGGTGAAAAGTTAGAGCCTGGCCCTTTGGGAAATGAAGCAGCAGAGAAGAGAGTAAGGCCAAGAGAGATGGAGGACATAATGGCAGAGCTTATGAAAGAGCCCAGTAGTCCTTAGGATGCAGTGGTAGGGGCAATAATTAGCTTTGGAGCTCTTGTATGTTACTGGAAAGATTGTGGTTGGTGACTTCCTGTAGAAAAATGCCTAGACTGTGAATCAGTAGGCCTGAATTTTATCTAGTCCCTTGGGTGAGTGTCCTTCCTAACTGAGTGTCAGTTTTCTCATCTGTAAAATGAAGGGAGGTATACCAGAGGGTCCCCGAGGTCTCTCCTAACTTAGGATGTGTTAACAATGTACTTTGCCACCTCTGTTCTTCAGGCAAGACCTATAGTGACACATACATTAAGATTGAAGCTCAGAGGAATTGGGCTATCTATCCAAAGTTACATAACTAGTTAATGGCAGAGCTAGGATCTGAAACCAGGCTTTCTCATCTATGGGTAACTCTCATCTTTGGTTTTGGATGCTGATGCTATTTGGAGTCTTTCTCCAAGACACTTTCCCCCCCATCACTGCAAAAGAAGAAATGTAAAAGATGATGATAATGATGCTGATAGTTGACATTTAAAGTTCCCAGAGCACTGTCTATATATTACCTCATCTGATCTTCACATTAGTGGTAAGTATTCAGGACTGCAGTTTTATAGATGAGAAAATTGAGGCTCAGGCAGATTAACAGACGTGTACCAGGTAACAGACTAGCAAAAAATTTCCTAACTCCAATTGCAAGGCTCTTTCCAATGCACTAAGCTATCTCTTAAAGATACAGTCCTCAATGTAGAAATTTGGAGGAAAGTTACCTACTTAGGAAAGTAAAATAACAAAGCAACAGTAACAATAGTAGTAGATACAATGAGACAGCCTCCCCAAGCCTGAGCTTCTTTAGATTTACCAAGAGAGATTAGCCCACATTATGACTGCCGGAAGGTCGATACCATTCCACTCAGATGGCCTTTGCAGCCTATGCGTGAAAAATACAATTTCCCTGGAGAAACCAAATGCAGAGCATTCCAAAAGTCTTAGTGTTGTTTTGAACTTTAATGATAAGTCAGATTAAAAATTAAGTTGAATTATTTTAATTAGGTTTAATTGTATTAAATTTAATAATCATTGAGGATTGTATATTGAGGCAGCCAGATGGCATAGTGGATAGAATGCTGAATGTGGAGTCAGGAAGACCTGAATTTAATTTCTCCCACACACACTTACTGGCTGTTTCTTTACCTCTCTGAACCTCAGTTGTCTCATCTGTAAAATGGCACATAATAATTGCACCCTCCCCCCACCCCAGGGTTGTTGTGAAGATTTAATGAAATAATACTGTATATATAAAGTACTTTGCAAATCTTAAAGTGCTTTCTAAATGTTAGCCATTAGCTGGTATATATTGGTGCCTATTAGATGTGAATGAGAAATGCAATGTGCACACATTGAATTTGCCAAAGATTCGAGATTAAAATACAACAGCCAGTGGATCCAGCCAAGGTTGCCTCATACTATGGGCCTATTTCATATTGTAAATTCTTCAGTAGGAGTTTAGTTTCTTGTTCTTCTTGTGTTGCTTATTTAAAACCCCTGCCAGCTCCACCTCCCCCAAGTCATTTTACTGTTCTAGATGTCCTATAGGGTAGAAATACCATGGTTAATTTCCCTAGGCTGTCTGCATTAGAAGGGACCTTGGAAGTTACCCAGTCCAGCCCTCTATTAGGCACTCTCTCCAGCATTTCTGGCCAGAGGCTTCTCATCCTCTCTCCACCTACACTTGACCCCTTTCCTAGTTTAAGCTCTTATTACCTCTCACCTCATTACCTCCCTGTTGCAATAGTCTCCTATTTGACTGTCTCTTCCCTCTCCAATCATAGTGCCTGCCATACAAGAGGCATTTAGCCTATTGAATTGAAGTTGTGAATAATTAGTCAACCTTTCATGTGCCAGCCCTTCAAATATTTGAAAAGAACCATCATGTCTCTCCCAAGCCTTCCTTTCTAAAACCAAGCTAACTAACCCCAATGCAGAGAATCACGGGATCACAAATATCTAGAGATGTAAGGGACATCTGGTCCAATGCTTTTTTCAACTATTGAGCATACGATGTGGTTTTGAGTCATTGTAATATCATGAATATTCTCCTCTAAGCATATTCTAATTTGTCAATGTCCCTCTTAAAGTAGAACACCATTTTCCTCACCCTTTCAGCTGAATACAATATTTCAAATGTGGTCTGACCAAGGCAAGCTAAAGTGCAGGTATTACCCATCCTCTTCTGATATCAAACTTTTATTAATGTTGCCCAAGATTTTATTAGCTTTTTGGAGGGGGGGCCAACATAATGCTGTTGGTTCATAGGATTAAGTGTTTAACACAGATACCTCAGTTTAGTCAGTAAGCATTTATTAAGTTCATCACTGTTTACAGAGCATTTGACTAGACTCTTGAAGAGTTACAAAGTTGAAATAAGATGTTGTCCCTGCCCTTGTGGAGTTTCATTATGTCAATACAGTGCAATCATTCCTTAAGAGTCCTCTACTCTTGGAGTTGTAGAAATACTGTTAGTTCTGTTTGTTTTAGCTTTTCTGAGTTACTGTTTTACAGGGATAAAAAAACTGGTAGATTCCATTTTCACTCTTTTAGTTCCTTGTTCAGCACCTAATAGCAAATAGCGTGATGTTTGGAAGTTATCACTAAACTCCTTCAGGGCAGGAATGTTTCATTTTTTTATCTATACTGCTAGTATTTAGCACATTGTTTTGTGACCATCGTAAGTACTCAATAGATGCTTGTTGAATTGAATTATCAAGGAGTTAACAGAGTCAAAAATTACTATATAATATGTGATAGACAAGGAAGAGATAAGCTATTACATCTGGTTGAACTTTGGACTTTGATCTAAACAGGTCATGGTGCCTTGATCTCTTTAACCTTAAACTGATCCCCTTAAATTATATAACCAAGAATTAATCAGATTCATCGCCCTCTAGAATCATCAAAGAATTGCCTGGGAGAAGTCAACCTCTTCTCCATGTTTAAAATGTGCTAAGGTATAGACTGCACAACTAGTGTGTTCTGTCTTTCTATCTGTCTATCTAAGCCACTCCAAGCAAAGAGCCACAGAGTGACTCTCTTAGCTTTTCTTGCTCCTGCTTGAGGGGTCTGATTACTTCTCACACAGGCTTCAGATCAGCCCAATACAGTATGTAAACTCTGAGTAGTACATCAAGGTGAGCTCCTGAGCCTAGTTTGCATTTTAAACTATGGAGATTCTTTATCCTTCCTTCATCAGGCCTCTAGACCTTTCCATTCTACCACTGCTACTTGTATGACTTCTGCTATGATCTTACCTCTGCATCTCTACTTACAGTTTGAATAATTTTGTATTCATTCTTGATATTCCATATCTACACATATCATGTTATAACAGATGAGTCCTGAGCTTGAAATCAAGAAGGCTTGGGATCAATTTCTACCTTTGATACTTATTGGCTGTTTGACCCTGGGAGGGTCACTTAACCTCTTTATGCTTCAAACAAGTCTCTAGGACAGTGGTTCTCAACCTGTGGGTCGTGACCCCTTTGGGAGTCAAACAACCCTTTTGCAGGAGTCACAGGGGTTGCCTAAGACCATCAGAAAACACATATTTCCCATGGTCTTAGGAACCGAGATGCCCTCCTCTATCCATCTCCACGTGGGTCCACCCACATGCAGGTATGCACACATACGAGTATTAAAGGGTCGTGGCATTAGGAAGGTTGAGAACCACAGCTCTAGGACATAGCTACTTAATCATAAATGGGTTGTGATCTGTCTCAGTCAATGAAGACAAAATATTGACAAAATCATAACTATTTGTATATTCTATTATTTTTCTACAGCTGATAATGCATGTCCTATTTACCTCAAATATTATTATAAGATTCAAATGAGGTAAAGGATGTAAAATTTTCTTTGCAAACTTTAACATCCTTTAAAATGTATAGTATTACTATCATTATATATATTAGTATAGCCTCTCAAATACTAATACTGTGCCTGTTCATTCAAGATCTTGCTCTTGTCCAGATTTTATCATCCTCTAATCCCACCCTAGTTTTGGCTTAATAAGTTAAGTAATTCCCTCAGAGGTATTGAATTTCAGTAAGAGACTCAAAGATAAAAATCCTCCAAAACCCAAAGAAATTAATTTCTAAGGGTAGAATGTCAGGCACTGTGACAGACTGTGGAGTGAAATTTGGAGTAGGCACATAGGATAGGTGATCTTCCACAAAACTTTCCAGATACCTACCCCCAACCCCAAGTTAGAAATAAACTATCCCTCATCTGATCTTGCAGCACTGTGTATTCATTTCATGTTTTTATCATATTTTGCTTTATGGTCTATGTATACATTTTCTCTCCCCTGCTAGATTGTAAGATCCTTAGTGGGGATTCTTGAAGTTAGGTATCAACCTAGCATTTTATGCTTCTTGTGTGTACTGCATACAAGTGTGAATGAATGAATCATAGGGGCAGCTAGGTAGTACAGTAGATAGAGCACTGGCCCTGGAGTCAGGAGGACCTGAATTTAAATTTGGCCTCAGACACTTAACACTTACTAGCTGTGTGACCCTGGGCAAGTCACTTAACCCTGATTGTCTTGCCAGAAAGAAAAAAAAGAATGAATCCTTACATCATAGTCTTTTTGGGGTCAGGAACCACTTCTTAGAAGAATGCTTTTAAATGTATAAAATATTAGAGATTGCAAAGGAAACTTATTGTACTGAAATATAATTATTAAAATATTTAAAAGACAAATTCATGGATTCTCAGTTTAAAACTCCTGCCTTAAATTATACCGTGTAGGCAACTGCTCACTCTCCCCACTTATAAAGCTGAAGTCAGCCTCTAGGCAGGTGACTCTTCTACACAGGTCTTTGGGTGTTCTTTTAAAGCTTTCACTGGAAATCTGTCTCCAGGCCTGCTCTCCTCCTCAGCATCTTTCCCCAACTCTTCATCTACCAACCAAACTGAACCAAATTGTGTTGAACTGATTTATTAGCTGCCCAAATTGTTAATTGACTGTTAAGATTACCCCATGTTAAATATTTAACTGAGCCTTCCTTTTACATATACATCTCTCAGTTGAAGCTAGTAGGGTACATTTATTGCCCTTCTAATCACATTAGATGGAGGCTTATTTGGTCCGTGATTGGATTTGGCAGGTGATAAACCACAGCTGTATTACTGTGTTTCAAAAATTCACTACTATAATTCAGTAGATAATTCCTGTTACATTTGCAAGATTTAGATTTTGTAACATCAGACTACAAGTAGTTATTTCTAACACACCAATGACAAGACAGATATAGATCCTTTCTTAAGGAAAGTAAGTCACTTTAAGGATGTGCATGATAATACTATATATACAATAAGGTTACAGTTTGTACATCATGATGTAAACCAGCCTCTCTGTGCTTCAATATTTCAATGACTACATAAGTTCATTAATTGTGAACATTCTATCTACTGGTGCACCTAACAAAACTAGAATGATTGTTCATTCTGTGTGATTTTCTCAGTCTGGCATTATGGGTAGACCTCTGGACTTGGAATCAGGAAGACCCAGGATCTAATCATATTTTAGTAAAAACTCAGGATTTCAGCAATATGTTAGAATTTTGTGGGAGTTTCAATTGAGACTTCAGTACTAAAACCTATGAGAAAAGGGGAGATAACACCCAGAGAAGATTTACAAATGAGAGACATATACACAAAGGGAGCAATGGTGAAGTCAGTCAAAGGCAGAAAGGATTAGAGGAAATAGAGCGGAAAGCTTAAATAAAGTTTTATCCATAGGCAGATTTGTGGCAAGGTGGGCAGAAGTGAATATTATTAAGTAACTGAACAAAAAAGTGGACAAGGCAAGAAGACTAGGACAAAGGAAAAGCTAGAAATCATGCGGGTTTTGCCTCAGATTTGTGAAGCAAGTGGGGTGGAGAGAGCCTTGTGATTCCCATCAAGAGTTTGTGGATGAACTCAGATCTTCCCTTTGGAATGATGTTTTAGGTTACAAAGGAAAACCAGGAGGCTAGGGGGGAAAGTTTTAGGTTTCATATTCCCCACTTGCAATCATTTCCATAAAAAGTAAATGAATAAGCAACTTGTAAGAGGGGAAACTTAGAAGGAGGTCAAGAAAAAGATTGGGGATAAAGAAGAACAGAGCAGGAGAGCCAAAATCCAGGCAGGCTATGCAGATCTCCTGAGAAAAGTGTGCAAATTCAAAATTTGAAGATCAGGAGAATCTTGGGAGGGGGAAGAGCCTGAGAAAGGGAGCAAAAAAATGGTTTGGGAAAGAGAAGCACAGAGGCAGTGGAATTTTCCCAATACGGGGAAACAGCAAATAAAGGGAAAAGAGCAATTGGGGGTATGGTATAGTTCAGGGACTGAGGGATGGAGGTTGGGGGATGGGGAGGGCAAAGATTAAAGAAAAGGTCAAGAACACCTGAAAGTAGGTTTATTTGTGGTAGGGAAAATTCTTAGAAAACTGAATGTGGAGATTGTGGATCATCCCTGAGACATAAGAGTAAGAATTTAAAATCATATTATATAAAAGAAAGAGAAAACTATGAAGAAAGAAGGGATGAACAACTAAGGCAGGAACAGAGCCTTTACAGTGATGTTCTTAGATGCGAGATGCTAGGGACATTGAATTTACTGGGCAGTTATGGGTAAATGAGATCACTCCACATGAACAAACTTTCTATGTAACTGAAATGTAAGCTTTTAATGCCTATTTTTTTTTTAAATGTTAACTACAATGGATAGAAATATTTTTTCTTTGAAATTTATTTATTTTTAGTTTACAACATTCAGTTACACAAGTTTTTGAGATCCAGATTTTCCCCCCCTTTCCTACTCCCTCCCCCTACTAAAAGGGTACTCAATCCAATATAGGATCTACATATACCTTCACATTAAACATTTTCACAATAGTCAAGTTGTAAAGAAGAATTATAACCCATGGAATGAACCACGAGAGAGAAGAAACAAAACAAAATGAAAAAGAGAGAGCGAATAGTCTGCTTCAATCTGCATTCAGACTCTATAATTCTTTCTCTGGATATGTATAGCCTTTTCCATCACTTCCAGCTTCTGGAGTTGTTTTAGAACCTTGCATTGCTGAGAAGAGCCAAGTCTATCAAAGTTAGTCATCACAGATACAGTGTGTGGGTAATTGTGTACAATGTTCTCCTGGTTCTGCTCCCCTCACTCAGCATCGGTTCATATGTCTTTCCAAGTTATTATGAAGTCTGTCTGCTCCTCATTTCTTATAGCTCAATAGTATTCTGTTACATTCATATACCACAACTTATTTAGCCATTCCCGAATTGATAGACATCCCTTTGATTTCTAATTCTTTGGCACCACAAAGAGCTGCTATCAATATTTTTTGTACATATGGGTCTTTTCCCCACTTGTATGATCTCTTTGGGATATACCCCTAGAAGTGGTATTGCTGGGTCAAAGGGTATACACATCTTGATAGCCCTTTGGGCATACTTCCAAACTGCTCTCTAGAACAGTTGGATCAATTCACAACTCCAGCAACAATGCATGAAATATTTTTGTAAAGTGGATTCTTTTTTTTCTTTTTTTAAATTTTATTATAGTTTGCATCATTCATTTCCACAAGATTTTGAGTTACATATTTTCTCCCCATCTTTCCCCTACCCACCACCCCAAAACAGCCATCCCAGTGTGTCCCCCCTCCCCCAGTCTATTCTCTCCTATGTCACTTTTTGGTAGGGCAGGATGGATCTCCCAACTGCGGTGCCTGCGTATCTCAAGTTAGTCAATAACAATAATAATAATTGCATATATAGATAGATAGATAGATAGATACACATTCATAACATTTGATT
>CM053581.1:530054692-530070273 GCA_028627135.1 Pseudochirops cupreus | reverse complement strand
CCCCCCCCCCCATCTTGGCTCCACCCCTCAATCTTCTTATAAAGGCATAATTGGTTGAGTAAATAAAGAAGAGAGATCATGCCATAAACAATGCATGCTCCTTGATCCTCCTCTTCTGTTTTTGGTGGCTTTTCTGGATTCTCTGTCCTAACCAAGTGCTCTAACAATTGGAGACTTGGAAGTTGCAGGTTCTGATACTTTTCTCTTGGAGGGTGAGGGAGAAGGGGAATAAGGATGTGCTAATTACCTAGCATACACCAGGCAAGGTGCTGAGTGCTTTACAGATATTATCTCATTTGTTCCTCACAACAACCTTGGAATTCCTGTTTTACACTTGAAACTAAGGCAAACAGAAGATAAGTGACTTGCCCAGGATCACACAGGTAGTGAGTGTCTGAGAATGGTTTTGAACTCAAGTCTTCCTGAGTTCAGGTGCAGCACTCTATCCATTGCACTACCTAGATGCCTCTGGATGTGTCCATTGCATTCTTGGGAGACATCCCAGTGGCGCACAAGCCCAGTACCTCCACTTTGGTTTACTGGTGTTTGTTGTTGTCTCACTCTTTGTGACCCCTTTTAAGGGTTTTCTTGGCAAAGATACTGAGTGGTTTGCCATTTCCTTCTCCAACTCCTTTTACAGATGGGGAAACTGAGGCAAACAGGTTTAAGTGACTTGCCTAGAGTCACACATCTAATAGTGTGCTAATGTACAGTAACTATGCAAACCTGAGGAAGGCAGCTCTTTATCAGTGTACAAAACCCATTCTTTCAAAGTTCTGGTCAGAAAATGACCCTCACAATAAGTAGGACATATTTAAAATGGAAATAATACAGATATGGTAATCTAAAAAAAAATCTTGCTGTTGCCATTTGCTTTCTTGGTTCTTTCTCGCTAAAATTCTGAAGGAATGAAGAGGCAATTATAGTAATGGCTGACATTTATATGGAAGGTAGATGGTGCTGGACCTGGAAGTAGGAAGACTTGAATTCAAATCCTACTTCCGGCACTTACTAACTGTGTGAGCTTGGGCAAGTCACTTTACTTCAGTCTTGCTCAGTTTTCTCATCTGTAAAGTGGGGATAATAATAGCACTTACCATTCAGGGTTGTTGTGAGGACAAAATGTGATAATATTTGTAAAGCTCTTTGTAAATCTTAAAGCATTATATAAATGTTAGTGATTGCTGTCATCCTCATCATCATTGTTATGAATTACTGTTATTATAGTGCTTTGAAGTTTGAAAAGGAAATTTAAGCTTTAGTAGCCTAAAATTGCATTAAGACTTTTGGGACACCCTGCTTTATCTCCTTTGAGTCTCACAAAAGCCCTATGAAACCAACACCACAAGGTAGATACCATAGATTCCCATTGTACAGATGATGAAACTGATGCCTAGAGATGTGAGGTTTAGGCACCTGTTTAGAAGTGTCACAAATAGAATTAAAAACCGAGTTTTCTTGATTCTAAATCCAGCACTCAATCAATATGCAGTAAACCATACCATACCATACCATACCATACCATGCCATACCATGCATTCCATGCCATGCCATACCATACCATACCATACCGTACCATACCATTCCATACCACATTATACTATATATTAGCTAATTTTGTTGGCTTCTCCAGTATTGGTACTAAACAAATTTTACTAGGGCTGACCTTATTGCTGGTCTCAATTCCAACCCCAAGGGTAAGAGGATTATTTCACTTCTGTTGCTTATTTCATTCATAGTATTTCTGTCAATACTTCTAAGGAGAAAGTAATTAACAGTTGTCTTCTACTGTTGTTAATAACTGTACTGAGATCATCTGTCCAAGAAAGCTTGAAAACTCAGCTCTCCGCCAAGTGTCAAGGATAAAAGCCTATGACTTCTTGTTACACATTTACCCTCCAGATTCTGTTTTTAGAGCATGTTTGGGGATATGCTTGGAACTCTGTGATATCTAGGTTTAGTAGCAGAATGAAGCAGATAATGACAAGACATTGCTCTGACTTTTCTGCCTTAAAGGCATATCTGGAAGACCTGAATAGTATTTCAGTATATTCCAAGGGAATTTAAAACTTTTCAGATCTGTGAGTGCCAGTATGCTTTATAATACCCTCATTTGTTTCTAAACACCAATCTTGCTTTCTAGCTACAAGGCTAAACAGAATCTTGGAACAGAATTTCAGTAACTGTTATGCTCCTTGTTTCAATAACAGTCTGTTCCTCTTCAGCCAGTGTCAAAGACAGTTAGGGATTATTGACACCCTCCTTTTTCAGAGACTGCTGGTGAACCCGCCCAGATTTTATGCTAATCATTTGGTATTTCTGTATCATTTTCTACTCCAATAAATAAAACATGTGCGTATATCCTTTCCATAGTTTGGGTAAAGGCCCCAGGAGTTACTCTGAGATGCTGTATTTAGCTATGGAGAAACAGTTGAGAAGAGAATATGAAAACAGTTACTGAGAATGTATAGTCAGGTTCCTTAACTGGCAGGACAGTTTGCTTTCTGGGGAATGAGCCCTCCATAGTTGGCAAAATGGTGGTACCACCCTGAGCCAGAGCAGGCACTTAGGCACCCAGGGGAGCATTTAAAAATTATGCTTCCTGTATGTTGAACTTTCACTGAAACACAGGTGACTTGGCATCACAAAATCAATGTCTACATGCCATTTTCCTGGCGTTAAAATATGTTGTTTTGTAAGAATTGGTAGTTGAAAATGCCCATTATTATACACATAACCATAGCCATGTTGTACCCTAGGCGGCTTCCATATTTCCCACCCTTAGTTCTGGAGTTTGTACCAACCTTCAACTGGTCATTGTCAGAAGGTGATATAATCACTCAGAATGGAAGTGAAGGTTGGTGGTGAAGCAATCTTCCCGATCACCCACATATAAACATGTGTCTGCTGCCTGTCAGTCCCCAGGTGTCTACTTCAAATGCACATGTTTGTAGATTGTGTCTTTGACAGTCTAGCTGAATGGATGGCTAAATTATTGTATTCTAACTTATTTGATGGCTGCTACCTTCATTATGGATTATTAAGATATGAATGCTTGTGGAGCCCAGCAAAGTAAAGAAGTATGGCTTCTTCCTGTCTGTTCCCAAAGCTAGGCATTATAATAATAACAATAGTTATTATTATTATTTTTGAAACTTGAGATGTCCATCATTAGAAGTTAAGTTGGAGTTTATGTTAACAGGAAGGTCATCACAGGGGGGAGGGCAGGAGTGGGATTCTTGATGAGCTAATTCTTGCACATTCAGTCAACAATTATTGTTTACTTACTATGTGCCAGGCATTGTGTTAAATGCTAGAAGTAAAAAAAATACAAGATGAAAGAAAAATGGTCCCTGCCCTCAAGGAGCTTACATTCTAATGGAAGAAGACAATATATAAAGAAACTGAAAGTGGGGGGTGGGAAGGAATAAAGCATCAGGGAGGAAAAGGTACCTATGTCAGGGCATAGAAGAGAAAATCTAGAGAGTCAGAAGTGGAGTTTGGAGATGAATGAAGACATGTCTGGTCTGGACATTTTCCTTAAAATGGAGGTTCTGGGAGGAACCAGTCAATCAGAGAAAGGGGCTGCAGGGGCAAAATGTACTTCCAGTGTGAGAAGTTCAGAAGTAAAGTAAATTTCCAGGATGAGGAGCCTGCTGTGTCATGGAAGAGAAAATTCAGAGTCAGGAGTTGGACTTGGATAGCATAGTGTAGTGGAAGAGCTTTTTGAAGTCAGGACTTCTGGGTTCTAATCCTGACTCTGACACTTAATCTTTCTGAGTCTCAATTTCATCAACAAGTCTCCATTACTCAAAGGGATCTGTGATTTCATTGATTTGTGTGTTCCTTCCAGTTACAATGAAGATCACAACCCATGTTTTCCTCCCATAAAGTTGATGTGGGATTCCATCCAGTGTGCTTTGGGACCATCTTCATTTTCTCCTGATATTGTAAGGTTACCAATGGAATGTCTAGGTCATCCACTTGTGGCCCCTCACTTGTGCAACATGACTAGTCTCTTGATGATATCCTTTAATTCAGTTTTTCTTCAAAGTCCCATATTTGTTGTAAGTTGTTCACTCCCATCGTACACTTCTCCATTGCCCTTTATATGATATTCATTTTTAGTTACTAAGAAACTGTTTTGACCAATCATAGCCATATTACACTGGTAAAAAAAATGATGTTAAAAAGATGGGTTTTTGTTTCTAAAAGAAATTTAGGATCATTAAAGGAATTTCACAATTTACTGAAGATAATCCAGCCCATCCTTTCCTCTGGCTTAATTCTGGGCTCAATTCATTGTTTATTTGTACTGTCTGTCCCATTATATTCATACAATAGACAAACTCTACAGTTTGTACATCTAACAATGTCATGATCTTTGTAACAAGCATTATTCATCCACTTGGTTTTTCCTCTGTGAATGGTAAGGCCAAAGTCCTTTGAATGTTATGGCTTTGTTTTCTCCCAGGAAGCTCTGACATTTTAGGGAGGGCTTGCTGCAGGTAGCACAATGCCATACATAAAGAAAGATAAAACTATTTGCAACGTAGGGATGATAATGTCTGCACTGTTTAACCTTGCATTATTTTTTGAGGAAAGCACTTTACAGACCTACAAGGTACCAATAAATATGAGATGTTGTTATGCATACTGAAGTTATTGGGGCCCTATAAAAGGTAACAACAATAAGAGGACTCAGCCTAGGATTCATCATCCAATAAGGTTTTTTTGTTTTAATATTTATTGTAGCAGTTTTACAAGTGTGGTCCAGGGATTTTTGAGAGTCCCCAAGATTCTTTTTTACATCATTTTCCAGGTCAAAACTATTTTTCATAAAAAAGCCTATGGTATTGTAATTTCTAATATGATAAATATTGATAGATATAGCCCATACAAACAAAGGTACTTTGAGATCCTCAGTAATTTTTAAGAGTGTAAAGGGATTCTGACATCAAAAGTTGAGCATACATTTTGAGGGTATAGGATCAAGAGAACTACATATCTTGATCCTATACCCTCAAAATGTATGCTCAAATAATTTTTCAGGAAAAACATTTTCAATCAATAAACACTTATTATGTGCCTGTTAAGTACCAGGCACCTTGCTAAGCACTGAGGATACAAAAAAAAAAAAGATGCTGGGCAAGTCACTTCACTGTTTGTCTCAATTTCCTCATCTGTAAAGTGAGCTGGAGAAGAAAATGGCTAACCACTCCAGGGTCTCTTCCAAGAAAACCCCAAATGGGGTCACAAAGAGTCAGATGTGACCGAAAAAAATTACTGAACAATAAGGACATGTGCCAGGTCTAGGGTTGAGTGCTGGGGATACAATACAAAGAATGAAACAATACCGGCGCAAATCTCTCATTGGAAGAGATAAAAGGTACAGATACAAGTATATGTAGGATAAACATAAAGAGAATGAATAAACACAAGGTAGTTGTTGATGGGGAAGCACCACTAGCCTTTGGGAAAATGTAGAAGGTAATGCTTAAACAACCTCTTGATGCAAGAGAAGGATTCTACGGGAGTGGAGATGAGGAGAGAGTGTATCCCAGCTGGGTGGGATGTGTGTGTGTGTGTGTGTGTGTGTGTGTGTGTGTGTGTGTGTGTGTGTGTGTGTCTATCTGTCTGTCTGTGAAATGAAGGGAGAAAAGTCCAGTTTGGTCTGGTGTGGGAGGGGCAGTAATGTAGATGTGATTGGAAATCTAGATCAGGGTCAGTGTTTAAAGCTAAATAAACATAGGATTTTATTTTATCCTGTCCCTTGGAGTTATCAAATAAGGGTGTCTCATTGTTAAAGCTGCCCTTAAGGGAGATCACTTTGACAGCTCTTTGAATGATAGGCTGGAGTGGAGAAACTTGAGGCATGGAGACCTTAGGAGGTCTTTGTAATTATCTAGGGAAGAGGTGATGAAGGACAGAACTAGGGTGGTGACTGTGTGAGTAATGAGAAGGGCTCAGATGGGGGAGAAATAGTGTGTAGACGTTAAGGCAAGTAAGATTTTGTGAGTGAGGGCAAGGAAGAGTGAGAAGTGGAAAAAAAAATGCTGGGGTTCTAAACCTAGTAGATTAGAAGAATAGTGTCTTCTAAAGAGAGAGAGAATCTCAGAAGAGAGGTGAGTTTGGGGGAAGGATAATGAGGACATGCTGAATTTGAGATATCCCTGGAATATCCAGTAATGAAATATACAATGAGCAGTTGAGAACTCAGGACTGAAGCAAAAAGGAGAGATTGTATATAGAGACATGGATTGGATATAGAGTTCTACAGAGAGATGATAACTAAACAGATGGGAACAGATGAGGTTCTCAAGGGAGAATATATATGTATGTATATCCCAGGACAAAGTCTTGGAAAAGATATTAGGCCAATATATCTCCATCTAACATAACATGTGATAAGTACTAGATGAGTAGCATAAAATAAGTATGACAGAAGTATTATAATTCTAAATCCAGTCCTACTCACTTACTATATCAATACCTATATCAACAAATAATTCAGCCTATGTTTGCTCATTTATAAAACTGGAATGATAAAACTGCCCAGTTCTTGGAGAGGTTGTAAGAACTAACCAGAATTCCAAAGCTCTTTGTAAATATTAATTAAAATGGAAGTTAAGGGTTCATGGAACTGGCCTTTGCTAATAGATCTTTATATGGAAAAGTTAAGTGATTTTTTTAAAAGTATATTTTATTCCCTCTTTTGGTATTCCGCTATCCTAAAACTGGAAGTGTAGCTAGCCTGCTAGGTTGGGTTCAGATTTTGATTCTGACACTTTTTAGCTATATGACCTTGGGCAATTCACTTAACTTTACTTTTCTCAGCAATTCCTTGGGATTTTTCTACTAAAGTATTGGTGAGTTGCAATCTTCTTGCTTTAATGCAGGGAATCTCATAGTCTAGAAATCAGATTCTTTATTGCATAATTCTATCTCAACTAAAAGTAAGAAAACTCATCTGTGTTTTGACTTTTATGGATAGTACCTTACACACAGACATTGAGACCCTCTGCTTTTAATGCTTTGTTTAAGGTCTGATTCATCATTACGTTATTGAGCCACCACCAGGATTACTATCTAAGCTCCAGTGGTCTCTGTTTGCTAGAATAAATTCCAGAATTGATAAAGACAGTTTCAACACTGCAGCCTATGCTAAGGAAGCAGAGAAGAAATGACCAATGAACATTCTCTTCCCTCTCTCATTTGTTACCCATCTTTTAATGGGTAAAGTCAATAGGGTTTTCATATTCATGATATCAAATAAATATGAATTAGATTAACAGGTGGTAACTTGTTATAAAAAAGTAGGATTTATTTTTTTAAGATAATAGTAGCTTTGTTTATGAATAGCATCTGTTCCAAGAAAGTTTAATATATTATGACTACAATGTGTGCCATATAGAGAAGAGAAAAATATAACAGTGGATTTAATACTACATCTGTGACTAGTTAGTTATGGTAAACTTCAGGTATGTGGTGGTTTCAGCAAAAGTTCTAATACACATTCCAGGCACCAAGAACTGTAGGGAAAACTGTAAAAAGAACACCTCCCCCCACACACACATTTAAATGGAGAATTAATACACTCACTAGTTTGAGAACTAAAATGCATATGCAGTTATTTCCTTGCTCATCATTAAAAGCACATTACTTCCTCCCCTCTCCCCTGTACCCCTCTACTCACCCCATACTGTTCCATGTTGGATAAGCTGATGTGCTAAAACCATTGGCTTGGGTTGGGTTCCCAAATAAAGCCATAGGTTTCAATAATGAGATTTTCAGCAAGGAGAAATGGGCTTGCCCTTGTAAAAAACTGATTGATATATTTTCAGGCTAAACCATTAGCATAGTTTCACTGGGGAGAAAAGCAGAACAAAAGACTCAAAGTCGCAAAAAGCCACTGCAATTGTGACAAAACCCTAATCGCTGAGTAAATGCTGCTACAGCAGCAGAAGGAACATTCAGCAGCTTCTTAGCCTGAACAAGGCTTTGACTTTAGAATGTGTCTGTTCTTTACATTCAGCTGTTTCTGATGAAAAGCTGATGAACCCCCTTGATTTTCTTTTCTGTCACTTTGATTGTCTGGCTCAGATATCTTCCCACAAACCACAAATGAACTTTTTTGGGAGTGAGGTGAGGAGGGGTGAGAGAAAGTTCCCTCTGGTTTCCATGTTTTGCTTTGATTTACTAGACAGGAAAGTTCATTTTCATGAGATTAAGCAAAACACACAAATAGTAAAAGATTTTAGGATTAAACACACTTAAGATGAAGCACTTAAGGGGAAAACAAATAGTTCAAAGACAATAAACAGAACTTAAGATGGATTATATGAAAGTAAAAGTATGGCACAAGATAAGATTGAAGGCAAACAAAGAACTCAAGGCGATGGGAGTTGGGGGGAAGGAGCTGTTCTTGAGGTGGGGGCTATTTAATGCATCCTTTCCAACCCTTGGACTTCAGCTGCAGTCTTGATCCCATGGGTGACATTTTGTGTTTAATTATTAGGCACTGGTAGTATTAAGTAATATGAGTGACTATGTCTATTTCAAAGACATAACTCACCTTCCCTCCTCTTCTGAATATAAGCTGTGCTACTAACTCAGAAGAAGCACAAATCAGTTTAGAAATTTGCTTGTTATGTAATAATGTCCTTACTAACTTCAGCATTCTATTCATAGATGTCACTGACCCAGTCAACATCTATGACTCACTCCTCCAGCCAAGTGGCAATATTTTTCTAGGAGATACTGTTGGTGAAACATTAGGTTCACAGTTCATATTTTCCCTATTTAAAAAAAAATTCAAACACACGACATAACAAAATAGAAATTGTAAATCACTAGTGATTTTCACGTGATTCTTGGATAAGTGGGATGTGAAATGTAGCTGGGGTGGTAGAGGGATTCACACACACACACACACACACACACACACACGCACACGCACAGACACGCTCACACCATCTTGCCTTCCTAAACTACATCTGTGTCCTTCTTCATGCCATGCATAGCCTTTGCTCCAGTGGGGACACAGCCAGCTATTGTCATTGCCTTAAGGATGGTACTACTTGAGTCACTTCATCGTGAAATCAGGCAAAGAATTATCCAGGCTGTTCATGGATGAAATGCTTTGGATATCCATGTGTCACCAGTAAATAGCAACCCTTTGCTCGGGGTAAGTGGTGACAGAACTTGGGAGGGAGGCAGAAAAGCTGTTTTCCATTAATATAGTCTTGTAGAAAAAAGCTCACATTAAGATAGCAAGCAAATAATTAAGGGATAGTTTTGCTCATGCAGCCATTGTTCAGATTCAATCTTCCTAGAGAGGTTATTGGACAGGGTGAAGGTACGTGATTAAATATAGTTGTCTTGCAACCCACCCCCCCTCCCCAAGCCATGAGATTTTTAAACTACTGATCCATATTAGAGTCAGGTCTCTGAAGTTCCTGGTTATATAGATATCTAGATTGATTGATTCATTAATTGATTGGTGTTATAAATATATACACATATAGACAACTGTATATTTTATTTTTAAAATTAACTTTATTGATGTCTTTTTTAATTCACAAAATTGTCCCCAATGTACCTCCTTCTTTCTTTCCCATAGCAAGTAATATTTTTGTTTTTGTTTTTGCTTCTTTGGTGGGCAGTCGGGGTTAAGTGACTTGCCCAAGGTCACACAGCTAGTTAAGTGTTAAGTGTCTGAGGCTGGATTTGAACTCAGGTTCTCCTGACTTCAGGACTGGTGCTCTATTCACTGCACCAGCTAGCTACCCCAGCAAGTAATATTTTTAAAGACAAAAAAGAAAAGAAAAAGAAAAATCAGCTAAACTGATCCCTGTATCACAAATGTCCGAAAACATACGCAATAATAATATATTTGTGGACCTCTTATCTCTGCAAGGGATGGGATGTGGCTATATTATTTATCTCCTCTTTGGAACCATGCTTTTTCTTTGTAATATTCACTTTTGATTTGTGTGTGTGTGTGTATGTGTGTGTGTGTGTGTGTGTATGTGTAATTGTTCTTTCCATTCACAATGTTGTAGTCATGTATATATTGTTTTCTTGGTTCTGCTTACTTCACTATGCATCAGTTCATACAGATCTTCACATTCATCTCTATAGTTATCATATGTATCATTTCTTACAGCATAGAAATATTCCATTACTTTAGTATATCATACTTTGGTTAGCCATTCCTCAATCAATGGGCATCTATTTTGCTTCCAATTCTTTGCTAGCACAAAAAAAGTACTATTAGATATAGTTTGGTGTATTCGGGTACTTTTTTCTTGTCAATGGCCTCCTGGAGGTTCTCTAGGTTAAAGGGTGACAGAGTCATTTAATTTGCATAATTTCAAACTGCTTTCCAAGATGGTCATGCTAATCCACCAACAATGTGCTAGTGTGACTATCTTCCCTAAACTCCCACAACCTTGAATACTCCCAGATTTCATCATCTTTGTCAATTTGCAGAGTATGAGTTAAAACCTCAGTTGGGGGTAGAGTCAAGAGAAGGCAGGGACTCAACTGAACTCTCCCTCAAACTCTTCCAAAGACCTTTAAATAATGCCCTAAAACAAATCCTGGAGAGGCAGAACTTACAAAAGGATGAGTAAAACACTTTTCCAGCCCAAAACAGTTTAAAAGTTTGATAGAAAAAGTCTGTTGCCCTGGAGTGAAAGTGGAGCACACACCAGTGCATACCAGGCCCCAGCAAACCAGAAGCAGACCTTGGGAGTGAATGAATCAGAAGCTGCAGTGGCTGCTTCCAGAGCTCTCAGCCCAGAGATAGTAAAGGGGTCAAATAACTGGTCAGAAGGAGATTACAGGGTTCTCTTTGCTGGCTCTGGGCCAGAACTCTGTTGCTTTGCCCATACTCAGATCCTCTTCACAGTCCTGGGTAGCAGTTCCAGAGAGAAGAGGAGCACTTAGCACACCAGACCTTTCGGGCCATAGTGGAGCATGGACCCTCCTCACAGTTCCAGGTCAGAAAAGAGTGCTTATGGTCCCTCACCAACCAGAGCGCAGGCCAGAAAAGTAGCAAACATCTTTCCTTAGATCATACCACCTTGGAAGAACTGAAAATTTACAGATCTCTTAGAAGTATCTCTGAAAACAGCTGTATAAAACACATGAAGCTTGGACAGTGAATCTTCCGCTCTGGAAGCAAAGTCCCACTTTAGCAATGAGTTAAAAGTTAAGAAATAGGCTCAGAAAATGAACAAATACCAGAAAAAATTCTGTCCATAGAAAATTACTACTGTGACAAGGAAGATTAAAACATACACTCAGAAGAAGACAGCAAAGTCAAAGTTCTTACATCAAAGTCTTCAAGAAAAAATGTGAATTGATCTCATGAAAAAGTTCAAAAAGAATTTTTAAAATCAAGTAAGAGAGGTAGAGGAAAAATTGGGAAGAGAAATAACAGTGATGCGAGGAAATCATGAAAAAAGAGTCAACAGATTGATAGAAAAATATTGAGGAAAATAACACTTTAAAAAACAGACTAGGCCAAATGGTAAAAGAGTAAAAGAGGTACAAAAAGCCAACGAGGAGAAGGATCCTTCAAAAGCAGAATTGGTCAAATGGGAAAATATATACAAAAATTCACTGAAGAAAAGAACTCACTAAAAAATTTGGCCAAATGGAAAAGGAGGTACAAAACCTCACTAAAGAAAGTAATTCCTTAAAAATTAGAATTGAGCGGAAGCTAATGACTCTGTGAGACATCAATAAAACAATAAAACTAAAACTAAAACAAAAGAATGAAAAAATAGAAGAAAGACAATGTGAAATATTTTATTAGAAAAACAAGTGACCTGGAAAACATATCCAGGAAAGATAATTGAACAATTATTGGACTTCTTGAAAGTCATGATAAAACAAAAAGCCTAGACATCATCTTTCAAGAAAGAATCTACCAATCACCTTCTGAAACAGAATCCAAAACGAAAACTCTCAGTAATATTATAACCAAATTCCAGAGTTCCCAGGTTAAGGAGAAAATATTGCAAGCAGCCAGAAAGAAACAGTTGAAGTATCATGGAGCCACAGTCAGTATAACACAAGACTTAACTACTTCTATAATAAAGGATTAGAGGGCTTGGAGTATGCTAGAGGGCAAAGGAGCTAGGACTACAAGCAAGAATCACTTACCCAGCAAAACTGAGTATAATCCTTCAGGGGAAAAATGGATAGTCAATGAAATAGAGGACTTTCAAGCATTCCTGATGAAAAAGACCAGACCTGAATAGAAAATTTGATTTCCAAATACAAGACTCAAGAGAAGCATAAAAAGGTAAACAGGAAAGGGAAAACATAAGGGACTTAATAAGATTAAACTCTTTGCATTCCTACATGGGAAGATGATACCTGATTAGATTGGCTAATAGGACAGAAAAGGAGAATGATAAATGTTGAAGGAGATGTGGGAAAATTGAGACACTAATGCACTGTTGGTAGAGTTTTGAACTGATTCAACCATTCTGGAGAGCAATTTGGAACTGTACTCAAATATTTATAGCAGCTCTTTTCTGGTGGCAAAGAACTGGAAATTGAGGGGATGCCCATCAATTGGGGAGTGACTGGTCAATCTGTGGTATATGATTGTAATGGATTACTATTGTGATATAAGAAATGAGCTAGCTGCTCTCAGAAAAACCTAAACTGATGCAAGGTGAAATGAGTAGGACCAGGAGAACACTGTACATAGTAACAACAATATAGTAAGATGATCAATTGTGAATGACTTGGCTTTTCTCAGTAATACAAATGATCCAAGACAACTCTGAAGGACTTAGGATGAAAGATGCTATCCATCCCCAGAGAAAAAGTGATGGAATCTGACTATAAATTGAAGCATAGTTTTTTGCTTTATTTTTTTGGGGGGGCTTATTTGGCTTATGTTTTCTTTTACAACATGACTAATATGAAAACATATTTTGCATGATTACGCATGTATAACCTATATTAAATTGCTTGCCTTCTCAAAGAGGGGGTGGGAGGGAGAGAATTTGGGACTCAATTTAAAAAATGAACATTGAAAATTATTTTTATATGTAATTGGGGAAAAATAATAACTTAAAGGCAAAAATCTCAGAGTTATTTGGGTTTGCATTTTTTGAAATTATTGATGTAGCATTCTTTCATGTAATTGTTAATAGTTTTCAATACTTTTTTTGAGAATTGTTTATTCATCGCTTTTGATCACTTAGCCAGTGGGTTGCATATTATACTTTTATTTTTTATAAATGGCAGTTCAAGTTAAGTCAGCTTGCATTTATGAAGCACTTACTGTATCCTAGGCACCAAGCTAAGTGTTACAAAGAAAAGTCAAATACGTCTCCTGCCCTCAAGAAGTTCACATTCGAATGGAAAAGAACCTCCTGGCTATTATTTCCTGCACTAATCTGTAGCTAAAAAGACATATGGAAGGTTGGCAGTGTTTTTCTTTTCTACTTGGAATATGTATGAAGCATGTTGTTATTCAACAATATGTTCCTTTAGCACATATTGGAGAGCTCCCTTGGTGAGTGGATTGATTCTGGGGCATGGGGATGAGGGTAAAGAGGACTTGGATAGCTTAATTTCTGGGAAAGGGAGTTAAGGAGGAGCTATGACATCAGTTGGGGACAAAACAAAGTTTCTAATATCATTGTCAATCCCATTATCTGTACAGTACAACTTAGCATTTTGTTACCTACTTTTGCCACTGAAGGGAGGTATGACCTAATGTATAGTGGCCTGGCCTTGAAGTAAGAAATCCTGTATCTAAGTATTGCTTCTGTCTCATACAAGCTTTATAATCAGAGACAAGTCACTTAACCTCTCAATGACCACAGGCAACTCTAACACTGTAAGTTACTGATGAAGTTCTGATCTGTTTTGGAGGAAGGCTTATTCCGATTTTGAGTCCCTTATGCCTGATGAAATCATAAGTATGAAGTCAAAAGAATCTATTTTCCCCATTAATGATTTCCTTGTAGAGGTCTTATTTCCTCAACTGAATTATAAATTACTTGCAAAGACTTCTTTTGTACCCAACAGCACCTAGCACAATGTCAGACACTAAAATATTTCATATATGATTATTTGTATTAAATAATTTACTGAAAAGTGGTAGAGTCAATGTGGAGCTCTTTTTTACCTAGGTTGAACCAACTGGACAAAGCTATTTATAAACAACCTAACAGTTAATGTTTATGCAGTACTAAAAGGTTTGCAAAGACTTCTTCACATTTTCATTTTGTGCCTCAAAACAATTCTGGGAGTCTGCTACTTATTTCCATATTGTTAATGAGGAAAATGAGGATCAGAGGCTTATCCAATGTGCCCATGCCATGCAGCAAATGTCAGAACCAGAACCTGAATACAAGCTTTCCTGACTAAAAGTCCATCACTCATTTGGTTACTTCACACAAGCAAAGCAAAACTCTGAGGAATACACACATTTGGAGATTTTAATTTTTTCCTGAATGGCACAAGATTTAGAATATGATGAGACACTAGAAATTATTTAACCCAACCCCAAAATTTTACAGATGAAGAAATTTAGAGGCTAGCTCTAAATAATTCCGAAACCAAGCAAACCCAGAATTTTTGGCCCACTTCTAATTCCAAATCCAGAGCCCTTTCAAAAAGAAAAAATGACTTTATATGCTTTTTGGCTTTTCTTGCTAAGAGAACCAGGCAAGAGCTTGACTTGCCACATCTCTGGAGCTAATGTGGAACCCAGCCCAGGATGCAGGCAAGATATTTAACTTCTAGACTCAGATCTGGCCCTAGACTACTGAGTGACCTCGGGTGAGCCACTTAACTCTGGACTTCCATATGTCCATCTAGAAAATGATGGGGTTGCACTGGATGGCCTCCAAGGTCCTTCCCACTCCCACGTCCCTGTTTCCTCAGGGTCTTTATTTAAAAGTAAAACCCCAACTTCATGTCTATCGCCATCCGAGGTTTCCACTACCTCCTTCCTCATATAGGTGCTCTTCCTCGGTTGCACCCCTACACGCAGAACACACATGCCCCTGCATCTCATGTATTCTTGGCACGCGTATTGCGGGTTTTTGGCTCAGCGTGACAAAGTTCAAGTATAGGACACAGCTCATCACAGGTGAGCCGCCGAGTTAAGGAGCGCAGCCTGGACCATACCACCTGTGCCAGAAAAGAACACTAGTTTTTCACCCCAATCCCTTCCTCTTTTCCTCTCTCCTCTTTCCTTTCCCCCATTCCTCTTCAGATCTTCTCCCTTCTCTCCTTCTGCCTATCCTTCTCCCTCTTCTCCCTCCCTTCCCCACTCTCCTTCTACTCTCCTCGTCTCTACCCTTCCCAGCGCCCACCCCCCACTTCCCCCGCCACTTTATATCCCTGCAGAGACTCGAACCTTTTACCAGGGGCTGCAAGCAGAGGAAGGAGGCCGGGAGGGAGGCACTCACTTCCATGTGGTTGAGCCTGGGGGGAGGAGGAAGGGCAGGAGAGGAGGAGAAGAGAGCCAGAGGGAGGGGGTCAGGGGGAGGTGGCTGCAGAAGCCGGGGGAGGAGGAAGAGGAGGAGGAGGAG
>CM053581.1:530015460-530054192 GCA_028627135.1 Pseudochirops cupreus | reverse complement strand
TATATATATATATAATATCTATCTATTAGAGTATCTGTTTGTCTAGTATTTGTTGAGTAATTGAAAATCTCCACACGTGTCTGCTTGCCAAAATCCTGCCCATCATTCAAGTCCTGCGTCAGGTTCTGGGTCCTTCGCAAAGCCTTTCTCAATTCTGATCTGTGGCCACCATCTCCCTCTCTTTCAAAAGCCAATAGCATTGTGTATCACAGTTCAGTATGGTGACTCTAATAACCATAACATCCGACATTTTCAATGATGCTTTGGTTTACAAAGTGTTCCCCTCCCACAACCTTGTGAGGTAGATAGTATAAGCAGTACTGTGCCCATTATACAGAGGAAAGAACTGAGTTCAGAGTTTAAGATGCTTGACTAGGGACATATAGTGACTGCATCTCCTGACTACAAATCAGACAGAGCAGTGCAACCTGGCTGCCAGGTCTGTCAGAGCTTTGCAGGGTGTTCTCACTTGTTGATGTTTTCACTTATTTTTGTCCAGCCTTGAACTTTACAAGTTCATTGCATCATAGGAGCATAGATGTAGAACTAGGAGGAACCTCAGAGGGCACTCATTTTACAGATGAGGAAACTGAGTCTGACAGAGCTTAAGTGGCTTGCTCAGGATTGCATAGCTATTAAGAGTCTAAAGCAGAATTTGAACTCAGTCCTTCCTGACGCTAAGCCAACTCTATCCACTGCCCCAAACTGGCCACTTCTTAACTGCTCTATTTTAACACTTATTTCAGGGGGCGAGAAGCATGAGGAATAATATTCAATTGTGTGGGGGAACTAATTTATGTTGATTAAATTTAAAAAACTGAGAAATATAGCTTCCAAGAAAACTAGAATATTCACTGCAGTAGACACATTTATTTCCCAATAGGAAAGTCACCTGAAGGGTTAAAGCAGTATCCAGCCAATTCTTGGTGAACCGAGCCTGTGTAAATTAGAAGATCTGGACAGTGTTGTCAAACTGTGATAGGCTGATGCCCTAATTTCTATTGTAGGGATATACCTGCAAAGTTGAGTGAAATGTGCCCTCCAGGTGGGATGCCCTTTCTCATGAACTGAGTGCATGAGACTCTGACACATTTTTAATCATTCACATTTCAAAACCCCCAAATTCCCAAGATTAGTTTCTTGAATTACATTTTGATTATGCCATCCCAGTTGGATTTTTAAAATCACAGATTATTAGCATTGAAAGGAAATTTAGGATTCATCTAGCCTAAATGTCTCCCCTCACCCCTTACTTACCTGTTACTTACCCCTTCTCTTCCCCCCCTCCCCCCTTACCAGTTATGAAAACTGAATCCTAGAGAAGAAACATGATTTGCCTCAGGTCCCATGATAAATATTAGAATTCAAACCCAGGGCATCTAGCTCCATGTCCACTGCTCTCAGCTGTACCCTACAGTGCTAGTTGTCTTTGGGAGACTCTTTAGTTACTTGAGATTTGGGAGGCATCCTAGTTCCTCGATGGAATGCAGAAGCTTCCTATTCTGATCTGCAACCTTCTTATATACCTGCTGTCTAACTTATCTCAGTCATTTCTTTACTTACATCAATTTCTGAGGGGAACATTTTGTCACTTTGTGAATTCAAGAGCAGAGTTCTTAATCTTTTCATGTGAGTGTCTCAGACCCTTTTGGCAGCTTGATGAAGCCTATGGCCCCTTCCTCAGAATAATGTTCTTAAATGAGTAAAGTACATAGGACTAACAATATAAACCATTCATATTGAAATACAGTTATCAAAATCTATATGGTTTCTAAAAGTTCATGAACCCCAGAATAAAAGCCCCTGTCCTAGAAGTGTATTCTTTTTTTTTTTTTTTGCTTTTTAGAGGGCAGGGTAATTGAGGTTAAGTGACCTGCCCAAGGTCTAATGGCTAGTAAGTGTTAAGTGTCTGAGGCCAAATTTGAACTCAGGTCCTTTTGCCTCCAGGGCTAGTGCTCTATTCACTGTGCCACCTAGCTGCCCTTACCTAGAGGTATATTCTGTCAAGAACCTGCAGCCTCCCATGTGCTGACCAACCTGCAGCCCTCCTAAGTTACGTGTTCCACATATTGTCTTGAAGTCATGTTATTTGGGTGCCTATCCTCTCTGCTCTACTAACCCCTAAGCCCCTTGGTGCAGAGGCCATATTTTATTTATCTTTGTATCCCTTGAACAGATTTACTATATCACCTTATACCCTGGAGTGACTTAATGAATATTCAGTCAACAAATGAAGAATGTGTAATGATTAAGAATTCAAAATTTAATTCAGCTGACATTCATTAAGCACTTGCTATGTATGATAGAGATTTCAATTCATTAACCATTTATTAAGCACCTACTATGTGCTAGAGACTCTGCTAAGCACTGGGAATACAAATAAGACAAAGACCATCCCTATTGCCTAATAGGGGAAGATAGCACCCAAAAGGAAGCTGAGAGAGGAGCTCTTTGCTCTGCCCTCCCACCCTGTAAGCAGAGGACCAGAGGTATCAGTACCAAAGTTGGCATCATCTTTGGGAGGTTGAGTTTGCTGATGATGAGCTTTGCTGGGATAATGTTCATGATGGAGTCAAATCCAAGGAGTCCCACTATGAGGTGTGGTTGAATGGAGTAGTGAGTGGACAGAGAGCTGGCTTCAAGGCCAACAAGATCTAGCTGTGGAACCCTTAACAAGTCACTTAAATGATTCTTTCTCTAGACATCTCTGTAAGGTATTAAGTTGCTGAGCAGATGTCAACTTGAATTAAAAGAGGGAGTTTCCCCGTTTGGGGATTACTATTAGGGATTAAGGCAAGCATAGCTCTTCTCCCTATCCTCATCCCTCTCCCTTGCCTCATCCCTATCACTATCACCATCCTTACCCCTCTTCTCATCCTCATTCTTCTCTCTACCCCATTCCCCATCTCCATCCCTCTCTCTATCCCCATACTTATCCCTATCCCTTTCCCTACCCCTACTATGGGAAGGGCACTAAGTCAGATAATACAGGAGATGCAAAGTTCAGACAAGACATAGGCTTAGGGAGTTTATAGCCTAGTGGGGGATGATACAAAAATAACTTGAATATAGATCAATACATAAGTGCTTAAGGGAAGTAACAACAAAGGGCTACATGAGGTCCAAAAGTGAAAATAGAGAGGGGGAGGATACAATTTGAGTGGGAGGAGACTGGCTGTTCTTCAGGAAGCCCTCATGCATGAATTGGGCTTTAATGGATGAGTCACCAACCTCACTCCTCAGGAACCAACTGGGTTCAGTAGCAAGTTATAGATCAAAATGACTGGAAAAGGCCTGATATGCAGTGGCAGACCTTGACCATTTTAAGCTTAAGATCTTCCCCAGATCTCAGTTTGTCTGAGATAACACCCACTGAGTGATTAAGGGTAGGTAAGAAATGAGGCAAAGAATGGCCTCTTTTACCTATTCAAAAAAAACCAAAATCTATCTAGCAGGGGAAGACCTTCAGGTTTTCTGACCAAAACAGAAACAATTGCTATTTATACTTACTGTAAACCAGCAGAGTCTAAACAATGACCAAATGAAGCTTGGGCTAGGACCTATTGTTGGCCAATCAATGAAAGCCAGAATACTTTGGGTTTAAAGCATGGAAGGAAGGAAGGAAGGAAGGAAGGAAGGAAGGAAGGAAGGAACTATGTTGCCCAACTGGAACTGGCCAGTTGGATCCCCAGTGGGGTAGCTACTAATACTCACAGATTGTTGAATGTTGTATGTCCTTCATTCTTGAAGAAAACCATGATATTAGGAAGGTGATGTCATGACTTGCAAGTGAGGCAGGGCTGTGCAAAATTACCAGCCTTACTCTCTCCTCAGGAACCATCTGGGTCTAGCAGCAAGATATAGTTCAGGACCACTAGAGATGGCTCCCTTCCCTTGAGCCAGCTTCAGCTGACCTCTCCTTTGTAACAAAGGAAAATAATTGAGGAAAAAATACTTGATAAAATGATTGCATCTAAGTAGATATAGTTTTGGACTCTCCTGAGAGTGGGGAGACACTGTTTTATGATCTTTTCTCTGGGACCATTACTGATTGTTAGTTTCATGGGGTTCACCTTTCTTTTGGTACAATTTTATTGAGTTTGTGGTTTTTGTTCTTTTGTTTCTGCTTATTTTTCCCTGAATCCATTCATACAAATTTTCTCATATTTCTCCAAATTCTTCATGGTCACAATTTCTTACCTCAATTAAAGGCAAGAGCAATAAGATTCCATCACATTCACATATCTCAGGTTTTTCCTACGTATTCCCTAATCTTGGTCACCCACTTTGTTTCTAAGGTTCGGGGGCTTTTGTTTGTTTCCTCCAAAAAAGTTCTACCATGACTATTTTGATATACATTGGACCTTTGTTTCTATCTTTGACCTCATCAGTCCTAATGCCTGTTAATAGATTTACTGGATCAAAGTGGATGAAAAGCTTGGTCACATTTCTTCTGTAATTCTGAAATGATCCCCAGAACAGCCTAGATCAATTCATAGCTCTCCCAACAGTTTGGATTAGTGTGCCTATGTATCCATCATTCTTACAGTATTGTTTTCTTTGCCAGTTTGTAGACTGTGAAAGAAAAGTTCAGATTTGTTTTTATTTGCACTTTTCTTACTATTAGGAATTTGGAGCAACTTTTCTTTTGGTTATTCATAGTTTGTAGTTCTTTGTTAGGAAACCTCATATCCTTTGACCACTTACCTATTACAAAAATGTCTTTTGATCTAATAATGCATTTGTGTGTGTGTGTGTGTGTGTGTGTGTGTGTGTGTGTGTCCCTAAATATCTTGGGTATCAGACTTTTATTGGTGATAATTGCTTGCAAATATTTTTCCCTATTTGTCCATTTTCTGTCTTTGTTGATTTTATTCCTAAAAAAAGTTTTTTATTTTATTTTTTGATCTAGGTTTGTGATTTCTTCAGTGTGGGAAGCTCCCTGTTGTGGAAACTTTCTCTATTACTGCAGATCAATCAATCAATTGATAAACATTTTTTGGAACATCTACTCTGTGCTAGACATTGCGCAAGTGCTAGGGGAAGTTTCTGGGATAAGCAAACTGGTCTGCAACACCAGGTCTCAGAGTATTTGCTGGGACACTGAGAGCTTAAGAGCCTTGCCTGGGTTACATGACCAATATGTGTCAGAGGCAGGGCTCAGAATTCAACCTTCCTGGCTCCAAGGTCTTCCTTCTCTGCATGATATCATGCTGCCTCTCTTTCTAATTTCATGGCATCAGAATTATCTGTTATCTTTTCAGATCACCTCTATCCTCTGGTTAATAATTCTCCCCCTATCTTCTTCCATTCTCCTCATCACTTTCATTCACAGATGGCCAGTTGACTTTGTGTCTGTGAGCCAGGCTTCTTAGAAAACCCACAGAATAGAGCCAAGCCTGTCTAATTTTGTCTCTAGACACAGTGCTGGCTTGTTTAATATATGATTGTTTTCTTGTTTGTTGCCTCATAGCTTAGGAAATCAGAAAACTTCTTGTTATCGTTAGGAAAATGTTGGAGAGGCAGTCTGCCAAAGCAGCCAGTGGGCTTAACTTGGAATCAGGAAGACCTAGGTCCAAATCCTGCCTCAGGCATCTGCAAACTGTGAGATTGGGCTGCAGCCCCAAATCACTGTCCAAGACTCTAGTCACCCATGAGTTGTCAGTCAACACCTTTGCATAGCATTTCCAAATTGGGAAGTTGCCCACATCATTGAAATCACAATCCAAGAGGAGAAGAAAATGGAGCACATGTAATACAGTGCATTTAGCTAGACCTTGACACAAGATCTGCTAACTAGGTTTATGCTCATAGAGTAAACTCTTTCTCTTTAGTGTGCATGTATGTACAGATTTTTCAGGAAGAAAAATAGCACACTGACCTTGAATCAGAATGTTGCATGGCTAGCCAGAGAATTTGTAAGGTTATACTGCTGGGAAACTGGAATGCTTAACTTTTGACAGTTCTTGCTCTAAACTGGGTGGCAATAATCTGCAGGAAGCAAAACCTATTATGGAACAGGACAAGGGATGTCACAAGTCAAACAAAAAAACGGGCTGGGAAAACAACGGCATTTGCCAAATTGCTGGTTATTTGCCCCTCCCCAAATTAGAACCATGCACATGTATGTATATTATTTTTTTCATCCTATGAAAATGGCAGTTTTATAGAGAAAGGACAAAGGATTTGATGATGGATCCCTCTTTCTCATTCACCTACTTCAATTTTACTCTGATTTAAGCTTTTTTTTTAATATCCACTGTTGCATCAAAGCACAACATATATTTTAAACCATGTAAGTAGTCTTGAAGACAGCCTGGGTTTACTAGAGTACTGGACTGAAGTGCAGAAGATGAGTGTTCAAATCCTGCTTCTGACATTTAATAGATTTTTGACCCTGAACAAGTCAGTTAATTTCTCAATGCTGACTCCATAGGACTTAACTATCTCAGTCATAGATGCTTGCTATATATATTGGCCTAAAGTACAACTTAGTAACAGGTAATACATAGTAACAGCTGCTGGGGGAGGGGGGCAGGAATACAGAATACTGTATTTTTCTCTTTTTTCTTCATCCCACAAATATGACATGGTTAAATACAGATTTCATCTCTTTATGAAAATAGAAATAGTGCATGTGTGTGTCTATACTTTCTCACTTGCAAAAACAGTTTTGCAAATTTGGTTTTAATAATAATGATAATAATAAAAAAAATCTGGTTTTACTCAACTGAATCTAAATTGGGCAAGACCAAAATAGCAGAGAGCAGCAATGAAGGCTGCAAGAGGAATTTTGTGTGCTGTGTTACTTAGTCTTAATCTGATATTTTGCTGTGTGACACCAGCTAAGTCACAAGGGAGATGTTTGCATGGGAGAAAAGAATGAAATAGATGGGGCATCAGTGGAGAAATAATGTGCTCACGATACTTTGTAGGCAGAAAGACCAGCCAGAGTTTTGTTTTTTGTTAGTGAGTTTTTGTGGGGGAGGGAGGTGGTATTGTGGTCTCATTAGACTGAGGAATATTTGGCTCCAGGGAGTAGGGAGAAAGTGAGGAGAAAGAGAAGAAAAGGGAGAAAGAGAATGAGGAGGAGGAGGAAGAGATGAGAAGTAAAAGAAAGAGAGGAAGGAACAGGAGAAATAGGGCGAGAAGGAGGAGAGGGATGAGGAGAAGGAGGAGAAGAAAGAAAAAGGGGGAGGAGGAAGAGGAAGATGAGGAGAAGGAAGAGGAAGAGGAAGAGAAGAACAGTAACAACTACAATTAAATCCAGAAGAAGAAAAAAGAATTAGAGATTCATTTAAAAGAGGAAAGGGATTGCTTTCTACCTTTCTCAAACTCTAGAGTTAGAGTGATAGCTTCCAGGTTTAGATTACAACGTAAAGGAAAGTCAGGAGAAATTTCTCTTTGTTTAGCCAATGACTTTGAACTAACTAATCAGCGAGGCTCCATGATCAGATGGCTCTCTTAGCCAGGTCTACTGGGGAGATAATTGCAAGGTAGTCAAATGTGGCTGGCCAATGAATAACACAGGACACCGTCCCCATTTAATATTGCCTCATCCATTTTGGGGAAAGAAAGTGGTTTCTGGATAGATTTCATGACAATTGATGGACCATCTCAAAGTATGTGTGTCCTTTTGAAACTGTACATTTAAAGTCAGCTCCATGTGGTGTGATAGAAGGCATGCCAGATTTGGATTCAAAGGATTTGGGAATGAATCTTGACATCCATTGGTCTGAACATTGGCAAGTAAATTAACCTCTCTGAGTCTTGGTTTCTTCATCTGTAAAATTAGAATATTCAATGATGTAATCATTAAGGTTCTTTCTAATTCTAGGTTTTGTGATTTTCCACTCCCGGTAGACAATAGTCTTTCTGGGTTTTCTTAACCCAGTAATAACATTTATTCCGGCTCCCTTTGGGTAAAGAGCCACATTGGTTGCTTTGTGTACTAATGAGAGATGCCAAAAATACAGTCCTGCCCCTTTTAGGAGCTTCAGTCTCTCCTCTGTCTTACTTCTGGGGCTTAGGAAAGTAGTTTAAATCAATAAGTAATCATTTTCTAGGAATGCAAATGTAGAGAGGGAAGCCTGTGATACAGAATTGTTGTTCAAAAACAGAACCCTGAGTTGAGGAGGTTCTGAAAGCTAATTGTATAACCTGTGTAATGCAAGTGGCATAATTGGATTACACTAAGGCTTAATGAGTGCCTATTCACATCTTTGTCAGACTTTTAGATTCTAGGTAGAAAGAAAAAAAGGGAAAGGAGGGGGCCAGTAAAGGTCATTGAATCCCCCCAATGTAGCAATCCCTTCTAGAATAATGCTAAAGCTGTCAGTCTTTCCAGTGCCATGGCATGCTCAATACCTCCAGAGGCTAGTCATTCCATTGTTGGACAGCTTTCCCCATTAAGAAAATTCTTGTTTGTATTGAACCAATATATTTTCCTCTATAACTTCTACCCTTTGGTCCAGTTCTGTTCTCTTGAATAAGGCAGGACAAATCTAATGCTCTTTCTATTTTAAATATTTGATGACTGGGTGGCTAGGTGGTGCAGTGGATAGAGCAACGGTCCTGGACTCAGGAGGATGTGAGTTCAAATTTGACCTCAGACATTTGACACTTAACTAGCTGGGTGACGTTGGGTAAGTCATTTAACCCCAATTGCCCTGCCCTCCCCCCTCCAAAAAGAAAAAAAAGGAAAAAATCAATGAGTGCTGTTGTGTCTCTTCTTGGACTTCTCTTTGAGGTTCAATATGACCTGTGTCTTTAACTGCTCCATATGAAATGTTACCAGTCCCTTACCATTCTTGACCACCATCTTCTTGATGGTCTGCTAGGAACATTTAGGTCAAGAGAACAGAAGGGAAACAAATAAAGTAACCAAAACAACACAAAAAAAAGGAAGAGAAAAGAACCTTATGGAAACTGATTAGAATTGAACACACCTAATCCTCTCCCACTCACATGTTAAAGCAGGTGCTGTGATGTTTTCATTTGCTGGTTTTGTGACTTGGATGAGTCGTGATCTTTCACATTGGAAGGAATCTTCATGTTGATGAAAGCACAGATTCATTTGAGTGTTTACGTACGTCTTAAAAAGGGGTTTAGTGAATGAAGCGTGCTTTTGTAAATAAAGCTGTAGATTTCTAGGTCATAAGAAGCCAACCAGAGTTAGTTTCTCGAAAGGTTAAAAAAAAAGTGTGCAAAATAATACAGAAATAATAGAGAATTTTATTCATTTGGTTGACTCTATCATTAAAAACCACTATAAAATATTTCACTTAGGAGAGTAATTCCGTGAATACAAACTGGGAAAGGACTAATTAAACTTATTACTACTTTTAAAAATAGTGTGTGTGTGTGTGTGTGTGTGTGTGTGTGTGTGTGTGTGTGTTAAGCACAGTGCAAACATCTCATTTGATTCTTACAACGACTCTATTATCATTCCACAGAGGAGGAAATGGAGGCAGACAGATGTTGAGTGACTTGTCCAGGGACACACAACTCAGCTAGCAGGTGTCTGAGGCCAGATTTTAACTCTAGTCTTCCTGACTCCAGATCTGGTGTGCTCTAATTACTGTACCACCTAATTGGGTGATTGGGTGTTTAAATGAGAGTGATCTATGCTACTGAAGATGAAAAAAATTCTTTGAAAAGAGGACTTAGCCATTCTAGAAACAATCTTGGCCTTAGGCTCAGAAAATAACTAACATGTTGATGCTTTTTGATTCTGAGAACCTACTGCTAGACATATGCACCAGAAGGTTAAAAATAGAAAAGCTCCATATTCACTAGAATATCATGGCAGCACTTTTATAGCAGCAAAGCCTGGGGGGAAAAGGTAGATGCTCATTGATTGGGAAATGGCCAAATAAGTTGTAGAACATGAAATTATTTATTTTTAATTGTATACATATATATACATATATATTTTTAACATTTGATTATAGAACTTTAAATTCTAGATTCTTTCTCTTCCTCCCTCATCACTCACCCCCACTGGAAGGACAAGCAATTAAATACAGGCTGTACATGGGTAATTACGCAGAACCTCTCCACAGTGGGCACATTGTGAGAGACTGATTATATGTCCCTCCTTCCTATCCCGCCCCCCCCTCCCCTTTGTTCTATTCTCTACCCTCTGGGACATGAATTTAATGAAATATTTCTGTGTCATGAGAAATAATTAGTATGACTGATAAAGAGAAGTATGGGAAGGCTATGCAAACTTATGCAAAATGAAGTAACAGAGCTAGGAAAACACCATAAGTGATGGTGGGAAGGACATCAACCAAAAACCTGGATCTGGATCTGTATAATTAGAATGATCAGGGTTGGTTTTGAAGGAAGGAAGAAAAAATGCATTTTCTTCCAGACTTTGCAGAGGGTGGAGGGACAGGAAGGGGGTGGGGGTATTACTGTTGAAACACTGCATATGCTGGCAGACTTGGTTAATATGCTGGTTATTTTTTTGGAATTGCTTCCCTTCCCTTTTTCCCCTTTCTCTTTTTTCCCTCTTTGTTGAAAGGAATGGCTTTCTGGGTATAGGAGAGAGAGGGATATATTGAGAGGAAAGTAAAAGATATAAGATTTTTTTTTAAGAGGAGTTAAGACTGAGTTGAAAAGCTAGGAAGGTATAAGAGGGAGAGAGGAGAGAAAAGAGCCCTTTCTGGATCAGATATGGTACCTGGGAAGATTTAACATGGTTTCCATGTGACTTCTTTTGCTTGATCCCCTGCCCTCTGGATAGCTCCTTCTCACTATGTGATACTCAATGCTATTGTACCCACCCTTTGTGGGTCAGATGAAAATAAAGTTAGTATTTCAGACAATAAAAACACTTTGGACCCATGCTTTTAAGGTGATATTGTGGCTTTTTTAAAAAACAAAGTCTGAAACTCTCCCCTCCCCATTACCTCCCACTTATGATTATATCCATGTCAGGTTGTCATGTGACCCAGCAGCTCACTAGACATAAGACCATGATTGCCAGTCTTGCTCATTGGTGGTAGATAAGACTTACTCTAAACCAGGGGTGGGGAACCTGCAGCCTCACAGCCACATGTGGTCTGATTTGTTCTGTGAAGTTTGGAGTCAGTCAAAGGGCCGCACTTGAGGATCTAGAGGGCTATATGTGGCCTCACAGCAGGTTCCCCACTCCTGCTGCTATCCTACTAGATAGAAGTTACCTAACATCAGAGTTTTGATATCATTGCTTTTACTTTTGTTTTATTTCATTCTCATTTTTGTCAAGTCAATAAGCATTTATTAAGCACCTATTGTATTCCAGGCACTGCTAAGCATAGGGATGAAAGAAAGGAAAAGGCAGTACCTGCCCTCAAGGAGCACCCAATCTAACAGAGAAAGATAATACATTAAAAAAAAAGTGGAAAGGAGGAGCAGAGGGTACCTGGTGAGAGGACTTGATGAAGATCCGAAGCCAACAGGACTACCCTGGAACCTTGAGAGGAGCTCTCCACTATCTACCCTCTTCCATGGAGATAGGGAGGTACCCTAGAGGCAGGAAATACTGGGGAGGTGTGATTTTCAGATCTTGCAAACATGATTTCTGGAGACAACAATGAAGTCTAGCCAAGCAGCCAGGTAGGAAATGATGAAGGACCACCTTGAGCCCGCTCTTTCAATGGAGGATCTTGGAGGAACTCTCTGGTGTTTATTTCTGGCACATGTTGAAAACTGGAAATCTGTGGGTTACAGGGATCACTTCAAAGCTAGTCTGTACCTTAATTTTCCTAAGTGTGCCTCATGGCTCTGGAAAGGATCTAAAATACTTGCCTGTGAATGTTTTACTTTTTTTAATGCAAAATCTTTAAGTTTTTGTTTAGGCAAAAGTGTCTGAGTCTAGGGTCTCTAATCTTTTTTTCCTGTTGAGGACCCACTTTGGAATTTTCCTGTGCACTCTCAGGAAAGACAGGGGTCAGGATTTCTGCTGGCTGGTCTTCTTTCTCCTCTTTCTCCTTGATAGCCATGGAGAGGGTGAGTGGAGCTTACCAACATCAACTTTGGGATCTCTCAAGAAAGGTCAGTGATAAGTCATGATCTGTAGACTTGGGGTCCTTTCCTGGATTCATCTTTTGCATTTCTGCTGTAGCTTCTATGGTAGTTCCATCCTGGAACTGAATATACCTCAAATCCATTTTTAAAAAATTTCCTAGGGGCAGCTAGGTGTCAAAGTGAATTAGAGCACCAGCTCTGAAGTCAGGAGGACCTGACTTCAAATTTGACCTTAGACACTTGACACTTAACTAGCTGGGTGACCTTGGGTAAGTCACTTAACCCCAATTGCCTTGCCTTCTCCCCTCTAAAACAAGTGAAAAAAAAATTCCTGCTCTGGCAGCCTGGGGTGATGAATGGAGATTTGTCCTTGGAGGCAGGAAGATGACCTGGGTTTAAGTTCTTCTGAATGACCCTGGACAAGTTACTTAACCTCTTTATGTCCCCAATCAACTCTGAAACTGAAAAATGTGTTCTGGTTGTTCAGCTCTGATGATAGAGGAAGTTTCTCATTTGATGTGCCTTATCCTGGTAAAAAACAATAAGCAAAAAATAGTTGCAATATAGATGAAGAGTTGAACATGTGAAAATTCCCCCACAGGGATATGCTTGGGTTATGTTTTAAGAGTGACTGTGTTGCTATGGTAATTCGAGTTTGCTCTTGGTGGTCATGAGCACTTTCCCCTATCAAGGTTTCATGATAATGACCTGGAAGAGATACCAGCTAGTGGGTAATACAAGTCACCAGGGCAGTGCTATGAACTGTGAGATGTAACGTGGATGAGTCAATCTTGATGGCTAAGAAAGCACAGATCTGATAGGTACTGTCTGATTTGTGACAACTCATAGCTAGCTGATGAAAAGCCAGTGTGGAAAGTGGGCTAGATTTAGAGTCAGATAACCCAGGTTTAGATCACACTTGATGCTTGCTACCTATATGATAGTTATCCTTTCTGGATCTCAGTTCATCATCTGCAAAATGAGGGGGTTGGATTATAGATGGTCTCTTCCAGCTCTAATTTTAATATAAACTCTGGATCAGGAATTCATGGAACTCTTTGGAGATATTTCGTGATGTAAGGAAAAGAGTATATTGGTGTGCTTACTGTCTTGGGGAGGGGGAAGGAAAAGAAGGTAGGGATAGAATTTGGAACTCAAAATGTTTTAAAAATGTTAAAATTGTTTTTGTATGTAATTGGGGGAAAATAAAACATTATTTTTTTAAAAAGATACTACAAAAAAGAGTATTGGCAACTTAAGAGTCCAGAGACTTCTGTTTCTAGTTCTGGTTCTGTCATAACTAGCTATTGCTTGGAGAATGAATTAAATTTTTTGCACCTTGGTTTCTTCATTTGTAAAATGGGGATAATACTTGTTCTACCTACCTCATGAGCTTATTATGAGTATCAAATGAGGATTAACAAGTGAGAAGTTTTTTTTGTTTTGTTTTGGTTTGTGGGTTTGTTTTTTATTAAACTTTAATTCATATAAATGTGAACCAGTATTATTTTGGGATGAATTCAGTTGAAATTTGATGTAGCATCCTTGTTTTTCCACATTCTCCTGCTGCATCTCTGTAAATTCCTTATCCCTTTTTTTCATTATAGCATGACTACCAAATATTGTCTTGTCTGAGCTTTTTTTGTTTTAAACTTCCTGTGTCTAGTTTACAATGGAATTTTGCCATTTCTTCCTTCATCTCACCTCATCCTTCCCATTTCCTCAGTTCAGAGACTGTTCATCTTTCTTTTGGACTAGCAGATTTCTTACCGCCCTGCTCTTCCTTCAACTTCTGTGGAGATGCTGCTTTCTTGTGGTTTTCCTTAAAGAGGAAAAAAAATTATTTTAAAATTATTCATCATGTGACCAACTTTTCCTTGTTTTTAAAAAATTATTTTTGCCTTTAGTTTGTACACAAGACCCTTCCCAGTTAACTTTCCCTTGTACAATTTAGCAGCAGCCATAAACATATCCGCTGAGTCATATTTTCTATCCAAACTCCTCCCCCTCTCTACTGAAAGGAAGCAGACACATTTCATCATCATTTATTTGGAGTCATGATTGGCGATGAAAGTTATTCAGAGTTCTGCTTTTTTAGTGTTTTTTTTGTTTAATAATTGTAATAATTGTTCATATTGCTGATCATCACTTTATACAAGTCTTTTCATCTATCTCTAAATTCCTCATGTTCCTGTCCTCTGACACAGACTGGCAGTGAGATATACATTGGGTAAGTCACCCTCTTGTGCTGGGTGACTCTTTAAGATTGTAAATTGAGCTGCATTTCCTCATCTGGGAGGAGTTCCCCCCCACACTGCTGATACCACAAATGCATTCCCTATCCACGATCTTGCATGATAATATTGCTTAAAATTTAAATAAATATCGATTGAATTTACCATACCATAATTTGTTCAGGTTTTTCAAAATTAGTGAGCACTCACTTTATTTCCAGTTCTTTACTATCACAGAAAGTACTATTTTCTATGAAAATGTGGCCTTCCTTGCCTTCAATCAGAGAGGGTCAAAGGGTATAAATGGCTTGTTGACTCTTCTCATATAGTTCCAAATGGTCTGGACATGTGCTTTTGGCAGGAGCGTTTGGCTGTGATGCCATTTTCTTTTTACAACTTAGCTGCTTGCTGACCTTTATCAAAACTCTTTAGCTTTCATTTCAGGAAATGTGTCCCGATGTCATCCCTAAAGGGCTTTATGGTTCCTCTTATTCAGGGATGTTTTTTTCTTTCCTAGCTGCTTGTCCCTGAAATGATTTCAGTGGCATTGAGATGTGTCTGGGTCTGTCCACCCATGGGAATCTTCAATGGGATATTTGGACACTTAGGACCTAAGAATGAAAGATCACTCCCTCCTCGTCTGCTGCCCCATCTGGACAAGGAATTAATAGGAAACTTTGGGCATTGAGCTGGATGAAAATACAGACTCTCTCTCAAAGCCTGGTTGAGACACAGTTGGCTTCTGGTCCTCTTGCTACTGTACTCTAGTACTTGAAAGCAGGGATCCTGTTAGTGTCAGCAGAAGTGGGAGCTTGGAATTGAACAAAAACTGCTGTTAGCAGGAAGCACACATGTCTTCCTTTCACCTGCAAGCTGTCCAGAGGCATTTCCTGACTATTGTTTATGATGCCTGCAGCAGAATCTATTTCCATCCCTCGGCAAAGTGTGTCTAAGGGCCAGCTTGGTGCGCCGCTCCCAAGGTCCAGATGTGACTCCTACGGAGGCAGGAGTGGATTGTATCCTCTGTTAGCCTAGCCAAGTTGACATGCATCATCTGTACCCTGGGGTAAAAGAGAGACTTAAAAAAAAAGGACTTTGGGTTTAATCAAGAAATTTTATTCTAAAAAAGTTTTATTTGTTTTTTTATCAGTCATTTCCTGATATGCAAACTCCACACCCATTAAGCTCTCCCTCTTTAAAAAATTACTAAGTTTGACAGAATATGCAACATTTTGGACCCAAAGTTGCTCGTCTTTCCACTGAGATGGATATACTATTTCATCAGCTGTACTTTAGGACCAAGATTGGCAGTTGCAATGGATCTGACTCTGGCTGCCTTTAAATTAAATAAGCTTTATGACAACCTCACCTAACTTCGAATGTTGTAGGTTTTGAAAGCATCTTTCTTTCTTCCTTTCTTTCTCTTCCTTCTTTCCTTTCTCTTTCTTTCTTTTCTTCTTTCTTTCTTTCTTTCTCTCTTTCTCTCTCTCTCTCTCTCTCACTCTCTCTCTCTCCCTTCCTCTCTGCTTCCCTTCCTCCCTCCCTCCCTTCCTCCCTCCCGCCATTCCTTCCTTCATTCCTTCCTTCCTTCCTTCCTCTCTTTCTTTCTCTTTCCTGTCTTCTTTCTTTTATCCTTTTCCCCTTTCTTTCTCTTCCTCCTCTCTTTCTCTTTCTTTCTTTGTCTTTCTCCTTTTCTCCCTCTCCTTCCTCCTTTTCTCCTTCCCTGACTTCCTCCTCACCCCTTTTTTTTCATATGGTATGTCTTGCCTCTAGAAAATTTGCCCTAGAAGCTGCTGCTTTTGGTATATTGATATAATAATACACTTTTGGGGTATAGACCAAGACTTTGGTTTTAAGATGCAGTACAATTCCCCGTGATCCACTGGGAAGGAATCTGATTCTTAGGAGTTTCCCAGTGGAAAGGAGAGAGCCCAGACTGTCTAATAGTTTGGGGAAGGAGTATATTTCTGAGTGTGTGATGTTCACTGTGTTTCTTTATTATAAGCCTTAAGGCTAAGAAGCTATTTTCAGATGCCAGTTAACTGCCATGTGGTAGGATCCCTTGCAGTCAGAGTTTAGATATATATTTCAGAGGAGACAATCATGCCTACTTGATTAAAGATCTCACTTGGCACTCCTAGGGCAAAAGGTATCTGATGAAAGCAGTGGGATGTGATGAGATTAAACAGGACATAAGCAGTTTCCCATTTTAGAAACTATAAAGCTATAATTTAAGCTTTAAACTCTGCCTTTATTTTGTTCTTTTTCCTTATGATTGTTTATTAGGTAGGTAGGCCAAGGAGAATCAGGATGAGGATTTAACCCTACCTATTAACCATCTCATTTCTTCAGATATATTTAAGACTGGCCTCCTCCCGGTCTCCCCACAGTCCTTTTGTCCTACATGCTTCTACAGATTGTTCTGATCATTCATTCTCTACTCACAGCCACTGCCCCAGGTCAGGCTTTCACCACTGTTTATCTAGATTATTGCAGTGGTCTCCTAATTGGTTTTCCTTCCTCTTTACATCACTGCCGAATTAATATCCCCAAAGCACAGATCCGACCATGTCGTTCACCTCTTCATAAATCTTTAGTCAAAGTTGGACACCTGGTAACTTGGCTCTTAACATAGTGATATCATTTTGGTCCTCTTTGAGAATGAAGGACCACAACCAAATCTTTGGTAGCTTCTGATTGCCTTTAGGATAAAATGCAAACTCCTGTGTTTGGTGTTTAAAACTCTTTATGATGCTCTTCCAGGTTCCCTTTCCAGACTTATTGTACATACATAACTCTCCTGATACTCTACATCCAAGCCAAACTGGACTGTTTTACATTCCTCGTATGGTACATCTGATCTCTTGTGCAAAAGCATTGTTGCACAGACCATCTCCTGTGACTGGAATGCTCTCTCTCCTCACCTCTGCCTCCTGGAATCCCTAGCTTCCTTCAAAGCTCTGCTCACATGTCACCTTTGACAGGAAATTTATCTATCCTCATCCTTTTCCCAGTTACTAGTACTTGCCTCCCCAGAAATTTATTTTTTCTTTGTCTATGTTTTGTGTGTAATTTTCTGTCAATGTGTTGTTTCCTGCCATTGAGAGCAAGAGAGTTTCATTTTGTCTTGGTACCCATGTCTAGTACCCAAGAGGGGCTGTCTTAATAAATGTTTATTGGGCAATTATCACAACTATGACTTTCGAAGAATCGTTCAGTGCAATATGGCAAATCAGCACCTATGATGTATCTGTTCTCCCTGGCTAAACACAATTGGGAGTAGTCTTGAGTAGACCAATGCATAGTTCATCCTTTGCACCCGTATTTTTTTCTATTGCTTAATCTATGGCGTGGTTTTCAACTGTAGTAGTAGAGGGATGTCATGGGGTCAAATACAACTCAGCATTTCATGTGGGAAGAAAGACTCCTTGCAAACGGAGTTTTTTTATCTTTCCTCTCAGTGACGGATCCTGCCCGAGAGAGGTTTCCAATGGCTGAGCTTTGACAGACACCAATGCACCATGTACAGTGTGGAGGATCTCCTAATTTCACATGGATACAAATTGTCACGAAATCCTCCAGCACCCCATGAGGATAGATATGATGGATATCAGCAGGAGAGTTCAGAGAGTAGAGCTGGTCATGGAACGCTGAATGGGTATGAAGCAGACCCTACAGCCTTTGCTTATAATAAGAAATCGCTGGGATATGTGAGTGACAATGAGAACAGTGGAGCAGTACCAGGGAGCCACAGAGACCCCCCAAGTTCATCTGCTTTCCATCCTTCTGAGGAGGGGTAAGTGTCAATGTCATCCAATTGCTTTCCTTTTGACTCTGGGGGTTTTTCTTTGTCATAGAGAACCTCTGTCTAATGCTTAGCTAGAGGCTGCGGTCACGCACCAAGAATAAGGGAGACCAGATGGACAATTTGAACACTGTGCTGCTATTTACAGAAAGTTGCAAGAAGCAGAGAAAGGCCTCCAATGCTCTGTCTAAATCCTCTATATTAGACTTAGAAGAAGATTTGTTTTTTTAACTGGATTTGTGATTTTATTGGAATAGTGAACTTCATGAAGAGAATCTCATTCTACCAATGCAGGTTGGCACTGCCCTGCTGGTTGTTGTCAGTGGCCTAGGGGCACCACCAAGAAGTTAAGTGCCTTGTCTATAGTCACACAGCCAGTATACGTCAGAGGTGAGACTTTCTGTATCAAAGACTGGTCCTCTATCCACTGTACAAAAAGATACAGATAAAAATTGCTTGGAATGAGAAGATGTGGCCACATTGCAGCCTGGATCAGTGGAGGGAACACCTTAGTTTCATGTTTATTGGCTTCTAAAAAAACCAAAACCCAAACTCTATTCTTTATTTGATTATACTTAAATTTCTCTTTTTTTACTTTCTTGGATTAACTCAGACAAGATCATGAGATCATAACAGATAACGATCTGGAAATAACTTCCGAAGCCATCTAGTCCAAGCCTGACTCCAGACCTGGCACTGTCCACTGCACTATGTCGCTGCCACAGGTTTGGACTCATCTTTGAGGGTTCAAATCCAGCCTCAGACCCTTACTATCTGTGTGACCCTGGCCAAGTCACAAGTTTGCCTTGGCTTCTCATCTGTAAATGGACTAGAAAAGGAAATGGCAAACCACTCTGGCATCTTTGCCAAGAAACTCCAAATGGGGTTACGAAGAGTTGGACAAGAGTGAAACGACAGAACAGAGCCCATCATTCTATACGTGAAATTGTGAACTAGGGAGGTTTGGTAATTTGCTCAAGGTCACTTGGGTAATAACAGAGTGAGGATTCAAGCTTAGGTTTTCCCAAATTTCTCTGCTACATCATCCTCTCTACTGGTTCTATTGGCTCCTAGTTCATTGTTTTTCCTGCACATACACTGAGTTCAATGGAGGTTAGTGGAAAGTAGTGATAATGGTGGTGGTGGTAGCATCCAAATGAAAGTAGCTTTCTCAATCAGGAAAATGTGGGGTAGAGGTCAGGGGACCAAGGAGAAGAGGAGATTTAGACTGTTTACCACAAAGGCGGTGAGAGAAAGGACCTTGTTAATATTGATTAAAACAGCTTCAGTTCAGCGGAAGCCCATGTCGTCACATCATAAAAGTTTGTTTGTGCTAAACTACTGCATTGTAAAGTGGGAAACGTACATGTCTGAATGGGAATAGGGTGGGAATTGGGTAGGAAGGGTTCTGAGTACATGGTACATTATTATTATATAATTGTGGGGGATAGGTTATAAGTGAACAAAGGAAAAGAAAGGGGGAGGGACAGCTTAAATAGAAGCCACTAAAAAAGATCGTTTTTTTTTTCAAGCTAAATAGGAATATACTAATTTTCTGCTCCTTGCTGATGTAATGTATAATCTTTTTGCAGAGGGCTTGGTACAGATTTGATGTGTAATGGCTATGGAGGCAAGAATGTGGTGTGTTTAGTTTAAGAGGTTAATTTTAAACTCTTTTTTTTTTTTTTGCTTTTTGGAGGGTAATTGGGGTTAAGTGACTTGCCCAAGGTCACACGGCTAGTAAGTGTTAAGTGTCTGAGGCCGCATTTGAACTCAGGTCCTCCTGACTCCAGGACCGGTGCTCTATTCACTGCGCCATCTAACTGCCCCAATTTTAAATTCTTCTATTTAAAAAAAAAAACACATTCATTTTCTTTCTCAACACACTACAGTTCAGCATCTTCAACTTCATTGAAAACACATCTGTGTTCCAAATCCAGAACCATTTTTGGCTCGATGTTAGTTGGTGTCAGAATTACCTGTTTCAGGGAGATAACCTATGGAACTTCCTTATGTACAAATTTCTGGAGTTCCAAACTCCTTTCAGTGCCTGCATCCCTCTTTCTGCCTTGCCCTTTTTGCCAGCTACTTTCCCTAGAAAAAATGCTCATTGTAGGGTCAATTAGGAGAGCAAGGGTTGTATAAAGAAGCAGCAGGAGCCCTGGATATAGCCAAAATAAATAAGGTAATGGAAAGAGAGCACCTGGTTACCCTAAGTGAGTACAAATTCCCTGGGGCAGGTGAGTTACATCCCAGTGAGAGGATTGAAAGGTGTGGCTACAGAGGCAGTGTCAAAAATTTTTGAAACACTTGGAAGAAGGGGAGAGATGCTACAAGGCTGGAGAAGAACAATTGTCCCAATTTCCAAAGTAGGAAAGAAAGCAGAGTTTGCTGAGTATTGACTGGTGAACTAAACTTCAGTACTTAGGATAAAATTCTGGAGCTTAATTACTAAAGAGATGATTTCCAAGTATCTAAAAAGGGAGGCCCTACTGGGCTTAGTCAAGAATAGCTAATGACTGTCCAACCTGTTTTTTCATTGGAAATGTTACTAGACTCAGGGGAGTGCTACAGATACAGTTTACTTAGGTTTTTGTAAAACATTTTCACCAAGTCTCATGCTTTCCTTTGGACAAGATGCAAAGATAAGGGCTAGATAATAGTGTAGTCAGATGGATTTTGAATTGGCCAAATGACCAGACCCAAAGTTAATCACTGCTTCTTGTCATCTGGGAGGGAGGTCTTTGATTGAGTGCCCTTTGGAACTGGTTTTGCCCTGGGCTGTTGGATGCTTATCTGGATGGCTTTTCTGAAGGCTTAGAGCAGTGGTTCTCAACCTCCCTAATGCCACAACCCTTTAATACAGTTCCTCATGTTGTGGTGACCCCCAACCATAAAATTATTTTCGTTGTTACTTCATAACTATAATTTTGCTACTGTTATGAATTGTAATGTAAATATGTGATATGCAGGATGTATTTTCATTGTTACAAACTGAACATAACCCACAGGTTGAGAACCGCTGGCTTAGATGATATATTTATCAAATTTGCAAGTGTTGCAAAACTGGAAAAAATATTTAGTGAAGTGGGCAAAGTCAAGATCACTAAAGATTGACAAGCTGGAACGCTGGGTGAAATTGATTAAGATGGAAATTGGTAGAAATAAATGTCGAGTCATATACTTGGGTTCAAAAATAAAATTTATAATATAAGATGAAGGAATCATGGCTAAATAACAATTCCTATGGAAAAAAGGTAGATTTCTATTTAAAGAAATGCAAGCATTGAATCTTCATGTGATGTGATGGAAACTAAAAAGCTAATGTTAACTTAAACTGTATAAGGAGAGACATCATGATAGAACAAGAGAGGTGAGAGTGGTCCTCTACTGTGCCCAGATCCAACCACTTCGGGAACATTGTGTTCTGTTTAGGGCACCACAATAAGAGAACATATGATGAACTGGAAAGTGTCTAGGCAACCAGGATGGTGATGGGTCATGTGACCATGTCATTCAAGGAGAAGTTGAAGGACATGGGAATGTTTAGCCTTGAGAAAAGAAGAGCAGAGAGGGGGACAAAGGAGTCCAAGTAAGACATGGGTAAGGCATGATAACTGTCTTCAGATGTTTAAGGAGTTCTTCATGAAGAGGTGGAATTAAAATTGTTCTGTTTGGTCCCAAAGGGGTAGACTAAGAACAATGAGTGAAAATTATAGAGAGACAGTTTTATGTTTGAGATAGGGGAAAAAAAAAGTTCCTAATTAGTTCAATCAACTGCCTCAAGAGGAAGTGGGCTTCCCAACCGGAGAGATCCACAAGCAGGGTCTGGGTGACTCCTTGTCAAGGATTCTTGTGTAAATGAGGGTTGGATGACCTTGCCTTTATAACAGTTCTGGGTTCTGCCATTTTACTCTCTGGGTGACCTCAGCCTGGTCTTATATACTTTCTCTGATTCAAGTTCATCATCTGTAAAATAGGGATGATATTTGAATGGCATACCTCACTGGATATGGAAAGACCCAATGGGCCAAGATATGTAACAGTCATGATTGAACAATGTTGTGTAATTTAGACTTAGTTACCTCTCCCTCCTGTGCACATTTTGTTCTGTGCTTTCAAAGCGTGATTCACTCTGATGCCTAGGCCAGGAGATGTGGGCCTCTGGACTTGCTGAACCTCTGTCACCTTCTTGAGGATTCCAGCTCTTTGGCTGATTCAAGAGATCTTTGTCTCAAGTGTTTGTACTTTCATCTTTACCTCTTTCTAAACTTCCCTATCACTGAACCCTAGCCTTGAGTCTTCTACACCTGAGAGAATCATTGTCTGGTCATCGTTCTCATCCTATTATTTATAGAACTTTAAGGTTTTCAGGGCAGTTAGATGGCTCAGCAGATAGAGTATTGGGCTGGAGTCAGGAAGACTTGCATTCATATCTGACCTCAGACACTTACTAGCTATGTGACCCTGGCTAAGTCACTTTGCCCACTTTACCTCAGTTTCCTCATCTGTAAAATGATCTAGAGAGGGACATGGCAAACTGCTCCGGTATCTTTGCCATGTAAACCTCAAAAAGGAGGTCAAGAAGAGTCAGACGTGACTGAACACCAACAAAAAGTTTGCAAAGTGATTTCTATATATTAACTCATTGAGTCTAATCACATCATTTTTCAGATAAGGTTACTCGGTCAAAGAGGATGAGTGACTTTTTCCTCTCATGCTCTTTTTACTTCTGCATAGTATCTAGGTGATATCATGGACGGAGCGCTGTACTTGGAGTCAGGAAGATCTGTCAGGGCAAAGGTGGCCACAGACCCTAGACCAGAGAAAGCCATTGTAAAAAACAAACAACCCCCCCCCCAAAAGCAAACCCAACATCAGCAACAAACAGAACAGAACAAAACAAACAAAAAAACACCCAGAGAGGAGAGAGTATCCAAGAGAAGGTGTAATGGTGAAGAAAGTTCAAGAAAGAGGAGTGAAGAAAAGTCATCAAATGTTAAAGTTTAGAGACTGTTGATAATTTGGGTCACCCAGCTTCTGGGGGGATCACATTCCCAGGGCAAGTTACTGCATCTCTGCCTTATTTTCTTCATCAGTAAAACCTCCCAGGGTTGTTGTGAGAATCAAATAAAATGATGTTTGTAAAGTGCTTTGTCAACCTTTTTTGTTGTTCATTTATTCTTCAGTCATGGCCAACCCTTCTTTGTGATGCCATTTAGGTTTTTCTTGGCAAAGATACTGGAGCGGTTTGCCATTTCCTTCTCCAGCTCATTTGAAAGATGAGGAAATTGAGGCAAACAGGCTTAAGTGACTTGCCCAGAAGTGTCTGAGGCCAGATTTTTACTCACGAAAATGCGTGTTCCCAACTCCAGGTCAGGCACTCTATCTACTGTACCTGTCAGCTGTTCTTTGTAAACCTTAAAGTGCTATAAAAATGGTAACTATGGCCATTATTATCATTGTGGCTACATTGATAAGTCAAAGTCTCACTGGCAGATTTTGGATTCAAACCCAAGCCCTCTGGAACTTCTGATTCAGTCACATCAGATGACTTAGAGGATAGAGCCATGAACTTGGAATCAGATAGAGCTAGAATGAGATCCCACTTACTAACTATGTGATCATAGGAAACTCTGTCAGCCTCATTTTCTGTGTCTATGTAATGGGAATAATTGTGGTACTTACCTCACATTCCTGGTGTATACTTTAATAAATTCTTGTTGATTGATTCATTATAAGGATCAAATGAGAAAAGGCACGTAAGCATTTTGTATACCTTCGAGGGCTAAATAAATGTTATTAGGAATTGTTTTACCATGTGGCCTCTTGCTGGCTCCCAGACCTCTGAGCCTGCTTTGAGCCCTGGGTTCAGAGATCTGTTATGTGATCTTTCCTTGCTTTCCCCGTATCGGGTTGTTATGTCAATTCATTTTCACATCCAAACTTCTATGAAAAACATTCACATGTGTTGCCTTAATTCTCCTGTCTCTTCCTTCTCACCCCTTTCTGATCTGGCTTATGACCTCATCTCAGCTGAAACTAATCTTTCCAAAATTATTGATCATGTCTTAATTTTAAAATTTGATGGCCTTTTGACCTTTTCTCGCTCTTGGTCTTTCATGTCATCTCTTCACCAGGTAATCCTGTTGACTACTACTCCTGGATACTCTCCCTTCTGTGGTCTTTTGTATGTTTGCTTGTTTATGTTAACAGTGGTTCTTTTCTGGTTCTCCCCTTCTGTCTCCCTTTAGTCTTAGACCCAGGGCTTTCTTCTGGGCCCTTTTCCCCCCTCTAATATATACACCTTATTGCTTAGTGATCTCATCAGCTCCCATGGCTCCAAGTGTCACACCCATATCATCAAATATCATATCAAAATACCACCAGCCACCTTGGTCATCATCTTTCACACCCTAATGGAGACATGCCAGGACTGTGAACTCAAGAGCCTTGGGAATAGCCATGCTTCCTGCCCTGTGCTCTCATCCTGGGCAGCACACCCCTAGAGAAACAGCCTGGCATCTGTTCCTGCAGGTGCTATAGTCACAGCTACTGAAGATCCAGAAAACAAAGTTCTTAGCACCAAAGTCCTTGATGCTGTCAACAGAAACTAACAATGGATGTGACATTAAAGAAAAAGCATTAACATCTGCTTTGCTGTTCTACCCTAAGGACCATGGCAACTTTTCATCTGTTTTGCAGACAAAACCTTCCATATATGTGATCTCCCCTATTAGAATGTGAGCCCCATGAAGGCAGGGACTGTCTTTTCTGTTGGTATCCCTAGCACATGGCACAGTGCTTCACATGTAATAAGTGCTTAATAAATGTTTTTTTACATTGGTTGATTGATTGATTCATTTATTCTATGTAGATAGGGAGGGTAAGTGACTTGCCTACAATGACTTGGGATCTGAACTCAAGTCTTCAGACTACAAAATAATGTTCTCTGCCGTGTATCATGTTGCCCTTCTGTGATCCAAAACCAGAGAGACAGACATGAGTGGATGCTTACCAGAACATGTGAGTGGGGAGTGCAGGGTTACCATATACACTTTCCCTCCTGATTTGATTCAGTGTAATAAATGTTTATTGCAAGGTACTATACCAAGACAAAAAAGTAAAATCATCCCTGCCCTCAAAGAACTTACATTCTACTGAGAAGGAAACATGTCCACAGATAAGTCAATACAAAATGTATGTAAAGTAATTGGGGCGGGCAAGGACTAATAAATAGGAGGATCAAGAAAAACTTCATGTAGGAAGTATCACTTGAACTCAGCCTTAAAAGGATGCTCAGTATTCTAGGATTCAGAGGTCAGAAGGAAGAGCATTAAAGGGATGAAGTACAGCTTATGCAAAGGCAAGGAGGTGGGAAATGGAATACTGTGTACAGAGATCATCAATGGCCCCATGGGTCACAAGTTTGACACCTCTAATCCAGGTAACAAGTAATGAAATTCTGAACTAAGGTGATGCTGTGCAAAGGAGAGGACTTGGCCATTGATTAAATATAGGGGATATACAAGAGTTGAGGATTTAGGTAATTAGAAGGATAATGGAGTCTTCCATAGAGACATATATGGGACATCAAAGAGGAAAAGTCCAGGATGAGAAAATGTACCAGGCATGTAGAACTGAGTCATCTGATTAGAGGAAATTGAACTCAATGGAGCTGATAAGATCACTAAGAGAGAAGTTATAGAAGAGAGAAAAGAAGAGGACTCAGGATAGAACCAATATTGTCCATGGGGTTTTCTTGGCAGAGATACTAGAGGGGTTTGCTATTTTCTTCTCTAGTGGATTAAGATAAATAGAGGTAAAGAGACTTGGCCCAGGGTCACACACTGTCTGAGGTTGGATTTGAACTCAGGTTTTCCTAACTTCAGATCCAGTGTTCTATTCACTGAGCCACCTAGCTGCCTCCTTCCCTTTTAAACTAGCTTACCATGAGAAACCTGGAAAAGATTTATGTGAACCGATACAAAGTGAAATGAGCAGAACCAGGAGAACACTGTGCACAGGAACAGCAACATTGTACAATGAAGAACTGTGAATAACTCAGCTATTCTCAATAATACAATGATTCAAGATAATTTCAAAGGACTCATGATGAAAAATATTATCTATCTGCAGAGAAAGAATTGATGTTCTCTGAATATAGACTGAAGCATGCTATTTTTCACTTTCATTCTTTTTTTGGGGGGGGCAAGTCTTCTTGCATAGAATGACTAGTAAGGAAATGTTTTGCATGATTGCACGTATTTAACTTATATCAGATTGCTTACCATCTCAGGGAGGGGGGAGGGCTTAAATTTTGGAACTCAAAAAAAAACCACAGCAAATGTTAAAAATTGTTTTTACATGTAATTGGAGGAAATAAAATACTATTTAAAATGAACTAGCTTACCATGATTTCTCTTTTCTTTCATATTCACAAAGTCACCTGAAGATTTCCCTATTTCTGTGAGTAGGACTAGGCTCATGATTTATTGGTATAGGGCAGCAGTATTAAGCTTGAATAAAAATGGAAGTGACTAAACCTTACATAAAGATCCTTGCAGGACACATACTGACTTAATTTTAAAATATAGTATCTATGTTTTAAATATTTCATAATTGCATTTTAATCTGATTTAGACTGTACTTTGGAGTGTTGCAGGCCACATGCATGTGGTCTGTGTCTTTGATACCTCTGGTGTGGGAAACACTCAGATGAAGACATTTCCTCCACCAGTGCTGATCAGCACCCCTGCCTCAGCGTATATATAGTCTTAGATATGCCTGAAATATTGAGATGTTAAGGAACTTTGCCATAGTCACACAATCAGTGTATATCAAAAGTTAGACTTGAATTCAGCAAAAGCCAATTTGCTAAAGAAAAAGTTCCCTTTGTCCAGACTCTTCTTCCTCAACCATTTAGGACTCTATTTCTGTGAAAGAGCAGCTAGGTGGAGGAATGGTTAGGGTACTGGGCCTGATGTCAAGAAGACTCATCTTCCTGGTTTCAAATCTGGCCTCAAACACTTACCAGTTGTGTGACCCTGAGCAAGTCACTTAACTCTGTTTGCCTCAGTTTCCTCATCTGTAAAATGAGTTGGAGAAGGAAATGGCAAACCACTTCAGTCTCCAAGAAAATCCCATATAGGGTCATGAAGAGTCAGATATGACTGAAAACTGAACAACAACAAAAATTAAGATTATGCTGCATTCAATTGACCTCTCTCCATGTCCTGGTGACTTTTCCCCACAATTAGCCATTCAAATATGAATACAGTTACTGTTTATTCATAGTTATAACCCTCTCCTTGTGCATCAGAAGAGTTAATGATGGTGACCACTTGAATGGGGTCCTATGGAAAGAATTCTGATATACTCAAAGGGGGCTAAGTGTCTGGGGCTCATATTCCTTTTTCCTTCTTTAAAGTTATTATCTTTAGAGCAGCGGTTCCATACTAAAAGACTAATTGCTACAAATAGTAATGCTCGTTTTAAAATTTAAGTTTAGCACATACACAAGGTTGATATATTCTCCTTTTAATAAGTGTATGATTGGATAAAGAAGATGGACTGGTCACATGGCAAGAGCTAGGGATACCTGATGGAAGTCCCACATGCTCCATTGGTGTCTTTGTGATGTCATTAGAAAACAGGTTGGCAAACTGTGGCCTGCAGGTCAAATTCAGTGCACCACTTGTTTTTGTATAGTGAGAGGGCTAACATACACTCACACCCACCCACACACATATATACACACACACATACATCTATATTGTATATTATATATGTGTGTGTGTATATACATATATGTTTTATACTTTAAAATAATGTTTTATTATATTGAAAAATATAAAAACCATTTTTAGCTCACAGGCTGGGACACAGTTTGCTGAGCCCTGCACTGGAAATCAGGAAGATCCCTAGCACATTGCCTGGGACTTTGTGTGATGAGTTTATGGGAGAACATGAATCAGAGTCACCCAGGTTAGACCAGATACAGATGGATTGCCCTCCATATTCCTGGAGGAAAAAACCACAGGTCCATGGGTATGTGTTCCATCAAGGTTTGATTCTTTATTGAAATCTGGAGAAGATTGTAGCTTCTCAGGGACTGTGCCAGCAAAATCCAAACTCTGAATAGGTTCCACCAAATGGAACAGGCTTTGGGTACAGGAGGACCAACTTAGCTAAGTTTGGGGATATTCCTCACCAGATTGGCCACAAGACTGTGAGTTCTTCAGTCATAGCAGTTCTCTCTAGATTCTTGAATTTTAAATTTCATGAAATATTGAAATTTGTTTCTGTGTGCATACCTGCACAACCACAATGAATACCAGTGATTCAAATACAACAGTCATAGTCATAGCTAATGTTTCTATAGTAGCACTTTAGGGTTTGCCAAGAATTATATACATATACATAAACATAAACATATTATATATGTCTGTGTGTGTGTGTGTGTGTATAAAATCTCAGTATATCTCTATCTCAGTCCTAGTTGTAAAATCTTTATCCCCCTTTTATAGAGGAGGAAACAAGTTGAGAGAGGTTTATGACTACCCCCTCCCCCAATATCCAATCTCTTGCCAAAGCCTATTGATTCCACATTTATGACATCTCTCACTCAAGCCTCTTTCTCTCCTCTGACTCTGCCACTCCTCTAGTACAGGCCCTTATCCCCTCATACCTGGAGTATTACAATATTCTGCTCCTTGGTCTATCAGCCTCAAGTTTCTCCTCACTCCATCCATCCATCCTCCATTCAGGCATCAAAGTGATTTTCTTAAACCCCAGATCCAACCATGCTGTCCCTTACTCAATAAACTTCAGTGACTCCCTATCACCTCCAAGATCAAATGCAAAAACCTCTGTTTGATATTCAAAACCCTTCATAACATAGCCTCCTCCTACCTTTCCAGTGTTCTTACACCTTATTCCGTGACATATACTCTCCAATCCAGTGACATTGGTCTCCTGGCTGTTCCATAAATAAAATTTTCCATTTCTTGGCTCGGAGCATCTTCTTTGGCTGTCCCTTATGCTTGGAATTCTCTCCCTCATCATCTCTATGTGCTACCTTCCCTGGCTTCCTTTAAATCCCAACCAAAGTCCTCTCTTCTACAGGAAACCTCCCCTAAACCCTCTTAGTTCTGGTACCGTCCCTCTCTTAATTACTGTCTGTTTATCTCTTTATCTTGTATAGGACTTGTTTGTACATTTTTGTTTGCTTATTGTCTTCCCCATCAGGTTGTGGACTCCTTGAGGGGTAAGGACTTTCTTTTTCCTCTTTTTGTATCCCTGGAACTTAGCAAAGTGTCTGGCGCATAGTAGAAGCTTCATAAATGTTGATCAACTGACTGACATGCCCCAGAGTCCCACAACTAGCGAGTGTCTAAGGCTTGATTTAAACACAAGTCTTCCTGACTCTGAGTCTGGTACTCTATGCTAAATAACTACCCAAAAAGATCCAGAAGACTTGTAACCTTCTGAAAAGGTTGCTATCTGACCATCTATAAGCTTAAGTAACACTAAGCCCCTGTTAAATGAAGAGAATGATAACTGTGCTGTGAGAAGTTGGAAAACACAGTCCCTACCTGTAAGGAACCTAGATAATGTTCTGGTAGAGAGAAGGCAGGCAAGCTTGACCTTTAGCTGGGTGCTGGCTAGCTCTTATGAAAGTGATGTTCCATAGTTCTGATTCTGGGCTCCCTTTCCCAGCTCTTACCAAATAACCCGTGAGAGAAGATGGCAGAGAAAAGGCTTTCATGAGCTCTCCCAAACTCCCCTTCAAATAACTTTAAATTATGCCTCAAAATAAATTTTGGAGTGGCTGAACCCATAAAAGGATGAAGTGAAACAATTTTCCAACCTGAGACAACTAAGAAGGTTGACAGAAAAGGCCTATCATAGGAGTGAGAGTAGAGCAGGTAGCCAGTAAAGCAAATCAAAATATACCCCAATGAAACGTGAATCAGGTCCCCAAGAATTTATTAAGCATCTATTACTATGTGCCAAGCACTCTGGTAAATACCAGGAATATAAAGAAAGGCAAAAACCTTCCTTGTCCTCAGGGAGCTTACAGTCTAATGGGACAGACAACATGCATAAAACTACATACAAAGAAGACCTAGAGAGGATAAATTGGAAATCATTTCAAAGGGAAGACACCACCATGAAGGGGCAACAGAAGATGCTTCTTGTAGAATTATAGGATTTGGTTTGAAGCTTAAAGGAAGCCAGGAGGCAGAGATGAAGAGGGAGAGAATTCCAGTTCTTGGGGTATGGATAGAGAAAATGCTTAAAATCAAGAGATTCATTGTATTGTTTTGTGAGGAACAACAACAGGGCTGGTCCCCAGGGAATAGATTACGTGGAAGGGAGAGGGAGTAAGGCATATGAAGACTGGACAGGAAGGAGGTTAATTCTTTTGGGGAAAAATCCCATAAGGTAATCCCAAACCATATGTTAATAATTTCTGGATTAAGAAATGTTTTTAATTAGCCATGCTACTCTGGTGGTTGCTGTATCTGGGGGAAATGAATGCTAGCCTGTTAACCCACTGCTATGATTTTATGATCATAGAAGTGCCATGTTTTTCAAGTGAGAGGAATGAAAAAGGAATGGGAGTGGAAAGGGTGTTATTGGTATCATTGGGGCCAGTCTGGAGTGTCCATTGTGAAGAGGAATATTGATCAGTGAGGGCATAATGAAATGGCTGGAGATTATTCGTAGTATTTGTTGATCCCCAGGGTTGGTGACTGAGAATTTCTATAAGGCTATTTATGACCCCTTTGCTCCCTTGCATTAAAGTCTAGAAGTTGAATAGACTTTGGCATGTTAATAGCTCCCCACTTTCACAAACCATTGGGGAAGTTGATTACTATTGATTTTCTTAAATTGTTGTTGATAACTATGACACAGGAACTCAGAAAGGGGTGATGAAATTGGCTGTTGTCTTTTCAAAGTCATGAGCAGCCTAGAGAAAAGTATACTATTGGAAAAGATATCATGGGAGTCCTTGAGAGGGAGTATGGCTTAGAAGGCAAAGGGCCAACCCTGGAATCAGAAGGATCCACCCTCAGGTCCAACCTCTGACATATCCTGGCTGTGTCCCAATAAGTATATCAAAACCCTTCCCCTCTCTGTGCTCTGGACAATTCTCCAAAAATGTAAATTAGAGGAAAGTTATAGGTCTGCATTAGTGGAGGAAGTTTCCATACAAGGAGTTCCTCACACCCATGAAATTGCTGATCTGATCTACATCTAGCACTCCCTCTTCCAACTGGACAACCTTCTATGAAGGGAATTCTGGTTTTCATGACCTCTAAGTCAAGTACGTATCAACAGTGTGATGTGTCAGTGAAGAAAACGAATTCAATCTTAGGTTTCATGAAGAATAGCCTATCTTCTCTGTGTTATGTTGATAATTGGCAGTGTCTAGAGGAAGGCAAATGTGAATGGCAACAGGGCTTGAGTTTGTACCATATGAGAGTCAGTAGAAAGAAATGAGGAATGATTATCCTGAGGGAAAGAAGATTTAAGGGAGCACATGAGAGTCACATGGCCAGAGTGGCACACAGTAGGTACCTAATAAATATCTGGTGATTGATTATCAAGTGGGAGAGGGATTTGATTTACTCTTTTGGACTTTAGAATTCTATAGCTTTAATTCTCTAATTAGGAGCAATGGACAAACATTGGGGAGACAGATAGAATCTTTATACCAGGAAAAGCATCCATAACCATTACCCCAAATTGAATGACCCCAAAATTGAATGGGCTACATCAGGAGTCAATTGGTAGACCTCAGTAGAGGTCTTCAAGCAAAGGTACCTTGGGAAGGACATTCTTGTTCCAACAGGCGTTAGATTAAAACTTTTTTTTTTTTTTGCTTTTTGGAGGGGGGAAGGTAGAGCAATTGGGGTTAAGTGACTTGCCCAAGGTCACACAGCTAGTTTTGTGTTAAGTGTCTGAGCTTGGATTTGAACTCAGGTCCTCTTGACTCCATGGCCAGTGCTCTATTCACTGTGCCACCTAGCTGCCCGAGATGAAATCATTTTTAAGATCACTTCCTACTTTGAGATTCTCTGATCCTTTGATTTTTCAGTGTGCCATATCATTATCAACAACAAACCAGAATGTGGTGGAGAGTACTGAGTGATATCGGGTTCCTTGCCTTCCAAGGAGGGACTAGTAGTTGAGGAAAGGATAGTAATAGAAGGTATACATTCATAACCTTTGCTAGTTTGGCACAGATCTGGGTGGAATTTGAATAGTATGTTTGGAATTCTATTCATAATAATTATTTGAATATAATATAACCATATTAATTTTAACTATTTGAATATTAAAATTAATTTAGTTTGCTATCAAGTATATAGGGTTTGTTCATGTGTTTGAGCTGAAAATTTATTAACAGAGGAAATGTCACCATGACTTAGCACAGTAGAACTTTATAGGTTCCTAGAATCATATCAGGGCGGTTAAGTGACACAACAGATAGAGTGCTGGCCTAAAGTCAGAAGACTCAACTTCTTGAGTTCAAACTGGGCATCAGACACTTACTAGCTGTGTTACCCTGGGCAAGTCACTTAACCCTGTTTGCCTCAATTTCCCCTCTGTAAAATGAACTGAAGAAGGAATGGTAAACCACTCCAGCCTTTTGCCAAGAAAACCTCAAATGGGGTGACAAAGAATCAGACATAACTGAACAACAGCAACAGGAATCATAGAGTCACCAGAGATGGAAGGGAACTAAGAGGCCATCTTGGTCATCCCTTTCCTTTTATGGTGGGTAGGAACCTGAAGGCCAGAGAGTCAAAGTAACTTGAGCCAATGACAATAGCTGACATATGGCACCTACGATGTGCCAGGCCAGGCACTTGCTAAGCACTTTACAATTATTCTCTCATTTGATCCTCACAACAACCCTCTCTTTTATTGATGGGGAAACTGAAGGAGAATTTCAATGACTTGGTCAAGGTCAGAGAAGTGCGAAGTGTCTCCTTCGAGCCCAGCCGTCCTGACTCCCAGCTCTGTGATCTTTTCCATGGGAGATTTCAGTTGAGGAAGCCCTGCCTTTTTTTCCTGCTATAATAACGTTCCCTCCACAAACCCCCTTCAGGAATTCTGGTAAAGATTTTTGTTGGTTTGTCACTGCTGTAACTTGTAATTAACCATCGTCTGTGCTTCTGTGTCCCCAGTAAGAATTGTGGCTGATTAGAGACTTCCCTCTCCGGTGATACAGTGGTTTGGGGGGCCCTCATCTTGGGAGGCCTGCAGAAGATCAGTGAGCCAGCACACCCTCCAGACAGGGCTACTGCACATAGAAAACACTTCATTTTGAGAGGCTTTGTTTGTGTTTCTTTAAAATCATATCCGGCTTAGACTGGCTTTCGAAAAGAAAAAGATTCAAATTTAACATCTGTTTTGGTGTCAAATCTACAAACATGATTTGTTGTTTTGTTTTTTTTTTAACTAATTTCATTTCATGCCTTCAGTATTAGAAACTGTTGTCTTGACCCCTCCACTGAGAGAAATATGTATTTCTTGGGCTGTTCTGCTTCAGAACATGTTTGCTGATGCAGACAGCCCCATCACCTTCCTCCCTCGCCCTTGAACCCCCTAAACTGAAATGCTTTTCTTCACTAGTAAGGCAACTTTTCAAGGAGCTGTCAGAATGTTAGGGCTGGAGCACCTCTCCCTGCTGATGCTGCCATGGTGGTCTGGTTCCTCCCTAGCTCCCATACTCGACTCTAATAATAAAAAATTTTAATTTGTTTCATGGGTTACTGAAATAACAAGGATAATAATGATACTCTGGTTGAAGAAAGAGAAGGAGAGGGGGAGGAAGAAGAAGCAGCGGCTCACATTTATATAATGTTTTATGGCATATAAAGAGGTTCCCTCACAACCCAGCCCAATAGGGAGGTAGCTGAGGGTAGCAGAACACTGGACTTAAAATCTGGAAGATGAATTAAATCCTGCCTCAGACACTTAATTAACATTGTGACCCAGGGCAAGTAACATAACCTTTCTAAACCTCAGTTTCCCCATATGTATAATGGGTAATAATAACTGCACATGTTATGTGTGGATCAAATGAAGCAACAATGTAAAAATGTTTGGCAAGCCTTAAAGTACCATCTAAACATTGACTGTCAGCTTTTGTTACAAATGAGGAAACGGATAAGGAGATAGAAAGAAGGTAAGTAACTTGGCCAGGGCCATACAATAAGCGACTGAGTTGGGGACTTGTACTTTCAGTCCATTGCCCTTGCAACCACACCACGTTGCAGCTCCCTTAACAGTAGGCACTTTGTCATCGTTGAGTTGTTTACAGTCATGTCCAACTCTTCATGACCCCATTTTGGGTTTTCTTGGTAAAGATATTTGAGTGGTTTGCCATTTCCTTCTCCAACTTTACAGATGCAGAAACTGAGGCAAACAGGGTAAAGTGACTTGCCCAGGGTCACACAGCTAGTAAGTGTCTGAGGCTGGGTTTGAACTCAGGTCTTCCTGACTCCAAACCTGGCACTCTATCCACTGTGCTTGGATACTTTGAAAAATGAGACATTTGGGCATTTAAAACCCAAAGGGGGAGGAGGGCTAGGTAGAGAGAAAGAGATAAAAAGGCAGAGAGAGAATTTATTGAACTCTAGATACAAATAAGCAGGAGGGTCCCTGCCCTCAGAGGGTTTGGGTTCTAACAGGAGAAAGCAGCACATTGAAAGGGAGCTAGAAAGTGGCGATATGTGGTGGCCGAAGGGGGCGGACATGGTTGGGAAGCGGTGTGGGGGCCAGGTTCTGGGCAAAATTCAGCAAAAATTACTGACCAGAGCCCGGGGTGATTCCAGAGGTAGAGGCCAATGTCCAATGCGGAGCTGGCCCAAGGGGAGGTAGCATGATTCGGTTTTCTGAGGAATGGACTTCACCAGCATCAAAAACCACGAGATGGACTTGGTCACAGCATCAGTACTGGGGAAGAGCTTCTAGTAGGGGAAGTGTTTTTCACTTGGAGAAAACTGGGTAAGTGTTCTAGGAATTACTGAGGTGATGTTTTTGGCGAGGTTGATCAGGATGTGAGAACCAGATCTAGGGGACATCAAAAAGACCATTTAGTCTAGTGATCTCCCTTCCAGCTGCCCTGAAGCTTTGCCTCACATCTCTGACAAGCAGCCATCTAGCCCACGATAAAAATCCTTTTGTGACATTTAAGTCACACTCTCTGGTCTTCCATCAGTGTTCTCACAAACATTCCCTTTCCACTAAATAAGCTTGTGATTCTCTCGTTTCACCTAGAGAGTTTAAACTGTGTAGATACAAGTTTAAGGTACTTTGACCAGGTAGGTGTGGGCTGCTCATTTCCAATAAAGACATGGGAAAGCCCATTTCCTTAAGACAACCCCTTTTCCTCAGCATCATCGCCACATTTGAAATAGCCTTGGCTACTATTTGAATGGCTGCAGAGGAAAGAGAGTCTAAACTTACTCTTCCTGCTTTATTTCAGTGAACTAAATATTTGTTTGTTTTTACAATGGCATTGGATAAACAAGTATATCTTGTTCCCTTTAGAGTTCCACCCTTTTGGGCATAACATAAGAGACTGTCATGAGTGGTAATGTTACCTCATTGAGGGCAGTTCAATATAGTAGAAAGAGGACTGGTTTTAATATTCTCTCAAAGTTAGGAGACTCTAATAAATGCTTGTTGATTGACTTACTGACTGATCTGGGATTAACTCCTTGCCCTGTTTTTTTGAACAAATTAAGCCTTGATTTCTGCATCTTCATCCAGGAGGTGATATTTGCATTGCCAACCTTATAAAACTGTGAGGCCAACTCTTTGTACATGTTAAATGTGACATACATGTGAATTATTCTAATTTCAGGGGTTGGAAACCTATGGCCTTGAGGTCACATGTGGCCCTCTAGGTCCTTAAGTGCAGCCCTTTGCCTGAATTCCAAACTTCACATAACAAATCCCCTTAATAAAAGGATTTATTTTGTAAAACTTGGACTTGGTCAAAAGATCACACCCCAGGACCCGGCAGGTTCCCCACCCCTTTATCTAAGTCCTTTCGATTCAGACTCAGAAAATAATATTATATTAAAAAGCTGAGTTGTGATAGACTTTGCCAACACTCTGGCCGACACTAACCTCCCTTTGGTGTCAGATCCTCTTTTACCTGGAAAGATAGTAGGGTTCAAAAAGGTCACCCTGCTCCTTACTTGTCAATTGTTTTGATGGGATGAGTATTAGCTCTGAAATATGACTAATGTAGCCTGGGATGCTTTCCATTGATTCTGAGTTCCTGAGGGCAATTTGAGACCCAGATAGACTCTTAAGTGGGTAACTGGGGATCAGTGAGTTCCCCTGGTTTTCCACATCTGCCCTTCTTTTCTCTGTCTCTTCCAAAAGAGTCTGAGAGTCCATCAGGCAATCTGTAACTATGGCTTTGGGGTCTTCCCTCTGACCTGTAATCCACAGTTAAGAGTTCAGCCAATCTGAGGGGACCCTCTGAATGATGGAAGGAATGTTTGAAGCCTTTCTTCGTTTGCTCAGTGATGACCCTTGGAGGTAATGGGTGCTTTGGTGATGGGAGTTCTTTCTGAGAAAACATATTTCTGAAGCATAAACTTCCCCCTCCCAGCTGGATTCTAGGACCTTACATCTCAGAAGTATGTAAATACAGTCTGGACTCTAGACAGAAATAGCAGATTACATCCTTGCAAATCCTTGCTGTATGCAGGCTAGATGAGGATACTGGTCCTTAGCCTTCTCAGAAAGCTGTGTCTTCAAAAGGAGGGGAGATGGGCTCTATCAAGATCATTGCTGTATCAACCAAGGAAATGAATGAATAATAGAAATTGCTAAATGTAGCAGGAGTCAGAGGTGGGGAGGTTTTTCTTATCTCTCATAGGCATTTGTTAAAGACTTGTTCAAGGTTTTGAATGTCCAATGGAGAGAGAGTTCCAAAGATTTTCATAAGAGACCCTTCTCAGGAACTAACTCAAGGCATGAAATCTTTGATGTTGGTGCCACTGAGTGACACCCAAAAGAATTGGTGCTGGTGTTGCGCCACAGCCCTTCTGTGTGTGTACGTACCTCTTTCTTTGCTCATTCTTCTTTTCTAGCCTAAGTACTACTTTAACCCAATTAAATAAACAATAAGCACTTGTGTGCCAGCAACTTGCAGATACAGAAGCAAAAATCCAGAGTCCCTGCCCTCAAGAAGCTTAAATTTTGCCCCTTCCCTACTCCCTCCCCATTTTCCTTTCTCCCCTCAATCATGTCTCATCTATAGCAGACTCAATCTATTTTCTGCATCCATAGAGATTGGCTTCCCATTAGTAGCACTCAGAGAATCCAAAGCCCTGCCTCACACAATTCCAGTTATACATATAATTTCTAACACATTTATTCCTTTTTAGGTTGAACATTTTCCATATACTATGTAAAGTCGGTCAGTCATTTGCATCAATACCAGCAATGAACTTGGCTGCCTCTTTTTCTTGTATTACACCAGCTAGCAAATAAAGTGAAAGCCAAAGCTTCCTCAAGTAGACCTTTCCCCCTACATCCGCTCCTATACCCAACATCACCATTTCTGTCACCCGTTCTTCTTTCTCTACTTAATCCACTGTGGTTGTTGTTGGGTTGTTCACTTGTGTCTGACACTCCATTTTCTTGACAAAGATACTGAATTTTTTTTACCATTTACTTCTGCAGTGTGCCCCCATTTTATAGATGAAAAACCAAGGCAACAGGAATTTAGTGACTTGCCCAGGGTCACACAGCTAGAAGGTATCTGAGCTCAGATTTGAACTTAGTTCCTCCTGCCTCCAGGCCCGGGGCTCTCTATCCATTGAACCTCCTCATTGGCCCAGCCAGTCAATTACCAGATGCTATTGAATATGCCTCTGTAATAGCATTTGTCCCCAGCTTCCTCTCTTATTTTTATGGTTACCATTCTACTATAGGCTCTCACTTCCCTGGACTATTGCAATAGCCTTCTAGCCCCCTTACATTCGGCCTGTAATCTCCTCTTACTTGAATCCGTCCTTCGTACCGTTGGCAGAAATGGTTCTCTGGTTATGGTCCTTTTCTATTCAGAATTCTTTCAGTAGTTCCCTATCAATTACTGAGTTAAGTTCAAAGTCCTTTGGTATTTGTGAAGCTCTCTCCAATCTGGTACCAGCTCCAGGTGCCTTCATCCCTCTCTCTCCACTTCTCATTTTGCTTTTATGTATTCTTTTCTCCATTACAATGTAAATTCCCTGAGGAGATTGTCTTTTGTTTTGTTTGTGTTACTGGGTGCTAGGTGGTCTTGTCCCCTGTATTCTCATTGATACACTCCTCGCTTTGGGCAAACAGTTACTGGCCATCCCCTGTACGTGCCTCACCATACCGCACCATCCACACCTGCACCATCAGTGGTCTTTGCTAATGCTCTTTCTTGTGCCTAAAACATCAGTCATAAAGATCAAGCAGAAATGTCATCTCCTCCAGAAAGCCTTCTCAGGCTTACTGTGGCAGTGGCAGGCACTTGGTCGGTTTTCACCTTTCCCTTTTATGTAATTAGCTAGTGATGTCCTGGATAAAGTCCTGAAGTCAGGATAGGCCTGGGTGAAAAATCTGCCTCTGACACTAAGGAGTTTGTGTGGCTAGAG
>CM053581.1:529996789-530014960 GCA_028627135.1 Pseudochirops cupreus | reverse complement strand
TTTAGTCTGAATGTATTGGTTGGTTCTAGACTTTTTGAGCCAGATCCAACTTTGATGTTATCTGGGTCCATTTCTCACCTACTGGAATTATCGCCCCATTTATGTTCATGTGTTAAATTCCAATTCAGTATCCTCTGTCTGGTAATTTGGTCTATTTTTCCATTGATTAAATTTCTTATAAAATTCATACTCCAAACTAGTCTTCAGCAACAATCAGCCTAATGCTTTCTGACAGCAGAACTTTCCATTCTCACTCTTATTAATGGTACTTCTACGTAGACTTGTCAGTGAGCAAGAGTCTTGGTGCCTACACACTGTGACTGGCTATCAAGATGTGCTCACTACAGTTTATGGCTGCAGACCAGTATGGCACTGGACTTAAAATCTGAAGCATTGGGTTCAAGTCCTGGCTCTTTTGAATTCATAGATACTGGTAGGTGGTAGAATGCTGACTTGGAGTTAGGAAGGCCCAAGTTCAAAACCTACTTCAGCTGGTACAACATAATTAAGTACTTAATTGTGTACATTGTTTTTATTTTTTTTTTTGCAGGTATGCTCAAATTGACGTGTATTCATCTTAAGGTCTCCTCTCTGTCTTAGAGCTCTGCGTTTTCCGTAGAGCCTAGCACCATGTTGACTATGTTCACCAGTTCAGAAAATATATGGTTGAGCAGCATCACTGTGAAAGTGTACAAGATTGTGGGGACCAACTCCCACTGCTTAGCAAGACCCCAGACTAGGGGCTGTCACCTCCTCCATGAAGCCTTCCCTAATTTTCCTAGGGGAAAGCAATCTTATTCTCTGAACATCATACTTTGATTGGATTGCTCCTTTGTCATTATGTTATACATTATACCACACTTTGAAGCTCGAAGGATCATAGATTGGGGGGAGGGAAGGATTTTAGAGGCTCTCTGTTCTAATTTTCCCATTTTATGAATGAGCAAACTGAGGTCCACAGAGATTCAAAGATTCACTCAAGGTTAAATCTACTAAATGACAGAGATTGGATTTGAACCAGGGTATTCTGACTTTTAACCTTATGCTCTTACTACTCTACTCCTCTCCACTGTTTCATCTCCTGTATTATTCGATTATAAGTTCCTTGCTAGGTGGTCCAGTGGATAAAATGCTAGACCTGGAGTTAGGAAGACTCATTTTCCGGAATTCAAATCTGGCCTCAGACACTTTCTAGCTATGTGACCCTGGGCAAGTCACTTAACTCTATTTGCCTCAGTTTCTTTTTCTCATTTCTGTAAAATGAGCTGGAGAAGGAAATGGCAAACCGTTCCAGTATCTCTGCCAAGAAAACCCCAAATGGGGTCACAAAGAGTGGGACACGACTGAAAAATGGCTGAACAACAACAAAAAGTTCCTTAAGGATTTGTGTCTTTATGTTCTACCTACAGTTTGGAAATAACCAATTAAATATCTGTGAATTGAAATGAAAAATTGCCCTGGAAGTTCATATTTAGTAACTATGAAGCAATCCCCAATAAAATGTATCCTCCTTCCCCCAACACATACTTTAGGAATTTATGATCTAAGTCACACAAAAAATGTTGTGTATTTAACATCAGGAGGATACTTACTTACAGGTGCTTTTTCATACAGAAGAACGATTGTTTTGAGTTTTCCTTCTTGTCTTTATTTCTCTGCCTCACAAGGAAAAGGCAGCTGTTAAAATTGTGAATTTGATATAGTTTTTGAACTAATAGACGTATCTGATTGGACTTACTTCAGGGTCTTTTTTTTTCATAAATATTGTACATATAATACAGGCTTTAAGAGATAAATAATAAGTACCATATTTGTAAAAAATGCCATATGCTTTCACAAGACTTAAGTTATTAATCAGTGGTACTGAGGTATGTGTTTTCTCTGGGCAGCGCTAACTATCCTCCTGGGAATAAAATCTACGACCCAAAGGTCTCTTTAGTACTTAAGTTGCCACTGAGCTAAGTAAGCAGTCCCATGGGTATTACTGTACAATAATAGAAGATTTAAATGAGGGGAAGCTCTGTGGCACTGTTTTCTTTCTAATTTGTAAGACTTGATGTGGAAGTTAGATCATAGGTGAAAGGCAAACGCTTTGAGGGGACAAGAGTCAGGGGTGAAGACCCTGTGGCCTCCAGGTCACATGTGGCCCTCTAGGTCCTCAACTGTTGTCCCACCCATGGCCCAGCCTAATCTGCTCCTCATAGAAGGAAGCTCCCTGAGGACAGGAGCCATTTCCTTTTGTCTTTGGTTCCTCAATGCCTAACACAATACTTAGTTTGTAACAGGGACTTAATAAATGTGTCTTGTATGATTTTTACTCCCCAATATCTCCCTTCATTCAGCTTTATTTTTTGTTTTTGTTTTTGTTTTTTTTGTTTGGAGGGCAATTGGAGTTAGGTGACTTGCCCAAAGTCATATGGCTGGTAAGTGTGTCAAGCGTCTGAGGCAAGATTTGAACTCAGGTCCTTCTGACTCCAGGGCTGGTGCTCTATTCACTGTGCCACCTAGCCACCCCTTCATTCACCTTTATAGGCTTATTTCAATATAGTATTAGATGCCTGTTTCTTGTGATAACTTTGTTTTGGAGTGTTTCCATTTTTCCAGTATTTCATTAGAATGATACTTTCTTAATGGTGATTTCTGGCATTACTACCCTACCCTTATACCCCCATGCTCCTTCCATTTTTCCCTCAGTGTGAATGTTCTCTTTTGAAAGGCTTTCACACGCATCCTTTATGAGTTACTACCTATTTCCTGTTTGTCCTGATTTCTTTTGCAATTGATATTAAAACGTTCAGTTTTGCTGATTCTCCTTGGTTCTTAAAGATGCCAGTCCTTAGAAATAATGCTTTATACGCGCTTAGATTTTTAAAATATTTCCTAGTCCATGTATTATCTGTTGCTTTACACTTATTTTCAGGAATTCCTAGTTGTCAAAATTCATTCCCTAGCTTTATTGAAGATTTTCAGAAATCATGCCTCTTAGCAGGCTTCATCTCTGTTTATGTCCCTTCCACTCAGTCTTTTAAACACATAACTTCCAGCAGTCCTCATCTGAATAAATAAACTTCATTTCCAAACCATGCTGCCGTCATTCCAGTCATCATCTTCATTCCCCTCTCACCAGAACACCAGATTCAGCCTTTGAAACAGTGCTAGGGATAGATGAGCTTTGCCTTATCTTGCCTGGATTTAGGCTTCCACTCACTTGCTGGCTCTTTCCAAACCATGCCGCACATGTGTACCCTTCCTTTCCAGGTTCTTTTATCTGTTGTCCTGCCTACTTAAACTGTAAGCTCCTTGAGGGTAGATACCATCTGACTTTCTTGTCTTTGTATCCTTAGCACTTATTATAGTGAGTGATTAATAAATGCTTTATCACTTATTCATTCAATGTATAAAATGTCCACAGTAACTAATCAGTTCCCACTCAGTAAATCTTTACTTAGACTCTTCCCTGGACCTATCTTATTTGGATTACAAATTCCATTGAACTTCCTTATCTTTTCCCTTCTTAATGTACTCTGTTCTTTTCTGTTAGATTCCTCTTGCCATGCTCACATTTATCTGCTTTTACTGCAATATTGAATTTCTCTTGACTGATTTTTCTTTGAAAGAAAAACTAGATCTCACTTCCTTACATAAAAATACTAGAAATCATTATGGAGCCTTTTTTAGATTTCATAGGTAACACAGCAGTTTAGAATGTATGTCAGGTACAGTAGCTGTCTTCTTTTCTGCAGGCTAAACATTCTCAGTTCCTTTCATTGATTCACCATCCTGATTGCCGTTCTCATGAATGTTCTGTAACTTAACTGATATCTGTTCCAAAATCTCCACAGAACCAAAGGCAACGCTCCAGTTATATCTTTCATTTTTCACATCTAATACAGCCTAAGATTATGTTTGCTTCCTTAGTTGCCATATTGTACCATTGACCCATATTGAGATCTTAGTCCCATAAAATCCAGGTTACCCAATAAAAAACTTGTCTATGGAGTGTAATCTGTGCCTTGATCAGCTTCTACAGTCTTCTTTATCTGCTCAGATTTTAGTTCTTTTGGTGGGGGCAGGGGATCGATGGGCATGTAAGAATTTCTCATCTGGACCCATGATTTCTTTAGTGTGAGAATTCCACCTACAGATCTGTGTCTCTGTAACTTACAGCTGCAGTGATTCAGTGATTTCCCCATGGCCACTTGTATGTCTGAGCTTGCACTTGAATTCTGACTCTGAGGCTGGCTGCCTATTCCCCACTGCCTCCCATATCTTCAGATTGCTGCCATGATTTGACAGCTTTTTCTCTCAGGTGGTAATGCCTCTGATCCACTTTGGTGGTAGCCAATTTCACCATTCCTCTCTTATCTCTCACCCCGCCTTTAGGGGAGGTCAAAATATCTGAGTTGTTATCAACAGTTTGAAAGAAAATCCATGGCAATCCACTTCTCAAAGTGTCCTATGAACGGAAGAAGCATTAACATGCCAGATTCTATTCTGTTTTAAGAGGACCTTACTGTAAGAGAGTAGAAGGTGTCAACTAGAAGCTTTGGGAAATTCAGTCTTCTCACCCTGAAGGTGAAAGTGAACAGTTTTTCTACAAGTGTGGCCCTTTGGCGGAATCCAAACTTCACAGAACAAATTCCCTTAATAAAAGGATTTCTTCTGTAAAACTTGAAGTCAGTGAGAAGGCTGCACCCAAGGACCTAGAAGGCCACATGTGACCTCAAGGTCACAGGTTCCTCATCCCTGCTCCAGCCTAATTTCAACTGCTTTCTTTGACTACTTGGCACTTATAAACCAGAACTTGGTACTCTAGCAATGGGTTTAAATCATCTTAATGTTGCCCAGGTAGATCAACATGACTGATTCAAAACATTCCACAATCTAGAAATTACAAAGTCATAGTTTTAGAACTGGAAAGGACCTCAGAGGTCATCTCATCCAAACCTTTCATTTGACGACTGAGAAAACTGAGGCCCAAAGTGCTGAAGCATCTTGCCTAAGTAGACACAAATAGTAAATGATAGATCTGAGGTTGGAACTCATGTCCTCTGACTCCAAATCCCAGACTCTGTGTTGTTTCCTGAGAGTTCATATCTGGTGTGGAAATGCCACATGGTATCCTTCTCCAAGAGAATCAGCTTCCTTGTTATGGATTATTGAGGTGCATATTTGTCTTACAGGAGTTCTAGGTAAGAGCTAGGGAGAGGTAGATTAAAACAGAGTCACACAGGAATGGAATACAATGCCTGTGAGACAGCACCAGCACACAGTGAAAAGTCTGGTGTGTCTATCTTCCATTACATTAGTTTTAGTCCCTTCAGGTAGGGACTACGTCTACTCCCACTGCACAGTTTAGTTGGTACTTTCTTCACCTAGCTGGTGTTCAATATTTGTTGAGTTCATATCTGACCTGATGGTTATGAGATAAGTCTGTTGCATATTTGGAGCACTGTGTTATATGTATGAGTGAATGTGTCAATATCACAAGGATCCATGATTTTCTCTGTGTGGGTACGCTCTCCACCACCAACACCTGCACAGATTCATAAGCCTTCAATAACTTCAAAGATGGTCTTTGAGAGCTACTGTGTCTAAAATAAATCATCATTCTCTGACCAACGTGGTGATGGATCCTCTCCAAACTTCGCTGCATTGCTTCTCTCGTGATCGGTGTTCTTCAATCAATTTGCAGTCATATCTGACTCTTCTTGACCCCATTTGGGGTTTTCTTGGCAAAGACACTGAAGTGGTTTGTCATTTCCTTCCCCAGCTCATTTTACAGATGAGGAAACTGAGGCAAAGTTAAATGACTTGCCCAGGGTCACACAGCTAATCAGGGTGTGAGGCTGGGTTTTAACTCAGTAAGATGAGTCTTCCTGATTCCAGACCTGGCACTCTATGCACTGTGGCACCAGCTAGCTGCTCCTCTGGTACTCAAGCCTTTTCCCCGTGGTGGAGTCAGCCCAGAACCTGGGGTTTTCTCTGTGCTATCATGAGAGTCAGGCTTTAGTGAAGAATAGGCCCAGATTCCAATGGAACTGTAATCTCATTGATGATGGAGATTGCAACCCGTCCATATCTGTACTTCCTTTGTGATTTCTATCCCCATCTTCCCACTGGTTTACTAGGGTAAGGAGCTCCATCCTAAGTCTTTGGGGCCTTCCACATAGCCTATTGATATTGTGAGAATTCTAGTGGTGCTCACAGGCTGTCCATCAGATATCCTTTGATCTTGCCATGAGACTAGCCCATCTTTTCCCATCACATAATACTTGAAAGTGGGAACAAATTTACACATCTGTATGCTAAGCTTAAATGAAAAAAAATCTTTACTGTTTATAGCAATTGATCTTTGAATGAGAAACTATCACTTTCCAACGCATAATGCTTATAGATTCTTAAGAAGCAAGGATCTTTGTTAGGACTTTTGCATACTAGTGAAAATTTGCCCTATATCAACCATTAGCAACCAGAGCTCTCTGTTTTTTGCACAACATTGTTTGTATGGCAGCTTAAGCACAGACAGAGTCGACCTGTGTGTTCTTTAGGCCCAAGGGATGTACCATGGACTTCTAACTGATTTATCTTCATGCCTTTTTAATTGGCCCTCTGACAGTTTCAATGTCTTACAAAATTTATGTATTTTGAGTTAAACTTGAGTTAAAGTACAGGTTTCTGCAGAGTTTAATTTCTGATAACCAGTTGACCCTAGGGATTTAAAAATATTTCAGTTCCTACACTCCTTCTCAGTCTAACCTTCCTTGAGGCAGTGGAGGATGTTCCAGTGGACTTTTGGAGGGCAAATTCATAAAGCTTTGAGGGGCCATTGGGTGGTCTTGGATGGTGAACAGTGTGTATGTCCTTCGAGCCAGTGGGGCCAGCATCAGGGAAGACTTATGCATCAGCCATCCATTAGCCAATCAATACAGCTTACCTCATGGACCTGGGAGGATTTGGTGGTGCCTGTAAAGCTTTGGGGATTGTTATATGAAGTTGCTGCTTTCTTTGCCCTGCCAATACCCAACCCTCTTTTCAGAATTAATTCTGGTTCATCAGTGAAGTATTTTACCTAAAACAGAATTTCAAGCAAATTAGTCTCCTTTTTTTCAGTGCTTGACACAGATAGGTTTTCTTAAAGTAGTTATTTAACAGACTGCTTCTATTGAAATGCATTTAATTTCCATGTAATTTAGTCTTGCAGAACCCAACTAACAGATTCAGGGCTCCAGAACTTTTTTCTTTTAGCTGATTTCAACTTTTAGGAGAAAGGGGTCAAATCAATAGAAAACAGTTTGTATCAGGAATTTATGCCAGAAAGAAAAAGAAAGAAAGAAAGAAGGAAGGAAGGAAGAAAAGAAGGAAGGAAGGAAGGAAGGAAGGAAGGAAGGAAGGAAAGAAGGAAGAAAGGAAGGAAGGAAAGAAGGAAGGAAGAAAAAGAGAAGGAAGGAAGCTTCTTGGGTAAATCCCAAGGAATACACATTCATTTCTGTCTCTTACTCCTCTTCTAACCACAGGTTTAGACAATAAGACTTCATATTCTGAAGTAAGACCCTGAGGCACTACAAGTTCTCAAATAACCTTCAGGATACTGTGCTGGAAAGAGGAGTAATTTATCTCAGAAAGCATTTTACAACAAGAATTGAACCAGTTTTCTGCTTAACTATTCACTCCCTGGAACACTTGTTTCTCCTCAGCATTCCAGATAGCTGAATTTTTATTAGGTAATAAAATCCTAGTCTCTGGACACTGATATACTGACTCTTAACATTTTTATACTGCATCTAACAGAGAGCTTTTTCAGGACCTTTTTTTTTTTTTAATATTGGTGGTGGTGATTGCCTTAGAATAAGGAGAGCCATTTGGCAATTTACAACCTAGGAGAAAATTTTGTATGAACAACTAGAATCTTCTCATCAGAAATAGAATCCCACGAAAAAGAACTGTCTACATTTACTCTTGGCCAATCTCTAGGTCTTCTTTATGCATCCTAAAATCATATCATTCCTGCCACCATCTTGGCCCATAGGTATGCTTGCTATTTTTCTTATACTGTGAGCCACCCAAGGGACATCTTGGTGGGGGAAAGGTTTACCTGGTAGTAGAGGAAGTTAGGATCTATATCATGAAGCAAACAAGCTTAAACCAAATGTTAGGCCCAAGATCTAGTGCCAAAAGCTTATTGTTCAAAGTGTGACCTGATATAAGAGATAAACATGTCTGCAAGGGGTTTTCATACGTTTGAGGAGGAAGAGAAAATGAGGGCAGTACCAGATGAGGAGGAAGGATACAGGAAACTCCACAGTGCCCATCATCATTGGCTTGGTTGCCAGTCTACCTCACTAAACTTTGAATCTTCTGTTAATGGCCATGGTTGTTCTGAGTTTTCTGCCTTGTCTTCCCCTGCTAGCTCAGCAACACTACCAATGCTACCAAGCTTAAGTGCTGAAGTGATATGAATAAGGTTTGCTATTCTCTATCTTGATTTAGTTATAGTAGTCAATTGCACCTATGCCTCTTCATAGTTTAGAGAAGACAGCTGCTATTCTAGCCTCTAAATAGCTGGAGATTAAAACAAATCACCTTCCTAGAAATCATGAGCTATCCAGTCTTTCCGAAAAGTTTTAGTGAAGTGCCAACCGAGTGGGGGTAAATAATAAAAAGGAATGGAAATTCATTTGGAATAAAGCAGAGTTTAACTTCTGGAAGGCAAAGAGAGAACACATTTCTTTTCTATATGTGGTTTTTTTTTTAATACAACATGTTTGTTTGTTCTTTGTAGGTTTTATAACCAGCCACCATTAGCGTGGTCTTCCCAGCCTAAGCCAGATCTTGCGTACTGGAGAAGAAAAGGACAAGACTTCAGTGTACTGTTGGATTATTCTGACAGGGGAAAGCTTGAAAGCCCCAGAATGGCAGAGCCCCATGGTATGAACCGAAATGTGAGAGAGGGTCAATTAGAAGTAGGATCGAGGTTAGAAAATACAATGAGGAGAGCGGTTTTAGAAGACAGCTGGAAAATATCTAGAGATCCCAAGTGGCAGAATGCAAATTTTGAGAGCTGGAACCAGCCTAGGAGACTGGGGAGGCAGATGTCTGATGGCGATGGTGAGAAGCTGCTGCAAGATCTGTACTCATTTACTAAAGGAGACAATACATTTAATTCCCAAAACAAGGGAAAGTCCCAGTCATTGCCTAGAGTTCTTTCCCCCGACACCCTAAGATGTGTGGAAATGCCCATTCTGATAAATGATTACCATTTCCAAGGGGATGCTAAAATGCTATTTTATCCTACAAATAGTACATCAAACTTGGAGTACCTAAGAAACCCGGAAAAGGGCAGCCCCTATATTCCTTTACAAAAGCCCAAGTATGGGAGACCCCTAAAACCTCCATCTTATGAACTCCACCGCCAAACTCGAGGTGGAATAGAAACTAGCAGGTATCAGGATAACTACCAGAAAGACTGTATTTCTTTTCTGCCCAAAACTAATGAGCCCAGGCAGGACCCTTATAGCCCAGACCCAAATTTGGAGCCTCCCATGTACGTCCCACCACCATCTTACAGGTCACCACCCCACCAGAACACAAATCCACATTTCCTAAACGAAGTGCCTCATTTCCAATATGGCGGTCACCCAGAACAGCAACAGCAGCAGCAGCGGCTGATGGAGAAGCCCATTGCTGGCCATTATGCTTCATCCAGCTCTTACAGGTCTGGGAATCAATATGGTGCAAGTGTGTGTCCCCCCCATGGACTTCCTGGACATCCGCAGCACATGGATTCTTGTGACGGCTCAGTTCAGTATATTCCCTTCAGTGACCCACGAATCCGACACATCAGATTGGCCCATCATCAGGACCTCAGCCAGGAAACCAAATACCTTGAAAAGTTATATACCACAGGTCCCTCTGGTTTCCAAGGACCAGCTTGGGTTCAAGCACAAGATGATGGTGCCTTTTTTCATTCTGAAAGCCAAGTCCTGGCAACCAAAAATGAGAGTGATCCTGCCACTTATGAACCTAGCCTTGGGTGGCTTCCTGCAGCTCCCCCCCCAGACAGAGAAATCTGTGCCTTGCCTGACCAAAGAGACAATTGTATTTTAAGTGAGCAGCAGCCTGATAAGGAAAGCAGCCGTCAGCAGTGTGCTAAAGGGAGGGTTTCTTCCCAAATCCCACAGTGGGAGAGTACCTGTGAAACCATAACTAAGCTCAAAACATTTCAAACTGGGATTCAGACCAAGAAAAGTTCAAAGAAAAAAGTGAACGAGACTGTATTTTGCTTGGTTTCTGTCCCAGTTAAATCAGAGCCACATCTGCCAGATACAGATAGGAATAACAATGATTTAAAACAGAGTACTGATAAAAAGAACTGCAATGATAAGAGAGGGGCTTTGAGAGAACAAAGTCTTTTGAGCATGTCTTCCACTGACCTGGAGCTACAAGCACTTATGGGAAACATGGCCAGTAAAACTGAGCTACAAAAACAACCACCAGGAGGGCCAAAACAGTACAAACAAACAAATGATCTCAGATTCAGCCACCCCACGAAACACAGGGAACTCAGATATTCTGGCTCTTGGCCAGGTGACCAGTACAGAGACCAGCAAACACAGACCACTGTCACCCAAGAATCCCAAACCTCATTTCTTCCTGCTAAAAAGATGGAGGGCCAACCCAATGCACTGCCTGTTCCAAAAGTACCAGAGCTCACTCCACAATTATCAGACCCGTGTATCTCTGAAACCCCAAAGTCAACAGCATCACCTCCTGGGGACTGGAAGTTGAGACCAAATACTGGGAGTCTTAAAGGCCAGATGTACTTAAGTCCATCCAGCAACAGTGCTTTCTCAAGGACTGCTTCGTCCACTATTCAGGGGCCTACATCAAAAGCAGGCCAAAGCCAACCTTGTGGGCCGTCTACTTATGTGAATGAGAGGGACACTAAACCAATGTTCAAAGGTCAAGTATTGAAGGGGGAGGCAAGTGCCCCATGCAGCAGTAAAGAGCTCTTTGGTCAGTTTCTCTTAAAACCAGTTAGCCGTCGTCCCTGGGATGTAATAAGTCAATTAGAAAGTTTTAACAAGGAGCTTCAAGAACAGGAAGAAAGCAGCTTCAACAGCAGTAGCAGCAGCAGTATTGATGGAGAAGTTGCCGAAGGTGAGCAGCAGATGCAGGGAGATGATGTTGATGCTGATGCTGATGTTGGTACTGATGCTGATGCTGATGTTGGGTTAAAGGACTATACACCTGATGAACCCAGCCAGGAGATGAGAGTTGGGCTACAGCCAAGGACAGCAATACCAGAGGATCCCATATTTAAATTGGGAAGAGCTAAGAATGTGGAACTGACGTCTGATTTCATATATGACTATCCTGAACCACAGATACTCTTCCAGAGAAGAGATAGCAAAGGTGAATCTGTCAAGCCCACAGATGAAAGTGCAATTCCAGAAACAAGAACCCAGGAAATGGAGAGTAGAATAAACAAATTGGCCATCAGCCCAGACCCTGTGAAAAGAATGATGCCAAGTGGTTTGATGAAGACAATTCCAAACCCCTTGAGCTACTCAGCTGATACAAGAGAGCCCCAAGAAAATATGCAATATAGCGATGTATTAAATTCTGCACAACCGAGCCAAATGATTCACCCCAGGAGTGATGGAGCCGAAGAGAGGGAGTCAGGAGTACACATTTCTTTAGTGAACAAAAACCAAGGTCTGTCTGAACCAGAAGGAAAGTTTGTACAACTTGACACAGGTCCAGAGCATAGTGCCAACAAGTTAGATGACATTTTAGAAAAACCAGGTGCAATAGAAATCCCTCCTAATGAACCCCTTCAAACAAGGGCTACCCGGATCCTGGGCATAGAAGTAGCCGTGGAGTCCCTCATCCATGGTAACAAGGAAAGGGGGCCAAACCTTTCTCCCAGTTCTGCTCAAAGCGTTCCCAAAACTGATTTGCCAGCAACAGAAACATCATGCAATTTGGTGCAACCAAATGACCATGACCTCAGATCATCAAAAAGTGCTTTTGATAGCAGGAGAAAGTGTGGCTGGACAGAAAGCCCTCTCTTTGTAGGAGAGAGAGACACACATTTGAAGACACACATAATTCCCCAAGATTCTGACGATGTGGATGGAGATGATGCCACTAATGCGTTGGTCCCTGAACCTGAGCCCAAATCACCTTCTAAGCTCCATGGTCAAAAGGACCTCAGGACAAACCAATTCTACAAGTCAACTTTGTTTCATTATCTGGAAAGAAACTCTACTGGGATGGGCTCAGAAAAGAAATTGAGAAGTACTTCCAAGGTGATTGAAACCATACAAGAGAAACTAGTCAGCCCCCCAACCAAAACAGCTGTAGACCGGCTAATGAGAATGAAGGAAGTTGATTCCATCTCTCGAATTAGACGTCTCAGTTCCAAGAGCAATGATTCCGGGGAGGAGACAGAAGAAGAGAAAATTCAGAGAAGACTGGAAGGACAGCCAAGGCTTGGCTTTGGCTCTTTGAATGGCAGTGACCCAGGACACAAAGTGGAGGAGGCTGGCGCTGTGTCTAAGCACGTCACATCCCTAGAAGAAGATGGGCATCAGATAATAAGTAGAGTAAAGAAGAATGCAGAACAAGATCTTTTTTGCCTAGGTAAGTAGATTAACATTTGAGTGATTAATGCTTTGTAAGGGAAGAGTGCTATCTGTCTTGGCTAACTAAGAATCCTTTTTGGGGAAGGTGGAGTTTCAAACCTGTGATTTCCTTGGTGTGGGGGAACTTCCTGTTATAGAAAGTCCCTCCACCAAAGCAGATCTTCAACTTGTGTGTAATTTAAATGACCTTAGAGGGTTGACTAGGGACACTGACTTGCCTATGGTCACAAAGACAGTAGGTATCAGAGGTTCAATGCCCCCAAGGTCTTTCTGATTGCAAGGGTAGTCTTCTAGCCAACTGGTTGCATTGCCTTTCAGGATAGAAGAAATAACCATGTAAGTGCATCCTGCTGTAAGAAAAACCCGTATGTGAAACTCGGTGTGTGGACCAAATAAACTGGGGAATGATGATTGATATTAACTTTAAAAAAAGATTCTCTGTTTTATAAAAGGATATACCAAAATAGGGCTTTTTAATCTCCTTCGTGTCATGGAGCCCCTGGGCAATCTGGTGAAGTTGATGGACTCATTCTCAAAACTATATTTTTAAATGCATAAAATAAAGTACATAAAATCCCAAAGGATAGTAATTTTATTGAAATTCAGTTATCAATACAAAATTTATTTTAAAACAAGTTTACATGTTGCAGATTAAGAATCTCTAGCCAAGAGTGTTCATTTAAGTAACTATGGCATAAGAGATGTAGAGATGGAAGAGTCCTCAGAGTTATATAGGTTGGTGTGTATCAGAGACAGATCTGAACCTAGTCTAGAACCATTCTTATTCTGACTGTACTATCCTGTCTCCCTTGAATCCTGTAATGCATTTAAAATTCTATTTGCAGAAATGAAGTTTACACGTTTCTCAGAACCTAACTGCTATGAGAAGTCACAACTTTGCTGGCTCCCGTAAAATGGTATTCCATCTTAGAGGGTAGCACTACTGGACATTTTATAGGAGACTAGTGGTTACTTTCCAGGGCAGCTTGGTGGTGTAGTGGATAGAGTACAGGGCCTGGAGTCAAGAAGTCCTGAGTTCAAATTCAGCCTCAGATTCTAGCTGTATGACCCTGGGCAAGTCCCTTAATCCTGTTTGCCTCAGTTTCCTCATCTGTAAAATGAGCTGGAGAAAGAAATAACAAACCACTCCAGCATCTTTGCCAAGAAAACCCCACATGGGACCATGAAAGTTGGATTTGACTGAAACAACTGAACAACAACAACAAAAGTTATCCTCCAAAATATCACCACTGGGAATTAGAAATACACCTCCAGGATATTCCTAAGCACCCTTTAAAAACCAAATAAGAACAAAAGAAGTGGGGGCGGCTAGGTGGTGCAGTGAATAGAGCACTGGCCTTGGAGTCAGGAGGACCTGAGTTCAAATTCAGCCTCAGACACTTAACAAAAAAAAACTAGCCATGTGATCTTGGGCATGTCACTTAACCCCAATTGCCCTACCTTCCCCCCTCCAAAAAGCAAAAAAAAACCCAAACAAACAAACAAAAAAGACCCCACAGAACAAAAGAAGTGCCATATTGGACTGGTCTAATGGCCTATATATCTCATAGACCTGCTAAGTCTGTCACTGGTACCTTCAAAATACTTTGTTTCTTGTTTACTTGGCCGTTTTCTTCAATCTCAGATTAATGTAATAGACTTTAAGAGGTTTAGTAAGCTAGAATAAGCCTGCACTCTCATTCGTCCCCCTCATACTCAGTGTGTCTGCCTTTTCATGTGTCTTCTGTCTTAATTATCAGATCTCCCATAAGCCAGTTTTGGCACGGGGATGCTAAAGCCTTTAAAACTGACTCATTAACTTTTCAGGGACCTGCATGATTTGTCAATTTCCCAATAGCAGCGACCATTCTTTGCCCCAGTTTGGAGCCTACTTCTGATACAACCATGACGGGCAAGTGGTTTATTGGCTACAGGGCTTCTTAAACTCTTTCCACTGGAGAACCCCTTCAATGTGACTCCAAGACCCACAGTTTAAAAAGCATTGAAGGAGTCTCAAGTGGAAAGTTTAAGACGCCCTGGGCTAGAGGGCCTGTCTTTGTGATTAGGCCATCCTGCCCCTTACACGCGGTAATCCTATGACTGTAGGGAAATCATCAAATTCTCAGTGCCCCCAGACAACTCTCTGAAACTCACTTTACAAACATATCCATCTCTACTTGTGGAGGGAGTTTATACACTAGGAATCTACCGCCCTGGTAATGAAGTCACAGGTTGGAACCAAAAATCTCTGGCACAAATAGTTCTCTTTGGGGCCAACTGAACCATGCAGTCTCTAGACTTATAAACCATGCGCCCTAGGCAGGAACACCTTTGCATGGTCACAAAGAACAAATTCGATATTCAAGCTGGGAAGAGGAAAATGGTTTAAAGAGACAAAAATGTTATAAGGTAGAAGTGACAGATTTCCTTCATGAATTTGACTAGAAATCTGAGACTTTGTAAGTGTTAAGCTCTCCTGGTTTTTGGAAAGAACTATGCTCTATTAAATTCAAAATCTTAGAGCAATGTGCATTGGAGGTTGGGGGTAGGGTGGAAAGGGAAAAACCAACATTTATAAAATGCTTACTAAAGCACTATTATTGTAAACCACGAGTTTTACAGATATTCAGATGTTATCTCCTTTGATCCTCCTGACAGCCCTGAGAAGAAGGTACTACTATTATCCCCACTTTACAGATGGGGAAACTGAGGCAGGCAGCTATTAAGTGACTTGCCCAGGGTCACATAGCTGATAAGTGTCTGAGACTGGATGTGAATATAAGTCTTTTGGGCTCCGGGCCCAGGGCTCTAATCATTGCTGCCTCAGTGAGAAAAATAAGGTTATCTGAGAGCAGAAACTCTCATAATTTCTTATCTGCTGAACCTTCCCCAATAATTCACAAAGGAACGAGTGTAAGAGAGGTGAGGTCTAATCACAAATTCCTCCAATTAGCAGACGTCTTAGAGATTACCTAGTCTAACCCCACCACTGTTCCCCTGCTATTTTACAGATGAAGGTCTGGGTTTCTGAGACCCAGAGAGAGGTATCCAAGGTCCCACAGCTAGTCCGCCTCAGAGCAGGATTAAAGCGCCTGTCTGATTTCCCACCGAGGGTTCTTTCCATCATCCCTTTCACGGGGTAGAGTTGGCCAGTGTGTTTCTGTTTGTTTTCTTTCTCCTATTCATTTTTTGTGCCCACTAAGCAGAGGAATTAAATGTTTGAAAGTTGGTGGGGGTTGGCACAGTCAGGAAGAGCTTGGCATAGGGCTTGGTCCTTAATACATGACTACTTTAAGCAAATGAACTGTGAAGACTTTACATTTCAGAATGCTTCACATGAGATTGAGTGCACACAAATGGCACATTGTAATGTTTGTCTACGGCAACACTCTTGGGAGAGGGAGGGAGGGAATAAGCATTTATTAAGCACCAACTGTCTACCAGGCACTGTGCTAAATGCTCTGTAAGCATCTCATTTGATTCTTATAACAACCATGGGAGGTAGATGTTAAATGAACTAGACACGTTCAGTGTCCCTTCTAGACTCTGAATCTGTTGTTATTATCCCTGATTTTTTTTGTCTTTATTAATTTGTTTGTTTACTTTTAGTTTACAAGATTCAGTTCCACAATCCCTTGAATATCAAATTTTTTCCCCTCCCTCTCCTTCCCCCCCACCATGGTCCTGATTTTTTTTTTTAAACAATCCTTTTCTCCCAGTCTTTATGCTCTCTATAAAGAAAGATAAAAATCCATGAATACTGTATATCCTAGGGAGGGCCAAATGAAAATAGAAGCAAATTCATCATGGCATATGACCTCTCCAGGCCTCAGCTTTCTTACCTGTAAAATGGGAGGGTTGGTCTGGATGGTCTGCCCAAGTTTCTTCCCAGCTCTGACTTTATGACCTGGGGTTACGCTTCTCCGCTTCAGTCCTTGACAGTGGGCCAGAAATCGTAGATACAATTTTCCTGCTATGTAAAATAGGAGTCCCTTATGAGCTTGTACACTGGGCTCTCTTGTCTTTATTGGGTGGTATTATCCCTTTCCCTGAACCAAAGCACCTTCATTGTGAATGGAAGGATTATGTGACTGGTTCCATGGTACCTTAGTAATCCTTTTGGAACTGACTCCCCATCTGCACATGGATTGTGTTGTAATACAATGCTGTACAACAATTGGAAAGGTCCTGATTGTGTTCAGCCCCTCTTTGTTTCAGCCATCTCTGTGACATGAATCAATTCAACAGGGATTTATTGAATGCTTATTAGGTATCCTATGAAGGTATTGCTTACAAGAGAAGAGAGTCTAAAGATCTCATACATGGTTGGTGATGGTGGTGCACACCTCCACTACCAGGGAGCCCGAGGTTAGAGAATCTCTTGAGCTTGGGAGTTCTGAGCTGTAGTGCACTAGGCTCTTTGAGTGTCCACACTAAATTTGGCATCAAGATGGTGAACTCCCAGGAATGAGAGGAGGCTCCAGGATGTGCAAGGAGTGGAGAGCTGGTCAAGATTGGAAAACAGAGCAGGACAAAGTTCTCCTGGATGTCAGACACTTACTAGCTGGGCCATGAGTGGCTGCCACACTTCTAGCCTGAGTGAGATAGAGAGAGCAGTCTCAAAAAAAACAAGATCTCATATATAATCCCATATATGTCCAGTTTTCTATTTTTCAACTCAGTAGAGGAGTGTTGATGGCTTAATTAAGCCACCATTAATCAGTGGGTGGCTCACTGCCATGCCATTAAAGAGCTGCTGTCAGGGAACTGTCCTGAACTGAAGCATGCGTTCAGTTGCTTTTCAGTCCTATCTGACTCTTCATGACCTCGTTTAGATTTTTCTTGGCAAAAGTACTGGAGGGGTTTGTCACTTCCTTCTCTAGCTCATTTTACAGGTAAGAAACTGAGGCAAACAGGGTTGAGTGACTTGCCCAGGGTCATGCAGCTACTGAGGCCAGATTTGAACTCAGAAAGATGAGTCTTCCTGACTGTAGACCCAGCCATCTGTGTCCTATGGCATCATCCAGCTTCCTCGTACTGAAGCGTAGATTAGGTAATCTGCTTGAGGTCAGGGGCCTGTTTTATTTTGTTCCCTATTTCTCCATCCCTAGCAGAGAGCCCGGCACATAGGAGGTACTTATAAACACTTGAGGTGACTTATGGGACAGAGGCAGATGAAACTTAACAGGGTCCCCACAGAATCAAGGTGCTGTTAACAGATTTGGTTTGTAACATCCTGTTCAGACGTACCCTCAAACCTGTGAGTCTTGTAGGTCAGTGACTGTCTAGTGACTAAGTTAGCTAGAGAAAGGTATTAGCAGCCTTCAGGAAATCTTGCAATGGCTGACAAACCCTGGTCTAGCCTAGGCAATTAGATGGCAGGGAATAGGATTAGAGTGAATAGGATTCTGGACATGAAGTCAGAAAGACCTGAGTTCACTCAGACATGGCTTAGCTGTGTGACCCTGGGTAAGTCACTTGATCTCTGTCTCAGTGACAGAGATCAACTGTAGCACCTCCC
>CM053581.1:529986213-529996689 GCA_028627135.1 Pseudochirops cupreus | reverse complement strand
ATCTATCTATCTATCTATCTATCTATCTATCTATCTATCTATCTGATCTATCTATCTATTGTTTTTAGTCTAGCCCCATCCGTCTTGCCAGATGACTCTGGAAAGAGTCTTTGATGAATCAACACAGTATAAGTATTCAGCCAATGACTACCCTGGGGTGTAGCTGCTCAGCACTCTGTGTCATGGAGGTACTCAGTAGCGACTTATTATCTGACTGAAGACCCAACTAACTTGGCATTTAGGAGGGATTTCTTTTTTCAGGCCTCCAGTGAGCAGCAAGTTTGACATTTTCAAACTTTCATGAATGGAAAGTCTCCCTCTTCTTAGTGTGGGCAGTAGGGAAACCAGGCTTTGTTAACAAAAGATTCCTCAAAGAAACTATCCCAGCAAGAGGCCTAGTACAACTCCAGACCGAAAGCTCAGCATTTTCTGGTTCATGTTGTAATCTGTCACATTAGCAGTGAATATTATTCTGAGTGTTGAATTTCAGAAGAAGACATGGGAAGAGATGCTTCTTTCTAACACAGAAAACATTTTTTGAAGGCATTGTTGCCCCCATTAAGTACAGAAATTGCCTAGATCATTAAGTATCTCAATCTTGACTGACTCAGGGTTCCCCAAATATTTTTTAAAATCATCTCAATCTTCATAGCAACACAGTAAACGAAGTTGAATAAAATGAAATGATTATTGAATACATTTTGATGATAAAGACATTAACATATTGTCTATGTGGCCAACATGAGGTGCAGCAAGTCAGAGGAGAAGCAGAAATAGTGATTTTATTATTATACCATAACAAATATATTGTGTTAAAAGTCACAAAACACTTCACAGGCATGATCTCATATGATCCTCGAGACCCTCATAAAGCAGACAGGGAATGTGTTACAAAGGACAGAACACTGACCTAGAGTCAGGATTATCTGAATTTAAATCTAGTCTGAGACACTTCCTGGTTGTGTGAACCTAGTTAAGTCCTGTAACTACTAACTGCCTTTTCTTCAACTATAAAACATGGATAATAATAGTATCTACTTCACAGGGTTGTTGTGAGGATCAAATGAGATAATTATATTTGTAAAATGCATTTACCCCAGTTCTTGATACACAATAGGCACTTAATAAATATGTGTTCCTTTCTTATACCCATTTGACAGATGAGGAAAATGAGTCTCAAAAGAGTTGAGACTTACCAATGATGTGATCTTGGTTAGCAAGCAGAGCTGGAACTCAAACTCAAACTCAGATTTCCTGATTTGTAAATCCAGTGTGTACCTACCATAACTCCAGGAGGCAGTAATATCTTGCTCTTCCTTTTTAAAACTTCTAAACTGTGCCAGCCTTCCTTCCAGGCAGTTTTTCAACATCCTTACCTTTCTTTTTTTATTTTTAAAAGGAAGACATCTTTAGCTGATAATTCATGAAATGAAGCCATTTTGAATGTAGTATGCCCAAATCTAGCTTCATGGACCTCTGAAGAGTGTTGCCTTGAGTCTAGTAGAATGCTTTGGTAGAACAGCCCCACCTTCATCAAAGGCTTGTTGATCCTGTATTTCTCATATTTGATTAATGGGAGAGAGAGGATGTATCCCATATTCCAGAACTTGTGAGTGCCCTATTTTGGACTGGAGGCTTGGGTTCATCTAGCAGCTGAGCCAAGCACTGCGCAGAATTCCCAAGCATCCAAGTGCACCTAGGACTATGGTCCTGAGAGCAGAAGGCCCACTCTCTTTCTGGCTAAGAATATCAGCTCTATTCTCTTGTCCCTGTCAAAGAACGTCTGGCAAACAGCCAAGAATTGATTGTCCTTCAAGCCAACATGTTGTACTGAGTTTGAGTTTCAGGACGGAAATTCAGGTTCAGTTGGAGAAGTTGGTACATTGTGTTAAGCATACATAACTATGAAAAAACAAAAGACATTCTCAGCCACAAATGTACACAACAGAAGTCAGCTTGTTTCAAAGTTAATTGTGTTACGTTTTGAACAACAGAAAAAAAATCTCTCAATGTTATTTACTCCTTCCCCTATGTGCCCCACCTCCCATGTAATTACTGAATGTGCTTCCTTTTAAAACATGGGTTAAAATTCACATCCAAGTCCATAGTAAACAGGCCTGCGGAAATAGTTGAAATTGACTTAGGCACAGAAGACTAGAGAAAGGGGAAGAAGCAACATTCATTCTCTTTTCTATCTGTTATTCTTTACTTGCTATCTGGCTGAAGATTAAAAGTGATTCATTGATCTGTTGCTGATTATTTCATTTTCTTGACTTTTAACAGATACATACGATCCTAGCCGAGTTGAAAGAGTCTGACATGAGAGATGTGCAAAATCTTGAACACTCCAGCCTGCTAATTAAGTATCCTCTGATTTGGGGCTGACCAGCCTGCCTGCCCTTGTTGTTTGCTTAGAAATCATGACTAGTTTTTGCTATATTGATAAAGCCTTTACCACTGCCGATAGAAATTAATCATTCTTCCAGAACTGTTTTGTGGGGTTAATGAAAACCTTGCCCTTTGAAGCCACACCTGTTTTCTGTAGCAGTTCTAATTAAGTTGTGCCTACATTTGTCAAGGTAATTTCACACTGATGGAGGTAGCTGGGGTGTAAATGGGATGGATATTTCATCTAGTCCTTCAGTGTCAAAAGTTAGACATGGGAACCCTACGAAAATGATTTGGAAAAGAATGTGAATGTGTTAGCTCCCTTTCTGAATTGCTAAAGCCCAAGCTTTTGTTTATAGGATGGAATCTTGGAGATACATTGTTTCTGAGAGTCCTTCGGCACTTTGAGTTGTGAGGAAATGTGGAAATGAACCTAAGTAACGTTAGAGATTGATCCTTTTAAAATCAATTTGGCCACCTACTGTTGAAAAGAAAAGAATTTGCTTTAATTACATAAGTAAACTCACCACATTTAGGGAAGAAAAGCAATAGTTTTATAAGCTCCTAAGGGGTAAGGACTTGTGCCATAACGGACTAAGAATTTTATTTATGGAGCAACTAAATATTTTGGTCAGTTGCAAACAAAATACCATTGTGTGTTTTGCACTCAGTATTATCTACTTTTATTTTCTGTATGGATGTTTAGAAATTCTTTTATATGAAAAAAAATGCTGATTTAAAATAGCCCATTTTAACAAAGTAACTATATTTCTTTTTAGGAGAATACTATTTTTCTATGATGTAAACTATTGTTTGGTGGCAGATTTTTAAAGAAGTATTATATTTAAAAGAATCTGTATCCTTTTGTGTGAAGGGAACCCTAAGGAGGGTTCAGTTTGATCTTTTAATGTACATGTTATATCTCATAGTCATATACAATGCTGCCACTTGGATTTTGTTGTGAAAAGAGATGTCTATATATATAAAAATATTATGGGGTTAATTAACTTTTTAAAAATGAATTTTTTTCGCAAACATAGCTGATGGGGTATTTTTGAAAGTCATCCTTTTCAGGGTGCAGCTGAAATCCTGCAACTATCATAACTGGTGCCAGATTAACTAGAATTACCAAAAAGTGGTTTCATATTGTGTCTGATTGTACAGCCCTGAAATAGACCTTCTCCAAACCACCCAGCACTTCCCTCTCCCCTCACCACACACACACACACACACAGAGATAAGCATTTTACCTGGAATGGTTCTGAATTAGTCTCTGTATTAAAAATATTGCTTTGAGACATTAAATATGTGGCATTTCAAAAGAGCATTTTGAGGCCTGTACATTCTGCTGCGTTTAATATTGCATTAACCTGCACAAACTTTATTTATGAATTTTTTAAGTGTTTCTGTCCACTCTCTTTGTAAGATGTTTTTATTTGCTAACACTCATTTGAAGGTTCCTTGCTTCCATCCCCCTTCTTCCTTGCATGAGAGTTTTCTCTTACATTGTCCTTTCTCAAAAAGCTCCCTTATCTATTTTTATTCATCTCAACTTCCTGAAACCATCATTTTTGGGTGGTCTGTAATTTGGCCCCAAAAACAACCCTTGTGGTGCTTTAGACGACCCCTTTTATATCTCTACCATATGATTTTTTTTTTTACAGAAGAGCTTTATATATTTAGTCTATTATAAACAAAATAAGATCCATATTAATCATTCTTCAAAATCCCCTCAGATATACTAATGAACAATCTTGGCATATATTTTATTATTCATTTTTAAGTTTTGGCTTTTCCAACTGGAAAGTTACAATAAGATATAGCATTCATATCAGTAGGAACCAGGGCCAAGTCACTGCTTGGAATGGCCATAGAACGACTCTTTCTGGGAAAGACTTTAGTGGGGAATGGTTCACTCAAACTTTGGTCATTGGTTAACCACTTAGATTAGTGTTGGGCCAACTGGCCTGAAACTGAACCACCTGACAAGCCTATTTGGGACTCAGTGTCCTTTTCACATTTAGAAAGTGGGAAGAATATGGTTTTTTTTTTTCAAAAACTAACCTTCTCCTCTCAAAAACTATCAACATACTGCCTAAAGATACTCAAATTAGAAATGTGATCCTAGAAATGATTGGAAAGAAGAGAAATTGAGCTCTATTCTTACTCCAGATTCCTCTTAATGTTCACAGTAGGAAAAAAGAAAAATGGAAACTTGAGAGAAAGCAGGAAAAGGCAGACAAAATGTCTCATTCCATTATGGTAGATAGATAATTTGGGAAGTATAGAGGACCGTGACTTTGAGACTTCCATTAGTCTCAGATAACTGACAAATATATCATCCCCAAATACAGCTTTTTTGAAGATTTGAATCCAATAACATCAATAAACTGTGACTGTTTTCTCCCCCATTAAATGGAGCATAATTGATTAATTGGTAGCAATTACAGCAAACAATTTTGCTATTACCTATTTACCAAATTGTTTTCTTGGAAAATATGGCTATTAACACGGTCACGTTTATCAAGAGTTTGGAGACTTAAAAAGTTTAGTTCTGACCAATTTTAAACTAGAAATTTCTAGAAAAATCTCATGCGATGTAAAAGTAAATGAATTTAAAAAGGAAAGAAAACAAATTTAGCTAATGGCTACTCTGATTTGCCATGCCTTGTAGCAATTTTTCAATTGATTGAAAATAATATGTTTCAATGTTCTTCCCCTGTGTCCTTTGCTATAGTCACAACCTGTCCTAGACTACCAACCAAATGTGTAAAAATTTCCTTGTGGAAAACCTTTAGTTTCCTCCCACCACCACCACCTCTGTTGTACACAACTTTTCTGGCCTAGTGAATTTTTTTGACACCCTTCCTCTTAGTATTATTGGATTTATTGGGCAGTTTGGTTAGGGTCAGTGTTATTAATTAATGGGAGTTGTACTATTTCATTATGGAATAGAAAGGGAATCCCCACACTGAACAAATTCTTAACAGGGCTTTAATGTTTGGGGACTATTTTTTTTTTAATTGGTGAAAGGCCACTGTTATTTAAAATCACCATGGTGAAACAAACTCTTCCAAATCTGTAGGCCACACTTTGACCTATGGATAGCCTATCCCATGATCTAGGATGCATTTCAACAACGCCTACCGAAAATTCAAGTGGCTCACCAATGAGGTAGGTTGAAGTGACCTTAATCACTTTCGGAGAGCAAAACAGTGACTTTCCCCAGCAACTGCTTATCATGGAGTTTCTACTTCGAGGATTCCAGCAGCAGACTAGAAGATGCTAATAACTGAGTAGAGAAAACCAGGTTCTGATCCATATCAGAAAAAGTAACTGGAAGGAACCCAGGGTTAATCCAACAACTTTTAAAGAGTGTATCTGTTGGTCAACTTTGCTAAAAGTTCCTAAGTGACACAGACTTAAGTGTCAAGGTTAACATCTCTTGGAAAGTGATAAGTGCCCCAAGATTATAGTTATATGAATATTTGTCCTTGTGAAGATATTTTTGATTCTAAGTTTTTATAAACAAAGACTTTTATATTTGGGGCCATTGTTCTGCTTAAAACAGGGACTGCCTGATCCATTTGTATAAGGAGACAAGATTTAAGAGGTGGGGGTGGGATGGGGCTAAGCTATTGCTAAAATGAGGAATTTTTATGTCTTTTTTTTTTCACTCAAGCTATAGATTTTGAGCATCTGTTTATGGGAAAAGAATTGCTACTCTAAACTGGGTTTAGGAAAAATATTCCAAATGACCTTTAAGAGTCTACACAGTGGGAGGTCTCTCCAAAGAGTGGGATGTTTTCCTCTGGCCAGGACTGACTATAACAAGAGTAGAGAGATGATAAAGTAGCAGGAGAAAGAGAGACAGAGACACACAGAAAGAAACAGAAAGTGAGAGAGAGAAAGAGAGAGAGAGAGAGAGAGAGAGAGAGAGAGAGAGAGAGAGAGAGAGAGAGAGAAAGACAGAAGTTATGTCCCTTTTTAGCAAAAGTTTCTTCTAGAGTAACCTGAAGGATGCTGCAGACCTGAGACTGTCCCAGTCTTGGCTAGGGGAAAAAGGCAGAGGGTTCTCTGTATTAATTGCTGGTTTTGGCTTATGAGTTCTGTTGAATAGTTGTCTGTATTCAGACAATGACATTCAGAAGACCTGGAGGCTCCTTGTTCCATGGCCCCTGCTAAGTGACCAAAACAGAAACCTGAACTGGAATCCAGTCTTCATTCTCATTAGCACAAAGGCCCTGATTTGGGGCAGGGAGGCCAGGCAGTGTTTTCCAGACTATAATCCTCTTTTCCATATGGAAGCCAGGTCCTCTAGATCTCAGCTGCTGAGCCAAAGAAGCAGCTCAGCTTCCTCCTTCCTCCCCTCGCCCTCCACCCCCCACTGCTGTGTAGTCCTCACTGTCTTGGAGTGGGAGGAAAGAGAATGCGGTCATGAGCAGCATATGGCAGGAATTAGAAATAAAAATGCTACATCCCAGCCAGGGGAAATGGCAGTAACCTTCAGATTATAAAATAAATGAGGTCCTCCCCACCTGGGTCAGCAGAAATCCCAACCATCACACCCAGGTCTGGCCGAGAAAATAACCAGAAACATCCCTGCAGAAATCTCCTAAATGCAGCAAAGACAAGCACCCTGGTGAGCCACGGATAGCCTGTGTCTGCCCATATGTGCCAGTGAGCACAGCTCCAGAGGGCAGATAGGGGAGCCCCCTGGCAAGCTGCAGCAGCAGATAATGGCTTGTTGCCAGCTCTGAACCATGGCTACAGGTCATCCGGTCCAAGAGAATGCATGGTGAGAAGGGGAGGTGAAGGCGACATTCAGGACAGGGGAAGAATAAAGTAAGCAAATGAAATATTTGTAAAATATAATGAGATGAATGTCTTCAAAGAGCTTTGTATTTCTCTGCACAATGTAAATACTGTGTTACTATGCTATAATACTATTTAAGGGTGATTAACCCTGCTACCTAATGCACATGTTCCAAATAAAGATTTTGCATGAATCTGCTGGTGTCTTATTGCTTTTTTGTTGAGGGTGGGAAAATTGAATAACATTTAAAGGGAAAGTTAGCATGGGCCGGCTAACTGTAGAGGGGGTACACTCCAGAATAGGGAAAGCTGGCTGGCCCATCAACTGGAAAAAAATCAAAATGAGGTGTTTGGGGCTACCCTTTGTGTGCATAGAGAATTGGATCTTAAGCAAGTTAATGTCCTAAATTGTGTTCACCTCAATGGTCCAGCAAAGGGGGAAGAAAGTGCAAGGGTGCTGGACTTGGAGTCAAGAAGACCCCAGCTGGCATTCACTAGCTGTGTGACACTTGGAAGATCACTTCTGGGCCTCAGTTTCCTCCCTTGTAAACCTCAAAGGCCCTAAAACTCTAAATCCATGATCCTGTGGAAAGAGTCCTCTGGTGGTGAGACATAGAATACCACTGACTTGCTTTTTAAAAGACAGGGCTTTTTCGATCTTCATTTTGGAATTTATTTAATCAATTTAAAGGGTATCTCCTACTTCGAAGGAGATGAAAAAGGTCAAACACAGAGCTGACTGAAATTATTGTTTGCTTTGTTTGATATACTCAGATTGACCAGGCCTCTTCTAGTCTATTGAGCCTATGGTTTGGTCAACAAATTTCTCAATTGTTCCCAAGTTTAAAAATTATTCATGGGTTTCCCTCTCCCTTGAGAGGAAGGACTTAGGACTATTTCTACCTCCAATCAATTTGTCCAAAGTCTATTTTCCTTCTTTTTGCCTGGAGTTGTCTCAGTGCTCATCAAAGCATGAGTATGGGGAGGTTTTCCAGGAAGTCTTGGGAACTGGTCTAAAACTCTAGTCTCATAAAAAGACGTGGTCATGTGATGAAAATGATTAAATATATCACAGAATTGCAATTACAGGCATTAATCTATATTTTTAAAGTGCAAAAATGAATGCTTAGAAAAGGTAATCACCCTTTCCACACCTCACCCCCCATAGTTACTGACTCAAGCAAAAAGTGGGACAAAATAGGGATACAGGGAGGTAATGGAAAAAGCAAAACCCTGGACTGGTGGTAGTCAGAAGACCTACATCTGGGCCTGGCCCTCCATTAATTAGCTGTGTGACCCATGAGAAATCCCATATCATCCAATGAGAAAAGCTGGACTCCAATAAAGCTGGAATTAACCTTTGGCAATCATGAACATATGATTCTTATTTCTTCGTTTTGTGAGATCAGGAGTTGAAAACTATTCCTTGTCAAAATAGTTCATAGTCTGAAACCTTTGAAAACTATTCCTTAGCGTTCTAATTTCCCCCCCAAGTTTCTTAGTTATTTCCCCTTCTTCTGATATCTGTGCTGGTTCTTCTCCTGTCCCCTCCTCTTTCTATAGCCCAGCCAAGAGACTAACAATATATTGAATTCTTACAGTGCTATTTTCTTACATCAGAATTGAGGTAAGCCTGTAAGCCTGGCAGACAACCTGAAACACTAATATACATTGACCTATAGAGATGGTCACTCAGCTTCCTTAGAATGTGGCTCCATAGGTTGCTCTTAGCCATTCTAAACTCAAAGACCTTTGCCTCTTAACAGCTGACTCTTTTCTATTAATATTGTACCTCTCCCCAGTAGGCATCAAAGTGCAATCTATATGCATTTGATGGATCGACAAGTAATTATGCATAAGCATCAGCTTTATGCCCGGTAATGTGTTTGATACTGAGGTGGGGGGGAGGAGAGTGGCGCAGGGGGGAGGGGAGGTAGTTGAAAAATGCTGTTTCATTATGAAGCAATCAATCTCTTACCCACTTTTTTGTAGGTACTGTGTTAGGTACTGGGGATTCAGAAAAAGAAGTCAGAGTCACAAGCTTCAGTATCAGGGGAAGCACATACATATATAAGAACATGCAGTCTTGACTACGTCTCTTCATCTTGTCTCCAAGAATACTGGGGGTGTGGTTCTATAGCTCTGGATTATCTATTCCTCTGGTCTTCATTTATGTGAATAATTGAGGGTTGAGTGCATAGGAATACTACTTAAAAGCCTAGATATGCAAATAAAAAGATCAACAAAACATCATGCAAAATAAATTTATTACTATCACCAAAAAGACCATTGGAGATCTCTGCACTGGTGAATGTTTTTCTTCTCATCACCGAAAAATGCAGAGTAAAGCAGATGACTAATGGGGGTGGGGGAGTTGTGAAGAGGACTGATGCATTTGGCTTTTCACTTGAGTGTGGGACTCTTCTAAGACTCTTGAGGTAGGAAATAGGTGCTAAGAACCAGCTTATTTGCTATTTTTTACATAATGAAACCCACAGTAAAATATAGCATTTTACCTTATCCCACCAACTATAGGTTCAAATATATACATATATAAATATATAAATAAATATATATATAGTACTATAGGTTCAAATCTAGCCTCAGATAGTTACTAGCTGTGTGACCCTGAACAAGTTACTTAACCCATTTGCCTCGGTTTCCTCATCTGTAAAATTAGGAAAATGATAGCATCTACCTCCCAGGGTGGTTCTGAGGATCAAATGAGATAATTGTAAAGTACTTTGCACCTGGCACAAAGTAAGTGCTATAAATGTTAGCTATTATTATTAAAATGAGATCTCTCAGGAAACCACATACATATATACTATATATATATATATGTGTGTATATATATATATATATATATATATGTATATATATATGTATGTATGTATATGTGTATATACATAAGTACGCAAAATTGCAATATCTTCTTATTTTTTAAATGATTTTTACATGTCCTTATAATGTGTCCCTCCTACTTCTTCCTCCCTGTCCTGGTAGATAGACTCCCAAGGATTTTATTCATCCTATGGTTATTGTAAATGGGATCTCTCTCTCTTTCTTTCATATTAGTTTTATTGGTATGATGTAGAAATGTTGATTATTTGTGTGGTTTTATTTTTTTATCCTAAAACTTTGCTGAAGTTATTGTTTCAATTAATTTTAGTTGACTCTCTAGGGTTCCTTAATTATGCCATCAAATCATTTGCCTAAAAAGTGATCATTTTGTTTCTTCTTTGCATAATTTCTTTTAATTTTTCATTGCTA
>CM053581.1:529948637-529985713 GCA_028627135.1 Pseudochirops cupreus | reverse complement strand
CTTACAAGATTCTAGACCTATCTAGAAGAAACTTTCACTTCAAAGGATGTCTAGTCCATCCCCCTAATTTTGTTGTTGTCTTTGTTGAGTTGTTTCAGTCATGTCTGACTCTTTGTGACCCCATCTGGGGTTTTCGTGGCAAAGATACTGGAGTGGTTTGCCATTTCCTTCTCCAACTGAGGATGAGGAAACAGAGATAAACAGGGTTAAATGACTTGCCCAGGGTCATGGAGCTAGTAAGTGTCTGAGGCCAGATTTGGACTCAGGAAGATAAGTCTTCCTGACTCCATGCCTGATTCCATGGCAGTCTATCCACTGGGCCACCTAGTTGCCAAAAGACACCTAGTCCATCTCACTTGTTTTACAGGTGAGGAAATTGACTCCCAGAGACTTTAAGTGATTTGCCCAGAGTTCCATAATTAGTAATTATTTGAGGTAGGATATGAATCCAGGTCTTTTGACTCTAGAGCAATGTTTTTTCCTCAGTTCCAACCCTCCAGGAGATCCGGGTTTAAATCTTGGCTATGCCACTAACAAAATTAGATATATATAACTTTGGATAAATCATTTAACTTTCCTGGGTTAGTCTTCCTTCTCCTTTAAAACAAGAAGAATCATGAGTTGTCTTCTATTCCTCTCACCCCTATCCTGCCCCCACACATTCCTGGCTCCCTTATTAGGCTTCACTGCCTCAGCACATCCTGTGAGTCTCTAAGTGACTCCTTCCAGAGCAGTGAAAAGAGAAACTGGCTGCCTCATAGCTGAGTCTTGGTCACAACTGCAGCTTTGCTGGCCAGCTAAGTAATGCAACTGCCACCTCTACACCTCATTCTCCAGACTGAAGGGAAATCAGTCTGACTTCCAGAACTAAGAGTTTAATATTCCACTCCCAGCATCACCTCATCTCCTAAGTCTAGCCTAATCCAGGAGAACACCATGCCCCAGAGCTTCCCAAAGCCTACATCTTCGGCATTAGCCAAATGAGGCCATTTCTTTGTTTGCACTTCTCTGCTCCTAATGGAAACAACTATATTCCAAAAAAAATGAGAAGCATTCTAAGTAATTGACTAGTATTATTTCCAAGAAGCTAAATGGGGAGGCCTCTGAGGGGAAGAGTATGAGAAGCAGAAGAATATGTCATTTGGCTTAAAATAGGCTTGAGACCCAAGGTAAACCCAAAATTCATAGAGAATTTCCATTTTGGCACTATTGAAAACTCCGTCCCAGGGTTAAGGGCATATAATTTAGGAGGTCAAATAAAGGGTCTCTTAAATACTCCCTGCTCCAAACTAAAAAAATTGTTTTATGATTGTCGTTATGAACTGAGACTTAAAGTTAACAATAACTCCATATCTAGTTTCTTAGCCCAGGGCCTAGGATATAGTAAACATTTAATGATTGTCTCTTGACTTGATTTATTCCAACAAGTTCTTTTAGACCTGGGATTCTTAACCTAGAGGTACATGGGTAGATTTCAGGGGAGTTTGTGAACTTGGATGGGGAAAAAAAAATACACTATTATTTTCACTAACCACTAATGGAAATTTAGCATTTGCTCTCATTATGAATATAGGCAACAAGTCGTTATTGAAAGAAGGGGCCCAGAGGTTTCATTAGATTGTTTTATTATTATTATTATTTTGCTTTTTGCAGGGCATTTGAGGTTAAGCGACTTGCCCAAAAGCTAGTAAGTGTGTCAAATGCCTGAGGCTGGACTTGAACTCAGGTCCTCCTGACTCCAGGGCTGGTGCTCTATTCACTGTGCCACCTAGCCACCCCGGTTTCATTAGATTGTTAAAGGAGTCCATAATACAAAAGAGGTTAAGAATCTCTGTTCTAGAAGATAGAGTACCTATGCTCCCTATATATATTTAATTCAGTTCAGTATAATGAGCATTTACAGAATTAATTAATTGCCTGTTGTCCATTTAGACCTAGGCTAGCTTTGTTCATTTGGTTCCCTCTTTGAGGGATTTTTAGCTCAGATATTTTTCAGTGACTCAATTCAGCAGTTAATTGTTGAGTCTTTTTTCTGTACCTGACAGTGTGGGAGACCCCAGAGTATAAGCCACAAATCTTTACCTTCAAGGAGCTTATGAATGAGTTGGGGCCATGAGGCATAGAACCTTTAGAGAATCACATAATACAGGATAAAAATGTGTCACAAGATCAGTAAAAAGGTTTTTCCTAATGTGTAGTTCCCATCATGTTACCCCCTTCCTCAATCAACAATGGGGATCAGCCTCTAGCATCAGACACAAAGTCCTTCACGACCCAGCCCCTTCCAACTTTGCCAATCTTTCTTCTCATACCTTACTCCCTAATATGTACTGTTTGATCCAATAACACTGGCCTCTTGGCTGTCCTATGAACAAGACACTCCGTCTCTTGGCTCTGGGCATTTTCCCTGGCCGTCCTCCATGGCTAGAATATTCTCCCTCCTACGCTATAACTACTTCCTTTGTTAGATTTCTTTAAGTCTAAGTAAAATCCCATATTTTACAGGAAACCTTCCCCAGCCCCTCTTAATTCTAGTGCCTTCCCTCCCTAAATTATTTCCTGTTTATCCTGTATATAGATTGTTTTAGATGTTTTCATTTGCAAGTTGTAAGCTCCTTGAAGACACAGAATTTCTTTGGTTTCTTTTTGTGTCCCTAGCCCCAAAAATCACTTAATAAATTTTATTGACTGATTTGAGTGTTAATATGGGTGGGACAGACCGTGTCATGGGAGATCAGGAAGGGGAAGGGTCTATATTGATCAGAATTACTGAGAATAGCAGCAACTACACGGTATATGTTAGGATAGGTCAAGCCATACTGCCCCACTAACCCAAGCAAAATTTTAGAAGAAAAAGGGAAGCACATTCTTCTACTTCCCCACCCCTCACAAGATCACATAGGTCTGCAGTGGTGACAACATCTCCCAGCATGGTTGTGGCTTCAGCATTGTAAGAAGGAATTGATATCAGAGGGAAATTCGACTTGATTCTTTAATTGAAGAAAGACAAACAGTGACAAATGTAGAATGACCAGCAACCTTTCAAACCTGTTCATGCCCCAATGAAGCTTAACTACCAGCTTCCCAGAAGATAGCCATAATTCTGCTCTAATCATTCTGTTGGTATATGCTCTGGTTCTTAGGATTATCATTGCTTTTATGTAGGGATAAATTTCCTGTCCCAAACCTGATTCATACTTTCTTCATTTTGGGGAAACCCTCTAGATTTTCAACATATAACTATTTCTACAATTAGCAACTTTCTCCAGGATGCTGAGGAGGAGAGTCAAAGACAGATAAAATTTAAACCCTTCTTCCTTAACTAAGAAGCCTCTTCTAACTTTGAACCTGAGGACCATATACTTTAGCACAGGACAGGAGGAGAAGGCACCCAGCAACAGTGTTTATGTGCCATATAAGCATACGCATAATAGATACAAAATGAATAGGATCTTGGTGACCCTACTCACTAGCATCTGGGGAACAAAGCACTTGATCAATTTTGTTTGTTGGAGTTTTTTTGTTTTTGTTTTTTTACCAGGCAATTAGAGTTTAGTGACTTGACAAGGGTCACACAGTTTAGAAAGTGTCAAGTGTCTGATGTTGGATTTGAACTCAGGTCCTTCTGCCTCCAGGGCCTGTACCACTTGGCTACCCCTTGATTAGTTTTTTTTTTTTCTTTTTGGAGAATGGAAGGCAGGGCAATTGGTGTTAAGTGACTTGCCCAAGGTCACACAGCTAGTAAGTGTTAAGTGTCTGAGGCCAGATTTGAACTCAGGTCCTCCTGACTTCAAGATCAGTGCTCTACTCACTGTGCCACCTAGCTGCCCCCCCCCTTGGTCATTTTTAAAAGAGGATGGAATGACTGGATTTCAGAGTCTATAGAGGCAAATAAAGAATCAAAAGCCTGAAAAAGTATGATAGAGATTATGGTGTTCCAAGATGCACAACCACATAGCATTGTTGAAAAGATAGTTCTTTGTACCAGATTGCAGCTTATGATACTGCTTATGGGTGATTGACTGGGAAAATGACATGGTGAGTAGAGAGCAAGTAAGATTTGGAGTTAGAGATTATTCAGTCGTATCTGACTCTTCATGACTCCATGGACCATAACATGCCAATGCTATCTGTGGAGGTTTCTTGGTGAAGATACTAGACTGGTTTGCCATTTCCTTCTCCAGGGGATTAAGACAAATAGAGGTTAAGTGACTTGCCCAGAGTCACACACAGCTAGTAAAGCCTGAGGCTGAATTTAAGCTCAGGTCTTCCTGACTCCAGGCCAAGTGCTCTATCCACTGATCGCCCAGATGCCTCCAAGGCAAACAGAGGACTCAGTTTCAAATCCTGGGCTATACTTCTGTACAGTCTTGGCTGCATTCTCCTTATCTGCAAAATGAAGGGGTTCAAGTATGAGCTCTCTGAGGATTCTTCCCATTATGATCCTGTGATCCATGAAATAGGAAAAAAGAAGCACATATCAGGAAACTCATGATTGAACCAGGTAAACAATATATTTGTAACAACAGCCTTGTAAAAATAAGCAACTTTGAAAGACTTAAGAACACTAATCAATGCAATGACCAACCATAATGCCAGAGAAAAAATGGCGACCTGTACTATTGATCCCCTGACAGAGAGATGATAGGCTCCAGATGCAGAATGAGACATACATTTTTGGACAGGGCCAGTTCAGGAATTTGCTTAACTATACATACTTTTACGAGGTTTTTTTTCCTTTTTTCAAATGGGTTGAGGGAAGTGAGAGGGAGAGAAAATAAATACTTGTTAACTGAAAAGAAAAAGAAATAAAACTCATACTTCTTTCGTCTCTATTCCTACCCCCAAAACATAAAAACAAAAACCCAATGACGGGCTTCCTAGCAAAGTAGGGGGGACAGTGCAGGGGCCAACAATGCAGTGAGGTCTCCATCTAGTTCTACCCTGCTGTCTTCCCCTCTTCCTAACAAGACTGTAACTTGGATGAGAACTGTCTCTGGTTTTCTTCATGCCCCTACAATGCCAGACACATGGTTGGCATCTACCAAATATTTTTTCCCTTGTTACTGACTCCTCATTGCCCTCTGTTTCTCTCCATCCCAAGATACATAACAGTGCATTTTTTTTTTTGATCTGGCATCGTTAGACTCTCTTGACACCACAAGTTGATCATCAGACCGATGTTGGGGCCAATCCTGGTGCTCTAAGGTCATAGGCAGTGATGCTCTAGGATTAGAATGAAAGGAGAAGATGGATGAGGAAAACTCTTTTGATAACATCACTATTTCTGGGCCTTTATTGTACAAAAAGCTGGATTGATTCTGTTATAAGACAGATACGTGGGCTTTCTAAAAGGGGAAAGGACCTTGTGAAACACTTAATGGGGCCCAGAGCCTCACATCTGATCTCTGGCCAGGCTTTCTCCCATGTAGGAGTGCCCAGTTCAATTTCTTGTTCCAGATCTGGACAAACCTTCATTAGATGTTTCCTGTCCGAGTTGCTTTCCTTTATCCGGTGCTGCCCACCCTGGAAGGCTTGGCTGTCTTTACTGAGCCCGGACCTCATGTGTTTATTTTTAGAGTTGTGTTCGCAGGGATGGCATTTTCCATGTGAACTCCTGCTTTCACTAGCAGAGATTTTCCTAAAGATTCTCACCCAGAGAAGGAAATGCCTCTGTAAAGCTGAAAAAAAAATCCATTCAGCTGTTTCTGATAATCGAAGGTATTAAAAAAAATATAGGGACGTGTGTGTATGTTCTTAGCCAGGAGTCTTCTCTCTGGGGGTTCTTAAAGTTAAAAGCTCAACATCGTGGAGGGGGGAGGTAACTAGCTGGAGGATCAGTAAGGGCATTTTGGTCCAGAATTTAATGATAGCCAGGAACTTCAGACTTAAGATTTTCACGATACTTCCTCTATCGGCATCCACCAAGTGATACAATAGTATTATTATGTTGACCATCAACAATCTTAGGGACTGAGAAGGCAGCTTAATGAACAATGAGGCACAGTGTGTTCCACACCACGTCATTTTGGAAATCCTCAAAGGAGAACCTGAAGGCCAGTCTGCCACGATAAAGAATTCCCATTTGACCTTAATGAAATCTACTTACAAGTGGGTCCACTCACTGTTTCAAAGAAAGGCAGGGATTTCAATCATGTGACTTGGGAAAGGCAACGTGGAAGGACCCTTACATACAAAAACATTTATGGTAGATCATTTTGTGATGACAAAGAGCTGAAGGAGGTATCCCTCATTTGGGGAATGAATGGCTGAACAAGTTACAATAATTGAATGTGATGGAATACTATTGCTCCATAAGAAATGATGAAGAGGATCGTTTCAGATAAACTTGGGAAAATTTGTATGAACTGATGCAGAGTGAAGTGAACAGAATAATTGAGCAATAAGTGAAACCTCAGAGTTCTTTCAATTTGTATTTGTCTTATTTTTGGTGATTTAGATCATTTTAATATGGTTATTGATAACTTAGAGTCCTTCCTTTGAGAACTTTCTGTATATAACCCATGGACATATCAACTTATCTAACACAAAATGTAGCTTTCCTAGGTCCCCAACTCTCCTTCCTTCTGAATTTCTGGACACTTCAATCCCCCCAGTCAACCATATCTCAGTGTTATTTTTGATGTCACTTTCATCCCACATTTCCAGTCTCTTGTTAAATCTTGTTGTTTCTAGCTTCACAACATCTTTCACATACTTTTTCTTCTCTCCACTCAGAAAGCCACAATCCTTTTTCACTTATTGCCTGGACCACTGCAATAGCCTTCTAAGATGTCCTCCTGCCTCATCTCTTCCCACTCAAACCCATTCTCTTCTTAGGGAACTCCTTTTTCCTCTGTGTTCCAGCAAGGCATAGTCTCAGAGAGTTGCCTGGGAAATTGAGATGTTAAATTACCTGTCCAGGTTCACACAGCCATCTGATAGTGGTGAAGTCTATCCCCTATCTATATCTATATCATATATATCTATTTCTATCTAATTATCTCTATCTTTATCGATATCTATCTATCTATCTATCTATCTATCTATCTATCTATCTATACCATGTAAAGCAAAGTCTGGAAAGAAAGAGTACTAAGAATGGAACCTTTGAGGACAGACCTATTATCAAGGGTTGTGCCTGAGTTGTGCATGGGTGCAAGTTATTTGAAATCAATATAGAATATTCTTCAAGGTTTGGGGGTTACTTTCTTCTAGAATGCATATGACTTTGGTGGGTTATACCAAGTACCCTCGGATGTGACTAAATCTTAATAATCTCTTCAACATTTGAATCATTTCCAGGTGGTCAGACATCATTTGAGTCAAAGCTTTAAAATAAATAATTCCCACATGTGCTACATTTGGCTGAGATTCAGCTGAATTCAAGAAACATTTATTACGCATCTACTGTGTGTGGGACAATATAACAGGTGCTAGAGAAGATACAGAGATTATTTAAGACATAGCCCATCCCTTCATGGAACAATACAATATGTAACAATAGCTATGATAAAAAAAAAGTAAAATATAAATGTATCAGATAAAAAAAAAGAAGTGCTATGTGAGAAATGAAAGGTCACTGACAGCTTGGTGGGGAAGTAAACCAGTGGTTCTCAACCTTCCTAATGCCACAACCCTTTAATACAGTTCCTCATGCTGTGGCGATCCCCAACCATAAAATTATTTTCTTTGCTACTTCATAACGGTAATTTTGCTACTGTTATTAATTGTAATGTAAATATCTGATATGCAGGACGTATTTTCATTGTTACAAATTGAACATAACCCACAGGTTGAGAACCACTGGGGTAAACAAAAGAGCAGGGCATGAGATTGTCGAATCATAGGTTTGGAGTTTGAAAGACCTTTAGAGAAAGAATATCAACTCCAACTCTTTCACTGCATTTTACAGCTTAAAGAGGTGATGTGGCATGACCCAGGTTACACAGCAATTACATGTTTGAGGTGGGTTTTGAACCCAGAGCCTTCTGACTTCAAGTCCAGTGCTTCTTCCATGATACCACCCATGAGACTCCAAATCCAGTGCCCCATCCCTGATATCACATTACTTCAAAGCCCTCAAGGAAGAGATTCAGGAGAGATGAAGAGGAGGAGGACATTGCAAAGGATAATACACAGCAGAACCAAAGGTCCAGAGGCCAGAAAACATAGATCGTCTTAAGAAGAAAGAGAAAAGTATCGATACAGCTAGAAAAGTAGAGTGGTACCATTTGTACCACCCTGAATACCAGGAACTGAATACCAAAGAAGATTTGTACTTCAGCGCTTAATAAGGATCCACTAAAGAGGAGTAAGTTATCATATCTGGGCAAGCGAAAGGTTGACAGGGTGTGAAGGGTGCATTAGATGACATATCACTTATTAATAATAGTAAGCATTTATATGGCACCTACTATGGGCTGGGCCCTGTGCTAAGAACTTTGCAAATTCCTCGTTTGATCCCCACAAACAACCTTGAGGTAGGTGCTATTATATCCCTACTTTACAGTTGAGGAAACTGAGGTAAATAGAAGTCAGTAGAGCAGTGGTTCTGCGACCTCTGGGTCGCAACCTCTTTGGCGGTTGAATGACCCTTTCATGGGGTTACAGGGGTCACCTAAGACCATCGAAAAACACATATTTCCAATGGTCTTAGGAACCGAGACACTGCTCCTCTATCCTTCTCCAGGCGGGTCCACCGACATGCAGATACTCCCACATATGAGTCTTAAAAGGTCACGGCATTAGGAAGGTTGAGAACCACTGCAATAGAAGGTTATATAACTAGTAAGTATCTGAGGCTAGATTTGAATTCACATGTTTCCGATTCCAGACCCAGTGCTCTACCCACTGAGCTGCCTCACTGATTTATAAAAGAACCTTCTTGACTGACTACTATTTCTCCATAAAAGTCATCTTTTTAAAAAAATTAAATTTTATTTTCTTCAATTAATAAAAATCAATTTTTCTCTCTCTTAGCCTGCTCTCCCCATGCCCACCCCCAACACCACCAGGGGAGGAGAGAAGGAGGAATGAAAGAAAAAGGAAGCTCTTGTAACAAATATGGATAGTGAAGCCAAACAAATTGCCACCTAAGCCACATCTAAAAATTCTGCCTCATTTTGCGTTAAGAGGCATCTTTTATGGACTGGTGGCTTGTGAACTGCTCAGAACTGTTTCAGGCACTTTATCTGTTGGTCACCCTCTCCACACTCATTTTAAGACACTAGCCCCCTTGGGATCCCATGCCCACGTAAGCATTACAGTTCAATCAGCTTGGAGTAGTGCATCAGAGACCGTGGTTGGTTTTTTTTAAACAATTAAACTTCTAATGGAACTGACTTAGTTCAGCAAGGGTGGTCAGGAAGGCAATGAGGGAGCCCAACAAACCATTGAAAGTACTATATGCTTCTTTTCAAGTTTCTCTTTTTTGTTGGCTTCAAGGAAGAAGCTTATTGTCTTATATAACAATCAAGGGACACAGGCTGACTGATTTCCAACTCTTCATGAGCCCCTAAAGCAAGCCCAGCTTCTGCTCAGTTGTATACCTCTGTTTAGCTGCAATCCTTAACAATTTTCTCCATGCATGTAGTTAAATGGCTTTATTTTTCACAGCCAGGAAGGCATGTTGCTGAGTGTCCATAACCAGCAAGTAAGGGAAAAACAGGCCTCCGTATGACAATCTTCTCATTTCTTTGGGCAAAATGCAATCCCAAAAAGGGCTCTCAAAAAGAGCAAAGGCAAAAATGTGCATACCCTTTGACCCAGAAATACCATTTCTATGGCTGTATTGCAAAGAGATCATAAAAATGGGAAAAAGACCTGCATGTACAAAAATATTTACAGCAGTTCTCTTTGTGGTGGCCAAGAATTGTAAATTGAGGGGATGCCCATCAGTTAGGGAATGGCTGAACAAGTTGCGGTATATGAATGTAATGGAATACTATTAATGTTGAACAAGAGGATCTCAGAAAAACCTGGAAAGATTTATATGAATTGATGCTGAGTGAAATGAGCAGAACCAGGAGAACACTGTACACAGTAACAGCCACAGTGTGTGATGACTGACTTTGATAAACTTAGCCCTTCCCAGCAATGCAAGCACTTAAAATAATTCCAAAGGACTCATGATGGAAAATGCCATCCCCATCCAGAGAAAGAATTATGGAATCTGAGTGTAGATCAAAACATATTATTTTGTTTTCTTTGTTCTTTCTCATGGTTTCTCCCATTCATTATAGTTCTATATAACATGACTAATGTGAAAATATCTTTTTTAAAATTGATTTATTTATTTACTTTTAGTTTACAAGATTCAGTTCCACAGTCCCTTGAGTTTCAAATTTTCTCCCCTCCCTCTTCTCCCCCCCCCCCATGGCAGCATACAATCAAGTATAGGATTTGCAAATACTTTCACATTAGACTTTAATAGGAATGTATATGTAAGGCCTATATGAAATTGCAGGTCATCTTGGGTGGGGGCAGAGGGAAAGGAGACGGAGGGGGAAAAATTGAAAACTTATGGAAGTGGGGCAGCTAGATGGCACAGTGAATAGAGCACCAGCCCTGGAGTCAGGAGGACCTGAGTTCAAATCTGGCCTCAGACACTTAACACAAAAAAACTAGCCGTGTGACCTTGGGCAAGTCACTTAACCCCAATTGCCCTCCAAAAAAAAAATAAGAAAAACAAAAGAAAACTTACGGAAGTAAATGTTGAAAATTAAAAATCAATAAATTAAATTTAAAAAAAAATTAGGAAAACGGGGAAAAAGAACAAAGGCCCTGGAGGAAGATCAACGGAATAAAAATATCTACATTGCACAATAGCCCACTTACCCCTGAACTACCTGTGGCATCAATCCAGCTCCGTGGGAAGGTACAGGAAGCAAGCAAAATCTGCATAGTCGAGTTGTTTCATTTGGGGCAGGTCCTTTCTCCCAAGCCCAGGTTTCTCCATTTCATGTTGCCAGGAGAGAATTTTCCTTCTGTTCTTCGAGAGTCTGTTTTCACAGCACGCAAATATCGACCTGCACACGTCACACTGTTTTCCATGTATAAAGTTGAAGGAGACTGTGTGGAAGGTTGGTGGGCCCTCTTTGACAGGGGCTAAAGATTCTCTGCCAGGGAAGATGCCTAGAACCAAAATTTGGGTGTAGGATCAGAAGCCCAGGGGAGGCTTCTCACTATTGACAACCCTATTGGGAGAAGGGAAGGGAGAAGGGAATGAGTATTTCTACAGCACCTGCTATAACGCCAGACACTATGCTTAGTGCTTTACAAATATTATCTCATTTAATACTCATAACAAATCTTCAAGATAGGTGCTCATGATCATTCCCACACAAAGAAAACGAGACAAGCAGAAGTTAAGTGACTTGCCCAGGGTCACACAGCCAGTAAGTATCTGAAGCTAGATCTGAACTCAGGTCTTCTTGACTCTAGGCCAAGTTCCGTATACATTGTACCATCTAGATGGATTGCCAAGCTGCTGGATGGGAGAGAACCCAGTCCTAAGAAATGGAGTGATTTTTTTTTTTTTGGTCTCCTCTGTGGCATCACCACCAACTTCATCTAGCACCTTTTCTCTGTCTTTTACTTCTCAGTGATATCAAGCCTCGCTGAATCACCCATATCTTAATAATATCTGATAATTACATCGCATTTTGAGGTTCACAAATCACTTTACATACATTATCTCATTTGCTCCTTAAGACAACTGGTGGGTACTACAGATATTCCCATTTTACAAATGAGCAAACAGAGTCTCAGAGAGGTTAAGTGATTTCCTCCCTGGCCGTAAAGCCAGGAAGTGTCAAAGGCAGAATTTGAACCTGAGTCACAGTCTAGGTCTTTTCCCACTGTACCACATGGCCCTCATTATATCTGAGTGTTGAACTGAACTCAAATTTTTTTTTCCTCTTCTAGTCATAGGGAAAAAAATTAAGAGCTGATAGAAGATCTTAAGTTGTTTTTTTTCTCCCCCAAGCCAAAAGGTCTTGTAAAACCATATTGTAAGCAGTGGAAAGTTTTTGATTCCTTTACATATGGATTGAATTTGCCTTGAAATCTACATGATTTTTGTAAAAGGGGAAAGGGTGGGTGGAAATGTGTTTGGGGTTCAGTGAACCTAAGAGCTTTGGAAAGTCCTGTCAAACTTCATCATTTATCATTAGAAACAGAGATGAGGAACTCTAGCAATAAGCAATTTCAGCAAATTTGAATGTAAAATATCTCACTAATAAAGCAAGGGAAAGAGTTTGATTTTTATTTTTAGGGGCAGGGGGTTAGAAACCATTGGAGAATGCCCTAGATTCGTTTGGTGAAAATTTCAGGCCACTCACCAAGTTAGATAAGTCCCTGTGCCAGGGACAATTTCTCTATAGAATAAGTGAGTAAGATAAGATGGCTTTGAACATCCCTTCTGGCTCTTAAACCTATGATCCTGTGGTCCCTTGACAAGTTACAGCAACTTCCACTGCATAGCACCCTGAGGCCAATGACAAGGCTGGGCCAGGGGGTTCAGTTTGACTTTTAGACACTAGAGGGCAGTGTGAACTCATCCCAAGAAAAAGCATCCAACTAGAAGGGGCAGGAAGATTGAGGTCTAGAAGTTGGTGAAGTCCTGAGCTCAGGTGTTATGCTTATGTGGTGGATGCCAAATAAATTCAAGCTATCAGTTGACCATCCAAGTTGTGAGAACTTCATTGCAATAGTTTGGAAAAGTCTCATGAGACCACCCCTCTAAGCAGCCCCTTGGCTGTTCCCCACCTCCTGCTCTTAAGGAAAAAAAATGCAGCTTCCCAACAGACCAAAGCCAGGTTGATCCCTTAGAAAGTCCAACCTCCCATCATGGAGAAGCGGGGTGAGCTTCCTTCTTTTGAAGACAGGAGGATGGATAGGCATGAAATAGTGGTACAGTGGATAGGATTGTGAGCTCTTAAATCTGAAGAGGACCTTTGAGGCCATTCTCTTCAAACATTTTCACTGTACCAAGTGGCTCTCATTATACCTGAATTTTGAAATGAGCTCAGATTTTTTTCTCCTTCAATCCTAGTGAAAAAAATCAAAAGTTAATAGGAGTTGAGTTAAAGATCTAACAAAAATTATTTTGTGAGAAGTGGAAAGCATTTGATTCTTTTACCTGATTTTCCATTTTACAGAGGAGAAACTGAGGACCAGAAAGGGTGACTTGTCCAAGTTTACTTGAGTGGGAATTCTTACAAAGGTAGTAAGTAGACTCAGTGTCAGGAAGACTACTGCTAAACTTACTTTTTTATTTTTCCTGACAAAACCTATAATTTCACTGATACAGAGACACGGTAGTGAGGAAAGTTCCTCTTCCAATGTAGATCTACATGATATAAATGCCAGTCATTTATTATTTACATAGAGCTTTATGACTGCATTCACATTCACTATATCCCACCTTTGGATCCTCACAGAAATTCTGTGTGATAGGTATTGCAGGTAATTATATACCTCTTTTATGGGGAAAACTGAGGCTCTGGGAGTATAAGAGGTTTGCCCAAGATTGCACAGCTAGAAAGTGGTGGAGGTAGGACTCAGACTTGGGACTTGGGACTCTGGAGGGGACAGACTTGACTACATGCCTATGAAAGTACCAGAACACATGTACCACTCCTCCCAGAAGGCAACAGGAAATAGAAGGGGTACCAAGTATAGGGCAGGGCACTTGAGCCATCCTTCTCAATTCCTGATCACAGCCTTCAATACCTGCTCTCATCTAGTCACTAAAACCATCTAGTTCAAACTTCAACAGGATAACCTTCTATAATAGCCCCAGCACAGTTATCCAGCCTTTACGTGAAGCCCTCGAATGAGGGCCTACTCCACTTTTGGGTAACTATTAGTAAAAGATTCCTTCTCTCGGGTCTAAATTTGCTTCCTTTGCAACTTCCATCCATTGTTCCCCAGCTCTACAGTCTGGAGCCACTAGTGACAAGTCATGGGTCCTAGGGATTTAAGGGACCAGACCACCTATTCTAACCTCCCCATTTTACAGATAAGGAAAGTGAGGCCTCAGAGAACTTGTGGCCTGCTCTCCAAATTTCTATCATGTCACACTGCCTGCCTGAGTTCTAGTCTTGGGCATTATTGACTACATTACTCTGTGTTCTCCAACAGATTCCTTAATGTTTTGGCTCCTCATGGTAAGATAGGAGTCTCCCCTCTTCTTCATAGGAATTTGGTTCCATTTAGCTCTGTGTACTTTGTAAAAAAAAACCAAAACCCACTGTTAAGTGCTGGGAAAATGCTTTAGAAAGGCCCATTGCAGGAACTTAACACACACTTGTTGATTGGTGGATTACAGTATAGTAATAGTCTATTACATTCATATATGTTCATGTATTCATTGTTGGTTCGGTTGTTTATTGTCATGTCTGACTCTGTGTGACCCTATTTGGGGTTTCCTTGGCAAAGATACTGGAGTAATTTTGTCATTTCCTTCTCCAGCTCATTTTACGGATGAGGAAACTAAGGCAAACAGGGTTAAGTGACTCACCCAGGGTCACAAAACTACTAAGTGTCTGAGGCCAGATTTGAACTTGGGAAGATGAGTCTTCCTGACTCAAGGCCAGGTCCCCATGCACTATGGCGCCACCTAATTACCTGCATCTACTTGGTTTCCAGTTTTTTGCTACCACAAATGAACACTTCTTTGTATGTGGGACTTTCTTCCTGTCTTTGACCTTGGGCTATATGCCCATCAGTGGGATGTGGGTCAAACAAGGTAGAGACAGAATTACTTTTTCAAAATAATTCAAGTCTTCTTTCAGGAGGGTTTGCAGCTGCTTAGGATCAGGCACAAACACCTACACCTATAGTGGAAGATCTCCAGGTGTTCTGCAGGAAATCACTCCTGGCAGATGTGAATTGCAGAGAGTCTCCTAGGAAAGGCCCAGGGAGGAGCAGCTGAGCCTACTGGTTCTATGGCCGTGCCAGGCTCAGACATCTTAAAACCCTGCTCGGATGCCTGGCCTTCAGAGTCACCAGGGCTCTGCTCCCACATCAGGTAGGCAGATGGGGAGGGGAAGAAGTTGGTCCAACAGAGCTGCTGACATGAGAACAAAGGGGCTATATGGGAATGGTGTCTCTCCTTTGCACTGTTCTAATTCAATTAAGGGATTAAAAAAAACTTATTAAATGCATGTGCAGAACATGGTACTGGACTCTGAGCAAGGTACAAAGTTCGGAACAAGAAAAGACTTAGGTCTAGCTACAGGGGTGGGGAACCCTTTGAAGGTCTGTACTTGAGGACCTAGAGGGCCACGTGTAACCTCGAGGCCCCAGGTTCCCTGAGCTAGCACAAGGTATTGGAGGGAGAAGAATAGAAGGTAGAGAAGGAAAGAGACCCTTCACTGTATCTGGGGTCTTCTAAGATTAAGAAGTGAGGAAGCCCTGCTGGAAAACCCAAGGGTTTCCCTGCCTGAGCAATTTTCGTACATTAAGAGCTGGAAAAAAACAATGGGCTTTTGTGTAAGAATATTAAAATCCCCTTTCAGTTTCTCTAGAAATGTTAAGAAATATTATCTCCTAAAGCCTTTTCTTTGGGAATAGCCCTTTGAAAGGGGGTTGATAGATTCGGCCACCCCAACCTCTCCTTAGGTGAATGAATTAAAGAACAATCTCCTTCCTTTAAGACCTGAAGAGAATAGACCAGGGACCACCCCAAACAAATGGCAGCACTCTCAGCCTCCCATTCTATTAAGACTCTTGATATCCTTTTGGGGAGGGGCCTCACTGATTCCTCCCTGGGAGTGGTCCAGAAAGAACGTGATAGCGACTTGGTTGCTCAATTCTGGAATGTTTCCCGGAGTGTGTTTTAGCATATCTTTTCTGAAGATTCTTCTAAAAGTTACCTGAAGTCTTTGGGGCAGTCATGTTAATGGGCAAGGGTGCGGTGCCAGTCTAGATAGCTCTGTCTCCAAGTTAGAAATGACTTAATGATAAATTAAGTAAAATTGTTTCTGGTAGATGAGCTTTAGTTGTAGAGTGTGGTAGTAATATTAAGAAAGATAACAGACTCTCCTTTGTCTTTGTCTTCTTTGCGGTTTCATTTTTATGAGGGGAAATTCAAAGGGAGATCCCTGAACGTGTCTGCTAGGCACATGTCATATCCCTTTGCCCAGTAATGTGGGAATGGAGGGAAACACTAAAAAGAAAGTAGAGATAGAAGGCTGGGTGGTCAAGTGGATAGAGTGCTGGGACTGATGTCAGGCAGATTCACCTTCCTGAGATCAAATCCAGCCTCAGACACTTCCTAGCTATGTGACCCTGGGCAAGTCACTTAACCCTGTTTGCCTCAGTTTCCTCATCTGTAAAATGAGCTGGAGAAGGAAATAGCAAACCTGTCCAATATCTCTGCCAAGAAAATCCCAAATAGAGTCACAAAGAGTCGGACACGACTGAAAAAATGACAGAACAACAAGAGATAGAAAACCTGCATGAAAATGGAGTAGAAAGAATTGTGAAGAAAGTTTATATTCCAGCTCAACTATTTGCCACAGCTATGTCCTTGCTCTCTGAGCATCATTTTCTGGATCTAAAAAATTAAAGGGTTGGACTGGATGATTCCAAAACTGCCTTAATTCTTTAAAAATATAGTGGCAGGACAATGCAAAGGGTGGGGCCCCTAAGGTGGCGCCATAGTGCACAGACAGCTGGGTCTGCAGTCAGGAAAACCTGAGTTCAAATGTGATCTCAGACACTTATGAGCTGTGTGACCCTGGGCAAGTCACTTAAACTCTATTTGCCTCAGTTTCCTCATCTGTAAAATGAGATCCTAACAGCACCTACCTTATGAAGATCAAATGGGATATTTGCCTAGCACATAGTAGGTACCCTATCAGTGTTAGCTGTTATAATTATGGAAACCCCAAATGTTGGTAAATAGCAAACCTACAGAGGCCAGCTCGCTTTAACAAGGTAACTTCTGTCTGTGTGCAGGCCTGGGCCTGCTAAGGGTGATTAGCCATCGAGCCCTGAGGAGCCTCATCACCCTGAAACTTACACCTCCTACATTCATGCTGCCTTTGGTGCCCCTCCCTCTGACTGGATAGGGTGGAGACGGAGAAGTTCTCCCAGAACCCCATTTCAGAAGGGCATCCAGGCCAACCACCTTCATTTCCCACTCAGCTTCGATTCTCTGCGTTGGCCTTCATGCCCCTGTGTCAAGTGCCTCCCCCTGCTCCCTTTTTCAGCATCCTTTCATAATCTCTTCTCCCACTGGACTTGAGGGTAGAGACCTGTCTTCCTTTTTCATTTTTGTAAACATTCATAGGGCTTAGCACAGAGCTTGGCACAGTGCAGACACTTAAAATTTTTGTGTGTTTAATTTATTTTATATTTATAAATATTTATATTTACTGATTTGAAGTCAGGAGGGCCATTCTGGACACTCTAATCCAGGGATGGGGAACCTGCAGCCTCAAGGCTAAATCCAGACTTTGCAAAGCAAATCCCTTAAATAAAAGGGTTTATTCGGCAAAATCCAGACTCAGTCACCCATGGCCTCGAGGCTGCAGGTTCAGCCACCCCTGCTCTAGCCTCTGTCTGGAAATAAGGACACAAGAGGATGCTGGGCATCAGAGTAGGAGGAACCTGTGGCTTCAGCAGATGTCCCAAGGAAGGGAGACTGTTCTTTTCTGCTTTTCTTCTGGGAAGTGCTACAATTGTGATTCTCATTCTCACTTCCCCAAAAGGCAGCTCAGCTGAGGGCGCCTTTCCCTGCATTGTTCATAATCTGGATGCTAATAAAACCAGAGTTTATAGAATAGAATATTAGAGCTGGAAGGTGCCTTGGAGAGGATTTGTTCCAACCTTCTTCATTTTGTAGATGAATCACCGAATTTTAAGAGTTAGAAGGGACCCCCGCAGCCATCTGGTCCAGGTCATGATACTAAGGAACTCTTCCCCCCCATTGGAGTGCTGGTCAGGCCTCTGCTTGTAGACCCCCAAGGAGGGGGAGTCTACCATCTCTTGGGGTGATTCATTCTACTTTTTTGGACAGCTTGAATTATTAGGAATTTTTTCTAGACATCAAGACTAAATCTGCCTCTTCATAAAACCTACTGCTCCTGGTTCTATTAAATCTAATCCCCCTCTTTCCCTCCATAGAACAGATTTTCAAATTTTTGAAAATAGCTGTAGGGCAGCTAGGGGGCACAGTAAATAAAGCACTGGGTTTAGAATCAGAAAGATTCGTCTTCATGAGTTCAAATCTGACCTCAGACTCTTACTAGCTGTATGACCCTAGGCAAGTGATTTAACGCTGTTTGCCTTAGTTCCTTATCCATAAAATGGGCTGAAGAAGGAAATGACAAAACCCTCAAATATCTTTGCCAAGAAAACCCCAAATAGGGTCACAAAGAGTCAGATGTGGCTGAAAACAACTCAAAAACAGCAAGAATTATATATGTCCCAGACACTGTTCAATGTTGACATTGATGCATTGACAACCATTCTTTGAGTTCTGCAATACAACCAGCTATGAACCCTTCTGGCTGATTTCTCATCTAAGCCATATCTCTCCATCTTCTTCCCAACAATAGTATGAGGTTCTTTATCCGAAACTTTGCTAAAATCATTAAAAATGTATCCATGACAGTCCTTCCAGTTACTAGAGGAAGGAGGCCAGGAGAGAAGAGGTGATTTGCATAGCTAGCGTCCAGGCCAGGATTGGGATCCATATGTCCTGCAATTCTAATCCTGGGTTCTGCTTTAGTGATAAATGTCCCCTCCATAAACTGTGCAGATTTTCTCGGAGGTTGTAGCCCATTCTAAAGCCTCATCAGTCCATAAAGATTTACCGCTGACTTCTCTCTCCTATTTGAAGTGGAGAAGTACGAACATGGAAGATAGTTTATGCTGTTGAACCAATTTTTTTTCTTGATTCTTTGTTTCAAGCAAGCATTAATTAAGCACCTACTGTATTCTAGGTATTGTCTTAATTGATGGTGATACCTAGAAAGGTAAAAATAGTCCCTTGGCTCAAGGAGCTCACAGTCCAATGGGGAGATGAAATGCAAACAACAATACAGACAGAATAAATTGGGGATTGTCTCAGAGGGAAGGCACTAAGATCCAGGAGAAGGGGGAAAGTCCCCGAAGCTGGGACTCGCTGGGACTTGAATGCATGGTTTTCTGCATGGAAGAAAGTGGAGTGATATATTTGGGAATGAAGGTGATTTTAAAGTGAAAGGCATCAATAACAGCGATGATAAAGGTGTGCCACTATGGTGTGGTTTATTTTTTCCTGCAGGGTCCTCTCCCTGCAGAGAGCTGCAGCCCTTGCCTATTCAGGCTGGAAAGCCTTTGCAATGCTTCCCCCTCCTGGCCCATGGCTGGAAGTGCTCAATAAGACTCACTCCAAGTAGATGAAGCTCTCCAGTGATGTCCTTGTCACCTAATGGAGCAGCTCTTTCCTCTCTGGTCTGGTAAATGGAAGTACCCAAAACTCTGTGGAAAAAATTGCACGTGGCGGTTGTGTTCCCCTCGAGGCTTCTCCATGCTAAAGAGCCCTTCGGTTTCAGTTCAGCTGTTTCACTCCTCTCTGACTCTCCATGACCCCATTTGGGGTTTTCTTGGCAGAGATACTGAAGTGGTTAGCCATTTCCTTCTCCAGATCATTGTACAGATGAGGAAACTGAGGCAAATAGGACTAAGTGACTTAACCAGGGTCACACAGCTAGTAAGTGTCTGAGGTCAATTTTGAATTTGGGTCTTCCTGACTCTAGGCCAGGCCCTCTATCTAAAGCAACATCTAGCTATCCCTAAACGGCCGTAGTTCCTTCAGTTGATTTTCATATGGTTTGGTATTCTGGTCCTTCACTTTACCTTTCAGACGATTATTCCCATGTGTTCTTTCCACAGGGGCCTAGGTGATGCTCTGCCCACCCACAGATCAGAAGGTCATCAGAGTCCTGTATTTAGTGTACAGTTTTCATCACGTGTGAACAGAACAGCTTTCACCACCTCCACCCCACCCCACCCTTCAGGATCCAGACTGTAGCTTATCTTTTGGGAGGGTGGCAGCCATGGGAAGCTTGGATTTCACCCAAGCAGGACAAATGTGCAGGGCTGGCATGTGGCCCCACTATGTGCCAGACACAGAATAAAACAAGGAAAGATGAATGTCTAATGACCAGAGGGCTTGGGCCAAGTATCTTGCAAAGACCATATATCTGTGGTGGGAACATCCACGCTGTCAGACACGCACACAAAATTAACTTGCTGGTTTTGTCCTCTCTTGACCCTGGGCACCTTTATGGGACATGAAGAATGTAGGTAGGCTAAGTGTAGGAGGTTCTCGCATGTCAACTCCAGACTAAGAGAGGCAGTTTCCTAAATACTCACAGACTGGGGAAAAATTCTTCATACCCACATTCCTCTGCCAGGGACAAAAGGCAAATAGGGGTCAGCACCAGACTGGTGATTTCATCAGTATAGGGAACTCCAGGGAGAGGAAACTCTTTCCACCAACGCAGGTTGGCATCTCCTCTGAAACTTGTGGTCTTAGAGATTTGCCCGGAGTACTGAGTGGTTAAATGACTTAGCCAGGGTCACACAATTGATATTTTTTTCATTGACTACAAGCAAGGCCAGCTCTCCACCCTCTTTGCCATGCTATCTCTGAAGCTGCAAATAAGCTCTGAGAATATTTAACTTATATAAGCACCTTTTTCATAGGATCACAGACCTAGTGCTGAAAGGGACCTGGATGGTCTTTGAGTCCTACTCCCTCAATTTATGGATGAGAAAATTGAAATCTAATGAGGCCAAGCAACTTGTCCAAGGTCACACAAATTGTAAGTGATAGAGTCAGGATTTGAACCCAAGCCCTCTGATTCTCACTACATTACTCTTTCCTTCTCCATTCCTCATTCTATGGAGCAGCAAGGTGGTGTGGTAGAAAGATCCCCAGACTTGGAGTCAGGAAGATCTGAGTTCAAATCCAGCCTTAAACCCTTACTTGCTGGGTGACCCTGGTCAAGGCACTTAACCCTCAGTCAACAAGTTAACTTAACAAGTCACTTAATCCTAAATTCCCTCATCTGTAAAATGAAGATAGTCATAGCACCTGCCTCCTAGAGATGTTATGAGTATCAAATGAGATAATAACTGTAAAGTGCTTAGCACCATGCCTGCTATGTAGTAAATGCTGTGTAGTAAACGCTGTATATCAGCGATTATTCTCCTCATCCTTATTTCCATTTCCACTCTGTCTTTAGAGACAATTTCCCGGATGGCAGGCACCATCAGGAGACAGCGATGATTTTTTTTTAATTTTTTAAAATTTTATTTATTTATTTAATTTTTTTTTGCTGTTTGGAGGGGGAAAGCAGGGCATTTGGGGTTAAGTGACTTGCCCAGGAGCACACAGCTAGTAAGTGTTTGAGGTGGGGTTTGAACTTGGGTCTTCCTGACTCCAGGCCCAGCACTCTATCCACTGCACCACCTACCTTCCTTTTCTTAGAGAAAATAACTTACAATTAAACAAACAAAAAAGAACCATGCATAGTATTGAAGGTTGAGTCAGCATCAATACAGTGTGAGTCATGTGGGCAGGATATGAGGCATTTCAGGATAGAATTAAGGGGAAGGGGGAGGATGTTGAAAAAGAACCAGAAAACCTTGCCTCTGCTATCCCTAATCATTTGGCCCCCTTCCCTCTGCAACACCAGACTTGAGAGGAAGAGGGGAAATGAGAGGGTAGAGGAGAGAAGGTGGGGGAAATCATGAAAGTATAAGGAGAGATGCTCTAAGGCAGTGGTTCTCAACCCGTGGGTGGTGACCCCTTTGGGGTCAAATGACCCTTTCACAGGGGTCACATGGGTCACCAAAGACCATTGGAAAACACATATTTCTGATGGTCTTAGGAACCTCCTCTATCTATCTCCAGGCAGGTTCGCCCACATGCAGACACGCCCACATACGACTATTAAAGGATGGCAGCATTAGGAAGGTTGAGAACCACTAAGTAAATGGGCATCCACTTAGAGGTGGTAGAACAGAATGTGAGAGCTCAAAGAAGATGATAGAATGGATGTGAGATCTGTCTACATTGCTCTGTGTTGTTGGGCATCAACCCAAGCTTCAACAACAGCCATCTCACCTTCTAGAAATGAAAGTCCTGCTTGGCTAATCTATCTATCAGGATGAATTCATAGAACACCTACTATGTACCAGGCACTGTGGTAGGGCCTAGAGGACCATATGGGGTAAACTGGTCTCTTGGGTCTAAGTGGGAGAACATCTCCAGCTGTCTCTCGATTTCTGATTGGTTCACTACCCCTTCTGTCCCCAAAGAGGGGCCTAAGCTCTCTTTTTGAAAGTTAGAGACTCATCTTCAGTGGAAGTCATTGGCCTAAAACTAGAGGGCATTTTTATAAAGTCTGAGAAAATCAAGTGGAGTTTGAAGGAAAAAGAAAATTAACCAAACAGAATGGAGATGTCTCTCAGTTCTCCAAGGTTATGTAAGATCTCTCAGGTTCTGCCAATCCGAGAAAGGCACTTTGGAGAAGCTCATCACCAGAAGCCTGGCCACTAGGCAATGAATTTTCTCAGACACCATGCTGCTTAATAGCAACAACAATGAACAATTGCTTAATAAGATAGTAGGGTTGTGATTTGAACCTATGGAGAATGTCTATAGAGTTGAATCCTTCATTGTCCTCTGAATGTGTGACAGCTTCTTTCAAGGCCTTATTTCATGATCTTTCACACCATTCTATTGAAATCATCTCCCTACTGAATTAATATAATAAAAGTAACAATTCTACCTAAATTAATTTACTTATTTAGAGCCATACCACGCAAACTACCAAAATTAATTTTTTAGAGCTAGAAAGAATAATAACAAAATTCATCTGGAAGAACAAAAGGTCCAGATTATCAAGAAAAATAATGAAGAGAAATGCAAGGGAACATGATTTAGTCATAGGAGATCTTCAATTGTGTTATGAAGCAGCAATCATCAAAACTACATGGTACTGGCTAAGAAAAAGAGTGATGGATTAGTGAAATAGGTTAGGTATGAGACATAGTGGTCAATGACTACAGTTATCTGCTGTTTGATGAACCCAAAGACTCCAGCTTCTGGAATAAGAATTCATTATTTAACTGTTATAAAATTACTAAAAAAAACAAACAAACAAAGAAACAAACTGTTGGGAAAACTAGAAAATGGTTTGGCAGAAACTAGGTATAGACCAACATCTTACACTGTATACCAAGATAAAGTCAAAATAGGTACATGATTTACACATAAAGGGTGAGACTATAAGCAAATTAGTAGAGCAAGAAATACCTGTCAGATCTATGGAGAATGGAAGAATGTATGACCAGGCAAGAGATAGAGAAAATTATGAAATGCAAAATGGATAATTCTGATTACATTAAATTAAAAAGGTTTTGCGTAAACGAAGTTAATGTAGCCAAGATTATAAAGGAAGCAGAAAGCTGGGAAATAATTTTTGCAGCCAGTGTCTCTCATAAAGGCCTCATTTCTCAAATATATAGAGAACTGAGTCAAATTTACAAGAATACAAGTCATTCCCCAGATCAAAGGATATGAACAGGCAGTTTTCAGATAAAGAAATTAAAGTTATTTAGAGGCATATGAAAAAATTCTTGCAACACTATTGGTTAGAGAAATAAAAATATAAAAAAACTCTGATGTACCATATTACCTTATTAGATTGGCTAACATGACAAAACAAGAAAATGATAAATGTTAGAGAAGATGTGGGAAAATCAGAACACTGATGCATTGTTGGTAGAGTTGTAAACTGATCCAACCTTCTGGAGAGCAATTTGAAACTGTGTCCAAAGGGCTATAAAACTGTGCATTTGGTCCAGCAATACCACTACTAGTTCTGTATCCCAAAGAGATCATAAAAATGGGAAAAAGACCCAAATGTACAAAAGTATTTATAGCAGCTCTTTTCGTGGTGGCCAGGAATCAGAAATTGAGGGGATGTCCATCAATTGGGGAATGACTGAACAAGAGGTATACAGATGTAATGGAATACAATTGTTCCATAAGAAATGATGAGCAGGCAGACTTCAGAAAAACCTGGAAAGACTTAGATGAACTGATGCAGAATGAAGTGAGCAGAACCAAGAGAACATTGTATACAGTAACAGCAACATTGTGTGATGACTGACTTTGATAGACTTAGCTTTTCTCAGCAATGCAAAGACCCAAGACAATTCCAAATGACTCATGATGGAAAATGCTATCCACATCCAGAAAAAGAATTCTAGAGTCTGAATGCAGATGGAAGCATACCATTTTGTCTCTCTGTTTTTGTTTTGTTTCTTCTTTCTTGTGGTTTTTCCCTTTGGTTCTAATTCTTCTTTACAACATGACTAATGTGGAAATATGTTTAATATGATTGTACGTGCATAGCCTATATCAAATTGCACATCATCTTGGGAAGGGGAGAGCAGAGGGAGAGGAAAAACATTTAGAACTCAAAATCTTATAGAAGTGAATGTTGAAAACTAAAAACAAACAAATAAGTAAAAATTAAAAGAAAAAAACAAACAAACAAAAGAAATTTCCCCCACCTCAATATTCACTTTCCACTTGGTTCTTATTTGGGTCTTGTGTCTCCACCAACCAAAGTAACTTCAATTTTTATCACTTTCCTCTCAATTCTGGTGTTCACAGAAAGGGTGACAATAAAGGAATGTGATTCTCTAGCAACTTGGTTTTTGGTTCACTAATGTCAAATGGAAGGAAAATGGCCTGCTGTGTTCTCATTTAATCCAGAGAATGTTCTTCGGTAACAGTTGCCAGGGCCTCAGCCTATCTGATTTTCCAATTTCTAAATGGAGGATGTGATGGGATGAGACCTACTCCTTCCCACACTGATTGGCTCAGTTGCAAAGTTCAGAAATCCCACTGCTTCTGGGGATTCACCACTGATGACCTCACCCACTGCATCCCCCTCCAACTAACCTCGATGTGACCCAGAGGAAATAGCCATGAATTTGGAACCGTCAGACTTGGGACTGAATTGGCCTCCGTTCCTTATGCCTTCTGTGACTTTGGTCAGCTAAGCCTCCTGAGACCTCGGTTTTTCCATCTATAAGATGAAGGGCTTGCATTAGATGACCCATAAGACCATGCCAGTTCTAAATTCATCCTGCTCTCTGCTTATTAGAAAGTTTTCCCACAAGCCAGTTGCATGTTTTCTTTTAAATTTTCATCCTATTATGTTTCAAGAAACAACTTCCCACCCTCCACCTCTGCATACACACATAGAGACACATTTGTTTCTTCTGCCCTGGTGGTGTTTCCTTTCTTAAGTTATCTATAGCTAGTTATCATGGCTTTGCTTCATAGACTTTCCTTATAAATCAATCTGTCTGTTTCCCTAATCAGAACTGTTGCTTGGCTCTGAATCCCCTCCTGGGTGGCTAGAGAATTCTTATAATGAGGTGCCAGGACTTCATGGAATGTGCCTGATGAGATCTTGTCAGAGTTTGGGGCAAGGGAGCCCTCTCCTCCCTTCTCTCAGAGGCCGAGCCTCTCTACCTGGACAGTATGGGGCAGCATTAGCCTCCAAAAGGCTGGAATTTCATGATTATCATGTATTGTGATGGGTCCGTGAGAGTGATAACAGTTACTTACATTTCTATAGCTCTCCCAGGCTTATGAATCATAGAGTATTGGACTTGGTGAAAGAAAGACCTGAGTTCAAATCTCACCTTAGACACTTACTAGCTTGGTGATGTTGGGCAAGCCTGTGCCTCATAAAATGAGAGGGGGCTGGACACGATGATCTCTAAGATTCCTTCCAGTCTAGATCAGTGACCTTTTCTCCCCAATAACCCTGAGAGATAGGAGTACAAGTCTTATTAGCCTTGTTAACCTAAACCAACAAGCATCTACTGAGTGTCTAATATGTGTAAGGATATGAATAGGAGATGTGCGTGTGTATGTATACGTGCATGTGTATATGTATGTGCACGTGTATGTGTATATGTGTATATGTATGTGTATGTGCATGTGCATGTGTATTTGTATATATGCATGTGTATGTGCATGTGTATATGTATATATGCATATGCATGTGTATGTGTGTATATGTATGTGCATGTATATGTGTGTATGTATATGTGCATATGTATGTGCATGTGTATGTGTTTATGTGCATATGTGCATGTGTATGTGTATATGTATTTGCATGTGTATGTGTATGTGTGTGTGCATGTGTGTGTATGTGTATGTGTTTGTGTATATGTATTGTATGTATGTGCATATGCATGTGTATGTGCACGCTCATGGGTATGGTATGTATATGTATATTGTATAGTGTGCATGTGTGTTGTATATGTATATGTGTACTGTGTGTATGTGTGCATGCACACACAAAAATATATACACATGTGTGTATACATATATACATGCATGTACATGCATATGTATATGTGTGTATATAAAATATATATGTATATCATGTTCTTAAGGAGCTTACATTGAATTGACTTGTGAACCAAATACACCCAAGGGTGACAATGACCATTACCAAATGTTTTTGCTTTGAAAACAGTTTTCTACCAAACTCCTCCAGATATGGCAGGTTTTTTAGTTCATTTGAAAAATACTTGAGTTTATATGCAACTTTTCAGGAACATACTCATTGCATAAAGTCTCTCTGACCTCTGAGTAATCTCCCAAACTCTCTTTCCAGTCCTAGGGGGTTTGTTTTTTTCCCCAAGCTTCCTTTCTGGTTTTCCTCAAGTCTCCGCTTAACTCCCCAGTTTCACAAGAGGCCTTTCACAGTCTTGCTTAAGGGTAGTGCTCTACCTCTGTTGATTATTTCTGATTTAACTACACATAACCTGTTTGTACATAGCTGTTTGCATACTGTCTCCCCCATTAGATTGAAAGCTCTTTGAAGGATTGTCTTTTGCCTTTCTTTGTAACCCCCATACTTGGCACATAGGGGGTTCTTAATAAATGTTTGCTGACTGGCTGACGGACAGTTCATTCTGCTGGTCTTTTTTTTTTTTAAGGTAATCAGGGTTAAGTGACTTGCTCAGGGTGACACAGTTAGCAAGTATCTACTGGTCTTGCAGATAAGAGACTGAAGGTCAGAAAGCTTAAGTTACAGACACCCAGTGGGCAGATGGTGAAATCTGGATTTGGGCACATGTCTTCCATCTTGAAGTCTAATGTTCTTCTCATTACGTGGCCCAATCTATCTTTGAAAACAAAAACAACTACATTGTAGTTCCATGACAGGCCATGTTGCATTTCCTTCTTCCCTCCTTTGGCCCTCCTCAATCAAACAACCAACAAGCATTTATTAAGTGATCTACTATATTCCAGCCACCCTCTGGGAGAAGCAGGAGAGACAAATAAAGTCTGAGTCTTTACCATCAGGTATCTTACATTCCATGACCCCTTTCAACCCTACTAAGTGTATAGAGGCAGCCAGGTGATAAAGTGGGTACAATATCAGGTCTGTAGTCAGAAAAACTCATGTTCAAATTCTGCTCCAGACACTTCCCAGCTGAGTCACCCTAGGCAAGTCACTTAACCTATGTTTGCCTCAGTTTCCTCACCTGTCAAAACTGGAGTCAGGAAGACTCAAGTTCAAATCCTGCCTCAGACCCTTCCCAGCTGTGTCACCCTTGGCAAGTCACTTGACCTATGTCTGCCTCAGTTTCCTCATCTGTAAAATGGAGATAATAATAGCATCTAGCTCCCAGGGCTGTTGTAGGATCAAGTGAGAGATTTGTGAAGTTCTTGGTATATACTAAGTGTTATATGAATGTTAGCTATTATTATTATTATTATTACATATCTGTCAATAAGAATTTACTAATTATTTATTACATGCCAGGCACTCAATTATATGTATGTGTTTATATAGTTTCATACCCTAATAGCATCAGCCCAAATCTAAGTAAATCTTTTTTTTCTTTTTTCTTTCACATAAAACTAGAGGAATCCTGATGGGTGCTTTTCAAAATCATTGCCCATCTCCTCCCCCAAATCACTGCCCATTCATTTGCCTCGGGAGTCACCATTTATTATGGTAAGGACTCGGGGACTGGAGACCTGGGCAGGACCCAGTATACTTCTCCCTCCCAAATCAGCACGCCCCCCTAGCAACAGCTTTGAGAGCTATCAATTATCTATGCTAATATTTAGGTAACTAGAAGCCTTGGGAGGTTAGGGAAGTTTGGAACATTCTGCTGAGTACTCGCACCCTGATCATCCAGGATAGAGTCCAGGGCCGTCACGTATGAGCATGGTGGAAGCTAGAAACAAGAAAGATGTGTGTTCAAGTCAGTGCTGCCTCTGATACATATTGATTGTATCTGCTGAGGAAAGTCATTTAACTTTTCTTGTCAACTCTCAAAGACTGAGACCATTTCCAAAGAGGAATTCCAACAGTGTTTTGAGCAACAGCATGATCATTAAAATAGGTGTATAGCCATCCAAGGTGGCTACAGCGGTCAGTGTGTAAGGAGCAATGGGTGCCAAATAGCACACATCTTAGAGGGTGGAGATGAATTCAGAGAATGTCACCATGTGATGTGACACAAAAACCAACATAGGATGGCTGAGATTAAGCAGCTATTATGGGAATATCTTCTGAAACAAGGGTACCTTCTGAGTCTCTACTGGAGCCTGGGATGCCTTCCAGCAAAAGCAAAATTGAAAAAGGGGAAGGTATCAGTTTATAATGTTCCTATTTCAAGACATTGTTGTTGTTTACTTATGAACCATGCTTTGTGACTTAATGGAAGAATGTAGCACCCCAGTCTTCCATTTTCAGCATTTAATACTGTTCATGGGGTTTTCTTGGAAAAGATACTGGAGTGGTTGGCCATTTCCTTCTCCAATGGATCACCCTTTGTCAGAACTCTCTACTATGACCTGCCCATCTTGGGTAACCCTTCAGAGTTCATAGTCTCATTGAGTTATGCAAGCCCCTCAGCCATTACAAGGCCGTAATGGGGGAGGGGGAGGGAGTACATTTCAAGATACTTAATACCTTAAGAGACCATTATTTCAAATGTGTGGATATAATGTCCATTGTTGCATAGTGTGACCCCACTATGCCTTAGCAGATGGTCTTTGTGAGTTGTGATCAGGGAAAAAAAAAGAAAAGATATTGACAATTTTTTTTTAAACCAAGTTAGTTCTTAGGTGATGGACATAGAGTCCTTCAACTAGGCCATACCTGAAACCTCTCTGACCTGTTTCCATAGCTTCACCAGTTATGGCCTCTGAGAAACCAGGATTCTGAACAACCCAAGAAGAGGCAAGAAAGTGAGCTCTGTGTTGTGATCTGCCTGTTATAAGGGAAATGCTGTTCTAACCAATTTTTTTGATGATTTCCAAAAAAATATTGAAAAAGGAGAGCTGGATAGTAACACTGTCAACACGGGCAAAGGGAGGTCAGTCAGCCTAAGCTGTGCAGGCCTCATTGTTGGCATATTTTTTTGACATTGTATATTACTTTATGTATGTTAACTAGATTGTGCCTAACAATAACCTGGCAAAGAAGTGATTACAAGGCTGGAACATTTAGAACAAATCACTACATTTAAATCCTATCTTCTCCCTGAATTCAAACCCAAATACTCCTAGGAGCTAATGACAGAGAATGATCTAATATCATTGATCATGTCATTAACAGAAAAAAAAATGAGTTTCAATTTTCTCAAGTGTGTCTGCCCTTTTCACAGCACCCAGTAGATCCTCATTTGAAGGCCACATCAAATAGACCATATTCATTTTTTTAAGTCATCTGAATATATCAATAGAAAAGAAAAAATTCCCTGACAAAAATGCAACCTTGCTTTATTTTTAAAAATACTAAAAAAGCACAAGAATAAGTGGTCCTTTCCTTAGGAGAATAAATGGAATCAATCGATTGACCAAAAAACTTTCATTATGTGCAGAGAAGGGAACAAAAAGTCTCTGCCCTCAAAGAGTTCACATTCTAATATGGCACACAGTATATAAATAATTAGACATATGCAAGATAAATACAAAGTAGATGGGAGTTCATGTCAAAGGGTAAGGCCTAGCAACTGGGGAGAGAGATCAGGAAAGGCCATCTGCAAAAGGTGGGATCTAACTTAATATAAAACTGAGACATGGGAATGAAATGAGACAGCAACTCAGGCAAGGAGCATAGCCAATGTAAAGGGATAGAATATCTATCTAAATCCCAAACTAGTATTATTTGTAAAGGAGAAACACTAGAAGACATTCCACTAAGATAAGCCATAAAGCAAAGGTATCCCTTGTTGACATGATTATTTAATATAATTATTGAAATGCCCATAGCAATTAGACAAGAAAAAGAAATTAAGGAATAAGCCTAGGCAAAGAGGAGACAAAATCATCTTTATTTTCAAATGATAAGATAATTTACTTAAAGAATATCAATTTCAATGAAAAAATTAATGAGAACAATAACTTCAGTAAAGTAGGAGATTTACAATAAATGTACAACAATCATTAGCCTTTTTGTATTTAAAAAAATAGCAAAAGGAGATGGAAAAAACAATTCCTATCAAAATCATAAAATGCTGCAGTATCTCAAGTTAAACTCCAAGAGAGATTCAGGACTTATAGGGATACAATTATCAATCACTTCCTGCAAAAATAAAGGTAGACTTAAATGATTGGTGATCTATTCATTGTTGGCCCATGCCAATATAACAGAAATGATGGCTTTATCTAAATTAATTTATGAAGTTAGTGTCATTCCAACAAAATAACCAGGAGATTACTTTGTAAAACTACACAAAATTCATCTAGAGAAACAAAATGTAAAAAATTAATGAAAGGAAAAAATGAAGGATAGAGGAGAAACAGCTCTTCTAGACCTTAAAACCTATCGCAAAGCATTAATTATTAAAATAGAGAAATCATATAGTGGAGTAAAGCACTCATAACAGCTGGCTTTAGGTTTGGGAAGACCTAGGTTCAAATTCTGCTTTTAACATATGCTGGTAGTATGACTCTGAGGATACCAGTTAACTTCTCAATTCCCCAGCCAATTTTCTAAGATTATAAATTGTACAGTAGTCATTGATCTGCATTAGTAGAGGGAGTTTTCTCGCTGGGAGTTCCCTACACTGACAAAAATATAAGCCAATTTTTTTTTAAACCAGAAAAGTTGATCAGTGGAACAGACTAGATAAACAAGACCAAGAATGTATAGACTATCATAGCCTTATGTACAGTTATGCCAAGAACACAAATTAATGGTGCAAGGATTCCTTTTTGACTAGTTCTTATGAGAAAACTGGAAAACAATTCAGAAGAAATTAGACTTTGACCAACAAATTATACCATGTAATGGTATAAACTTGAAAAAGATAAGTAACCTTAATGTAAAAAGTCACATGATATAATTTAAAGAATAAAATTAGGTACCTATAAGAACTGAAGGAGAATGTTAAATAAGGAACAGGGTGATCATAGATAAAATGGACCTTTTATATTGTATAGAATAAAAAGGTTTTCATGAACAAAATTTGTTCACCTGAATAAAAAACAAAGCCATTGATGGAGTAAACGGGAAGAATCTCTGTAGCAAACATCTCTGAGAACAGTCTGACATCCAAAATGCATAATGACGCAAATAAATACTAAGACCAAAGACCACTCTCCAATGGATCAGTAGCGAGAGCATATGAATGGGCAGTTTTTGAAAGATATCAAGAACCATGTGAGAAAATGTCCCAAATCACTAATTATAAAATAATTGCAAATTATAAGCACTCATTTTATCTCTTATTCATCATATTACAAATCCTAATAATAATGCTGATAAATTTATATAATACCTAATATGTACCAGGCACTGTGCTGAGCACTTTACGAATATTGATTCTCACAACAGCCCTAGGACATAGGTGCTACTATTATCACCCCCATTCTACAGATGAGGAGAGACTAAGAGACCTTGTTATGTGGCTTGCTCAGGATCACATATCTAGAACTCAGGTCTTCTTAACTCCAAGCCCAGCACTCTATCCACTGTACTACTGAACTGCCATTATTAGGAATATGCTCCAAGAGAAAGGTTCCACATAGACAAACAATAGTTGTAGCAGTACTATTTGTGATAGAAAAAAACAAGCAATCCCCCTCACCAAAAAAAAAGAAAGGAAAAAAACAAAACTTGGGAAAAAATGGATGCCCACCAATCGTAGAAGGATGAACGCACTGTATTCAGTGTATTATACGAATGTAAGGATGAAATGGTAACAGAGAAGGAAATGGCAAGCCACTCCTGTATCTTTGCCGGGGAAACCCCAAATGGGGCCACAAAGAATCAGACACAATTGATACGACTAAACACCACCACTAACAACAAATATGAATGTAAGAGAATATCATTGCTCCATGAGAGATGACGAATTCAAATAATCTCGTATGAACTTAAGGAGAATAAAGCAAACAGTACCCAGAAAACAATTTACTTAACTATTACAATAATGGGGGTGGTTTGTTGGCAAAGAGGCAGCTAGGTAGCACAGTGGATAGAGCACCACATCTGGAATCAGGAAGACCTGAGTTCAAATCCAGCCTCAGATGCTTACTAGCTTTGTGACCCTGGATAAATCACTCTACCCTGCTTACCTCAATTTCCTCATCTGTAAATTGAGCTGGAAAAGGAAATGACAAACCATTTCAGTTTCTCTACCAAGAAAACCCCAAATGGGGTCACGTAGAGTCAAACATGACTGAACAACAACACTACTTTTTTGTTAAGAAGGAAAGATATATTAATAAAGAGTGTTATGAAATGAAAAACCACAGGAAAAAAAATTTTTTTAAAGAATGTGTCATATAAAGATTATTTGAAAGAGTTGGAGATGTTTGTTCTGGTCAAGAGAAACTTGAGCATAAACAGGCTAGATATCTTCAAGTACCAGAAGGGCTGTTCCATGAAAAAGAGATTAGACTTGTTTTGCTTGGCCCCAGAGAGCAAAACCGGGGCAGAAGGCTGGAAGTAGCAGAGGCAGATCGGGGCTCCTTCCTAATTGGAGTTGTCCAAACATGGGATGAAAGGCCTCTCCTGGGAATGGATTCCCTATCACTGACAGCCTCTAATTGGATGCTGTTTAGCCACTTGATGAGATTTTCATACAAGAGGACTTAGAAGGTGCATGAAAAGGCCTATGAAGCACCTTCCCACTCTTAGATGCTATAATTTTCTTCATAATTTGGCCCCTTCCTACCTTTCTAGTCTTTTTATGCTTTATGCCCTGGCCTGTTTGCTGTTCCTTGAAGGTAACCTTTCATTACCTGTCCTCTGCACTGGTTGACCCTTGTATCTGAAATGCATTTCCTCCTCTGTAGTCTGCCATTTCCCTACTGAAAGGGGAGGAAGCATGTTTTGTCATCTGTTGGTTGTCTAGAGTCAAGCTTGGTCATTCTGTTGTCCAGAGTTCTGACATCTTTTAGTACTATTTTTCTTTACATCATGTACCACTTCTCCTGGCTTCCTTTCAGACTCAGCTCAAACCCTACCTTCTCCAGGAGATTTCTTCTAGTTTTATTTCATCTTTCATTTTAGAAGTAGACCAATGACATCATAGGGTAGTGTCTTGACTTGCCTCTGAATTGGATTTAAGCAAGGCAGAGTTATCTTCCAGTAACTTCAGCTGCTAATATCTTCCTTCTCAGATTACCTCCCACCTCCTCTCCAAGGGGAACAAGGTGGTGCAGTGGGGAGAATGCAGGACCTGGTGTCAGGAGCCTAGCCTCAGTTATGCACTAGGTTTGACCCTGGGAAAATCATTTAACCTCTGTTTGCTTTAGTTCTCCATCTGCAAAATGGGAATAATCATAGTGCACAACCTTCTAGAGTTGTGAGAATTAAATAAGATAATAATAATAATAATTAGATAATAATAATAATAATAAATAGCATAATATAATAAAGTGCTTAGCACAGAGCCTGGCACAGAGTGAGCCCTGTATAAAGTCAGCCGTTATTGTTCTTACTGTTGTTGTTATACATATCTGGTATGTTCCTGATTGAGGGCAGCTAGGTGGCATGTTGGAGAGAATGCCAGGCCTGGAGTCAGAAAGACTCATCTTCCTAAGTTTAAATCCAGCTTCAAATACTTACTAGCTGCGTGACCTTGGGCAAGTCACTTAACCCTGTTTTCTTTAGTTTCCTCACCCTGAAAATGAGCTGGAGAAGGAAATGGCAAACCACTGCAGCATCTTTGCCAAGAAAACCCCAAATACTCATAATGAAAAAATGCTATCCACATCCAGAAAAAGAACTGATGGAATCTGAATGCAGATTGAAATATATTAGTTTTCGCCTTATTTTTTTCATGTTTTTTTTGCCTTTAGGTCTGTTTCTTCTTTCACAACATGACTAATATGGAAATATATTTTGCTTGATTGTACATATATAATCTATATCAAATTGCTTAGTTTCTTGAGGGGAGGGAGAAAATCTGGAACTCAAAATTTAAAAAAAGAATGTTAAAATTGTCATTACATGCAACTACGAGGCAAAACTATTATGGATAAATACTTTTTTTCTTTTGGGGGGGGAAGGCAAAGTAATTGGGGTTAAGTGACTTGCCCAAGGTCACATAGCTAATAAGTGTGTCAAGTGTCTGAAACCGGATTTGGACTCAGGTCCTTCTGACTCTAGGAACAGTGCCCTATTCACTGTACCACCTAGCTGCCCCCCCCCCCAAAAAAATTATTATTAAGAGAGAGAGAGAGAGAGAAAAGAAAACCTTAAATGGGTTCCCAAAGGATCATTCATGACTTAATTAACTTAACAACAACAAATGTTGTTGTTTTTGTTATATATCTTGTATCCATGTATTTCCATGTTGTCTCTACCATTAGAATACAAGCACCTTGAGAACAAGAATTATTTATTTTTCCTGTCTTTGCATCTTCAGCATTTAGCACAGCTCCAGAGCAAAACTAGCACTTAATAAATAAAGCTTGTTGATTAACTGCTGATGCCATCATTAGCATTCAAGAAATGTTTGACAATCACCATATTAATTCCTTTCTCTTCTTCATGTGTTTATTGACTTTGAAAAATAAAACCTAAGCTAGGCAGGCATTACTGAATTGACAAACCCTCCTTCAATGAGGCAATGGGTTCTTTAGTGCAAAAATCCAGCTTAAGGGTATTTTGGGTTGCTGGCTGTTGATCCAGGAATCTGGGGAGCAATCACAGCCCATCATGCAAATTCCTCTTCTTTTACAGCGTGTTGCCTAAATGAATGGCAGCTCTTTCTTTCAAAGGAGGAAACAGCGCCTTTAAGTCTTTTTCCAACAGTTACTTGGTCATGTGTGATGGGAAGCCAATGTTCAGGTTGAGCAAATTTTCTAAACCAAGGGGCTTAAGCTGTTTAAAATTAAGTTTCCTTCAAATGCCCAGAGGCATCATTTGTGTATATCATAGATGAAGGGCGAATGAAGGGAGGAAAATTAAAGGCAGCAACATTTGGAGTACATAAAATTAAGCCCAGGTAAAATGTAATAAGGAATCGATCAGACACAGCACATCTGGGCACTAGGCTTGTATTTGTTCTGTTGTTGTCACTGTGTCCTCTGTTTTTTAATGACAGAGACATCAGAACTCCCTTCATGTATAAGGAGGATGGATTTTACATCCTTTAACCTGGCATGGTGGAGTGGAAAGAACCCTGGATTTGGAGTCAAAAGGTCTGGGTTCATATACCAGCTCTAATGCTTGCTATCAGTGGGACTTTGAGCAGTCACTTCATCTTTGTGCTCACCAGTCTTCTGACATTGTCTCTCTCTAGTCCAGTCCATCTTCCGTTAAACTGCAAAAGTGATCTTCCTAAACCACAGACCTGATCATATCACTCCCCCCACTCCCCACTGAGTGAGCCCACAGCCTCCTTCTCATCTCCAAAATAAAATAGAAAGTCCTCTGGTTGGCGTCTGAAACATAGTGCCTGGCCCTTCATAACCTGGCTCCCTCCTACATTTCCCATCCTCTTATACCTGACACACTCCCCACATGCTCTTCAGTCCAGTAACACTGACCTGCTCTCCATTATTTTCCATTTATCATTTACATAGCATGTTTATACACAGTCGTTGGATATTGGGGCCAATCCCCCCACTGCTCCTTGAGGGAGCTGTCCTTAGTCTTTGTGTTGTCACTACTTATCTTAGCACGATGCCTAACACATAGTAGGTGCAGTTTATTGACTGCTGTTCTTCACACAAGATATTCCATCTTCTTCTCAGCGAATTTTCACTTGCTATCCCCCATTTCTATAGTGGTCTTCCCCCCCCCCACCCCATCTTTATACTTCCTGTCTTCCCTAGCTTTCTTCAAGCCCCAGATAAAAATCCCATCTTCTGTAAGAAGGCTCTCCCAATCCTCCCTCATTTTAGTGACTTCCCCTTGAAATTATCTTGATTGTAGATAGTAAGCATCTTGCTTGTGCCTGCTATCTCCCCAATTAGACTGTGAACTCCTTGAGAGAAGGGACTGGTTTTTTGGGGGGGGTTTTGCCCCTTTTTGTATCCTTAGCATTTAGCACAGTGCCTGACATAGAATAAATGATATTTACTTGACCCAAGGACAAAAGGAAAAAGAAATGGAAAACAGGGAGAGCAGTTTTACTCCAAAGTGTTCACAGAGTGAAAGGAGAGAAGACGTCCTTTAGGGGGAAATAGGGTGTTGTTAGTGATCTGAGCCACCTGTACTGCAGTGAAATATCCTTCAAGGCATAAGACATCTGAATTTCAGAACAGCAAGGAAGAAGCATAGTTGTATACTTGTGTGTGATCCTTAAAAAAGGTATCAGAATGCCACCATGAAAACATCAACCCGTGAAGTTCAGGTATGTTTGGGAAGGTTGGGAGGAGCTGGTAGTGGCAGGAAGGGATTTGTTGTATGCCAAACTATATCGAGATACATACATACAAGCTAATTCAATTATTTGATTCAAGTTAATTCACTAATTCTGTTCAACCAATATTAAGTGCCTACTGTAAGAAAAATGACAATAAAAATAAATAT
>CM053581.1:529932943-529948137 GCA_028627135.1 Pseudochirops cupreus | reverse complement strand
GTTGTGAATATTAATAATGTTTTGAATGTTTGTCTTGATTTGTAATGGAATAAACAGAGTGTTCACTCTATTTTGTAATCTGAACTCTAAAAGCTGTTCACAGTAGTATTCCTTTGGGAATCTGCTGGTGCATGGCATTACACTTACTCATAACACACATCCAATCAATCAACAAATCCTGATGTTTCTACATCCATTTCATCCCTCATATCTATCTTTTCTCTACTCAAGCAACCACCATCCTCATTACCTCTTGGTTGGACTATATCAATAATCTCTCTCCCTCAAGGATCTCCCCACTTCACCCTTCACTTAGCTGCCAAAGTGGTTTTTCCTAAAGCACAGGTCTGATCATGTTACCCTCTACTCAATTAACTACAGTGATGTATTCTTGAGACTGTTTCATATTTATGCACTAGTGGCAAAGTGAATAGAGAACCTAGGTATAGAGTTAGGAAGATCTAAATTCAAAACCAGTCCTAGACCCTTACTAGCTAGTGACCCTGGGCAAGTCATTTAACCTATGTCTGACTTAGTTTCTTGAAACATAGAATGGGAGTAATAATACCTTTCAGGATTGTTGTGAGGATCAAATGAAATAATATTTATCAAAGTGCCTGTTACATGGTAGGAGTTGTATAAATGCTTATTTCCTTCCCCCTCCCCCAACCTTTCTCTTTTTAAAATGTCTATTTTTGTGTGGATGTTTAAGGTCAATTAGGTGGTGCAGTGGTTAGAGCACCAGGTCTGGAGTCAGATTCATCTTCCTGAATTCAAATCTGGTCTCAGATACTTAATAGCTGTGTGACCCTGGGCACCCCATTTGCCTCATTTTCCTCATCTGTAAAATGAGATGGAGAAGGAAATGGCAGACACTCCAGTATCTTTGCCAAGAAAAGACTTAATTTCATTAAAATGGGGTCAAGAAACACCAAACGTGATTGAACAACATTTTTGTGTAGACTTGACTCTGTGTGTGTATGTAAATTATTGCTATAGTAGTACCTGTATACAATTTATAAATAGGTAAATATACATATTTGGAGCAAAGGCTTGAAAACTATTTTCTGATAAGGGATGTGTGATTAAAAAAGTTTGGAAACCACAGGTACAGACAATGGAGAAGTTGCTGAACAAGAGACTGGCATCATTAGAACTCTTGGCATTAGGAAAATTACTTTGAGCCTAACATATCATGGGCACTTACTTAATAAATGCTTTTGGAATGAATGGATGTTAGGGAGGGGAGAAAATTTGAAACTCAAGGGATTTTGGAACTGAATCTTGTAAACTAAAAGTAAATAAACAAATCAATTAATTTAATAAAAAAAAAAGAAAGAAAGAAAAGGAATAAATGGATGTTTTATGAAGGATGGATGAAGATATGGCATAGTTGAAACCGTAGCTCCTGGAGTCACCTGCATAGATGTGATCATTGAAGTCAGCATGTGAAAGGCATCAAGGCAGAGAGTGAGGACCAAGGACAGAGAATTGGCTAGAGATGAAATAGGGAAGGACAGCTAGGAAGTACACAGTCAGTGAGGAGGAAAACCAGAAAGAGCAAATGTTCACCTTTTAATCCACTCTTAACAGTAATTCTCATTTGTACAATGATTTAAGGTTTACAAAGAGCTTCCCAAGTTTGTAAGGTAGGTATCATAATTCCCATTTTACAGATAATGAAACTGAGACCAAAGGTTAAAGGTACTTATAGTAGCATGGGTCAAGGGTGAAATTTGAGCCCAGGCCTCTCTGGACTCGAACTAAGTAGATAAGAGCGGGATGTTGAGTCAGGAAGACCTGCATATATATCTCACCTCGGACCCTTATCACTTGTCTGACCTTGGAAAAGTCATTTAACCTAAGTTTCAGTTATCTCACCTGTAAAATGGGTAGAGTCATGGCACCTGACTCATGGGGTTACCCTGGGGCTCAGATAAGGCAATGTGAGAAAAGTGCTTTATAAACCTTACTGTGCTATGTCAATGCAAGCTTTTATGACATGGGCTTCCCAGAAGGGTATCAAAGGGTGATGCATCAAATGATTTATTCTCCCTGTATATATTACATATATATGTGTGTGTATATATGTGTATGTATGTGCATAAAGATGGACATACATATACACATGTATGCACATATACACCTATATGTATATGGAAATATTAACAACCTAGGTAAACACAATTATTTCCCTGTACTCACAAAATCAATTAGTAACCAAGTAGAATAAGGACCTTCAGTCCAACCCTAAAAATTTGTGGTTGTTAACAATAATAGCAGTAACAATAGTAGCATTTATTTATACCACGTGCCAGGACCTGGGCTAAGCATTTGACAAATATTATTTTACTTGATCCTTACAGCAACTCTTGGGGAGGAGGGTCAGTGGTATAATTACCCCAGAAATTGAAATGGACAGAGGTTAAGTGACTTGTCCAGAGTCACACACGTAAGAAGCATCGGAAGTCACTTTTGAACTCAGCTCTTCCTGACTGCAGGCTCTATCCACAGAGCCGCTTAAACATTTCCCTGTTTGTCAACTTTTGAAATTTTTTCCCTTCTGCCAAAGAATATGAGCATTTATGTGACACTTTTTTAAAATGTCAGTTTAAACTTGGATATGACTCGGTAACAATTTATATAGTTGAAGAAATTTGCATATCAATACCTAACCATAGCCTATTTAAAGTTCTTTTCCCAAGTAAATTATTTCTCTCAACTCTGCTCCAAGATTAACTGTGGTGATAATCACCAGTGCAACTTGTACTCATTAATTGTGATTCCAAAAGGGACACAGAAATAGTCATTCTTCTTTTTTTAATTAATTAATTTATTTTTAGTTTTCAGCATTCACTTCCATAAGTTTTACATTTTTTCCTCCTCCCTCTCCAAGGCAGTATGCAACCTGATATGTACGGGCTTTGCATATACATTCCTTTTAAACACATTTTCACATGAGTCATGTTGCATAGAAGAATTATAACAAATGGGAGGAACCAAAAGAAAGAAAAAACAAAAAAGAAAAGAGTCTGCTTCACTCTCCATTCTGACTCCATGGTTCTTTCTCTGGTTGTGGATGGCCAGAAATAGCCATTCTTAAAAGAGACTTTACAAGAGAGACCTCGTATGGTCTTCTTATCCTACCAGTGGCGAAAATGAGGCCCAGGTGCAATCATGCTTATCATAACTGCCCACAATAACTGCTAAGTTGTATCCCATAGCCACCTCTGCCTTTTTCAACTTTTATCTCCTTCTCAGGGAATACAGCTGGCTAAAATTGTATTGCACCAATGACCAAGATTTTCCTTTTAGCAGATTCTCCAAAGAGGTCTTCTCTAGAAGGACTTGTTTAAATTTTCCCTGGAGGGTGTGAAGCATCTGCAATGGGAAAAGCCATTTTTGATTTGCAAAATATGTCCTTTTTGGCTCTTCTTCTTCATCCAAGATGGCTGCCATCTGTTATTGGCACAAACTTCCTTGTTTTGATTCCATCAAGAGATTTCTGTAGTCAGTCATAGTTATTGTAGGATATAACATTTTATAAATGACCCCAATGAATGGTTTTCACCAGAGAGAAAGTCACAATGTACATTTATTATACAAATAGGAGAGTTCTGAAGGCCACACCACTAAACAGTTATTAATTAAATGAGCTGAGATGGAACACTGCAAGTGACCCCAGGATTAAGTTCTTATATGGTGTTTCTCTGATGACTAATAGTCATCGTAACTAAGATGGGGGTATTACAACAAAACTCTGCTGCTGACAAAAATATTAACCGTAAATGATGACAAGGTTTTCATCTGGGACCAGGAGAACATCTGGAAACTATTAAATCCATAGTGTTTTTCCCTTTGAGTCCTGATTGCCAAAGTGAAAACCAACCACCCAGAAACTGTGGCCCTAATGGTAACTCAATATTTCTTTTTCATTAAAAATTATTCCAAGACATTGACATTATTCCTTTCTCAATAAAGATTCTCTTGATCATTGCTTAGGGAACCTCAGCACAAGTGCTGGTACTAGTTCCTGGTTCTAGAGGCTCTCCTTTTGTGTTGTAAAGTTGAAGGTGTTCGAGAGAACCAGTCCTTATAGTCTGGGTCAATATCCATGCAACATCAGGACCAGATGTGAACTGGTTGTATTATAGCCTAGAATAGAAACCAGCTGAACATTAGATGAATAGACAGAAGAAAAGTCAGATGTGAAATGCAGAGAAGGAGTTGTCAAAAAGCTATATTTCCTACTAACCATTTAAGGGTTTGTTATTAAAGCTATGATCTGTAACAAGAAGGGCTTAAGTAGAACTCCATTTTATTTCAACCGTTTGTAGACTGAAAGTACTACAGATGTATACAATTCATGGGCTCATTAATCCCTCCACCTCCCTAGTGTCTTTCTTTTCAATTGGAGGATTTAATTGGGAGAGCAGAACTGAAGTTTTGAAGCTTTTAATACATACAGCTTTATAACTGGCACAGTATCACAACTCTCCATTCCCCCTACCCTACCCCACCCCATCCATAGTGAATCTCCTGGCAGGGATGTTTGCTGTTTGCCAAAGGAAGAATTTGATTTTACTGGGAAATGTGAGAAGTCATCCATCTCTACTGGTACATCATAGAGTGTTAGAGTTGGAAGAGTGCCCAGAAGTCACCTACACCCAACTCTACTGAAATCATGAATTCTACTGACAGTATCCCTCACAAGTGGTCTTCTAGTTTCTTCAGATAAGAATTGAAAGAATAATGAACTTCAAGGTTACTGAGAATGTTAAAGAACCATACCAAATAATTTTGAATTGTAATTCAAAGAATAAAATTCAATTCAGTAAACATTTACTAAAGTTTTATTGAGCTAAGCCTTGGATCAGAAGCTGGGGATTCAGAGACAAAAACGAAATGATCCCTGCCCTCCAATGACTTACATTCCAGTATGGGTATGAGCACAAAGTAAACAGTCATTTCTCAAATTGTAAGAGGCAAGGACCAACAGTATGAAAGGTGTCACCTGAGCCAAGCTTTAAAGAAAGTTAGGGATTCTAAGAAGCAAGGGTGAGGAGAGAGACCATTCTGGACATAGGAAACAACATGGAAATAGAAGACATAATGTCATATACAGGGAGAAAAAAGTAGGCCAGCTTGGCAGAAACATAGATTGCATGGGAAGAGTAAAATGAAATTTGCCCAGAAATGTAGACTGAACTCAGTTTATGAAGGACTTTAAATACCAGACAGAGGAGTTTTCTTGTATTTTGTCCTAGAGGTAATAAAGGGCCACTCATGCTTCTTAAATACATAACATGGTCTGATTTATGTTTTAAGAATATTAATTTGGAGTGAGGGGGTGGGATAGGATGAAGGGAAATACAGTCAGTCTTTCACAATATATCCACTATGGAAATGTTTTGTGTGACTATACAAGTACAACCTATATTGAATTGCTTATCTTCCTAGTGAGGGTGGGTGATGAGGGAAGAAGGGAAAGAATCTGGAACTTAAAGTTTTAAGATCAAATGTTTAAAAACATTATTATTATTTATTTTTATAATTATAATTATATATAATTATATTATATATAATTATAAATAATAATTATTTATTATTATTATTATTTACATCCAATAATAAGGGAAATAAGATACACAGGCACTGGTGTATGGAGATACATCTTGCCCTAACAAAAAGTCAGAGGAGGGATAGGGGAGGATATAGGAGAGAGCAGATTGGGGGAAGGGGAATTCAGTAGGTTCGCTATATTGGGGTGGGAGGTAGGGGAAAGACAGGGAGCAAATGTGTTACTCAAAATCTTGTGGAAATGAATGTTGGAAACTAAAAATAAATAAATAATATAGATTTTTTAAACAACAATGCCTATCTTATAAGGTTAGCAGAAGGAAAACATTTTGTTTGTGCTATAGAAACCAGAGTTGTTATTAGTCAGTTTGTTTCTTCTGGTAAACACTTTGAGGGCAGTTTTTTGTCCTTGTATCCGTATCATGGGACTCTGGGTATCAAAGGAGATAGAGTGCCAGGCCTGAAGTGAGAGGAAGACTCATCTTTGTAAGTTCAGATCTGGCCTCAGACACTTACTAGCTGTGTGACCCAGGGTAAGTCACTTCACCCTGTTTGCCTCAGTTTCCTCATCTGTCAAATGAGCTGGAGAAGGAAATGGAAAATGACTCCAGTACCTCTGCCAAGAAAACCCCTCATGGGGTCACAAAGAGCTGAACATAACTGCAAAATGACTGAGCAACAACAACAAAATGACCAGGATAAAACTAACTTTCTTTCAGGCTCTGACATCCTGTGTTGTAAGATCCCTTCCAATCCTCGTATTTGGCAGTCCTATGATACTTCAGTTAATCCTGAGTCTCATTTCAACATATTATACTATTGGGATCATGGGAACCAATATCATTCAATATCCAGGAATTTTCTTTTCTTTGAGAATCACAGTTTTAGAGAAGTCATTTTCAAGTGAATAGTCCCTTTAAGAATGCAAAAGATTGATGCTTTCCTGCAGTTTTAAGGACAAACTCCTAATGAGAAGTGGGCTGACTTGCTATCATTCTTCCCAACAATAGCTGTCCCAGAGAAGATAATTCATCATAAGTAACTACATTCCCACCATTAGACAGCTAATAATAACAGATGAATTCACGTCTGACATTTACACAGCATTTAGCACATTATCTCTTTTGAGCATCATGAGAACCTGGTAAAATAGGTGCTGTAGTTATTATTATGCCCAATTTACAGGTACGAAGACTGAGGCTTGAAGAGTTCAGGGTCAGAGAACTAAAATATGATAGAAACATATTTGAACTCGGATCTTCTGGATTCCCAGCCCAGCCTACAACACATTGCATCCTACCTCCTCTCTCAGAGGCTGAGATGGTATGGCTTCCTTTTTGCTTGTTTGATAGCAGGCAAATAATACAAACTTTTAATTGTTTTCAAGTAGTAATGAGTTCAGATGATTCATTCACATTCTGATGCAATCCCTCTAGTTATAATGGCACATAGCTGAGACAACGGATTGAAGTTCCAGGAAAATTTGTAATGGCGGGGGAACTGTGGAGAACCCAATAAAAATCTTAAGCTCTAATCAACCTAACTGCCTATCAACAGGATGTCTCTAAGAGTTATCATGCAAGACATCTGATGATTTAACAAAAAAGAATTCATGCAATAAATAGCTCTTTCCTCCTCTTGGTTAATATTGTAGAATCCCAGAGCTGAATGGGATTGCTGAGAAACTCCATTGAAACTCAAACCTGAGTAGGAATCTCCTTTATATGCTTCTCAATAAGAAGTCTCCCACCCTCTGCTTCCAAACTGCCAGTAATCATGAGCAAGCTACATCCAGAAGCATCCCATTCTACTGTGGGACAGCTTGGATTATTAGAAAGCTGTTCCTTATATCAAGCCAAAATCAGTTTCTCTGCAACCTCTGCCCATCGCTGCTAATTCTGCTTTCTGGGGCCAAGTAAAACAAATAGAATTTCTCTTCCACATGATGGCCCTTCAGATACTTAAAGACAGTTCTCCTATCTGCATTCCCTACATTTTCTCTCCTCCAAGCTAAACATATCTAGTTCTTTCATCCAGTCCTGCTAGGGCAAGGGCTAGGGCTACTCACCATTCTACTCATCCTTCTTTGGACAGTCTCCATATTGTGAAAATTATTCCTTAAAAAAAAAATCCTGAATGCAATAGTCCAGATGTGGTCTAACAAGGGCAAAAAACAGCAGGACTAACTCATCTCTGGTTCTGGACATTCAATTTCTATTAATACAGCCCGAGATCAATTTAGCTTTTTTGCTATTACATCACATTGTTGTGCCATGCAATCAACTAAATCTCCCAGATCCTATTCACATGAATGAATGAATGAATGAATGAATGAATGAATGAATGAACATGCATCAAATCCTCAGGGCATAAATGCAAAACTGAAACAACTCCTGTACTCAAAGAGACAATACATGGAGGGGAGAGGTATTTAAGGACAGGTATTTTGTTTTGGATGGTGAATGGAACTAGATTGACATATGTTTTCCAGGAGTAAGGACAGAATTGATTGTGGTTCTAGAATTTAAAAGGGGGCAAGAGGATTGAAATTCTCAGGGTATTCCCTGCAGCATGTTGATGGGGTGGAAGACAGCTGTGGAGTAAAGATCAGCCATATCTCCCCTATCTTATACACATGAAACCAATTTGATTTTTCTTTAAATAAGTGCAAGACTTTCCATTTATCCCTATTAAAGGCCATTTTGTTGATTCAACCCACCATTATATCCTGCCATTTATTTTTTGACTTCTGATACTGTCAGCCAACATGTCAGCCATTCAGCTTTCCATCATCCACAAATTTTAGAGGTATATCTTCTATAGCTTTATCCAAGTCACTGATGAAAGTGTTGACCAGAGCCAAGAATATTCCAACAGACAACCCTTGTCAAAGTGACTTCAATCCATCAATCAATGTGTATCACCATTAGATTGAATCCACCAAGCTGTATTATTATCCAGCCCGTATATTTCTAGCTTATCCACAGAATATTTTAAGAAACGCTGTCAAGTGTCTTCCTGAAATCAAGATATTTTCTGTCAATGGCTTTCCATCTGCTTTGTCAACCTATCCAGATGGAAATAAGGTTATTCTAGCATTGTGTTAGCATAGCACAATGACTCAATTATTACATCTACAAGTTCTTTCAAGATTCCAAAAGGGAGTTTTCTGGGGACCTGCTGATTTGATTTAATTGAGGGCAGCCATATTCTGCTTTGCCTTCTCCTCCTTTATCAAGGTACAAGCAGATTTGGTGCCACATGAGGCAGTACCTGTCAAATGAAATGGAAAATCAAGATCCTTCAGACAAATAAATTCCCAAATGATTTGGCACAATGGCTCTCCACTACCTTGTCAAATGCTGGATGCTGTAACCTTTGCTCTTCTGATTTTAATGCAGAAATTCTCTTTTAAATTTACATGGGCTAACCATTCTCCTCCTCTGTTCCTTATCTTATGCACTTTCAGCAGCTGTTGCACATCTGTAAAGCAACAAATACAGCCTGGACCACATGGCCTACCTCTTTATGATAGATGAAGCAGCCTCAAGAGAAGTTTTGTTCTGAACTCCCCTGGAACAGGAGGGGACAATGGATATACACCATGTTGTTGTCACTGGTCCAGCATCTCTCTTTTCCTTTTTGTGGCAGATCTAAGTCGAACATCAGGTTGCTTTCATTGTATCCCCTTGTGTAGCTTAGTGAAAAAATATTGGATTTATAAGAAGGATTCAATTTGGAAAATAAATATTTGTGATTTTTTTTTCTTAAGAGTCCACTATGACATAGAGCAGCACACTTTGCTCTGACATTAGCAATTATTTCACTGGAACTTGAAATGCTATCTGTTCAATCTCATTGACTGGCTCTCTTACCCTCTTACCAAAGTATTGTGCTTCCTTCTCACTTTCTCTATTTACTATTTACAGTGCTCTACTTCTTAAAGCAACAGTTCACCTAAGATGCTGGAGCTTTTTTCCCTCTGAGTCCTTTCAAGGATAGTCTTCTGCATATTTTTCTACTAGAACTAGTTCTCTTCCTTTATGAGGATTGTCAAACCGACGATGTGCCAAAATCCTTCTGAACCCCCCAAAGCTACATGTCATCAAAACTACTGACTCAGGTCAAATGGGATCTGGATAATTTAAAAGTCAACTAAAGCATATCTTAACCATCCGCGAAGGAGACTGGACATTTGCTCTGACAAATATTGGATCTGTTTGCAGCCATAAGCAACTGAGCTCTAAAAAAACATAGCACCATTGCAAAATTGCATTTGAGATTCCTCAACCCACAGACTGCAATGGCAGGTTTCAGGATTTGTGGCCATATGGACACACAGCTGAGAAGCCTGTCACATTTTCAAAGTGTTTGGTGCCACCTCCAAGAAGGGCAATATTAGACTATAAGATGGAAATTGACAATTTAATTGCAGCAGGAAGAACACAGAGGGGCAGGCCTGGCACAGGAGATTTCTGAGTTCAAATCCTGGCTCTCACAGTGACTACCTATGTGACTTTAAATTTCCACTTTTACTAACCATAATATGTGATCTAAGTGCAGTCAGTTTACTTTGGGCTCTTTATCACAGAACCAGGCAGGCTACATCTCCCCTACCTTGGGGTTTTGGGGGCAATCTCTTTTGGGATTTGGGTAATCTCTTCTCTCTTGCTATCAGCTCAAGCCCCCACTGGATGCATTTCCCCCACTATTAGATGCCAGTGAGTAGAGCCACAGTTCCATTTAAGAAATTAATACCAGTTAGCTTTTAGAAAGGGATATTTCATTCCATAGCAATAAAGTACAAACATTTTCCCCCTAGGACCTTGGGGGCACACTCTTCCCCCATCAAACCTTAGGCTCTGGAGACAGTGAGCTTATTCTTCGCTCAACCCCTACATAGCGTTTGTTCTTCCAATTTCATGTTCAAATTTGGCATCAATGTAGGATGAGTCCTTTTCTCCACTATTGCTGGGCTGGATCCCAAAGGTCACTCCTGAAAGTCATTCCTTGCTAATCATGGTATCAATGTTTCTCTGACTGCTTAATAGTCATGAACAAAGTCTCATAGAGTCTAAGACTCCAGAATTCAGATGGCTCCCTCTTCCAATCTTTCAAACCTCACAGAGTCACAATTTTTAATCCTTTCACCTAAAATAAACAACAACAACAAACACCCAGGCTAGCAAAGAACCAAAGCCTGTGTTCCCAGATCTACATCAGCCTCAGTGAGAAAAAACCCCAAGATTTCTGCAGCTCTTTCAGCATTGTCTCTCATTAGATAACAGTGAACAAAAGAGTCAAAAAGATTGACTAAGAACAAGGAGCAGAAGAGAAAATGTTTAAGGTTGGAGTTAGTGGTGCTTTTTGGAAGTACCCCAATTTCCTGCTACCCAACCAATGAAGAGCCCTTCCAGCTTCTGTCAAGGCTTTCCAAGGCATTTCCATAATATATATTTCCATAATATACCACAACCTTCCCAAAGCAGAGTCCCTAGACTCTTCCATATACTGAATAGTATCAGAGGTATTATGAACATTTGCCAAAACCCTGTTATATTGATAAGCTAGTGGTAGACATTTGAAGGGGTTTCCAATAGAGACCAGTTAATCTTAACTTCCAGGGGCTTATAATAAGTAACTTATTACTTATAAGACTGGGACAGTGGATGACTGAGGTGTAATGAAGGGGAAATCTCTGGGGGGATGAGCTCAAGTTGCCCCCTATTGCTATGGTTTTATGAAAATAGCTCCCATCAAAACTGTGTTCTGAAGGACAGAAAATCATTTGTTGATTCATTCTTTCAAAAAAAGAGTCATGTGCAATCTAAAAGGAAAGGCTACATAACTGGAGAAGGACAAATATCCCAGTTTTCTCCTCAAAAGGGAAAATGTTGGAATATGTAAATGATAGGCCAATAAACTTGACTTCAAATCCTGGCAAAAATTCTAGTACATATTATTTTTAAAGTGTCTGGAAAGAGAAAAGAGTGGCCACTCAGAGCAAATGTGGCTTTATCAAGAATAGTTCATGCCAGATAAATCTCATTTCCTTTTTTGACAGTTACCAGACTAGTTGATCAGGGAGATTCTGCAGATATACAACAACTGGGTTTAAAAAAATTTTTTTTGATAAAATCTCTCATGTTACTCTTCTGGGCAAGATGGAAATATATAAGCTAGATAATCATTCAGTTAGGTGGATTCAGAATTAGGTATATTGACCAAACCCAAGAGTAGTCATCAATGGCTTGAAATAGACTCAGAAGGAAGTTTCCAGGGAAGAAATTTAGGGCTCTATACTTGAATTCAAATTGTGTGCCATTTGTACCAATGGCTTAGATGAAATTGCAAAAAGCATGCTTACCAAATTTGAAGATGCCCCAAAACTGGGAGGAAAAACTAACCTATTGATTACAGAGTCAGAATCCAAAATGATTTTGGCAGGCTTGAACAATGGACTTAATTTTTCTAAGAAAAATTTTAAGGGGGATAAGTTTTATTCTTAGGTTGAAAAAGTCTCCTTTACAAATACAAGAAGAGGAAGTCATGGCTTGGCAATAGTTCCTATGTAGAAGATCTAGGAGTTTTAATGAACTTCAAGCTTTATATGGGAAAGCTGGGCAACGTGGCTTCCAAAAAAGGTTTAGAGCTATCCAGAGCTCTCTTAAGAGGTGCACTGTGTGCAAAGGTTGTGTTCTATCCTAATCAGAACACATCTAAATCTCTGGGCTCATTTCTGGGCACTGCATTTACAAGCTCATGAGAAACAAAACAGTGAAAGAAGTGTTGACTATGCATAGGAGGATGCATAAATGAGATGGAGATACTTAGCCTGGAGAAAAGGATTCAGGGAAGGCATCACCTTCATGACTCTGAAGGACCTTCATATTGAAGAAAGTTTTGATCTACTTTGCTTTGTCCTAGAGGGAAAGGCTAAGAAAAATGGAGAAATTTGCCAGGAAATAGATTAAAATCATTTTCTTCATCCATAAATGGAGATGACTAGGTTATGATTATTTCTAAATCTCTAAAATCTTATGAAGGAGTAATTTTGTTTCCCTGGGATTAATGACATAAAAATTAAATATATCTCAAAACAGGAATCTCATATGAAATCTTAAAAGGTTCTATTTGTTGTTTTGGCATCACTGGATCATCCAAGGGTAAACTGTTTATTCCTTGGATTGCTGGGGCTCTTTCATTGCCCGTTTTCTTTTCCTTAGCCCTTTTTTCTACATTAGTCATCCTACCTAAAGATAAACAAAATGAGAAAAAAAATACTAAACAATCTGAATGCTTGTCAGTAAGACTTAGGAGAACCAGAGTTCCCTTTTTGTCACTTAACCAGTGTGATCACATTCCTTCTCTGATATCTCACCTTTAAAAATTGGAGTTGAACTAGGTTTCAGGTTCTGCCACCAATTCCCTGTGTGAACTCTAATAATCCACTCAGTCTCTCTGGGTCTCCCTGAGTTTCCTCATCCATAAAATAAACAAGCTGGACACTGTCTTAGTCACTATGAGAGTGGAAGGCATAGAATCAAAGGATCTGGGTAAGAACCTTATATGGTCCCCAGAATTCATACTTTATTTAACTGAGGAGATAAGAAAATAGTTACAAATACAAAGCAGGACAGGACAAATGTCTAATGAATAGGACAGAAAGTAAATCTCATAAGCCCTATACAACATTTGGAAAACTGACTGCATGTAGCTAAACCACATCATATGTAAGCCTTACTGTTCCCATCATCTACACAATCAACCACTCCAACAACTGGATGGTCAATTCCCTTAATGGGCTCTCTGGGGGTATGGAGTCATAGAGTTGGAAGGAGCTACCAAAACCCTCTACATTAGACTTCTATTGATTTTGGCTGTACGCCCTCACAAAGTTTCTGGAGCAAAGGACAGGTACAATGTGATCTTTGAGAAAGGCTGTGTGACTTCAGAAAGAAAAGAATTAAAATAAGTTTCTAAGCATGCAAAGAAATAACATTTTAGCCTCGGTTTATGAGGAGAGCCATAAGACCAATATTAGATCACTGTGTTAAATTCTGTAGTGTCAACATTTCTAGCTCTGATTTATTGAGGTGTCCAATGAAAAAAGACTCAAACTATCAAAATGCCAATGTCAAGAAATAACATGGAATTGTTCTTGAGTAAATACTAGGGAAGACGCCCCCCTCCAAACTTTTAAAGTGATTCTGAAAACATGGGACGAGACAAGATGCATTTGATAACAGTGCTCACTATTCAGGGAACTTAGAAAAACAGACTGATGGATTATCTATCTGTCATCTGTACATCTTTTTAGGTTAAAGGCCTACACTAACTTCAATCATGGCCATAAGGATGGTCTGAGAAAGGACTGCAGTGAAGCTTCAAGCTTAAGAAAGTGCAAAGGTCTTCGGCAGGGAGATGATATAGGAGGTGCATTGGCCTTTGAGTCAGGAAGATCTGAGTTCAAATCCTTCCTCAGGCACTTACTATCTATGTGACCCTTGGCAAGTTACTCAGCCCCTGTGACTCAGTTTCCTTACCTGTAAAATGAAGATAAGAATTGCACCTCCCCCATAAGGTTGTAAGGATCCAATGAGATCATATATGTACAGTGCTTTACAAACCTTAAAAAGTGTTGTTATAAGTGCTAGGTATTATTATTACCTCTTATTTCTGTGATATTAGAGTACTGGACAGTACTGAGATCATGCTATCCCAAACAAGATAACTGCCTCCCCTCTGGCAGGAAATGTCTATCACTCTCCTCCACACAGGGAAGTCTGCTTCATGGTACAGCTGACCTTGGTATGGTTGTTGTTGCAGTCAGGGAGCTGGGGCCCCATGGTGCCTCAGACTTAAGGAGTCACCCACCTTGGGCAAAAAGCTTAATCTCTCTGGGTCTGCTCATCTACCAAATGATAGTGTTGGACTAGTTTACCTCTGTGGTCCTAACTCTAGATCCTGACTTTATCCTGTTACAGCATAGAAAGAAGCCTCTGAGGACATTTTTTTTATAGATACACTTACACTGAGGCCAATACCTCTTTTATTTAATTTTTTTTAAACAGCCATCCACAGAATGCAATGACAGTCCACAAGGCTTACAGTTGGCTAAGCAGAGATGAGTTGAGCTCATCTCCCCTGACTGATGAGAGCACCTAAAACATGGGATGGGTAATTCTGACTGCAAGGACTAGCCTGGGTCTGCAGCCAGAGGAGGCTCAACTTTCACATGGTTTTTACATACTGCATATTAATCGCTTCTTCTCCGCAAACATATTCAGTTACCACCAGTTGTTCTCTTTTGGAGAATTGTTTTTACTGGAAAGAATAACAACAATATGTCAAACAAGAGTTGGCGTCCAGAATCACATTCCCTTCTGCTTCAGAAGAAAGCCTCTGCAAATGCAGGAAGATCTAGGCAGGTTTAGTAGTGATGAGAAATAACTAGAAGACCATACTATTGTGCATTTGCTCATCCGTTCTCTCTTTGTCTCTGTCTCTGTCTCTCTTTCTCTCTCTTCCTCTCGTTTCCTCTCTCTCTCTCTCTCTTTCTCTCTCTCTCTCTTTCCCTCCCTTCCTCTCTTTCCTTTCCTCTCTCCCCCCTC
>CM053581.1:529912145-529932443 GCA_028627135.1 Pseudochirops cupreus | reverse complement strand
CAGTGGGGATGGGTGGTGAGGGAGGAGGAGAAAGAATCTGGAATCCGTAGTTCCATAATCAAATGTTATGAATGTGTATCTATCTATCTATCTATCTATCTATCTATATGTATATATATATATATATGCAATTATTATTATTATTATTATTGACTACCTCCAACTGGAACTTGAGATACACAGGCACTGCAGTTGGGAGATCCATCCTGCCCTACCAAAAAGTGACATAGGAGAGAATAGACTGGGGGAGGGGGGATGCACCGGGATGTCTGTTTTGGGGTGGTGGCTGGGGGAGGGACGGGGAGAAAATATTTAACTCAAAATCTTGTGGAAATGAATGATGCAAACTATAATAAAATTAAAAAAAACATTCTCATTAAGTTTATTTCAATATAATTGGTCACTATTGTAATCTCATGTATTTTATTTTGTGCATTTAAAAACATGATTTTGAGAAGGGGTCCATAGCTTCACCAGAATGTCCTTGGTGGCCACGACACAGAAAAGGCTAACCCTTGTGCAGCATTGTTAGGGTTAGGGTTAACCCTTTCAGAGTTCTTTCCAGCATCATTGTGTAAATAAAAAACTACTATAGTTTGGTTCACACTGAGTCCAACCATGGAATCTCCCTAAGTACTTGGTCCAGGAAATAGCTTTCTAGACAAATCATACTTAGCCACTGGGTAGTGAAAAAAGTTGAATCTAAGTTCATTGAATCTAATCTTCCTGCCAGTGTATGATGGAATAATGAGATATAAAACTACTTTTTCTCTGTCCCTGGAGTACAAATTTAGATAGATGATTTAGTCTATAACCCCCTAGGGAGTTATATGTGAATAGACCTAAGAACATGTTTACAGGATTCAAATGAGTGGGTGTTGCCTCTTAAGGCTATACTTGAGAGATTTCAAGACTCCACACTGAACTCTGGGAGTTTCTTCTAATCTAGGTAGTCCCTAGAGTCCTGGACCAACTCTAATACTCTGAGCCACCTGGTTCTAGATTCTAAATAGAGAAAGCTGAGGGAGTGGGATGTGTCATCTTTTCCCCTTTCTCTTCAGGAGAGATCCTACATTCTCTCCAATCACACATTCAACCTTCGTAAATAATCGTGGGACACCATTGGAAATCTAAACAGGATCAACATCTCATGCTTATTTTAGACACCAAAGAGTCACATTAACAAATCAAGGGGCTGTTCTTTGATCTGTATCCCATCCATTCTTTTCAAAATCACAAGCCCAAGACCTCCCGCCTACCTCTGATCTTTTGTCCCAAGTCAATTCATGAATAGTCATAAAACGCTTTGAAGATGAAGGCAGCATGCTAGTAAGGTCACCATGATGCCACTCTGGTTTAATTGAGTGAATCTTGCTCATGTTTACTCAACATATGACCTATTAAAGAAGATTTTCCTTGTTTTTCAGTTCAGCTGCCTACAAAATATACTTGCACTGTCTCTGGTATATACCATTGCAGACACACTATATGAGTAATTTTTTCCCATTTTTTTGTCTCCCCTTTCAAAGAAAGAAATAGTCTTCTCTTATTGGAATGTGTCACCATGAGCCAAAAACCATATTTTTTTAAAACTAAACCTGTGATTTCATTGGTATGGAAAACTAGTGAGGGAATTACATCTACCAACGTAGATCAGTATTCCCTTTACAACTTACAGTTTAGCGAATTGCCTGACACACTGAGAGGTTTTTTTGTTTGTTTGTTTTGTTTTGTTTTGTTTTGTCTTTTTGGAGGAGGGAAGGCAGGGCAGTTTGGGTTAAGTGACTTACCCAAGGTCACACAGCTAGTAAGTGTTAAGTATCTGAGGCTGGATTTGAACTCAGGTCCTCCTCACTCTATTCACTATGCTACCTAGCTGCCCCAACACTGAGAGTTTTAAGCAACTCACCTGAGGTCAGAGACAGGATTTGAACCAAGGTCTTCCTCACTCAGAGGCCATCTCTCTATCATATTGACTCTCAACAGTAATCATTTTTAAGTGAGATATGTTTTAAAATTGAGTACTTACATAATTAATTTGTCTCATGATACTATCTGAGTACTCTCAAATTCTAGAAAGGCATTGATGTGTTTGTAATCCCAGGCTCTTTCAGTGTATGTGAAAAGAAAATCTAAAAAAATGCATATAGAAACTAAGAAACACAAAGTAGGAGAATAATACTCCTTGTTCTCTGAAATATAAACTCCCATCTCCCAACTCAGTAGATTCAAAAGTATTGCCTTCAAAGGGTTAGCCTGAAAAATACCAAACAAGTACACATAACCCTCTCCCTCCTGGAATCTGAGGTCCAGATAATTGCAGGGCTTCTTAAAATTTTTCCACTCTCCAGCCCCTTTTCAAGTTTCAACAGCATTTGTTGGAGTTGCCTGGAGTGACGGCATGCCCAGTGCAAAGTGTGCATGCTTTGTGTTCAGGAGCAAGGCTGCAGGGAAGTTGTTGGATGCAGCACTGGCAAGCGCTATCCTTGGCTTCACCTTGGCTTCATTACATGTTTGATTTTTAATTATTTTTGGTTGTTGCTCATTCAGAAACCTTTTACTGTTGCCAAATTTTTCTTGACCCCATAGGGCAGTGGCTCTCTACCTTCCTAATTCCTTGACCCTTTAATGCTCATATGTGGATGTATCTGCGTGTGGGGCGGACCCACCTGGAGATGGATAAAGGAGCAATGTCTCAGTTCCTAAGACCAATGGAAATATGTGTTTTCCTATGGTCTTAGGTGACCCCCAAAGGGGCTGCAACCCACAGGTTGAGAACCACTGCCATAGGGTCTCTGCAATTGGTTTGAGTGAATACTAGTGTGTTGGTTTTCTATCCTTACCACATTTCTTGATTGAGAAGAGGTAATGTAAAAAATTGGTATAGGACTGTTATTTTCTCACTGAATAAAAAGTACAGAGAAAGACCATTATCTTTCACTCACATACCTACTTCCCTTAAGTAGAAATAGGGAACAGACCATATGTTTTTTTCAAGTATGATTCATTATCAGATGGTGAGGGGATACTTCATCTCTTGCTTCTAGGAATATATTTCTAGATCCTTTCTGTATGTATGTATATATATATATATATATATATATATATATATATATATACACATACATATATATACAGATAAGTCAGTACAAACCATTCTTAAATTTGGGCGTCAGGGAAAGCATTTGCTACTAAGATGATCAGGCAAGGCTCTTGTAGGAGGGCATGCTTGTGTCGAACCTTGAAGAAAGTGAGAGATTCTAAGTGACATAACTGAATGGAGATTTCATTTCAGATAAGAGGAATAGCCCCTGCAAAAGCACAAAGATGGAAGGTGGAATACTGTCTTATGAAAACAGTCAGTGAGGCAGTTTGGTCAAGGGCTAAGTACATTAAGTGGGATAATTTGGAATAAGCCTGGAAAGAGAGCTGAGAACTATACTGTGAATAGCTTGAAGGTTTAAAAAAAAAAAGAGGAGTCTGAATCTTCTAGAGGCAATAAATAGGGAGCCACTGAAATCGCAGGACCTTTCAACTCCCTAAAGGCACCTCAGATCCCTCTGTCATGGGATAACTTAGAGGCACTCACTCAACATTACTTCTAGATGGTACCTTATAGCAACGTTCCTATTGAGTTTGTCACAGGCAATGATGTAATGTGGTTTGGAATAGATGACCTCTGGGCTCCTTTCTAACTCAGAATCTGCGATTCTAGAAGGCAAATGGCATTTCTGGGAACGCCACATTCTAGGACTGCCAAGTTTCAGCTTGTACCTCCATGACCCATACTCTGGACAAAACAGCTGCTCCACATTGACAACATGAGCATCCTGTTGTCTTTACACTATTGTTGTCAATGTGGAGCAACTGCATGGTCCAGAGTATAGGTCATGGAGGTACAAACTGAAATTTGGCAGTCCTAGAATGTAGCGTTCCCAGAAATGCCATTTGCCTTCTAGAATCGCAGATTCTGAGTTAGAAAGGAGCCCAGAGGCCATCTATTCCAAACCACATTACATCACTGCTTATGATAGACTCAACATACACTGACATTTGCTAGGACAGGCCCATCTTGGGCTGACACAGCATCCCTAAAAGGTGACAGAAGGTCTTATAATCAGCCCTTTTCCTCCCTAGTAGGAAAGAGAGTCTATATTTCAGGAAAGCAGACTATTGTGTCTAGGAGGTCCTGACTTCTAACTCTCTTACCTCTCACCAAAAACAGACAACCTACAAGCCTTCTGCTTTCCTAAAGTAACCCCACTACACACACACACACACACACACACGAACAGACTGACAGGTACAAAAATATAGCAGCTCTTTTTGTGATGGTAAAATTGGTATATGAGGGGGTATCTACCCATTGAGAAGTGGCTGAATAAACAATGTTATATAGATATGATAACAATCTATTGTGTTGTATATGTCAAGGTATTAAGAGACACCCTGTTTTCCAGAGCTAAGACCCAGAAGCAGGCTGTGCCCTGAGCTTGGCATAACAACAATTCTTTGCCCTCACTGTCTGGATGATCTCACCCTCTGGCAAAATCACATAATTATTGTATTGCTTTGACCAGCACCAGGTGTTCTATGAGCTCAGACAAGCACCAGATAAGTATCCATGTTACGGTCATAAAGGCCTGCTATGAATCAAACTTTGTTGTTGTTACCTCTCATTGTCAGGGCTACAGCTCATTGCACAACATTGGTATAAGTATTAAGATCTTCTCATACCACCTCAGCTCCCCCCTACCAGGGGTAGGGCCCTGGCATATGTGTCTAGATCCCTCCTTGCTTATAAACCTTTCCCTCACTTTTAAATTAAACTTCTGTTTGATTCCTGCCTCTCCTGCTTCTAGCATGCTCTGCTCTGCTCCAGCTACCCATAGTTCAGAGACTGGTTCGGTCTGGTTGACATGTAAGAGATGATAAAAGAGATGATTTCAGAGAAACCTTGGAAGACATATAAACTGATGCAAAATGCAGTAAGCATAATCAGGAGAATAACTCATATAAGAGGAACAATATTGTAAAGACAAACAACTTGGAAAAACTTAGGAACTCTGATCCATATAACAACAACTATAGTTCCAGAAGGATTAATGATAAACATGCTGCCTACCAGGTCCTGGTAGAGGTGAAGGATAGATTGAACCATATATGTTTTGGGACATAGTCAGTTTGGGTATTTGGTTTGCTTATAACCTAGGTTCTATTTTTCTTGCTTTCTCAATGGGGGTGAGAGGGAGGTGGGAGAGAGAAGAGACATACTGGAAAATGAAAGAAAATTGAAAGAGGAAAAAATGAACTGGCAGAGAGTATTTCTGATATCTTTTTTTTTTTTTTTAACCCTGGGGCATTTGTGGAACTGGATTAGAATTGGGGAATGAAGGGAGCTATCATGGAGTAAGCCAAAACCTCTTATGTACAGAGCCAAGGCACCACTCCAAGGAATTCAGGGGTTTCAGAATTTGACAGCCCTAGTCTCAGCATCTTCAATCTTATTAGATCTTCCAGTGAATTCCACTTTCTTCATTCATCCTGGGCATGGCCATCATGGTAGTCCAATGTGGTTTGTGTACTTAGCTGTAAAATCAGACTCTGCCATTTGAGTCAATCTTGCTGGGATCAGTCAGTTTCCTCAGCATGCCAAAACTTAGATGAACCAATTGTTTTGTTTTATTTTGCTTTTTTTTTCTCCACTTAAGGGCAAATTTAGCAATGTGCAGCTGAGTTTGCTGGCCGACTGGAACTCTCAACAGGAAACCCATAATGTTCACCAGCCCAGCAAAAAAATAGGTGATATACCATATGTTATAGCCTGAGAAAACCATTGTCCAGAATGCAGACAACAGCTTTCTCAATTGGAAAAGCTCATGAACACATGCATTAAATCCATGTATAATTGATGACATAATAAAAACTATGCTGGTTGCATGATGAAATATAATAGGGCATAAATCACTCCACCAAAAAGAAGATGAAATAGAGATTCAGAGTTTGAAAATAATTACTTTTTTAAAAATTAATTCTCTGAAGGAAGTATCAAGTAAGGGGCATTCCCTCCAGTGGAAAAAAAAAATTCTGGGAGGAAATGATGAAAATGCCTTGGGGGGGGAGGGAGACTGGAGACCTGGAGACTCATGGATTGACTTGAGCATGGAAGTAAAGACAAAGATGCTGGGAGGCCTGAGGTAGCCTAGAGAAACAGAGTTGGCAAAGTTTTAATCGTTCAGTCAATTGATTAGTATTCATTGAACGCCTGCTATATGCCAGGCACTGGGCTAAGTGCTAGGGATAGAAAGAAAGGCAAAAGACAACCCTTGCCCTCAAGGAGCTTACGGTTTAATGGCTTTTGGAGAGGTAGCATGGAATCATAGAACCTGGGTTTGAACCCTGGCTCTGCCACTGTGCAGGTAAGGCACTCTGTGCCTCAGCTTCCTCATTTGTAAAATTGAGGAGTTAGTCTAGGTCAGAGATGTCATGTTGGGGTCAGCAATATTCTAGAGTGCAGCCTAAACCAGATTAAAATGTAATTGGGAAATATTTAACAAAATAAATAAAATTACAGTAGAACATAGATAATGCTAATATATGGTTTTCTAAGTCAAAATAGAGTTTAGTGGTCCTCATTTCTATCTGAGTTTGTCACTACTAGACTAGATGACCTGTGATGTCTCTTAAAGCTCAAAGCCTATGATCAATATAATAAAGGATAACATTTAGAGAAGGTGAGTTTGCAAAGGGCTTTACCTACATGGTCTCACAGGGTGGGCAGGGGAGACAGAAGAAAAAAAAGAAATTTACATGATAATTTTATTATATATTGAAAGAAGATTAAAAATGTAGGGGGAGTGGGAAGAGCTTTAAATACCAAATAGAAGATTTTGTAATTGATCTTGGAAGTGCTGGGAAGATCCTGGTGTTTTTTAGGTCAGATTTGTGCTTTAGGAAGATCAACAACAGAAGACAGACCAGAGAGGGGGGAGACTTGAGGCAGGCAGACTCCCTTCCCCCAGGAGATTATTGCAATAGTCTAGGCTTGAGGTGATGAGGGCACCACCAGGGTAGTGGTGGTGTCAGAGAAGAGAAGAACATGTTTGAGAGATGTTACAGACTTGGCAACAGATTTGATATGGAAGGTGAGAGTGAGGAGTCAAGGGTTGGTTGGGAAGCTTGAGTGACTACTTACTAAGTAGCTACTATGCTCTAGGCCAACTATATGTTAGAAGCTCCAGACACAGAGACAAAAAATAAAGCAAATTCTGTCCCCAAGGAGCTTATAGTCCACTGGAGAAGAAAAACATGGAGGAATTAGTGTTCTTTCTACCTCATCTAATATTATATTGCTAACTTTAACATCTTTTGGTTAATGGTACTTGTGCTTTTAACTAAAATTTAAAATAAGGCCACACATTATTTCAAGATGCATATTAACCTTACAAGGATAACATTTAGAAAAGGTGAGTTTGCAAAGGGCTTTGCCTACATGGTCTCACAGGGTGGGCAGGGGAGACAGAAGAAAAAAAAGAAATTTACATGATAATTTTATTACATATTGAAAGAAGATTAAAAATGTAGGGGGAGTGGGAAGAGCTTTAAATACCAAATAGAAGATTTTGTAATTGATCTTTTTTTTTTCATGGAAAGATATTGGATGATAACTTGTTAAGGATGCTGTTAATGGGTTTTGTGATTTGTGTGGATGTTGGACAAGCTCTCTGCGCTCCTTTCCCATTTCTATGATAAACCTAGAGAAGGATGATTTCTCATGTTTCCAGGTAATATTTCCAGAATTCTTCCAATTTAGACAATACACCTCTTTTCCTTCATTGAAGAGGGTTGGGGGTGGTGATCTGTGGATATGGAATGCTGCTGGTGTGTTCAATGTTTTCACTGGTTTTGCCAAATTGCTTTTCTCTTTCTTTTTAAACGTGCATTATGAGGAATAACTTTCTGGATAGGGAAAGGGGAAAGATTTATTAGGAAATGAATGCAATGTTAAAACAAAAGCCTTCAATTAAAAAAAAGAAAAAAAAATATTTCTACAAATAGCAAACCTCCCTGCCAAGAGATTCACTGAGCAAGGGTTGAAGGTACGGGCTGGGGTAGTATTGTACCAATTAGAAAGCTGCATGCTTTAAAAGTTGCAAAACCTCAGTCCTGCTCTCCAAATTTTATCCTCAAATTGAAAAGAAACTCTAGGGAGGGAAAAGAATTAATGACCCTTTAAATTGTATACATCTGTAATGTTTGGAGTCTGAGAATAGCTGAAATCAGATGGGGTTCTACTTAAGCCCTTTCTGTTACAGATCACAGCTATAACGACACACCTCAGCACGGTTAGTAAGTAGTAACTATAATTCCCCTCCCCGCTTTGGGTCTTTCCTCCAAACTGTCTTTTATTCCTTGGCAATCCATGATCCAGGGCTCCCTAATATTCTGGTCTCACATGGACTGGGTCTGGTCCTTGGGTGCCCAACTCCAAAAAATATTCTATTTTCTCTTTGGTTCATTGCCCATAACTCTGGAGTTTTACTCCAGGGAAATCTTCAGAATAGTGTTGAGGTCTTACTTGTGTCTAGGTTTCTCCAGATGTGGGCAATGGAGTCTCCAACTGCTTGTGTACCCAAAGCATATTGGGTATGAGACAGTCCTAATTTTAGCCCACAGAAAATGCGTAAGATTTTAAGGATGTATAAGAGCCCATGAACAGATGCAAAAATCCCTCATGCCTTACCTCTTGCTACCTCTTCCATGCCCCCCACTTACTTTGTTTTTATTTGTATATATCTTATACATACTTATATAGCCATTTATTGTGTTCCCCCAAAGAAGGTAAACTCCTTGGGAGAAAAGGCTGTTTAATTTTTGTCTTAATAAATCTTTTTTGATTGATTCATTAGAAACACAAAGCACCCACATAGTTCATTCAACTTCCCCCAGAAGGTAAATTCATTTTGAGGTGGTGCTCAAAACCATCACCTTTCTGCTAGCCTTTCTCCATTTCAATGTTTTCATTGATCTGAAAGCCAATCAATACACAATTATTAAGTATGTTCTCTGAGCCAGGCATTATGCTAAGCCCTAAGGATGCAAGAAAGACAAAAAATAAAAAGCAAAGGACATATAAAGGACAAATTGGGTTAGTCTCAGAGGGAGGAAGACACTAAGAATAAGGACTGAGAAAGGTCTCTTTGAGACCTAATGTAAGCCAGAGAAGCTGGGAGGTGGAGGTGAGGAGGGAGAGAGTTCCAGGTGGGGGGAAGGAGGGGACAGCCAGTGGAAATGGCTGGAGTCTGCAGATGAGGTATTTTATGTGAGGAGCAGTGAAGAGGTGAGTGGCACAGGATTGAAGGGTAGAGCAAAGTGTGAGAAGATTGGAAAGGTAGGAAGGAGTCAGGTTGTGAAGGGTTTTAATAAGCCAAAAAGAGGATTTTGTATTTGATCCTAAAGGTAAAAGCAGTAGCTGGTATTTAATGAATAGTGGAGATGACGTGGTCAGACCCATACTGTAGGAAAATCAGTTTGATGGCTACATGGAAGAAGAACTGCATTGGTGAAGATCTCCCTGAGTAAGGGAGATCAATTAAACGAATTGCAGTAGTCCAGTGGTGAGGTGATAAGGACCTACACCATGGTGGTGACAGAGTCAGAGAAGAGAAGGGAGTGTATATGAGAGATGTTATGAAGGGAGAAACAATGGTTCTTATTGATTGCATTGATTGGCTATAGGATGTGTGTGAGTGAGTGAGTAGTTATAGATAACATCTAGGTTTTGAACCTGCATTGACTGGGAGGATGATGGTGTCTTCTGGAGTAATAAGGAAGGTTTGGAGAGGGGGAAAAGATAATGAATTCAAATTGGGACATGTCAAGTTTAAATTACTGCAGAATATCTAATTCAAGAAGTCCATTAAGCAGTTGGAGATGCAAGACTGAGAGTCAGGAGAGATGTTAGGCTTGGACAAATAGATCTGAGAACCATATGCATAGAGACAGTAACTGAATTCAGGGGAGCTTATGAGATCACCAAATAATGTAGTTTGGAGGGAGAAGAGAAAAAGTGTATCACCAGAAACTTGGGGGACACCTACAGTTAGTGGGAATTAGAACAAGATTGAAGATTAGTGAGAGAATAGGGATGATAGAAGGAGAAATCTGCTGGAGAGGTGGCATGCAATTGGATCATTTGTACGTGTAGAGGTGATTGCCTTGGAAAGAAAAAGGGTCACCTCTTTAATATGAAACGGGGGTGAAGGAGATAGTACTGGAAAGCATCTGAGTGATGTGAGACATAAAAGACTTTCTCACTTAATGGCTTCATTTTTTTTTCCAGTGAAATATGAAGCAAAGTTCTCAGTTAAGAGAATTGGGACAGGAGAGCTATGGGAGATTTGGAGAGGAAAGCAAAGATTTGTAAAATCCAGTCTGGTCAGTGGGATGGTGGATCAGTTAGGGAGGTATGAAAGGATTGCCTTGATTTAGTGAGAGCCCACTTGAGATTATGTAATGTAAATTTGTAGTGGACCCATTCAACATGATTTTCTCCAGCTGCATTCAGCAGCAAAGGAAATAGATGGTGGGAGTAATCCAAGGCTGACCTTTGGCAGGGCAAGATCATTGGTAGGATAAAAGCACAAGGGATTCTAGTGAAGAGGACAGTGTAGAGTTGAACTGGTTCACAGTGGGTCAATATGGGGAGGGCAAGAGAGTTTAGCCAGTGCAGGGGGTTAGCCTGGGAAACAACTGAGAAGTAGAGAGAATGGATGGTATGTTGAGCACAAAGAATAGAGTTTGGAGTTGCAAAGCAGAGGGAGAAATGGCTTCGCCATGGATTGTGGATCAGATAAAGAACTTTCAGAGTTCTTGAATGTGGATGTGGAACACTGCTAAGGGCAGGATCAAAGATAGGAGTAGATGAGTAGGTTGGGGGAATGAGTAAGTTGAGAAATTGGAAGATTAGCATGTTTGAGTATCAATATGGATGTTGAAGTTCCCTAGCAGACCAGGAGTTGGGGAAGAGGAAAAGACTGAGCCACTCATTAACTCATTGAGGAAGGAAAGTGTCTTTGAGAAGTTGGTAGACAACCCGAATCTTGATTGGGTGATAAACATGGACTAAAGGGACCTCCGAGGAAGAGAGGTTAGCCAGTAATGGTCATAGAGGAAGATACCAGAAGTGGCAATGGGGAGAAAAGAAAAAAAAGATGATAAATCTGCCACCCTGTGAATTGGAGGTATGAGTTAAAGTATACCCAGTGCTAGAAGGAGTAACCGGGAAAGATGTTTCATTCGAAGGAAGTCAGGTCTCAGTGAATGTAAGCAGATAGAGTGAAAGGTGGTAAGGGGAGGGAGGTTTATAGTGAAAATTAGCTTATTAACTATGTTGTCGAATTCCCAGAGAGCACTGTGGAAGAAAGGATTGGGTAGCTTTAGAGTGTGATGTTGGGATGGGTGTGGTGTGAGGTTGGCTTGAAGGGGATGGAACTAAGAAAGAGAACAGTTACAATGCCCAAAGTTACAGACATTTTGGGGCATAGAAGTAGATACATTTTATTTGGGACTCTAAAGAGAGACCTCAATCTCACAGACAGGCAGCATAATATAATGGATTAAGTGCTGATCTTGGAATTTTGAATACCTGAGCTCAAATACTACCACTGATATTTCCCACCTGTGTGATAATGTGTATGTCACTTAATCTATTAGTTTCTTTGCCCATAATATGAGGATAATTATACCTGACTTGTAGGATTATTGTGATAATTGATTGAGATAATGTCTATCCAGTGTTTTCTAAATCTTAAAGTACTATATAAATGCCAATTACTATTTTTTATTAGTTGCTAACATGATACCAAATCGTCTTAAAATAAGGGTTCTTAACCTGGAGTCCATTAACTGGTTATTCAAATATTTTGGTAACTGTAATCTCAACACTATTTGCCTCCTTTGCCATCATGGATATTTAATTTTAGGCATTAAAAAAAAACCCAAACATTTTTCTGAGAAATCCATAGTGCCAGGAGAGTCCATGATACACATCAAAGGTAAGAATCCCTGTTTTAGATGTTGATTTTTTTCTTAGGAGGTTTTCCTGTTCACAGCTAATCCATTGATCATGGAGGTGAAGTTGGGGAAGCAGGTTGGGATTTATTTAATTTTACCATAATCAAGGAGGATTCATTTGCTGGCCAAATTTTATCTCTAACCCATGGCCCAGAACTACAACCCTACATTGCATAAACAAGGTTCAACCTTGGGAGTGTCTCTCAAAAATATCTCTTTGGCTTATGACAGCCCTCCCACACTTTACCCTGGAAATACATGGATTTTGGTCCTTTTTACCCCACTCAAGAAATTCCTCTGGGACATCAGTATTTGTTCATGTCAAAGCCTCTACAAAACTGGAAAACAGGACGGGCTTTATTTCTTCTATATAATAATAGCTAGTATTTATGTAGCTCGTACTATATGCTGGCACTGTGCTAAGCACTATACAGACTTTATCTCATTTGATCCTTACAAATTATCTCAATATAAAAGCCAAACAGAAAGAACCCAAATCTGAGCCCAACAATAAAAATAACTCTTCTTTTCTCTTTACCTTCCCCGAGGGAGGGGCTCTCCAGACTCAATAATATGCTGGCTTTGCCCACCTCCATGTTCCCCACAAGAGGAAACACACTGATAAGCCATCCTTTCTTGCTCCAGTGAGAACCACCTTCCCAGAAACTTCAAAGGTCCCTAGGATTACCTTGATACTGACAAGCACTATTCTAATTGAGTATCACCTCAGTGGGGAGGGGTCTCAGGGTTGTTAGAGCATCATGCAACCTTTGGATCATAGATTTAGAGCTGAAAGGGCTGTTAGAAGACATGTAGTTCAACTCCCTCATTTTACAGATGAAGAAACTGAGGCCCAGAGAAATTTTAAAATTAAGACTTTGGAATACCCTGAATGTTGATTTTTGTAAAGTATTGTTGAGTTTGAGATACCTGTGGTTGGGCAAACGAGATCAGCAGGCTGAACTGCGTGTTTATACAAAGTAAGGGAGGAACCTGTCCTGGTGGGGTTAAGGATGGGAGTGTCTAGTGATAGATGAAATGTCATCTAGTCTCCTGACAGGGCTGCTCTAGGGTCTACAGCTGCAAGGAGGTGAGTTCTGGTTTCTTCTGGACTGAAGCCAAAGCATCATGAGGCTCACCTGTAATTCTCCAGGCAATTCCCTCCCATGAGGTGTCTGGGAAATAGCCTGGGGAAAGGAGTCAGGAAAGGAAGGTTAATCTGAAAGAACACAAAAGAGAGGCTGAATTGTGGCCAAGGTTGAGAGAGATGCTAGTAGGGTATTCCCTAATCAGCAGTTAAGTGACGCCATAGAGTTAGCCAAGCCAGGAGTCAAGAAGACTCATCTTCATGGGTTCAATCTGACCTCAAATACTTATTAGCTGTGTGACCCTGGGTGAGTCACTGAACTCTGTTTGCCTCAGTTTCCTCATCTGGAAAATGGAATGAGGAAGGAAAGAGCAAATCGTTTCAGTATCTTTGCCAAGAAAATTCCAAAAGGCGTCATGGAGATTCAGACACAACTGAAAATAATTCAACGACAACAATAATCAGTATATGGCCAGAAGTCTTTCAATATCTAAATTCACATTCATAGAGGGAAAATTTCCACTTTGAAATCAATGTAGTAATAGTGGCTTACACTGAGTAGCAAGACAGCATAGAGGGTAAAGCACTGGCTGTGGAATTAGAAAGCTCTAGGTTCAAATCTTAGCTCAGACATCATCCAGGTGACCCCTGGCAAGTCACCTAGATACTTTTCCATCTCAGCTTCACCTCAACAATAGAATAAGGCGGGGTGGGCTAGAGAGCTTCAAAATCTCTTCTAACTACATCGGATCCCATCATTTAATTATTTGGAATCTATAGTATTCACTAACTCACAATAGCACTGGGAGAATATTGGCATTAAAGAAATGAACCTTTGTTTGAGGGAGAAGTTGGGATCGCTAAAGAAACTTGGCAGTTTCTCAGAGGTAACCCAATCTGCTCACTTCCTACTTAATTCTGATACCAACTCATTGACATTTTTTTGACATATGCCCAATCTCTATCCAGATCCATTGTACCTTACTCCTTTTCTCAAAGCTTGTGATTCAGTCAAAATGGCCTTCTCTGGGGTAGTCCTGCCTGGGGAAGTCTCTGGGAATGTCCTCCCTGGGGGAAGTCTGCCCCTAGAAGTCTCTGACATCTGTGCAGGCTTTTGGGAATCAAAGGCATATCAGAGGTCTGGCTTTTCCCTTCAATTGTGAGGAGGGTTGCTGTCTGCCATTCATAATTTCACCCCTTCTCTCTCGTCTACCTCTCTCCATCTCTGTTTCTCCACACATGTGACATATGAAGCTCAGAGGTTTCTCAACCACTCGGGTGTTTAATCTCCAAATGCAGAGCATCCCAGGTTTTCCCTTTAGTGCTGCCCAGCCTGTCAGCCTAAAAATGTTAAATTTTCATTAAATCTGTCATTTCCCAAAATCATCAAGCTCCACCAATTCCAGTTGACCTAAAACATTAGCAGTGGTTTCCCAAAGTAAAACATTCTACTTTTCTCACTCTCAGTAATTACCACCTCCTTTGATCAGGAGGCTAAAAGAATTCTGTATTTGCCTTGGGCACTCAGGATTAATCCCTCTTTCTCCCACATGCCCCATACAGCCTCCCATTAAACCACATATAACCTAAGAATCAGAGATTTAGAGCTGATAAATGGTGGAGGGAGTCAGGTCTTTCAATACCAATCCTCTACTCTATTTTGCTATTCTCTCTCTTTTTTAAAAATAGTGTTTTATCTTTTCCAATTACATGTAAAGATAATTTTTATCATTCTCTTTTAAATAAAAATTTTGAATTCCAAATTTTCTCACTCACTCCTTTCCCTCCTCCATAAGATACTAAGCAATTTGATATAGATTATATATGTGCAATCATGTCAAACGTATCTCAATATTAGTCATGTTGTGAAAGAACAATACGTTGGTATTCTCAATGAACATAATATTGAGTTCTTCTAAGACTTACTCTGACTTCTTTAAAGTCCTGTGGTGGTTAGAAAAAGACTGATTTTCACAATTATATTATCATGATCATCATTATTATCAGTGCTTAAATTGATATGTAAATATTAGTTATAATAGCTGACATTTTTACAGAATTTTAAGTTCAATGCCATTCAATAAACATATATTAAATGTGTACTATTTGCCAGGCACTGTGCAAAACACTGGGGATACATTTAAGAAAAAGAAAGTGTGTTGTATAAAAAGTTCAAAAGACATAGTTTCTGGGTAATGAATTAGTCATTTTATTAATCATGCTAGCACGTAATTAATAAAAAGGGTCAGTAACACTCTGCCAAAGACTCTTCATGGAACCTACTCAACAATTATATGCTCTTGGAAGAATGGGTGTTCCTGAGGTGGCAATCAACTTTGATCAGTTAATAATTAATAAGAAAATGAATATTATAATGAGATAGCCTTATTCTAATGAGGTAGTGGGGGACTTACTCTGCTCACTCAGTCTAGCTCAAAGAGTCTTACCTATACCCATAACACCCTGTCTAGGGTAATCTAGACAAAAGGGAGAATCCATATTTTCTCAAACCTGTCTAATTGAAACATGACGGGCCAGAATCCATCAACTCACCTAAAGTAAAATTTTTCTTTACCTTTTGAACAGATCTGAGTTTTCCTTCTCATTATCAGTCCTATACTTCAAAGGCTTCCTAAGTAACCTACAAGGGCTGAATTTTGAATGAGGAACAAAAAAGGGGAAAAACCGTGATTCTAATTCAACGGTAGTTATTAATATGAGAGAGAAACAATTGTTTCTTTCCAAAGATAGCTCTTGCCCTCAAGAAGCTTACATTCTAACGGGGAAGACAACATATAAAACACAGTTGAAAAGGAAGAGAATGGGGAAATAGGAAACTAGGGAGCATGATGTTGTGGGAAGTCCAAACTAAGAAGAAAACTGAGGGAAAATGAAGAATTACCTGGTAAGGGCTGATCTGAGCCCTCTATAAAGGAAGGCTTTGGGAGGAGTTATGTGCCCCACCCTCCAGCCTTCACTCCAAGGAGAGAGACAACTGAAAGCTTTGAGAAAGTATTGAGTATCAAAAACTGAGTCAATTTGCACAGTGATGAGATTTCAGGTGATCAGTTTATCTAGGGTGAGGCATGATACACTATGAAGGAGGAACCAAGCAGAGAGCCACACTCATCCCAGTGAGGTAGGTACTACAAGTTTTATTACCACCATTTTCCTTAAGAGGAAACTGAGTCTCAGAGGTAAAATGACTTGTTTGCTTATAGGGCCCAAAGAACTCAGAATCTCCTTCTCACTGGAAATGTTGGAACAAATGCCAAATGTATTATTATCTACCTCCAAAATCAAGGGGGATACACTAGCTTTTGTACCATTAGTGCTAAGTTGTACCCTTCCCATGCATTGTTTTAGCATGAACAGAGCCGTGTGGAATCTCACTCTTGAAAAAAGTTGCCAGACTGGGTTTAGTTAATGTGGTTCTGATCAGACCATCATGTTGGTTGGAGTTTATGTGGATTTGGCACTGATTGTGCTTTGGCTTTGACCAGAACCATCTAGTTGAGCCCAACTTAAAAGCAGAACTAGAAATTTGGTTACACTTTTTTGTGTTGTTTAACAACTTGTTAAATGTTCAAGGTATAACCACAAATGTTTCCCAAGAAAGGGAGACCACAAATTGTGTGGTGCTGATGATCTTTGCCACATTAGTCCCAAGCTTGACATGTATCTGATGACTTATATGTTTCCAGGCCAAGTCTAGATGCAAAACCGTAGTGTTTTATAGAGGGAGGAAAATACACACACACACACACACACACACACACACACACACACACACACACGGTATTTTAAGTGAGAGACAAAGGCTTAGTACTATGATGATTCTTTTCCCCATAAAAGTCAAACTGGGTCATTCAATTCAATAAAAAGAAATTTATTATTTTATTTTTCATTCATGTCTAACTCTGTGATCCCACTGGGGGTTTTCTTGGCAAAGATGCTTGAGTGGTTTTCCATTTCCCTTCTTCAGTTCATTTTACAGATGAGGAAACTGAGAAATAGGGCAAAAAGTAACTTATCCAGGGCCACACAGCTAGTAAGAGTCTGAGACTGGATTTTTTTTTTAACTCAGGTCTTCCGAACTCCAAACCTAGAGCTTTATCCACTGTGCCACCTAACTACCCCAGACATTTATTGAGCTCTTACTATATGTTTGTGGCAGGCATTGTGCCAAGCACTGGCGATACAAAGAAATGCAAAAGACAGGCCCTCCTCCCTCTCTCTCTCTCTCTCACACTCTCTCTCTATTTCTCTCTCTCTCTCTCTCTCTCTCCCTCTCTCTCTCTCTCTCTCTCTCTCTCTCTCTCTCTCTCCCTCTCAGCTCACAATCTAACAGGATAGGTTTGGAAAGGATTTAGATGAAAAAATCCAGCCATTTCTATCCAGTGCTTGAATGGGAATCTAGATTGCTTTCAGTTCCAAAAAGCAATCTTTGCCCAGAAAAAACGATTTGCTCACTGTCACTTGACAAGTGCTGCTGATTGAGAGACAGTTTGTACTAGGCAGGAGTGTTTGGCTTGGGGTCAGGGAGACCTGGGTTTGAACCCCATCTCTGACATTCATTCACTTGCTATGTAACTTTGGGTAATTCATCCAACCTTTCTGAGTCTCAGTTTCTTTGTGGGTGAAATCAGCATTGGTTTATCTACTTTCCAGGGTGGTTCTAAGACTCACACTAGCTCACATTTGTAAAATGCTTTGAAACTTTTAACGTGCCATCTAAATGCCAGCTATTGGTGTCCCCAAGCCTTTTCCAGAGGTCAGTTTGGAAATGCTGGGAAAAACTCCTAATGAATCATAATCTCTCCAGAAAAGCAAGAAGAATGCATTAAAAATACCTCTCTTTTTTCCCCCTTGGGCCCTTTGGGTACAGTTCAGGTGCTCATGATTTGAATTCATTGTACACATATTTTTAACGTCTAAAGATGGATTTGTTATTTCACTTTGTCCCCAAGACAGGAAACTCCTGTCTCTAATAGTGAACAGAGAGGGCGGAGAAAGAGCTCTCGGAAATGTTTTCCAATGTTTCTTTCTAAGATCAGCATCCATTCACAAGCCCCAAATCTGCTAGAGAAGTAACATCCAAATCCCTCTGTCTAATATTGCCTGAATTCTTTCTCTGAATAGCAAAGGGAAAAGTTAATTAGCTTAGGAGTGAGTGCCTTTCAGTTGGAGAATTGAACCTGCCAAGAGTTGTCAGCGTAAAGGGCTATTGAGAATTTCATTCTTCCCACCAAGGCCTGTTGAGGTCCTGGTATCCTTGTTCCCTGCACCTCATCAAAGAGAGGGGAACAGTAGCTGCTATTCAGATCATTTCTTGTTTCCAAAGCACAGCCCTTGGCTGGTTTCAATCTGCCCTGCCCTGAAGAACAAACAAAAAACCTAAACAACTGGTTCCAGGCTTTAAATTGTCTGCACATGGAAAGCCATTGTCTTTCAACTGGAGAAGAATCAAGTACATCAAAATCTAATTCAGAATTGGCAGGATTTTGAATTGGGGCTGGGCTTTCATTGACTTTTTGACACTATCTATGGGAGATTAACCCCAAAATTTGAGAGTCTGAACACGATTTTAGAATCATCCTGCCACGTAGTACAATGGAAAGAGGGGTTGTGACTGAAGCCAGAAGACCCAGGTTCAAATTCTGATTCTATTACTAACTGTGTGACTTTGAACAAGTCACTTAACTCTTCTAGGTTCTAGTTTCCTTAAAAATGGTTGAAGTAGCTAGATAATCTCCAAGGTCCCATTATCTCTCAAAAATGGGAAATGTAAAATTACTTAAGTGGTTAAACAATATGCTAATTACAAAGTAATATTCATTAAAGCCGGTCTGAGGGCAAGCCATCCTAGAACCACCTCGGATGGCAAGTCAGAGAAGGGAGTGATTAAGGTGGGCTACAGTGGAGGAGATTGGATTAGAATTAGGCCAACAAACATGGGAGGGATATGTCTAGACTGTAAAAAGAGGCAAAGAGGGTCAAGACTGGAGAGTTCCTGTAAATAAGCCAGCCCTCATGTCCACCCATGCTTCTGGCACCCAGCACTCCTCAGGGTGGTCAGGCATTCCTCACTTTGTAGTCTGGGGATCTCCAGCTGCGGTCAGCTTCACATTCTGCAGGTGCAGCCCTCAGGCTCCCAGCAGGCTGCTGGGGGGTCATGGCTAGTAGGAAAGAGTCTGAACCATTGTGCTTAAGGGGCTGAAAGGCCCAATCAGGCCAGTCAGAGGAGAAAGGGGGAATTCCTGCCAGGTTCTCCCTTTCATTGAAAGCCCAGCAGAAACTGCACCTTTAATTCTGGGAGGCCTGCAGCTGCAATGAGGGGGGAAAATCTCCATCAATAAAAGGCCTTGTGAAATACAACCTAGAGTCACTTGCCTCAAATAGTCCTGTTTAATCATGCTGAATGCCTTCTGGGCATCGAGTGAAATTGCAACAGCTGGTGTCTCCATAGCTGAGCTGCCTGCCGTTCCATCACCAAGCTCTCCGGCCCTCAGCCTAGCTCTCTCCTCTTGTCTGAATTTGCCTGGTTTCTTGCTAGTCAGCTGCCCCAAAGGCTTCCAGCTGAATCATGAACAATGAAATGGGAGCACAAAAGGTGAGTTTTCGCGAGAGAGCATTCTTCTGTCTGCCTTCTCTTAAGACTGTGGCTAAGAAACAAGAGATGAAGCTTTCCCTTTCAGAACGCCTTCACATATCTTTGGTTAGCACATTCTTCTCACTCAATAGAAGTTCATTCACAGTTTGCTTCCTACGTATGTACACTGAGAGACTGTCCATATCTTAGCCTGAGTATGTGACAATGATGAACTAAACCAACTAAACAATGATGAACTAAAACTTCACTTTTTTTGTATCACAGACCCTTTTGGCATTCTACTGAAGCCTAGAGATCCTTTCTTAGAATATTTTTTCAATAATTGAAGAAAGTACTCAATTTCACTTAGAGGTTAGTGAAAATATGTATAATATGTAGTGAAATACATATTACATACAGTAAAATGAAATATATATAGTGAAACACATTACACATGGTGAAATAAAATATACATGGTGAAATATGTGTTACATATGGTGAAATGAAATATATAGTGAAATAGATATTGCATATGGTGAAATAT
>CM053581.1:529877694-529911645 GCA_028627135.1 Pseudochirops cupreus | reverse complement strand
AGATATAGATATAGATATGTTTTTCCATCCAAGGTCGTAGACTCTCTGAAATCCACTCATGAACCTATGGATCCCTGATCAAGAACCCTTAAACTATACTGTCATAGAAATATAGATTTAGAGTTGTAAAGAGCCTTAGAAACAATCTAATTAACCCTCATCCCCTTTTACAGATGAGGGCATTGAAGTGAAGTCAAGATTCAAACTCAAAATTTCTGAATCCAAACCTAATGTTCTTATTGACTGACTGACTGACTGACTGACTGATTGGTGAATCAGCCTATCCAAGTTTAAGGAGGCTCATTACCAGGTTGGTCCAGTAAATATTGTAGCTACAGCAATGTTCAAAGTTTTCCATCTGCATGGGGTGAGGTACTAGGGAGGAAGGAGCTTCTACACTGGGAAGCCATTGATCTTTTAGATAGTGAAGGATCATAAAAAAAACTGTGTGACCTTTACCTGTCTTCTCCAGGGAGAAATTCCTTGGAAATTTCACACACACACACACACACACACACACACACATACACACACACACACACACACACACACACACACACACACACACACACACACACACACCCCTGCAATGCTGTTGTCAGGGACCATTCTTGCCTTCTGGTAGAGATGTCCTTCCTTAGACATGCTTTGAAAAACCTTTGTATTTTCTCAGGTTTAGACCCAAGACTAGGGCTGTATCTTCTATTTATAAGGGGCCATGGTCTCTGAAGAATTAAAGTAAATGGTCATCCAAAGGGCAATAGAGGCATAAGATGGGTTTCTGGAGGCTGCAATACCTTGCCAACCAAGAAATGTGCAAGAGGAGTAGTATAAGCACACCATGAGGGATGATCTGTGATGGGAAATATTGATGAGCCAGGCATTTGCCTGGTCTGACTGCTTCATTCACCTTTGTGGCTCCCTAGTACCTCTAGGAAAAAGATGTTAGCTTCTCTTTTGGGCATTTAAAACCCTTCACAATTAGCTTCCAACCTACCTTTCCAGAACAATCTCACTTTATTCTTTCTAATGCACTCTACATTCTAGCCAAAATGGCCTGCCTCCCATTGACCAGACATTACATTCCTTCTCTTGTCTCCATGCCTTTGAATAGGCTGTGCCCCATTCCTAGAATGTCCTCCTGCCTCATCTTCAACTCTTCAACTTTCCAAGAATGGGGTTTATAGGGTTATGCAAAGGCAAGGAGGAGGGAGAAGGAATATCATGAACAGAAGAGACCATTTGTTGGAATTGATGCTTGGGTGGCATCACCACATCAAGTTTCAACTCAAGTTCCTGCTCCTACAAGGAGCCTTTCCTGATTTCCTTGGTTATTAGGGGTTGTGTCTGCTCCCCCAAGAAAATGATCTCATATCAATTTTGTATGTATTTTGTATTTATCTGTGCACATGTTATACTTCCCCCTTTCCCTTCCTTCCCCATCCTACCTCCCAGTAAGTTACTTGAAGGCAGATAATTCTTTCATTTTTGTCTCTCTATCTACTAAATAAATCCATGTTGAATGGAATGGACTGACATTGAATACATATATTATCAATAAAATTAGAGAAAGGGCCCTAACATGTTGGACAAACCCTCTATGGAAGATTTATGACAGGGAATGGATAAGAATCACAGGAGAGGATATGGGGAGGGTGTGCTATCCAATGTTGAGAGAGTAATCACATAAATTATAGATCTATTCAAATATCCAAAAAATAGGAAGGAGATCATTTTTCTCTTGTGAATTTTCCCCTACAAATAGTTCCATATAGAAACACTGGCAGATCCACTCCATTTTTCAGCTATTGTTGTCTTTCTGCCACCATTGATAAATCCCTTTGGATTTGTTCTCATATCAAGTTTTCTACAAACTTCTTTCTCTTCCCCTAGCTCTTCACTGTTGTGAGGTGATGCTAATTTTTTTTTACCATCATCCTTTGTACTATTTTGAAAATGATGCATTCTAAATAAGAAAATCTTTCACCTTGGCAAGGAAGGAGAACAAATATTGGGTGACTAAAGAAGTTCCTGAGCTCTTTTGGCCACTTTATTATAGTGATTGCTTTATGTTGCTTAAATATCTGTAGAAAATGATGATTCCTAGAATCAATGTCTTTCATCTTCTCCATTTCCCATTTTCAACATCAATAGCTTGTTTGAATTAATAGGTCAGACTGGAGATGTAATAATTGTGTATTATGTTTATCTCGCTTTTATCCTTTCTCCTAATTTGTCATTCTGTTCATTTTACCTTTGCTAAAAAGACACAGACAGCTGATATAAAATAACTCCAATTTGTAATCAGTCATATCTCATCAATCATGACTTGCTCAATTTCATCTTTCTATGATAATTGTTCGGTGCTTGCTCTGTCTGTGATCTTTTGGCTCTCATTTTGAAAAAAAATGTTTATGATATCCACGTGGAAGCTGTTTGAGCATTTGACAAGCCATCGGCCTCTATCATTTCTTAATGTTAAACCATTTTTCCTAACATACTTTTTGTCCTCCTGGTATCCACCTGCATAGTGAAGTTATGGAATATCAACATCTATGTTGACTTAATTTGATTGATCTTGCCAAATGTCTCTCAGAATTTCTTTACTGTCTCATCTTCTGCAACAGATGTTGGTAATGTAAATCATAATTACTAGTCTTTATGTACTCTCATCATGAACACTGCAAGGCAAGATGAACAAGTAGCATTTGAAATGATGATCTCATTGCTTTTGGATACAGGATAAAAACAACTCAACCAAATTCTTTCTTGGCTTTTCTAAAAGCCTGTAAGCCATCCCACAATTCAACTGTACCTTCCTTTCGTCTTTTGGTTTCATTTAGAGCATGCAAGTCAATAGGGATATGACTCATTCATATTACTTAATAAAAAAAGGAATTGAGTACTAGGAAAATTGAGTGACTTGTCCAAAGTCACAGAGCTATTAAGTGTCAGAGGTGGAATGTGACAGAGGGTCTCTTACTTTAATTCCTCCAGTATTGTATCTATTCTGGGTCAATAGTTAAGTTAATGATTCTAGCTAGTCTAAAACCTGTGTGGTTCTTAACTCACTTAGGCTACCTTTCTGCTATCCCTAACAGTTGCTAGTATCCTCTTTTCATGGAGAAATTTCTCTGTAAATATAAAATTTGCTTACATTACGTATTGACTTACATTTTCCTTAAATAAAACATAAGCTTCCTGAGGGCAGGCACTGTTTCATATTTCTCTTTGTATCCCTAGCACTTGGCATAGCACTTGATAAATATGTGTTGAATGAATGAAACAATGAATGAAGGAGTGAGTGAATGAACGAATGTCAAGTGGGTAGTGCTTTCCTTAACTACACAGCTTTGAAAGGTATAGCCCATCAAAGGGATCAATGACATACACAAAAAAGGTAATGAACCTCTGACCAAGAAGGCCCTTCATCACATCAGATGTATGAATCCTCTTTTGTGGACCAATGGCAAAACATAAATGATCTTTGCACAGAAGGAGAAAGCACTGGGGGGAGAAGAGCAGGGGAGAGTTGTGATATGCACTAATGGAGGGAGTTCACCTATTAATGAGATTATGGACCCATTAAATATTGTAATATTACATAGTTCTGAGAACTCATGAAGAGATCTCCCCTGAGGGTGTCAACCTTAACATTTTCCCAATATTATATTTCATTGGACTGCTCAAATATGTCATCTTCTTTAAATGAGCAAATATGTCACAGGTCAGGGAAATCAATTGCATGGCTTTTTTTTAAGTGAAATTTGGAAATACATTTGGTCAATTTAGGCAGGGCCCCAAAATATCCATTGTATAGTAATTGTTCTCCATACATAACAAAAATGGTATCTCATTTGGAGGCTGACCATCTCTCTCCCTTTCTCTCCCTCTCCCTCTCTCTCTCTCTCTCTCTCTCTCTCTCTCTCTCTTTTAGATCTCAGTGGGAATCTTTAATCTAGTGAGGGGGGAAAAAGATGACTTCGATTTTAAGAATTCAGATGTTTCCCTTACATCTCTGGCAAATGACCTTTTATCTGCTCTTATCTGATTTTGGGTTAGTTTCAGCAATGGGAATGCTCAAGATTTTAATTCACTGATTCAGCCAGTCATTATTAAATGTCTCTTGTGGGTCCAGCCCCAGTCAGTATTGGAAGAATAAAATTTGGCATTCAGTGACATCTGGCACTTTGAAACTTTTTCTCCCAATTTGTTTGACTGAGGATGGAGCCAAATGCTCTCAGTTACATTATTTGCATCCTTATCTTTGATTAATTCACTCTTGAGTACCTCTGGGAAGTTTCAGTTTTGATGGCAAAGTGTACTTACAGCACATATTGAGTACCCGGCACATAATAAGACCTCAATATTTGATGATGGTGATAATAAACGTAATAATATATATCACTTAAATTTTTCAGCTCCCTTTATATACATTATTAATTTGAATCTCCAAATAACCCTGTAAGGCAGGTACTATAACTTATTGACTTACCTATCTATACAGCTTATGTCACAGATGGGATTTGACTGGGACTCATTGGCCTCCAGTCCAGCCACCTATCAACTATGCCATTCGGCATTGATAGGTCTGAATCAGCCTAACATGATCTCTCTACTATTTGATGTGAAAAATGCATAGTAGAATGTGCAGGGAAAAATCAGTCCCATTATCCCTCTCCTCAAGTAGTATAAACAGCTAACTAAAATGTTCATAATAACAATGCCAGTAGCTTCTACTTATGCAGCCATTGAAGCTTTACAAAGCACTTGACCTATGTCAAACCCAGGATATAGATTGTGTATGATTCTCTTCATTTTTAATGTGAGAAATTGGCTCAGGGTGGTTGTGACTTGGTCAGGGTCACACAGCCATCCAAGTTTGGCCTTGAACCTTGGCCTCCTCTCTCTACGACCTTTGCTGTTATCACAGTATAATAGTGCTTGTTTAAAACAAAACAAAACTTTGTTTGTGGAATATTTTTGTCATCTGAATTTAGTCCATCACCACACTATCAAGATTGGGAAGTTTCCTTCTTTGGTGGTTTTTTAAACACTCCATTGTTCTATTATCATGTTTAAAAACATGCCCTGCATGAGTAAGACATCATCTGGCTCTAATTTAGCAAATGTCTTTTTCTTCCTTATCTGCATCCCCTATTCTATGGAGCAAGCAGAGCTCTGGAGAGCCTGGGCCTGATTTGCATGCATTTTGGCCATGAAGAGCCCTGAGAGACCTAACATGGAGTGTTGGGTTCCTGCTCATGGAGTCTTATATTTTATTTTTGTTTTTACAGTACTAGATTTCACAGGATAGTTCTCTTAACCTCTTGCAATATCACTGAGGGCTTTCCTCAGTCTGTTCTTTTACTTGAAAGTCTAAGAAGTCATAGGAGGCAGCTAAGTGGCACAGTAGATAGAGCCTGGAATCTGGAAGACCTGAGTTCAAATCTGGCCTCAGACACTTACTAGCTGTCTGACTCTGGGTGAGTCACTCAACCCTGTTTGCCTTAGTTTCCTCATCTGTAAAATGAATTGGAGGAACAAATGGCAAACTACTCCAGTATCTCTGCCAAGGAAACCTCAACTAGGTCATGAAGAGTCAGACATGACTGAAAATGACTGAACAACTGAGGCATAGGGAAGAGGCCTGGAAAACCAAAATCTGTCTCTGAAGGAAAAAAGAAAATCCTAGGCAACACTTGGTTCAGGGGCCACATCCTCCATGGTGCTTTATACACTCCCTTTAGATGATTAATGTATTTAACATAAGGTTCTCCTTAAAGTGGGTGCCCTTGACCCCATCTCCTCAAAGGTCTGCTTGGTTATGGGTGGCCTGTATTATTCCCCAAGTCTATCAGGACAAGCTTTGGGTAAGTCACTCTATCCTGGAAAATCCAAGCCAATCTCTGGCTGGACCCAGATCAAAGGGTGAAACTTAGCACTGTATCTTCAAAGTGCAGGAACGGTAAGCCAAAGGGAAAGTTGATGATGGCATTGATGTTCTAAACCATTCACACTACTTAGAATGTCCTTCAGTGCCCTCTATGTCACTGAGGGATCTGGATTTCTGAAGAGAGACAGAGGCAGACTGATACAGAGAGAGACAGGAGGAAAGGTAGGTAGAAAGATGGAGAGATAGAATGAGCATCTGTTAAATTCCAAGTACTGTGCTAAGAGCTGAAGATATCAATACAACGGTGGAAGACAATATACAGAGGGGTTCTGAAAGGAGGGAGAAGGCAGCCACATAGGGCCATGGGGCAGAGATTATTGCCCCAGAGGCCTAGTTCCTGGCAAGAGAAGGGAAAAGCCCTTCCTGTAATAGCCGTGGGAATCAGGTGTGGAGTCCAAACTTCCCACTGGCTGTTAGAAACTCCTGCCAGCAGAGCTCAGCAACCAATCTGAAGTTTGAGAGAGTAAATTCTTAACCTTTCTGGTGTCATGGGCCCCTTTAGTGGTCTGGCAAAACCTCTGGACCCCTTCTCAAGGTTTAAATGCACAAAATGAAGTATTTAGGATTACAAAGGAGACCAATTATACTCATATACAATTATCAAAATATTTAAAAATAATCCAAGTTCATATATCCCCAGATTAAGAACCACAGTTGAGAGCACGACCCAATACCCTGAAAGTTTAAGTACTTTGTCTCTGGTTACATAGCTCATATGTGGCAGAAACAGGAATTAAAACTAGGTCTTCCTGTTCCAAAGGCCATCCCTGTTACCTACTACTATACATCACACTGCCTTTCAAGATAGACCATATAGGTTATCTCAAAAATCTTAGAGGAGTTTTCTGTTAATAAAAGCTCATAATTGCACTAAGACTCTTGGAACATACTTTTTTTTTACCTGCCCTTTTATTTCTTTCAATAGAGACTTGATTTTTTTCCCAAGTTAGGAAATTGTTTTTATTAGTTTGAAATCCTTAAGTTAAAACTACTTTCCTATCCTTAGTACTTTGATTTTAAAATTAACTTCTTTTGTTCAGTGCAAACTTAAAGCCCCCAAATGGCCACAACATCGGGTTTTTTTGGCCTATAGTAAATCCATTAGTTAATTCTTTGTGAGTTGGATCTTCTAAGCCTGCGGAGTGAATCCTTTCTGGATTCTTCTTATGTCCCATTTCTGGCTAAAACTGCTGATCTCACTGTATCTGAAGCTAAGCAATAGAGTGTTAATCCTACATAATCCATATGCTAGAGATTCTTTCATAAAATAAACGTCCCAGAACACTTTGAGACTCAGCTCTTGTCTACTACTTAGGAAACCTGGGAAAATGTATGCATGGTACATTGCCCTTTCTTCCTCCTTCCCCTCACTCAATAGACTAAATCTAACTTCCCACTTGCTGGCATGCAGTTCATACTCTTGCAAAACCAAGTTTTAATAATAAAAATAAGGATAGCTAATTTTTATAAAGTACTTTCAATATGTTGGGCACTAAGCTAAGTACTTTACAACTATTACCTCATTTGATCCTCACTACAACCCTGAGAGGTAGGTACTATTATTTCCCAATCTTACAAATAAGGAAACTGAATCAAACACAAGTTAACTGACTTACCCAGCTGGTAAATCAAACAGCTACCAAGTGACTGACTCTGGATTTGAACTCAAGTCTTCCTAATTTCAGGCCCTGGCCTCTTTCCACTGCTCCATCTAGCTGGTGTTTTTGTTTCTTCTTTGTGTATCCATTGCATAGCATAGCACCTCTCACATATAGGGATTAATAGATGCTTAAGAGTAAATCTCCTGCTCTCAAAATTACTTTGTATATGTATGCATATACATATATACATATATATATATATATACACACACCTCCCTCTTAAAATTACTTTGTATAACATTTGTGTAAACTTTGCTTTTATTTATCGATATTGTATCCCTTGGGAAGAATGTGAGCACTTTGAGGGCAGGAACTTTTTTTCCCCCTAGAACCTTATGTTACACATAGTAGATGCTTAATAAAGGTTTGTTGGGTTGAATTGAACTCAGTGGCAAAAATGGGCAATCCCTAATGATCTTTAAAATAATTAAAGTCTGTGCTCTAGTTCAGAAGCACCAAATATAGATAGGAGGGAATCCTTCCTCTTGACCAAGAAGAGTACCAGTCTGAGCTATGAGCATGAGTTGAAGGCTTCCTTTGCTGAGGAAGAGTAGTAGACAAGAGCTGAGCCAAGTATAACTTTCAGAAAGAGTTTCTTTTTTTTCATAAACTAGAGAAAACACTTTGTACTTTCATATGCTTTTAAATGTAACAGCCTGGTGGGTAGCCTGGGGGAATTTGAAATGGAGATCAGCATGTTCACTGAATAAAGCTACCTATATGGAAATAGAAAGTTAGAATCACTCCCAGGAAGAGACCTCCAGGATTATCTGACGGTAGGATCATAGTGAGAAGGGGCTGTTAGAGAACATATAGTCCAACCTCTTCATTTTACAGCTGAAGGAACTGAGGCCCAAAAAGGTAAAGGACCTTGCCCAGCATCACATAACTGGTGGCAGCGTAGTCAAGGAAACCTAGATCTCCTGCCTTCCTTTGCTATTTCTCTTATATCACAGATGCAAAATTCTACCTGAAAACACCAGGCAAAGGTACAATAAAATATGTTGGAGATGTGGTTGGAACATGCATCCCAACAGTGAGATGAACTGGTTTCCCCAAAGATAATGCTACTTTCTAGGGGCTGTATGGCTCCAGGGACCATGCCTCTGCCAAACACCTGAGATGAAGCATACCTTTTCATTCTCCTTATATAACCTCATAGACCACATTTGTATTGCAAATTCCATACCTGTTTTGAAGAGGGGAGAAGAGGTAGTAAGGAAGACCTAGTCTCATTTTACACACAACTAATTTTCTAATTCTTATGCTTTAAGTGTCAATGTGATTTTAATCTGGGCCTAAATACCCCTGGTTTAAGTGTTTAACCACTGAGTCGATAAAAGTCCCATAAGGACCAATCTCAAACCATGATTTCAAGGGATTATGGAAAGGTTCTTTGCCTTCCGATTAGCTCTCCTAGATCTTTGGGATGACTGAATACTTCTTATTACATAGTTTTAAAAAATAGCATTTAAAAGGCAAAGTCCTGTAAGAGACACATTGACTTAATCTACCTTGGGGTAAAAAAAATTGCTGATGTCAGATAATTTTTTTTCTAAGAAGAGTTTTTAATGGAGGGAGAAAAGTAGAGAAAATGAAGACAATAGGGCAGAGATAATGGGTAAAGGTGAATGAAGGAAGCTTGAGAGACTACAGGGATTATAAACATAGAGAAAAAACCTAATTCAGTTTTGTCATGGTCTTTATTCTTCAGCGAGAAAGAGACATAACTAGGGTGAGGCAACTGGTCTTTTGATCCAGGATAGAAAATTTGAAGAGTGCTGACAGCACTTTCCTGGGTGTACTTTTTCCCCAGAGAAGCATGTCCTTCATGGTGGTGGCCATCACCAACCTCATTTACTAACTCCACCTCCTCAGGTCTGCTCCAACCCAGCAGCGGGTTCTCTCCTAAAGGGACTGTATTTTCAATAAGGCAAAAATGCCAGACATTCCAGAGTATGTTTCTTTCCTCCCAAGGTTTTACTCTAGGTGATACCTGTTACGCACACACACACATACACACACACACACACACATACACACACACACACACACACACAGAGAGATGAAAAATATTGCTATTTGCTCCTATAGGAAAGTATAATATCACCTCTTAGAAAAAGTATGTATACTTTTCCAGGGCATCAACACCTGAGTGAGAGAAGTTAATGTAATATTCTAGTTAGGATCAGGTTAAAAAAAAATTTAATGCTTTGAAAATGCTCCAGAAATTGGTGCCCCAAATCACTGAAATTGAGTTGCTCAACACAAGTTCCTCTTGTGTCTTCTTTCATGGGTGTCTCATGGAATATACCACACCTGGCTTTTCAAGACCTTTTTCAAAGTATGTCAGACTTTCCCCAGACTTGAGTTTCTTAATTTCCCTTCAACAGAGGTATAGGCTCAAGGTAACCAAACTGGGGTGGTGGGAGGAGGGGAATGTTAACTGTAAAAGTGGGACAGATTTCTTTACACACACACACACACACACACACACACACACACACACACACACACACACACACACTATCTTGATGGAGGCCCTCATCACTTCATGCCTAGACTATAGTTATCCCTTTCTCCTTGGTGAGGTTAGAGCAAGGCAGCCCAGTCAGTGATCATAAAATTTGGGGGCCCTCCCTTCATACCAGAGAAGAAGTCTGAATATTGTCTTTTTCTTTTATGGTGTGTTTACAATACTTCATTGTAAAATCTGGGTTATTATTCAATACTATAGATATATTTTATGCATTTCTGAGTTTCTAAACTTTTTCTGTATCATCTGCCATCCTTTCATATGTGTTCAGCTTCTGGAAAAGTCCCCCCAAATTCCCGTCTAATTTCTCATGTTGACCTGTCGTATATCAAAACAGAAAAGGGGGGAAAGTTGTGATGGGGAAGGGATAGCTGTATTTGCAGTAGCCTGCTGGGTGGTTTCTCTGCCTCATCTCTCTCCCCACCCATCCATCCATCCAATTCACCTGCAGGTCCAGATGTCACCCTCTTGATGTTATTGGTCTAGAATGAACAACAGCAGCATTCAGCTGCCAAAGGCATTTCCTACAGCTCAGGTTGGCCCATGTCACTCCTCTCTACTCAGTAAACTCCAGCATCTCCCTAATAGCTCCTGGATCACAGATAAAATACTTTATCTGATTTTTATAACCCTTCTCACTCCTTCCTACCTCCCTAGTCTTATATTTTACTTCTAATTGCACCTTGTACCACCTATCCACTGGGCTCCTTGCTGTTTCTCAAATATGACACTCTTACCTCCCATCAACCTGTGTGCCTTTTCACTGGTTGTCCCTATGCCTGGAAGACTCTCCCTCCTCCCTTCCAGTACCTGGCTTCCTTTAAAATCGATCTGCCATGGGGTAGGGGGGAGGGTAGAGGAGTGGGGGGGGGATTTGAAATTCAAGAGATTGTGGAACTGAATGTTGTAAACTAAAAGTAAGTAAATTTAAATTTAGAAAAATAAAAAAGAGTAAAAAAATTAATTAAAAGGTAGGAAAAATACTGAGCAAAATGAATATATTGGAAAAGTCTGACTTTCCATGCAATGTTCTGCAAACTAGTCCCTCATTGTGGAAATATGTCTAATGTAATTGTACATGTATAGCTGATACCAGATTGCTTGCTGTCTTGGGAAGGGAGGAGGGAAGGAGAAAAATATTTGGAATTCACGATCTTAAAAAAGTGAATGTTGAAACTATCTTTACATGTAATTGGAAAAAATAAAATACTATTAAGTTGGGGGGGAAAAGAAGATTCAGCTCAAATTCTCCCTTTCCCAGGCCTCCTTACAGCTAGGATCTTCCAAATGGAATTATTTCCCGTTCACACGTTTCTGCCATCATTGTTTGAGTGTTGTCTCCCCTCTTTAGAATGTGAACTCCTTGAGGGCAGGGACTTCATTTTTGCCTGTCTCTCCAGTGTTTAGCATAGAGCCTGGAATCCAGTAAGTTCTTAACAAAATCTTGTAGACTCTCATGTACCCCGGCAACATCATTATTGGCTAAGGCAGTATCGCTTTACAAGCTGGAGATTTGTGTGACCCAGTTCTCAGAGGGTTGGTGCTAATAACAAATTATCAGAACAGGAGGCCTGGGCTAGCTCACCCCTGCTCTTTGCCCAGAGACGATCAGTAACCCTAGCTCTCCAGCTTCTCAGCTTGGCTTCTGTTACTGTGGGAAGAACATGGCCAATGGACAGAGGAAATGAACAGCCGCTGGGTGGTGAGAAAGAGCCACAAGGGCTATGAAACCCACAGTCTGGTGAGGGAGGTTTCCTTGAGATACAAGGTGGATGGACCCCTGTCATCACAAGATCCAAACTGTCCTATAGTAGCTAGGGAAAATGAAATTTGATATTGAAAGTCAATTGTAGGAGGCACAGAACTGCATAGGAGAGGGGAAAGAGTTCTAGTTTAGAGTCATTGTGGTTGGTCAGTCATTTTCAATTGCATCTGACTCTTTGTGACTCCACTATATATTTTCTTGGCAAAGACACTGGAGTGGTTGGCAATTTTCTTCTCCAACTCATTTTACAGATGAGGAAACTGAGGTAAACAGGGTTAAGTGACTTGCCCAGGGTCACACAGCTAGCAATTTGAACTCAGGTCTTCCTGACTCCAGGCCTGGTCCTCTATCCACTGGGCCATCTAGCTGCCCCCTGGAGTCAATGGCCTGGGTTCAAACCCAGCTCAGCCACCTACTAACTATGTGATTCTGGGTAAGTGACTTTCCCTCTCTGGGTTTTAATTCTTTTTTTTTTTTTGCTTTTTGGAGGGGGGAATGCAGGACAGTTGGGGTTAAGTGACTTGCCCAAGGTCACATGGGTAGTAAGTGTTAAGTGTCTGAGGTCGGATTTGAACTCAGGTCCTCCTGACTCCAGGACCGGTGCTCTATTCACTGTGCCACCTAGCCACCCCAACTGGGTTTTAATTCTTCATCAATAAAATGAGTAATTGGGATGAATGCCCTCTAAGGTCCCTTTTCCTTCTAAATCTTTGATACTAGGAGCCTATAAACCTAATAAAATTGAATCAAAACAACATATACAACATTGACTATAGTTACCTGTTTTTTAAATTATTCCAATAAAATGGGTATAAGTACACAGAAGAAAATCATGGGAAGGGCACAAAATAGATGATGAGACATTAATGTTATCATTTCATTAAAGTTTATAATACCCCAGTGGTCAACGATCTCCTAGACAGAAGTACTCCTTCCACCAGTGCTAATTACAACCCAGCCATATCCATTCATTGTGTATGACTCTAGATCATGTTCTCCGTCAGTCCGAAAATAATCACCTGAGTGTCACAGTAGATAAACACTGGTCCTACAGTCAGGGAGACCTGAGTTAAAATCTGACCTCAGACACTTACAAGCAGCGTGACCCTGGGCAAGTCACTTAACTTCTGTGTGCCTTAGTTTCTTTATCTGTACAATGGGGATAATAATAGCACCTACCTCCCAGGGTTGTAGTGAAGATCAAATGAGATAATCTTTGTAAAACACTTAGCACAGTGCCTAGCACATGATAAGTGCCATGGAAATATTAACTGTTATTACTGGTGATTTATTCTACCCATAAATTCACCAGTAGTCCATCCTGTGAAAAATGGCCATGGTTAATGGTCACAAAGGATAGCACCCACCTCCCAGGGTTGTGAAGTCCAAATGAGATAATGTCTGTAAAGAAAAGTTTCATATAAATATTAATATTATTAGTGTATTTTCCCCTTTGTCAACAAAGAAACAGTTTGAGGTTTATAATTTTATCTGCCATCTCATTTTATCCCTCATTTGTTTGACTTTTTTTCAGTTGATGGTTATTAAATTTGTAATAAAAAAAAGGAGAATGTCTTTTCTTTTAAAGGAAGAAAACTCCGTTTGAAAGGCCAAAGTGGTTAGGCTTCTCTTCAAGCTATAATTGTCTTCACTTGTCCTGGCCTCTGCTTAGTGAGAACTCATAACTTCTACTAGCAGCTGTCTTTTATTCCCCAAGGGGAAGAAGGTTGAAACATTTCCCACCCTTATTTGGTGGGGCCTTAGGCTTGTCAGGGCTGTCTTTTGTCAGATGACTTTGTCTTCACCAGCCCTCTGAAAGGGGTGTCCAGATAGCCCTCTACTCTCGTTGCTTTTGAACTTGGGAGAATCATTATTGGAACAGTTAATGGTTAAATACTCAGAGAGCTAGGCTCTGTAAATATCAGCAGAAGGAGATGCCTGGTTTGGAATAGACAATTTGATTTCACCAATCCTTATTTTAAGTCCTCTTCATCAGAAGACTCCTGGCAGTGTGAAAATGATCCTGGGTTCTCAGAGGCTGCCCCAGCAGTACACAAGTCTAGCAAGTCCAACCAAAAGAAAAAGGGTTAAAGCAGAGGTTCTTAACCTTCTGTAGGTTCTAAACCTCCCTTTGGTGGTCTGGTAAAACCTATGGATGGCTCCTTTCTCAGAATAGTTTTTGAATGTGTAAAATAACATAGAATCACCAAGGAAACAAATTATCTTGAAATACAATTATTGGGGCAGCTAGATGGCACAGTGAATAGAGTACTGGCCCTGGAATCAGGAGGACTTGAGTTCAAATTCGACCTCAGACACTTAACACTCACTAGCTGTGTGACCTTGGGCAAATTACTTAACCCCAATTGCCCTGCCTTTCGCCCTCCAAAAAGCAAAAGAAAAAGAAAAAGAGAAAGAAAGAAATATAGTTATCAATTTAAAAATACAACAAGTTTATGGACTCCAGGTTAAGAACCCCTATTTAAAGGATGGGGAAGCCAATATGAACTAGCCCAGCTATGTGGGAAAAGGTGAGTCAGCTGCACATGGGTTATTTTAGCCATAGTAACTCACAAAGATCATTTACCTAGATCAGTGTTTCTCAAAGTGGAGGAGTCCCCAAGACCCTTTCAGGGGGTCTGTGAGATTAAAATGGTTTTCATAATAGCACCAACACCTAATATGGTAAAGATTAATAAAAACCTTAATGTGTAAAGTACTTTGTACCTATAAATGTGAACTGTTGTCATCATTACAGGCACTTCCAAAAGGAAAGGACCATTATATGAGTCCTTTTTCATAAATCGAAGAATTCTTTCCCACTGTAAATAATTATTGCCTAAATTATCTATTTCGTAAATTGAGATATGTCTATAGTAGATCAGGTTTACTTAAAATGGGTCTTTCGGAAGGAAAAATTGAAACTGATCACTGTGTGATCCTACTGACCACGTTTAACCAGGAAAAGAATGAGAAAATGTTCCTCCTTCCATTCTTTGGAAGGCAGGGGATAATGGGGGTGAAATATTAAATGTATTGTCAGACACAATTGATGGAATGATTGATTTGATTGAGCTAATTTTTCTTTTGCCATTATTGCAAGGGATGCCTGACTAGGTGGAGGAGAAGCCATATATTTGGAAATAAAAGTGATTAAAAATACAGAAGATATCAATAAAAATAAGCTTTAAAAAAAGAGGTATTTTCTTGCAGTTATAGACTAACATTTCATTTCATGCTTAAGGAGAAATTAGATTTTGGAACCAAGGATCAGCTTTGTTTGTCCTAAGGTAATAGATGGAACCTTAGATGTGATCTATTCTACACCCTTCATTTTAGGCTAATGTATTTAAGGTCCAGAGAAGAAAAATGATTTCTCCAGGGTCCTACCTTAATAAGTGACTGAAAATGTTGAACTCAAATGTCCAGGCTCCAAATTTAGTGTTCCCTCCACAAGGCTAATTTTAAAATGTGACCAGAATAAAAGCTAACCTCCCCCCATCACTAACATACACACACACACACACACACACACACACACACACACACACATTTTAGTAACTGAAATACAGGCCAAAATCAAATAAAAGAAAATTGGTCAACATCAAACCATTTTAAAGCAAATTTTAAGTAATTTATTTGTTAATTTTGCCTTTCCTTCTATATGCACTACTTAGTTGTTTTGTCCTTGTTTAATAATTTCTCAGCCACGTCCAACTCTTTGTGACCCAACTTGAGATTTTCTTGGCAAAGATGCAGGAGCAGTTTGCCGTTTCCCTTCTCCAGCTCATTTTGCAGATGAGGAAACTGAGGCAAACAGAGTTAAGTGACTTGCCCAGGGTCACACAGCTAGTAAGTATCTGAGGCTGTTGAACTCCTGAAGATGAGTCTCCCTGATGTTCTAAGCACTATGTCACCTAGCTGCCCTCCCACTGCTAAATAGTCACTTAATAAATATCACTTAATAAATACTAGTTGACTGACTGAAAGCCAACTGGCAATCAGCCTAACTTTGGCAATTTTTCAGCAAATGTCCACTTAAGGAATTAAACTCAATTATTTAGAAAACTCACTCAAAAGTATTCCTTTTTTTGATCATTCAATTCAACAAGCACTTATGTGTCTGCCAGGCACCATGTGAGTTTCTGGGGCTACAGAGACAATTAGAAAAGCAGCTCTGTTCTCAAGGCTTCAATGGTGGAAAAGTCGCCGTTTAGAGCCCACTGAGCTGTACTCCCTGGCCCCCTCCCTTTTCACTTTCTACTTCTAATGCCGGGAAGTTGTCAAACATCCCTGTCCAAGAGAAGTTCTCTTCCGAACCTGGGAATATAGTCTTCATGTTGCTTTCAGTTGCATATAACTTCAAAAGAAATACTTGTACTTCCTGTGAGATGGCAGGGTGACTAATCAGATGCCCTTCCTAGCTAAGCACAACGAAAAATGTTGGCAGGAGAAACATTCGAAACAAAGAAAAAGAGCAGCAGCAACAAGCCAGGCAAGATCAGCTTTAAAAAGGATGAACTAACCAAGTAAAAAAATAAATAAATAAAATAACAACACGCCAAGCTCCAATGAACGAATATTACAACAGCTTCCCCTGAAAGCTAGAGAAAACATTGGCCTGGGTAGAAACCCTGACATTACCAAGCAAGCGTAAGTGAAGGAACACAAGCTACTTTAAATGGAAAAAAATGAAGAATTCATGACTGGAAAAAAAATAGGCTGTAATCTTTGTTCTTGATGCTTCCCATGTACATAGTAAAGATTTGCCGCAATAGAACAAAAGATGGGAAGCCTAAGGAGAGGACTGTATGGTGGTAATGGAATCAAAGGATCTGGGTTTGAATCCTAGCTCTACCACTTATTACCTTGAATAAGTCATTTACTCTCCTTAGTCCTCAATTTCCTCATCGGTAAAATGGAAGGGTTGGGCATGATTTCTAAGGCTCCATATAGCTCTCATTCTGTGAACCTGAAAAAAAAAAAAGATCCACAACGTTAAAAGAAACATTGGTCCAGAGGTAGAAAAAAATGATCCAGCTAGAATAGAGTTCGATGACAGCCTACCTGCCATTAAAAGGCAGATCAAAGAAATGGAAGATGGCAATGGGGAAATTATAATTGGGAAAAGTATTGGGAAAAGTCTGAACTGAAGGACCACCTCTACTTGGACACTGAGGAAGCTGCTAAGAAGTTTTTTCAAGAGCATAGAAAGAAAAAAGCCCCTATGTTTTTAAACTCACCAATTTTTTTTTTAATTTCCAAGAAAAGGACAGGATTTTACCAACAGCCAGGAAAAATCAAGAGACAGTATTTAAATATGGAGGGAAGTACAAGGAATTCACTTTCAGAATCTGAGGAAGAGGAGGCCTTGGGGGAATTATATATGCACATAACCAAAGCTATAACTAAGACAGAACAAGTGAGACTTGGATGAATTTAGAGGACTCCCAATTGGTTCCACAGGCTTTGGATGAGTAGTTGGGGTCTTCTTGGTGATATGAAAGGAGAAAATGATGACTAATACTCCATGATCTGCTCTTCTGGAGGTGGATGTCAGAGCTAGGAATGTTCTCTTGCCTCAGGCTATCTGAACTCCATCACTCGGCAACCCTCGCTAAAGCTAAGACAATAGGAGTTCAATAGGGATGGAAATATTGGTAGGTGGTACCCCAGTCTTTAACCTTGCCACTAGAAATATGCTGGGAGGCTTGACTCAGGGTTGGGGTATGTTAGTGGGAGATGGGAAGGTTTGGAGTTGACAGACCTTTGAGAGGTGAGAGCTACTTGGACTAGAGGATCAAAGGAAGATGGTGGGTGAACGGGGACCAGAAGACTTGCAGTTTGGTGCTGCCTGTCTCAGTGGGAAGGGTTGGGACAAGAGAGGACATTTGATCAGAAGTAGGAGTAGTTGCCAAAGTCTTTTTCTCCAGCATCTGGATCTCACTGTGGCCTCTCTAGGACCTAGTAAGCAAGAATAATCATTCAAAATAGGAAGCCATCATCCTATCTGTGTCTTTTTTTTCCTATAGCCAAATTCCTAGAAAAACTCATCTACCATAGTTTCCTATAGAATCCTCTTTTTTCTGTTTCACATACATGGAAATGTTCATGTATGTGTTTACTAAGTTCAGAATTTAAAAAAAAAAAGGAAAAGGAAAAAGTCATCTATATTCCTTCCCTCTATCTACAATCATGCTCATTCTTACTGCTTCCTTGCAAACACCTCCTCCCTATATATCTTAAGTATCAACTCCTGTTTGTTTTCGTTTTTGTTTTTTGCTGTCATTTCTGGAGTAAAATCATTCTCTTTGGCAGAGAAAACAGAAGAAAAGTGAAAATCCAACCTTCTGCTTCCTCTGTATTGTCACTGATCTTTATCCCAACTCATCTTTGATTGTCAACTTATTTTCTCCCAATATTGCTTATGTACCTAGCAAACAGGCAAAAATGTACTAAGTTTTTTCTGTGTACCAGGGACTATGATAAGTGCTGGAGGTACCAAGAAGAAGCAAAAATAGTACCTGCCCTCAAGAAGCTTATTTTATTTGATCCGGACCAAAAACTCTGTGAGATAAGTAACAAACCCATTTCACAGATGAGGAAACTGCCTCAGAGAAGCTATGTAACCTTGGAGAGGTTATATAACAGGAGTGATAGATTATATTCTTTCAACTAAAGTTTACATCTTTTATATTTAAGGATTTCTTTTATGGTGGAGGAAAGAAATAACTACCCTATACCTGAACATCTCTGAATGCTTAGCATTCTTTTTAGAAGGGACACTACGGATCCCTTTTATAGAGAACCTAGAGATTTTTCTTCACTAGGGGCATATTGAGCAAGAGTGGGAGGTGAGGGGCAGCTAGGTGGCACAGCGAATAGAGCATGGGCCCTGGAGTCAGGAGGACCTGAGTTCAAATCCAGCCTCAGCCACTTGACACACTTACTAGCTGTGTGACCTTGGGCAAGTCACTTAACCCCAATTGCCTTGCCTTCCCCCTTCCAAAAAAAAAAGTGGGAGGTGAACTTGTTCCCTTTCATTAAATTCTAGGATCTTCAAGCTTTTCTCAAAGCCAGGAAAACCCGGGTTCTAGTCTGAGACATTTGTGAAACCCCAAACAGGGTTTTCTTAGTGGAAAGGGTCACTCTCCCTGCTCCCAGGCAGATGATAGATCTTTATAGTTAAATGACTGAACCATAGTTACTTAACTAGTAAATACCAAATGTAGGATTTAAATGGAGATTTCTCTGACTCCAGAACCAACTTTTTCTCTATAACACTAGGCTACCTCACTAAGAGATGAATTAGAGAAACATGATAACTGTTTTCAATTATTTTTAAGGTTTATCATATAGAAGAGGAAAAAACATATTCTTTTTGGCCCCAGAGGGCAGACTTGGAATCAGTAGATAGATGTTTAAGTGAGGTAAATATAAGGAAATGTAAAGGAAAAATAGTTGTAACTGTCAGAACTAATAGTGAAACGATCTGCCTTGGGAGGTAATGGAATCCCCATTTCTTAAAGTCTTCAAACAAAATAACTGGAAAAATAATCATTTACTTAGCTATTATTGTAACAACTAACCTTCACATAGCACTTAGAGGTTTGCAAGCCACTTTACAAACATTAAATCATCTGATAGTTGGAAGACCACTTTTTAGGGTGTAGTCAAGGGGATTCACATCTCAGGGTTGAACTTTGTGACTTCTGAGGTCCTTTCCAGTTCCAGGATTCTATATTCATCTCCTTTGACCCAGGAAGGGAAATGTGCCCCAAGGGAAAAGCTTTAAAGGCGAGGGGGAAAAAATAATTTGTAAAAAGTTCCTCAGAGCAGCCCATGACATAACTGTTTTCAATTATCTTTAAGGTTTTTCATGTGGAAGAGAAAAGACTTTTCCTTGGCCCCAGAGAGTGAACTTAGGAGCTGTGAATGGATGTTTTAGTGAGGTAGATGTAAGGAAACAAGGAAAAAGATTGCAACCATTAGAGCTGGCTAGAGAAGAACTAGAAAAATGCTTCATAGTCTAACTCACATTTCTATAGCTTATTAAGGTTTGCAAGTGTTTTTCACAAAATAAGCTTTTGAATTAGCTTATCCCCATTTTGAGGAAGAGAAAACTGAGACTCAGAGAAAAGGTTAAGTGACTTGCCTAGGGTAACATAGGTAGTAAGTGTCTGAGGCCTGATTTGAACTGGCGTTTGCCTAACTCCAGGTCCAACACCATCTACGAGGCCACCTAGTTGTACAATACTTAATTACTTTTCATTATATATACTAGATACCATATCAAACAGAAAACAATCAAATTCCATTTCATTAAACCTATTCTAGAATTCAAATTTTGGGAGGTTTATACATACTCTTCCCATTCCCCTCCCACCCATACTTTTTTCATTCTGAGATTTTTCCTATAACAAGCAAGCAAAAATTGTGTACCTTCCAAAATATGACAGGGGATGGAGGGTAGGGCAAAGCATATCCTGTCTTCCCTCCTTTTTGTAGAGAGCATGTATGTGTGTGTGTCTAGTGGGGGGATACAGGTGTGGAATGTTGCATGCACTTTCAGACTCTCGGTTTTGCTTAACATATTTTGTTACAGGAGAGTTCTTGAGGGGTAAATGCAACCCAGGAATGTCTATACTGTTAAAGGAAAACACATCGATAAAACTTTTTTAAAGTGCTTCATAATCCCTTTTTTAAAAAGGCACACACAAGACAGAATACAAATGTAGGAAAGGGTCTATTTTTCCCAGTGTTCCTTTCAAAGGAATTATTTGGGCCTTGATAACAGGCAGGGGGCACAGAACTCCTTCAACATTTGGTGCTCCCATTGGATCAGATTACAGTTAACCCAAAGAATATTTCTATGGTAACAACAGAGATCCTTAAGACAAAAGGGAATTCTCTGCCAAGTACAGTAGAAGGAAACCGAAGGGAGAGTGAAAACAAAATGTCAGAGAGGGCCTCGTGTGCCTCTGAAACCCACAGAAGATTATCCCTCCTATCAGTGGAGAGAAGCATGTTAAATGAAAATGCCCCTGAGCCCAAGATGGGAAATTAATCTCCCTGGGAATTAAAGTTCTGTTAACTGGTTTGGAGTGTTCCTCACTGAAAATGCCCAGATTCTGAACTCTGACCAATTGATTCCATGTTGCTTCTGCTTATCTTAGAGAAAGCAGTTTTTACCCAAACTCATCTCCCTTTGAACAGCGAGTGGTTCCTGTGAGGAGGTAACCTTGGCTCATCTCGGGCTCTTCTCACTTGCTGGCAACTTCCTTCCTTATTTACCCCCTGGGAGTTCATGGGACATTTCCATGTCTAGTCCAGGAAAGCATTGGGCCATCATACCACGTGATGGATGCATCCCTTGCCTTGTTTTTTTATGTTGTTTTTTAATTATTTTTCTTTCCCCATCCTCGTTCAGAAACAAAAATAAACAACAGACATTGACGACCCCATCCCCTCCTCCTGAACACTACGGAGCTGTCCCGACAAGTCACATTCTGTTCTGCCATCCTGTTTACATATCACCAAGAAATGTAAGCAGTCTGTCCCTCCCTGCCAGGGCCCGCCTTGCCTACTGCCACCCAAGTTGGAGAGTGTGCTCTAGGCCTCGTGCTTCTCAGGAAGAGCCAAGGGAAGTGAGGTTGGCTTCTGAGAAGTTTTCAGGGTAGTCTCAGAGTCCCAGTCCCTTCAAAAACTTTGTGGCAACACGGGAGTGGAAGGAATACGGAACAGGAGGAGAGCATCCAAATCAGTCAGAGGACACAAGCTGGAATCCTGCTTCTGTTATTGTCTTTGTGACCTCAGGCAGATCATTTAAACTCTAGCTAATTTGGAAGGTAAGGGAGCTGGAGGCAGCTAGGTGGTATAGTGGATAAAGCACCAGCCTTGAAGTCAGAAGGACCTGATTTCAGATCTGGTCCTCAGACTCTTGATACTCACTAGTTGTGTGACCCTGGGTGAGTCACTTAACTTTTATTGCAGGAAGGAAGGAAGGAAGGAGAGAAAGGAGAGAAGGAAAGAAGAAGGAAAAGAAGAAAGGAGGAAAGAAAGAAGGAAAGGAAGGAGGAAAGAAGAAAGAAGGAAAGAAGGAAGAAGGAAAGAAAGAAGGAAGGAAGGAAAGAAGAAAGAAGAAAAGAAAGAAAGAGAAAGAAGGAAGGAAGGAAAGAAGAAAGAAGGAAAGAAGGAAGAAGGAAAGAAGAAAGAAGGAAAGAAAGAAAGAGAGAAAGTCAGACTAGATACTCACTGAAATCCCTTCTGACTCTGAGTCTCTGACCTGTCGAGGGGATGCTGCTAAATATTTAACAACCATTCTATGAAAAGCATGACAGATATTTAAGCTTAATTCACTTTATTAACATTTTCTCCATCATTTTCTTAGGTCTAGACAGCCAACAAACAATATATTGAACCCTGATTTGTAGCGTTGGCAGAGTGCAGAGGTGCGAGGGCCCACACTGTGGAAAGCCCCAGTACCCCCTGCTTAGGACCTAAAAAAGCAAATTCCATCCCCAACAACGACAACCTGCCCCCGCGCATTTGTTTCTACAAATTCCCCTAAACTGCGGTGTAGATTGTTGTTGTTGTCCATTCATGTCTGACTCTTCCAGACCCCTTTTGGGGTTTTCTTGGCAAAGATACTGGAGGGGGAGGGGTTTGCCATTTCCTTCTCCAGCTCATTTTACAGATGAGGAAACTGAGGCAAATGGGGTTAAGTGACTTGTTCAGGGTCACACAGCTAGTAAGTGTCTGGGGCCAGATTTGAACTCAGGAAGGTAAGTATTTCTGACTCTAGACCCAGCATTCTATCCACTGAGCCATCTAGTTGCCCATGCATGTATATACACATATAAATATAGGTATGTATGTGTATGTGGATGTGTATATATATATATGTGTATGTGTATATATATGTGTATGTATATGTATATATATGTATATGTATATGTATATGTATATGTATATGTATATGTATATGTATATGTATATGTATATGTATATGTATATGTATATATCTCAGAGGGACAGCATTAGCATTAAAGGAGACCAGGAAAGTTCTCTTACAGAAAGTGATATCTGAACAAGACTTGAAGAAGTCCAGGGGGCAGAAAAGAGGAGGGAGGACATTCCAGGCTTGGGGAGTAGCCATCAAAAGGTCCCAGAGTCAGGAGATGTATGCTTGTTGATAGAGCAGAGGGATGATTTAAGGAGAGCAGGGTCCTGAAAGTGGGGGCCGGAGGCAGCTTGGGATGTCTAATGTTGCCACAGGCCATTCCCTGTCTAGACATTAGACCTGCTTCCTGGGGTTCCTTTGTGCCATCATTAGCTTTGGCCATTTTGAGGGATGCCATTTCTTGGTGAACTTTAGCTCTGGTTCCAATGGTATGGGTCTTTAGTTACCTCCTTGCACAAAGAGCTTTGGAATAAAGGCCTGATCACAGGGCTTCTCTCTGGACGCCGCGTCCCAGAAAAGTTAAAGTTTTTCACTCATTTTTTTTTACAGACTAACTCCCAGCAAGGGAGAGACTTGGAAAAGTTTAGTCCACTCTGAAGTAGTGCCAGAGAGATGAGAATTTATTGAAAAGATAAATTTACAGAAAATTCTAAGACCTCCTGAGGAGGTTGCACGGCCTCCCTCAGTGATCCTTCCTAATGTTTAACAACCTTGCCTCTCAGGAAACATGTCCTTATGTTTGATCTCAAGTCTTTAGGCCACAATTTCTAGTCTCTTCAAAGGAGAATGAGAAGAGTTTATAGGTGGAGAAGAGTTAGTAAATCACACCTTAATTTCTTTAAATTGAAAAATCCCAAACCCAGAGGCTCTCCCAACAAAACAGGGTAGGCAAATCCCTCTAGAGATGAAGTAGTCCTCCTTGACTGCCTAGAAAAATTGCCAGACAGACCATCAAGAAAATGCTAGATTCCCCAGGGGCTGAGTCTAACACCATTCAGTTCAATTCGTTTAAGTTCAATAAATATTTATTAATCCTCTATTACATGCATGGTACTAGAGATCCAAACAGTGCCTGCCCCTAAACTGCTCACTTTCTACTAGAGGTAGGGGAATACACAACATATACAAAGATAAATTAATGCAAAATACATATAATGTATGCATGAAGTAATTTCAGTGGGAAGGAGAGCAGAGCTAGCTGGGAAAATCAGGAAAGACTTCAGCTTGGAAGTGCCAGCTGAGCTGAGCCTTGCAGGAGGCTCTTTAAGAGGAGATGAGGAAAGAGAGTTCTTCAGACATGGCAGGTATCTTGGGCAAAGCAATCTAGGCAAGTTTGCCAGCTGTCCCAGAAGGTAAAGAATTTAGCATTTTCTAATCTTCTAATCATATTTGTAACTCTCCTCTGTTAGCCAGTCGGTTAATAAGGATTTATTAAGTACCTACAATGTGTCAAGTACTATGCTAAGGCTGGGGATAGAGAGAAAAACAAAAGACAGATCTGAGACTCAAGGAGCTCGCATTCTAATGCAAACGACTATTAACAAACATGACATTAAAAGGATAAATAAGAAATTATCCACAGAAGAAAGGCAGTAGGATTAAGAGGGATTGGGAAAGACTGCCTAGAGAAGGTGGGATTTTGGATGGGACTTGAAGGAAGTCAGGAGGGAGAGATGAGGGGGCAGAGCATCCCAGACTCAGGAGACTGCCAGGGAAAATACTCAGAGGGTCTTGTTCATGGAATGGCCAGGAGGCCAGTGTCACTGGATCAAAGAGTAGGGTTGTTGTTTGTCCTTTTTCAAAGATGACTGATGGCATCATAGGTTGATGTCATGACTTGTGTGTGCATTAGATTTAATCAAGACAGAGTATAATGTAAAGGAAGATTAGAAAAGTAAGTTAGGTTATGAAGAGCTTTGAATGCCAAACAGAACATTTTTTGTTTAGTCCTGGAGGGCCTGGGGAACTACTGGAGTTTATTAAGGAGAGGTGTGATATAGTTGGACCTGGTCTTTAGGAAAATCACTTTGTTGACTGGGTGGTGCAGTGGATAGAGTGCTGGGCTTGGAATCAGTTCAAATGTGACCTCCAATGCTCCCTATATGTGTGACTTTGTGGGAGTCACTTAAATCTCTGTCTCAAGCTTCCTCATCTGTAAAATAGGGATAATAATTGTACCTACTTCCCAGGGTTGTTGTGAGGGTCAAATGAGATAATAATGTAAAGTGCTTAGCATAGTGCCCAGCACATAGTAAACCCTATATAAATATTAGCTCTTATTATTGCCTGAATGGAGGATGGTCTAGACTCTGGTTCTCAACCTTCCTAATGCCACGACCCTTTAATACAGTTCCTCATGTTGCGGTGACCCTCAACCATAAAATTATTTTTGTTTCTACTTCATAACTGTAATTTTGCTACTATTATGAATTGTAATGTAAATATCTGATATGCAGAATGTAGTTAAATTGAACATAACCCACAGGTTGAGAATCACTGAGTGAGGAACTGCCTCTGAGCCTTTCTGACCTTCAGGAAGCTCAAAGAATCATGGTTCACAACAAGAAGTATTTATTAAGCCCCTACTGTGTGTTGGTGACAGTGGCCATATGAAGACTTGAAAAGTTTATGTCCCAGTGGGGGTATTAGGTTGTTATTATTGCTTGTCCTCCGTTCTCAAAGAGGACCGGGACTTCAAGGAGGTGATGCTATGACATGCAAGTGAATTGGATTTAAGTGAGGAAGGCTTGTACAAAGTCACCAGCCTCACTTTCTCTTCCTGAGACATCTGGGTCCAGATATAGAGCAGGATGACTGGAGATGACCTTAGGGATACAAGGTACATGAATCTGAAAGGATAACAATTCAAGGCGTGAAAAACAGTGAGTCAAGTCAACAAGCATTTATTAAGTACCTATTATGTCCCAGGCACTGGGCCTCAGTTTCCTCATCTGTAAAGTGAGGGGTTGCACTAGATAGCCTCTGGGGTCCATTTTAGCTTCTGAGGCCTTTGGTTCTATGGTCTTCTTCAAGCCAATAATAAAACAGTTATCACAAAAGAGTACGTGGTTGATCTCAGAGCCAATGGTAGAGACAGGATTATAGGAATTCAGAGGAAGGAGAGAGTGAGCTTCTAATTGGGCTGCTGGTTAGAGTGCTGAGTTTATTTAAGATGTTAACTTATGAGATTAACTCCAATATCCAGAACTAAATGCTTCTTTTATTTTTCCCCCTTTTATTCCTAGCCTCTTCTGTATGTTGAGAAAGCCGAGAAGCTTCCCAACCGGGAGACACTTAAGGAAGGTTGCTCTTTGGGGTTCAGCCCAGACTGACTTCCAACAGGGAGCAAGATGACAGCTCAAATGAGGAGCTAATTTTTTAAAGTAACATTTCTTCTTGGTTTATAGAAACCAAGTCTGGGTTGGCGCCCTTGTTACAGCAGGAGGCAAGAAAAAACAAGATTCTGATGCCGTCTCCTTTTCTTTCATAGACTCGCTTCCGTAACCAGGAGTCAGCCTCTTAAATTCTCTGGCTCTCCATTTAATCCAAGCAGATCATGAGTCAACAGCTGAGTTGTTAAAGTGAGAGTAACCCTGGAGTATACAGACCAGGAGAACAACCACCATTTAGGGTCTTTGTAAAATAATCCTCCGGCCATAAAAGGGTGTTAGGTCACAGTTCACAAATGAGATGCCAATTGTCTGGAGCCCTGGAGCCCCAGTACCATTTGTAGCAAGATGGCTCAATCTGGAGTCAAAGGACCAGGGTTCTACTGTACTACTACCTGAGTGACCTTGGGCAAGTTTCTGATCCTCCTTGGGCCTCAGTTTCCTTACCTGAAAAAGGAGGGGTTTGGCTAACTGGTCTCAGAGGTTCCTTCTGGCTCTCTAGGACTTGCTTCCTATGGTCCCTTTTCCTTTCACCTATCTCCTAGGGCAGCCATTTAATGGGGGTCTCTGCCTATCCCAGATGGCATTCAAAGGTAGGGATTTGAAGGAGCTTTGCACCTCCTTCACATAATAGTTGTCTGAGGACCTCAGGGATTGTGTTTTTTTAATTTATTTTATGTTCATTTCCACATAGTACCACCACTCCCCTTCATGTCTACTTGACTCCCTTGCTGTGGTCAGCAATCACTCCCATACACTGGAAAGACAACTGGACCTACAGTCAGAGAACCTAGGTTTGAGTCCTAACTCTGCCACTAACTACTTTTGTGAACTAGTTGCTTAACTAATCTGGGCCTCAGTTTCCTCAAATGTAAAAGGAGGGAGTTGGATTAGATCAGGAATTCTTAAACTGGGATCAATAGATTTCAGGGGGTCCATGAACTTGGATGGGAAAAAAAAATACATCTATTCATTAATCTCTAACTGAAATGTAGCATTTCCTTTTATTATGAATGTAGAATGCAGACAAGAAACATTATTCTGAGAAATCCATGGATTTCACACAAAATGGTTAAGAACCCCCGGACTAGATGGCCTCTGAAATTTCTTCAAGTTCTAGATTCATGACCCTATGATCTCTAAGTTCTAGGTTCATTTAATTTCTAAATACTCTGATCTTAATTCATACCTGGCTACTTATATAATTTCCCACCCTGGTTACTTTCTTAAAAGAGAGTCTTAAGTAAGTCTTCAAAGATGGTAGAAATAAGAATTTTTTTTTAACTTTTCCATCAAACAATCCTTGCTCTTGTATTTATTATTTTTAATGCTGTCACCAATGATTGCAAATCTCCTCTTACTTCAAGAATGGGTTTTCCTTGAGGCAAGACTTGTAATAAATTATATACTTGGCAGTTTTTAAAATGATCTTTTAAATTATGGTTTTGTTACTGAAAAATGCAGAATATGTCCTAGGGTCTGATAGTTCTGTCCTGTCATGTTTTTGTTTCACATTTGAATGTCACACCTTTCTCACAGCTGAGGCAAGGCTGAACCCAGATCCTTTACAGCAGCACTTCTCAACCTGTGGGTTATGTTCAATTTGTAACAATGAAAATACTTCCTGCATATCATATATTTACATTACGATTCATAACAGTAGCAAAATTACAGTTACGAAGTAGCAATGACAATAATTTTATGGTTGGGGGCCACCACAACACGAGGAACTGTATTAAAGGGTCGCGGCATTAGGAAGGTTGAGAACCACTGATTTATAGAATAAGATTCCCCATCAAAGGAGAACAGAGAGTAGTTTCAGAATTAGAAAAGTGGACTCAAAATTCAGCCATTTCTATTCAAGTTATTTCTCCATTGACTGAACTGTGACTCTTATCACACACTTTTAGAACTGGAAGTGAGAAAGTTTAACAACCATCTTATTTACCTATTACATTTGGATCCCAGAGAAGGTAAGCTACTTGTTCAAAGTTCCTTAGCTAGTTAGTGACAGAGCTAAGATGAGAATCCAGATCTCCTGCTTTCTACTTACTCAGCTAATATTCATAACATCTTCATTTCCTCATTTCTCATTGAGAAAAAAGGGGAGATATTAATATTTGTCATCTCTTTACCTTACAGAATTATGCTTTTATTAGTTTTCAAATGAGAAATAAAAGATATTGATTTGTTCTTATCCCCAAAACTACAATTATTATCTGTTAGGAATATAGTTCATAGTTGCAGAGAAACCTGGGAAGACTTGTGTGAACTGATGCAGAGTAAAGTGAGATGAACCAGGAGAACTATTTCTATAGTAGTAACATTGTAAAATCAAACAACTTTGAAAGAATAAAGAGCTCTGATCAATGCAATGACCAACTATGATTACAGAGGAGTGACTATGAAGTGTTCTACCCCCCTATTAACAGATGACTCACACATCAAAACAAGACTTTTGAAAAAATAAGATCAATGTGGGAATTTTTTTCACGTTATGATATCTGTTACAAAGATTTTGTTTTCCTTGTTTCCTTTTTCATCTTGTTCCTCCCATGAGACAGAGAGCTCAAGACCAGGAGCTTTTTTTTTTTTTTGCTGTTGTATTTCTTTGTACCTCCGGGGCTTCACGCTAGAACACAGTACATGCTTAATAAATGCTTGTTGACTTGACTTTCAACTGAGGAGAGAAAAGAAGGGGAAGAGAAAATCAATGATTGTTAATTGAAAAAATAATAAAATACATATGATGAAAAGCTCAAATTATAAATCAAGCTTTGAATTCAAAGTAAGGTCTAGACTAGCTAAGGAAAGGCAGAATTGTGCCATGAAAAGAATAGTGTCTCTAAAGACTCTACAGGACCTGGGTTCAAATCCTCCTTCTGACAGCTGTATAACCTTACATCTCTAGGCCTCAGTTTCCTTTTCTGTGAAAAGTTGGACTAGATGCAGTCTGAGGTCACTTTACATCAAGGATTCTTACCTTGGGTGTCCATGAATTTGTCTTTTAAAAAATGTTTTCATAACTGTATTTCATTATAATTGATTTTCTTTGCCAACCCACATATTTTATTTAGTGCATTTAAAAACCTTATTCTAAGATGGGGTCCACTGGCTTCACCAGACTATCCAAGGGGTCCATGAGATTAAAAAGAAAAAAAGGTCAGGATTCTTGTCTAGTTCTGAGATGTTCTGAATACAGAGCCTGGTACTTAGTATTTGGTAAATGCTCGATCATCTATCTTAGATTTTTTTGTGCCCTGGATGACTTTCCTATGAAAAATGCTGTTTTAATAAATAGAAAGAGCTGATTATGTTTTGCTTTCAGTCACCCTGGAGAAAGGGGGAATTTTTTCATTCAAATAAGTCATTAAATCTAGACAAAGAGAATTTTGTTAGAAAAGTTAGCAGAGACCCAACTCGGTCTTGTAGGTGCCTCCCAGCCTGCTTCCATCAGAGAGGACGTGCTGTGAAATAGCCACACAGTGGGGCTGTGCTTGGCACTGCTTTCCCTGCTCAGGAAAATCCAAGGCCACAGGAAGCATGAGGCCATGGAGGACCAAGGACACAGGAATCCTTAAACAAAGCCCTATAATTTACTGGAAATTTAAAATGTGCTTGAGAAAACCACCTATCAGAAGCCTCTGGTATGCTTTTATTAGTTTGCAAATCCCTTAAGCTGGTTTGTGACCCTGAGACCACCATTCTTTAACTTGCTGGAGAACAGACAAGTTCTTCTGGGACAGCCAGCATATAGAGCTCTATCTTTGCCTAAACTTCCTGATGTCTTCGGGGTGGTCACTTTATCTTTAGGGGTTTCAGTTTCCTCATCTATAAAATGAAAGGGTTGGAATGAGCCAAGGAGGAAGATCCAGCACTATGAGTCATCAGACACTCACAGTTTAGGGGAATGGAGTCTATGTGCCCAGTGATTAGAAAGTCATTATTTGGGCCAGAAAGAGAGAAGCCTTTGGAACAACAGGGTACTGTACCATCCAAGATGGGGTTTGAGAGGATAAGCATTATCAAGCCAGAGTTCACACCGCAACTAAATTCAAGGGGTTACGGAGAATTCAAAGCAATGGTCTCAAGCCAGAGACATCAGTACCGAGTAGATCAGGAAGGCATGAACACAGCTAACCATACAGTGGGATTCTCTGGCTCAAGAAGCTTCAGTGACTCCCCATTGTTTCTAGGATTAAGGGAAGGGGAAGGGAATGAACATTTATATTGCATCTATTAAGTGACAGACACTGTGTGTTAAATGCTTTTTTTCTTTCTTTTTCTATAAATTTTTTTAATAAATTTTGCTTTTTATAAATATTATTTCATTTGCTAAATTACAAAATTACAAAAAAACTTTGGATTAAATCCAAACTCCTTCATTTGGAGTAGCCCTTCTTAATCTGGTTCCAACCAGGCTTTCTGCACTGCTTTCTCTCTTTATATATTCTGTATTCTCATCAAACTAGCTTAGTGTTCCATCCCTCATCTCTGAATCTTTGCAGCACTCCCTATTTCTGGAACACTTTTTCTTCTACACTTTTATTAGAATCTCAAATTTCCTTTAGCTCAGTTAAATGCCACTGACAACATGAGGTCTTTCCTCAGTTGTTAGACTCCCTAAATTCCTGAGTGAGTTATTCATTCATTCATTTATTTAAAATTTACTTATCTAGCTATTGTCCCCTCTAGAAAGCTAGCTCCTTGAGAGAAGGGATTATTTATTTTTTGTCTTCATATCTCACAGTTCCTAAAACAACCCCTGACATACAGCGGCACTTAGAGTTTGTTGACTGATCAAATGATGGGAACAGTAGGTAGACTGAGTGAAATGAGTCTGCTGTCTCAGGCTACTGCGTCTGAAGCTGTCTTCTTTCAAAAGGGTGCAACAGCCATATCCACTCCTTGTTTGCCTACCCCAGCATGGCAGCTCTGAGATTCATCCCTCATTCAATAATCAGTTAACAAGCATTTTTAAAAACACTTAACCAAAAGGGAGATGTTAGCTACAGAGAAAAGAAGACAGTTCCAGGAGTCTAGGAGAAGTCAAAAGGCATTAGTTCAAGTTATGACATTTGAGAACAGGGAAGCTAACCACACTCGTTAAACATGGGGAAGAACTGATTTTATAAATACACAGTGGGAAAATATCCAGTGATCACGGCAGATCCAATGTAGAAACAATACTTAGAGCCAGAGACTGAAGGTTCAATCCCAGTCCTTTTACTTACTACGTGGTGACCTTGAGCAGATCAGTTAAACCTTTCTCTGACCTCGACTTCCCTCACGTGGGTCGGACTGGCTCAGGGGTTAAATCTTCTCTTGTGTCCTGACTCCTTTGATTGTCTGGTTCAGCCTATGGACCCCTTCTCAGAATAATATTTTTCAATGCATAAAATATATAGGATTGCAAAGGAAACCAATTATATTGAAAGACACTGATCAAAATTCAAAACACCAAGTTCACAGACCCCCTGGACTAGAAAATTGCCGAGTATTCTTCTTGCTCAAAATCCTACAGTCCTATCAGAGCTGGTGATTATAGCTCAGAAATGCCATGCTACTTTTTTAAGAAAAGTTCAATACTCTGGGCTAGAGAAAAATTATCGGAAAAAGAAGGTAAGACTATATGTGATAAGGAGGCAACACCGAGTTGTAAGCTACACACCTAGAAAGTGTTTGTTTAGTCCTTTCAGCTGTCTGACTTTTCACGATGCCATTTATGCGAAGATACTGGAGTGGTTTGCCATTGTTTTTCTCCAGCTCATTTTACAGGTAAGGAAACTGAGGCAAAGAGGGATAAGTGACTTACCCAGGGTCACACAGCTAGGAAGTGTCTGAGGCTGGATTTGAACTCAGTAAAATGAATCTTCCTGACTCCAGGCCCAATGCACTATTCACTTATACCGTCTAGCTGCCCTTCTAGAAAGTGTACACAAATTAAAAAGAATGTATACGCCTTCAGGGCAGGAGCTGTTTCATTTCAGCCTTGGTATCCCCGGTACCTAGAAGCATTTTTGTCATATAATATATATTTAATAAATGATTGATTGATGAAGTCACCAATCTAGATATTTTCCTGGAAAATTTTGTATGAATCAGATTTTTGTAAATCTAAGATTGAACTTCAGAAATATTTGGCTTTCGTTTCTGTTCCTTAAATTGTCAGCGACTCCCAATGCTTGAACGTCAGGTTCCTTTTGCCTCCTCATCTCTCTGTCTGTCAAGGCCTAATCTATAAAACAGTCTTAAATTATATGGGGTTAGCTCTTAGTATTTTCATCTGTCCTTGTATAAATGCTGTTTGATTCGGTAAGGCTCCACTAATCCTCTTTGGAAGTGGGCCCAAGGTAAGTGCTAAGTCAATAATTTGCTTTGTAAGAATTAAAGCTGAGCTTGGCCTCTGCTAGGTGGAAAGGTGACCTTGAGTTATCGAAGGCTATGATGGTGAGCACAAGCCCTGCTGGGGCAGAGGTAGCTAATGTGTATGTTATGTGAGAGCCAGCCCAGCTAAATCTGGAGAAGTTCCTCACCTGATTGGCCTCAGGCTGATACATGTTTTCAACCACTGAAAGAAACCTCAAAAGCCACCAGGTTCTATAATCATTCCCAAAGCTTAGCCATGAATAATCTGGTGTCAGTTTGCAGGGAGGTCTCCTGCACGTGACAACAAAAATAAAAATAGCCATTGCTAACACTTGTATAATTTCTTAGGGTTTGCAAAGCTCTTTCTGTTTATTATTTCATTTGATCCTCACAACAGCCCTGTGATCTATTATTATATTCCTTTTACAGATGAGGAAACTGAGGCTGAGATCCGTTAACTGAGATTCCCAGGAACACACAGCGGATAAGCGTCTGAGAGTTTAGGAGGCATGTTGAACAAATCTGCAAACTGATAAGAAACTGGGGCTGCCTAGCATGATGAAAAACACAATCAGAATCAAAATCAAAAACTGGAAAGGCTCAACTTTAGCCTGTCAGCGTTCCAGATGCTGGAATAATGGGCCCATGATATGCAAGAGGCTTCTTGACCCAGTGGAAAGAGAGTGGGACAAAAATTCAGAAAGGCCTGAATTCAATCCCATCTCTGATACATTCTAGGTGCGTGACCCTAGACAAGTCCTTTAACTTTTCATTACTCCCAGACAACTCTCTACAACTACCAAGGGTATTGGGAGGAGAAGTTTACTAATTAGTTCTTTATATCAGTATAATTATAGATTCAGATAAATTATATATAAATATATACCTATAATATATATAAATTAAATAATAATTAAGGATATTGATATAACATAATATATTCTTAATATAATTAATGTGATATTTTATGTTAACATAATATACGATGAACATATATAATTATATATACTAGATACATGTTGCACAAATTATACTACAAAAATATAATTTGCTGTTGTTATTCAGTCTTTTCAGTTGTATCCAACTCTTCATGACCTCATTTGGAGTTTTCTTGGCAAAGATACGATACTGATTTGTCATTTCCTACTCCAGCTCATTTTACAGATGAGGAAACTGAGGCAAACAAGGTGAAGTGACTTGCCCAGGGTCATAAAAACTAGCAAGTGTCTGAGACCACATTGGAACTCAGATCTTCCTGACTCTAGCCACTATGCCACCTAGCTGCCCCCATATAAATATAGTAATATATATT
>CM053581.1:529828339-529877594 GCA_028627135.1 Pseudochirops cupreus | reverse complement strand
CATATACTACAAATTATAATATATGTAATGTATGTGGTTCTGTGGTTTCACTGATGTAAGAAACTCCTAATAAGGAAGCTTCTACATAATAAATATACACATATAATCATACAAATCTACATATATAATTATATGTTTTTCTTTTTAATATACATATATTTTTCCCCAATTGCTGTTAAAACAATTTTTAACATTTGTTTTTAAGTTTTGAGTTCTGAATTCTATATAGATAAATATTATATGTATATATATCTGGACCTGTGAATACATATTTTATATATACATGTGTATGTATATATACACACATACACACAGAGGAAACTATAATATGTCAACAAGCATTTACTAAACTTTTAACAAGTGCCAGGCACTATTCTAGGTACTGGGAATACAAAGAAAGGGAAAAAAAACTAGTCCATGCCCTCAAGGAGCTCACAGTCTAACAGAGGAAACAGCACGCAAGCCACTATGTCCAAATAAGAAGCAAACAGTATAAATTGGACGTAATCTCAGGCGCTGGTAATTGATATTGGACTGGAGTAAAGAAGGCCTGGAGGACAGAAAGAAGCAGGAAAGAAATCTTAGTTCTCAGCAGCACCCTAAAGTGTCACCAGAACTGGCTAGAGGGGTGGTTTGGTTGTTACGGGAATTACTTCCAAGTCTTGAAGGGTTTTCTGTCTATCTTCTTCGGGCAATCACTGCTCTGTCAGCACCTTTCCTCAAAGTCCACCACATGTCAGAGTAAGACAAAGGGACCAACAACTGACTGGCCTTTAGCAGGGCAGGGTGAGGCCAAAGATCTGCCCTAGTTCTAGTTCAAGATTTGTGTTGTTGGAGCAGAATTATCACAAGGGTTTGGGTTCTGTTTCTTCTTCTCCAAGCCATGCTACCTGGGGTCTCGTAGCAGGATAGGTCCTGGTAAATGGCCTGGGCCGTGAGATTTAGGTTGACTTTTCTAAGGTTGGCTTCAACTGCATCCTCCCCACTTCCTGTTAAAGTCTGTAAGAGCAGTGCTGATTGACAGTCAACCTCAGTATCCAGGGGAAAAGGTAGGAGGAGACCCACCAGTAGGACTTCCCTTATCCTACCCTGGGAAAGACCTTAACTTAAAAAGGTCAAGACCTCCCACTGCATCTGAGACCATCTCCAGTCGTCCTGATCTATATCTTACCACTGGACCCAGATGGCTTGGGAGGAAAAAGTGAGGCTGGTGACTTTGCACTTAAATCCAATTCACTGGCAAGTCACCTTCCTGATACCATGGTCCTCTCTGAGAATAAAGGATGAACAACAACCCAATAAGTCACAGAAAGTATTGGATGCATGGAGGTATGTGAAAAACACTCAAGGATCCAACAGCCCAGCTGGTCAGGGGAAGAAGGTGAAGTTCCTTCTTTCATTGCTGGAAAGCAAAGGATAGACCCATCTCTGAGCACTCCCCTCTCTTCTACCTTGGAATTTCTTTTCAAAGAACTTTCTACTGAAGCATGGGTATCTGACCTCTTTGGAGGGGCTACAGGATATATGTCAAAGGGTCATGATTAGGAGCCTCTCCCTTCTCTTGTGGCCTGATGTCACAATTTACTCTAACCCCCTTGACTTTGTGTGAATGTATGCCTTCTTCCATGTGACTTATATACCAATGTCTTAGGATTGTATTCCTAACTGCTGATATGTGCTATCTGAATCGTTGTGATTTTATGTACTAAAACATAAGGGGCAGCTAGGTGGTGCAGTGAATAGAGCACTGGCCCTGGAGTCAGGAGGACCTGAGTTCGATTCTGACCTTGACACTTAACTAGCTGTGTGACTTTGGGCAATCACTTAGCCCCAATTGCCTTGCCTTCCCCCCTCCAAAAAAACAAAAAGCCATAGACTAGCCTAGTGGAGACAGGGTTGGACTTGGAATCAGGAAGACCAGATATTCAAATCCTGCCTCAGAAACTTACTAGTCCTATGACTAGAAATAGACCTGTCATTTCATTGGTAAACAGAATTTCTGGTTCCCTCAGATCCACACTTTCTTTGGCACTTATAATCCTAGATGATTGCCTAGAGCATGGAAAGACTGAATGACTTGCCTAGGGTCACATAGTTAGTATCAGTTCTTCCTGGCTTACTATCTACTACCCCAAACTTCTTCCCCTGACTATGTGATCCTGGGAAAAACCACTTAACTTCTCAGAACCTCAGTTTCCACATCTGTACAATGGGAATAACACTTTCTGTATCACCAACCCCACAGAGTGTTTGAGAAGTTCAAATGAGACAGTATATGTATATAAAGCATTTTGAAAATTTTAATGTGTTATATAGTGTCCCAAAATGCAATTTTAATGCAATTTTAAACTATTAAAACAAAAGTTTTGGTTGGTTTATAAGTTATTAAAACTTAAACTTCACTATGATATTTGGGATACCTTGCATTTCAATGATTTCGTAGCACAGTGCTTGGTACATGATTTATATTTAATAAACGCTTATTGTATTGTATTATGGATATGGATATGTTCATCCATAAGTTGGTCAATGTGTGTGTTTCTCTGAGGTTATGGTATGTGACTACATTTGGTGGTTCCTAGAAGGAAAGAGAGAGAACAGAAAGAGTACGTTAATTTGTCAATAAGACAGAGCCAGAAGTAAGCTACGAGTTTTTATTGGAAGCCATGAGGGGTGGGCCGTGGGCCATCCCTCTGAAGTTCTTTGGCCTCTCCCGCATTTTATGTCTCACCCTGCTTTCTTCTCAGTGTTTGTTAACAAGCATGTAGCAGAAGCAAAATCTTCTTTCAAGGCATCCTCCAAGCTAATTGGAAATTTCTCCAATGATGAATCCTTTAGCTGCCGGCTGAAGCTGAAACTCTTCCCAGGAAGACACTCTGGTCAGTAGGTACTTATGGTATAAGCCCATGCTCTCTCCACTGACCTTTACTAGGGTTAGTGTCACAGCTTGGCATGTGTTAGGATATTACAAAGCACAAAGAAATGGTTCTGTATAGTCCAGGCAATAATGTAATTTGTGGTGTTTTCAAAAGAGGAGCTGTATATTTGAAAAATCAGAAAAGGCATGCCTAGCAAGTCAGGATTCGATTAGTGTGACTAATTTATTTCCATGGAGTGGTCACCTGATTGGAATTCATACTGCATATTTCCATTGGGCTGGAACCAATGGTTCATTTTACATAATTATAACTTCAGTTAGTGCAAATTCAATTACATGTGACCTTTTCATGGGATACATTGTTCTCACCAATCTTCATGCCATTATTTGTTTTTCTACTATATCAAGTACAGAATTATCCATCTTGGAACTTTGAGGAAGGAAAAGGATGAGTAAAGATGGCCGCATCTTCAGTTTATACCTACCAGTACCTTGTGCCCCCTAGAGACAGTACTTTGTCCTCACTCAAGCTGTAGTAGAATCTTGTAGAAATAAATGAATACTCTAACTCCAGCAATAATTACCAATTTTGTCACGCAGCATGAAGACAACCCTGAAATCATTTTTGTAATAATAATAATAAAATATCTAATTTAAACAAATTAAATTGAGGGTATTGCTATAGTGGCTCACAGTTGGGTGTTATTGATGATGTATACAATCTTCTAGCATCCTATTTTAACTAATTATTCTTGCCAATTAGGTGTTGAGCTCAGTTGCTTTAAAAAGACTGTTAAATATTTTAATTTCACAGCCTCTAAATTTTGGTGTCCTAGGACAAAGTTTCTATTGCCTCGCCCTAGTTATAACTCTCATTCTAAGATTAGGTCTCTTGCATATACAGCCTCTTCCCTATCCGATCTGCCTTGCACACAGAAATCAAACTGTTATTTCTAAAGCAGAGTTCTGACCACATCACTTCTCTGATTAGAAACCTCCAGCGTTCTCCATTTTCTCGATGATAAAATATAAACTCCTTTGTTTGGCACTTAAAGTTCTTTACAATATGGCTCCGGACTACCATTTCAGGCAGATTACACATTATTGCCTCTCACATACTCTCCATACAACATTTCCCATGCACATTTCATCTCTCCCCTCCAAGCCTTTGCACAAGCTGTGTCCTTTGTCTAGAATGCTCTCCCGCCTCACTTTTGTCCCTTGGAAGTCCTATCTCCCATAAAGGCTCAGCACAATTTAAACAATGTTTCCTGAGTGCTTGACCTCCCTACCAAAATACTTTGTGTTTTTTTTTTTAATAATTTTGACTTTTCTATGTACACGTTGATTCCTGTTAGTAGAATACAAGCTCTTTAAAAGAGGCAATTATTTCATGTTTGTGTTTGCATTCCTGGGGCAAAGGATGGTGCCTGGTACATGGCAGATATTTAGTAAACATTTACTGAATTGAATTAATTTACTAAATTCAGATCAGAAATTACTGTGTAAAGAACATGAAAGGGGTGTGGATGTCCCAGCTGCATATCCTAGCTCATGCAATCACTCTACTAATGGGATGGACATGCTTTTAAAAAACAGATTTCTCCTTCCTTCTGCATACCTGTTAGCATCCAGAACAGTTTATGTGTTCAAGCCTTCCTCGGAGGTTAATGTTAGGACGCATCAGTCAAAAAAAGAAGGATACCAACAGCTGGGGCCTGCCAGAGTTTGCCATGGAATCACTGAATCCCAGAGTGGGAAGGGAGAACAGAGGCACCTAGCCCTACCTGACCTTGGGCAGAAACCTGCCCTATAGCGTCACTGAGAAGTGTCACCCAGGGCTCAAAGACCTCCAGTTACAGGACACTCATTACCTGCCATGGCTGCTTGTTCCATTTGGGTGCAATGTCATTTGGAAGGCTTTGGGGGGGGGTGGGCTTTTTTAACCCCAAATTGAGTCCTGGCAGGTTGATTCTACAGTACCAATTCAGCCAAGAGCTTAGGTGCTTATTAACACAATACTTAAAAGCACATTCAAACATTTGTTAGTGAAAGTGGGGCTCAGAAATTATTCCTGAGATGTCTGGAATTATTTATGGAAATTCCAGGAAGCCTAGAAGCTTGCAGAATTGAGAGAAACTACGGTTCTGTCTTCTGTATTGGAATAATGCCAAGGGAACCCTGTAGTGAATCTTATAAATGTTATAAATAATAACTGAGGCCACAAATCTAATCTATCCTTGTTGAAGCCAGCAAGGATTGCTTGAGGGAAGGGAGGGATCTCTGGCCCCTTTACTTGGGGTCTTATAGCATGTTTCAACTTTCCCATTCTCTCTCTTTCCAGATGTGTGCCTAATACTCACAGGGGATATTCCCTCCTGGCTGTTGCTTAGCTTTTCAATCTTTCTTATGGATCGGAAGGGTGGGAGATGGTCAGTATTTTTCTGAACTACTTACTGGCTCAAATTTTTAGTTTGGGGAGAGTGTAGGAAATGGGCTAGGCTAGTGGATGTTTGGGTTACCAACCCAGACCTTCAGCTCCCAGTCCTGACCATTTGACTTTCCATTCTCCACACACACAGTTTTCCCTTTAAGTTCATTTTGGTTTGCTTGCCTTTCCAGTCCTGAGGTTGCTTCCAGGCCCACAAATCTACTTTCTTGAGATAACCAACAAAGGACTAGGAAAGATGGGGAGAGAGGAGAATGAAAGATGGATTTCCCCAGGAGGAGAGGTCAGAATTTGCCCTTGGTGAAAAAAATCATATTATATAGGTGATGAGTGTTCCATTTGGCTCATGTCAAATAGATGAATTTTCCCATTTTTCTACCACAAACTTCTATATCTAAACATGAGGTCTATGTTGTCAGCATTCAGAGCAAAAGAAATGCATGATCATGAATAAATAAACAGAGAAAGTAGGACAAAAACAGTGAGAGGTTCTGAATGTATTAGAATCTGAAACACCAGTATCTCAAAAGTGCTAAGAAAGAGAAATCATATCCTTTTACCTGACCAGTCTGGTTTTTGTTTGTAAAGCTGATTTTCAGCATCCCAGTAAGAAAAGACTTTCACCAGCCCACAGGAGGCTATTAAAACTTTATTTTAAAAGGTCCAGGGCTATGTATGATTAAAAATACCTTGAAGCTGTTTTTCCAGGTAGCCCTAGTAATAACTCCCACCCCTACCTCCACCTGCACCCCCACCCCCCAAAAAATGGCAATGCACAGGTTGGAAGGAAAATGCAGCTGGTCATAGATTTTGTTTTGTGAAAAGAGGCCACTCCTTAAAGCAATTATGCTTCTTGTATTAGACTCAGAACTCTTGGCTAGGAAAAATCAGATTCAATATTTAATAAAAATAATTTGATCTCATAGCTTGGGTCAGAAAACTGATCATCTCTTTTCTAGGAACAGCTGGAAGGGACAGGTGACGAAGATTACAATGGTGTAGGCCTAGAATTAAAGGATCCTCAGACACCACCTAATCCAACCCCCTCGCTTTTCAGATGAATGAACAGAGGCCCAGAGAGGTGGGTGAAGTGACTAGCTCAAATTCCCATGGGTAGGAAAATGTACAAGGAAGCCCAGTGAACTTGGAACCCAGAATGGTCCTAGTTTGCAGTGAAAGGGCTAAGTAAGGCTTGTCTGAACCAAATCTGCTCACTCATCTTTAATCCAGCTTGTGGTAATTCACTGACCTTGTCTATCTGCCCAGGCTGATAGCCATCAATTGTCTAGCCGACCATCACTGATACCATCAATTATAACCTAGAAACCGGCTCCATCTCATTTGCTAATTCAATGTTTATTAACGTGATCCCACAAGTGGTTGGACCTGGTATATCTGAATATCCTTGACAGTCATATGATCTCCTAGTTTTTCAGCCTTTCATACATTGTATCAACCTGACTGTATTTAAAGAACCTCAGGTTCAGGAACTCTGCCCTGGAGAGCGCTCATGTAAAGTTGTTTTGTGGAAATTTACACAGCACGGTAAATAAAGGACTGAGAGGCTTCTCAATGGAATACTCATCATCAGGAAGACCTGGCTTTGGGTTCCTCAGATGCTGTGCTTTAGTTCCCATTGGAAGAGTGACTGAGAAAATCACTTAACCTCTCAGTGTCCCAGACAATTCTCTGAACCCCTCTTTTTTGTTTCAGAGAAGCTACTGCAGAGGAAGTTTTTCACCAGGAGCTCCCTACGATGCACAGTGAAATTATAGGTCCTGCCTAAATGAAGAATGAATGAACAAATGAATTAAGTGAATAGACAAATAAATGAAACTAGAAGCTTAAATTTTTCTTGCCCAGGAGCTTCCTGCAACAATGAAATCACAATGAAATCTCTGTCCCCATGAGGCTTAGAAAAAATTTATTCATCATGTCCAAGATTCCATTGTCCAAGAAGAGAATTATATTACTTAGAGAACTGAAATCATTCTTACCCTTCAAAAACTATTTTCTCCCTGATTCATTCCCCAATTCCCCAAACTAGAAGCAATCATACAATGTCCTTAGATCTTTCATAGCACTTTAAGATGTCACCATTCTGATAATTGTATTATGTTCATTTGTATACATACATAATATATTCTAATTTATTGTAAGCTTATCAAAGGTTAGGATTCTATCTTGGCTCATTTTTATATTCCCAGGTCCTTATTCACTACCCAACATATGGACTACAATGCAATTGAATTCAACAAGCATTTATTAAGCACCTACTGTGTTCAGGGCATCACATTAGGGTGGCAAAAACAGAAACAAAATAGTCCCTGAACTCAAGGAATTTATCTTCTACCAGTTTAATGAATGTTAGCATCTAATAAATAGTAAGTATGGGGTTCTTAGATTTTAGGGAGTCTATGTACTTAAGTGGGGTGGGGGAGACATTTATTTTCACTTACCTCCCCTTGAAATTTAGCATTTCTTTCCATTTTGAATTAAAAATAAAATTCTTCTAGACAGGGATCCAGTTTACCAGTTCAGACTTCAAGTATACGTTAGCCTTCGTAATTCTGTCTGTTCTTCCCACAAATTAATAGTAATAGGAATTACCAGATCACTAATGGGGTTCACAACACAATAAAGATGGACTCCTTTGATAGGTAATTCATTTAAACCTGGATCTTAGAAATTATTTACAGCTAGGTTCCTATTACTGCAAACGATAAATCCCGTGAAGTGGTTTCATTCAAATCTACATTGCATGTTTCTGCTAAGCTAACCAATGATCATATTTTGCATAATTATAACTTTGAATCTTGTGAATTCAAATACATGCAACCACTTCACAGAATTCATCATTCACCCTAATCAGGAATGGCTAGGTCAACTCCCTTATTTTATAGAGGAAGTGCCTGAGTTGAAGAGAGGTTAAATTATTGAAATGAGTGGAATAATTAGGCTACAGAGATTTTATCCTAAATGATAATTACCTTGATTCACTCTTTTGGCAGACTTGACCTTATTTGTCCCAGTCACCATATCTATCACAATTCGGAAATTCCCAGGAGACATATCCTAAGGGAGCTCTGGTCAGGGTGATGCTCATGCTGTGTTCTCCCTGAACTGCTGCACACTTGAAAGTCTGAATCCCAAGGGACCTCTTACTAGACTAGAACATGAAACCAATAACTCTGTTATGGCCACAGTAGGTCAGTAGGGCAATAGCTTTTCCAGAGTGGGAAACAAAGACATATAACATCTGGGGCTCTGAAAATGACATGATACAAGCTATATGCCTGGTTTTTCTTCTGACTCAGGTGAGGTCAAGTCAGCACAACCCCAAAAATATATTGAACACCTACTGTGTGCAGAGTTGACTTCTAATGTAGACGTGTCTCTTTGTAATCAGCAAATGTGCAGAGTTGGCTTCTAATGTAGAAGTGTCTCTGTGTAATCAGCATATTATGTCTTGTTCACAGTCGAATTGGCTTATTTGGCAATATACAGACAGCCTACCTCTTGGGTGCAGAGACGCCAGTTTTGTAGGAAGAACAAACAGAATTACAAAGGTTAACCTATGTTTGGTGACTTAGTAAGAACTGGGGACAAAAGAAAGGCTTTCTAGACCTGTCAACCACAGTGAAGTTATAAGTGAGTTAAAGATATTTTTAAGTCTTGTTTTGATTATCCAGTATTGATACTGAGCATGAGTTATAATCAGTGTAATGCCCTTTTCATCTAGAGGTAGAGATACTTGGAAAAAGCAAATAAATATTTCTGAAAAATGCTCTTCAGATGGCTTCCTTACAGTATTTATCACATTCACCAAGACATTTTATAGTGTTGAGTTCAGTCAGGGCAATCTTATTCTTTGTTTTCCCTGGGCATTGTAGTTATTGAAGGATGGAAGCTTAGCAACTGATGTTGCCCATCATATATAAACCCCCAGGAAATGACCCCAGAATCAAGGTCCTTTCTGGGTCACCTACTTATACCCAAAGTTCAAGAGCCCCCACCAATTGTGGTTTTTTTGTTGTTGTTTTCTACTTGTTATAAGCCAACTCTAAAGGCCATGCTCATTCAAAGCAAAATAGATGTGATGGAATAGTGTAACAAATTAAGTAACTAGACAAGATGTCCTCTCTCCCTACAAGGCTACTCTTTCCTACAGGTTCCCCACAACCACACAAAAGATATGTAGTCAAGGAACACGTATAAAGGTGAGCTCATGTAGGGGACAGCAGCTCAACACCACTGATGTTTGAGCTATCAATGTACTCAGAGATTGTCATAGAACTGTCTCTTCACTGGGTCCTGCTTCTCTGCTCTCCACTGGATATTGTGTTGTCCCTGGTGTAAGCCTCCACTAGTCTCTACTATTTACTGAGCTTCCCTTTGGCTACCATCTACTGATATCCATTTTTTCATCCTCTTGGGATCATCTACTGAGTCTTTGCTACCATCTGCTATGGTATAATATCTAGGAAGCCTCTTACTCATAAGGAAAAGCTAAACTTCTCAGTAATCCATATAGCCTAAGGTTATGACAGCTGCTCAAAGTCAGGTAACCAGCAAAAGCTAGCAGATACCCATAAACTACTCTTCTTTTGCTATATATCTGTTGTAGTTACTCAAAGTCCCCAGCCCCAGTCAGCTCTCTGACTCAGGATCATAACATTTCTCTAAATTTTCTTCAAATTCCTGATTGTCAATATATGTTCCCTCAAATCATCTAACAAAACTGCAAAAGGAACTAAGTAGGGCTGGATCAAGAAGGTGCCCTACTCCCAGTCTAGCAAAGTGCCTTAAACATAATTGGTATTTAATAAATTTTTTGGTGAACTGAATTGCCACCCAAATTAACCTACAAGCAGGAATAGAGGAGGTAGGCAGTAGTTGTAGCATTTACTTCCTCCATCTTAGAGCTTTTGTTTTGCAATCTTGTTTTCATTTTGTGTACCTGCCAGCAACATAATCGCTGGTGGTTGTTTAATAATTCACTAGTTTCCTTAGGGAAGAAATGAGATTTATGTACATTTCTCATTTTAGCAACCCTAAGTTCAAATCAATTAAACAAGTTATCCATTGGGAGACTGAATTTATTGGATTAAAAGACTTGCTCAGGGATGTGGCCAGGTCCTTTTCAAAGGTGGGGGGGCACCCCCTTAATGTTCTGAATGTCAATATCTAGACCTCTTACATTATGTGAATATCAATGCAGCATGAAAACTGTCCATCAGTTATGCCTTGCTCTTGCTACATGAGAGACCCACTTTCAATTCATTTTCTATTGTCCCAGTCAGTAAACACTGTATCAGGCACTGTAAAGAGTGCTTACTAAGTGGCAGAAAGGCAGCATCATAAAGTAGAGAGAAAAAGCTATCCAGAAGTCAGGAAGCGTGGGTTCTAGTCCCACAACTGAAACATATGGTCCAGGCGATCCTAGGCAAGTCAACCTCTCAGCCTGGGGCCCGCAGCACTCCAGAATATGACCAAACCACATTAAAATGTAACTAGGAAATGGTTAACAAAATAAAAATTCAATGAAACATAGATAATGTTAATAAGTGGTTTTCTAAATCAACATGTAAATTGTAGGGATCCTTATATATGATTAGTGGCCCCATTTCTATTTGAATTTGACACCAAGGCTCTAGGCAACTTTGTGACTCTGAGATATAGAGAAAGCATTGACTTGTATTAGAGGAAGTATCCTAGGGCAGCTAGGTTGTGTAGTGGATAGAGGGCTGGGGCTGGAGTCAGGAAGATCTGAGTTCAAATGTGGCCTCAGATACTTACTAGCTGTGTGACCCTGGGCAAGTCATTTCACCCTGTTTGCCTCTATCTATAAAATGAACTAGAGAAGGAAATGTCAAACCACTCCAGTATCTTTTCCAAGAAAACTCCAAATGAAGTTATGAAGAGTCAGACGTGACTGAACAACTGAACTTTCTTTCATGGAAAGTAAAGTTTGAGAGGATCCCTGAAGAATGAATAGGTTTTAGACAGGTCGATAGGAATGAAACCCCAATGACTTCTAATTCACTAAGGCACCAGAGGGTCTCACCCAAGCAGCCCTTGCAGTGACTTTAGAGCCCAAAAAAAAGAGATTTCCTTTAGAGTTCCTTGTTTCCAAAGGCAAGAAAGGGCCCCAGTGAGAAGTCTGGTGGTTCCACCATTTAACCTTGTACTGAAGGCCTTGCTAATGCCCTTATCATCTTGACAATTAATCACATTGACTGTATGTATGGCTATAAGGAGTCCAAGGAGTTTTTCAGATAAGCTGATAGCAGCCACCACGGCAGCAGTTTAATGTTTCTCTGTGTCATCGCCATCTTTCAGAGAATTCTTTTTTTTTTTGTAAGCCCATAAAAGTCTAAAATAGCTGCACCAATGGGAAAAGGACATTGTGTGTGTGTATGTGTCTGTGTGTGTGTTTGTGTGTGTGTGTGTGTGTGTGTGTGTGTGTGTGTAAGAGAGAGAGAGAGAGAGAGAGAGAGAGAGAGAGAGATTGATTGATTGATTGAGCCTTGTACTCAGTGGAGGAGGGGAGGTGGGATAGGATGATTTTCTCTATCTGTTTTGGGTTCCTCTCATATTGTAAGCTCCCTCACGGTAAGCATGGTCTTTTACTGCAGTTCTGTATAACATCTAATACAACGTACTATAGTAGAAGGAAGTCATAACAATTCTCTCACCCCACCTACTAGTGGGGCATTGTTGCTGACATTAGCCCTGGCATTTGAGGATATAAAGTTGATCCACTATGTTTGGATCTTGCTGCAAGAGGCAAATGGCTGCCTGTTCCTTTGAAATATTTACATCATCTCTCAATCTCTTTAAACCTGTTTTGTAAAGGCTCAAAGACTTTTACAGCCTGAACTGGTAAAGCTTTGGACAGAACTCACTGGTATGGCCCTTTACCCAAGGGAACATGAGGTCTTTATTGATTTCAATCTAATTCAACATCCAATTGGGAAAGATTGTTCAATTTATGTTCTTGAGAATGGGATGTAACACCAAGTATTGAAGGAAAGGTCAGAACAATAAACATTTGACCTTATGTCCTGGCCTGGAAATGCTTCCACTAATGGCTCCTCTTAAACTTTTATGGCTGCCTGGCCAATGTGCAGAAAGGTCAAGGCATAGACTTGGCATCATTCGCACTGAAAGTGCCCTTCACTCATTACCTTTAGCAAACTAACTGCTCATAAAGAACTAACTGGGTCAGTGGCATGAGCTAAGAAGATACACACATTCTACAGGGGAGTAACGAGTGGTGAGATGACAAGAAATGACAGTGATGTCAAAACAAAAGGCATAAATAAAACAGTTTAAACACACACACACACACACACACATACACACACACACATACACACACACACATACACACACACACATACACACACATATACACACACACACATACACACACACACACATACACACACACACACACATACACACCCCAAGACACTTTGAAGTGTACTATAAGCATCCTTCTTTTAATGCCTTTAAAGAGCCAGAATGAATATTCCTTGAGCCTGCCAGTGTCAGAATTCTTGTTAACAGCCCTTGAGGCAGCTATACAATGGAGTCAGGAAGATGAGTTCAAATCCAATCTCAGGTGTTTACTCAGATATTTAGTAATTGTATGACCCTGGGCAAGTCCTCAACTATAAAATGGGAGCCATAACAGTACCTACTTCTCAGGGTTGTTGTAGAGATCAAAATGAAATAATATCCATAAAGTATTTGCCATGGGTGCCTGTAACATAGTAAATACTTAATAACAATAAATGCTACGCTATTCCCTTCTCCAACAGTACCCTCATGCTTCTGAATGTCTCTCTCATTTACATCCCTGATAGCCTTCTTGAGTCTTGAGTACAACAAACCTGAGAGGCAGGCAGTGTGGGGTAGAGGGTAGAGTGCTGGGCTTGGTGTCAGGAAGACTTGGGTTCCAGTCTTGCTTTTGATACTTGCTAGATGTGTGACCCTGGACAAGTCATTTAAAAAATACACACACACACACACATATATGTATATATATATATAAAATTAAATATTTCCCAATTATATATAAATGTTTAATTTTTTAAAAAATTATTTCCACATTTCTCCCTTCCTCCCATCCTTCCACCCTCCTTGAGAAGGTAAGCAATTTGATATTGATTATACATGTGAGATCATGCAAAGCATATTTCCATATCAGCCAGGTTGGAAAAGAAAACACACTCATACAAAAACAGGAAAAATAAAGAAATAAAATTAAGTATGCTTCAATCTGCATTCAGTTCATTACTTTTCTCTCTCTAGAGGTGGGTAGCATTTTTCATCATGAGCCTTTGGAATTGTCTTGAACACAGTAGCCAAGTCTTTCACAGTTGATCATTTCACACTATTACTGTTACTGTGTACAATGTTTTCCTGGTTCTGCTCAATTCATTTTGTATCATTTCATATATATCTTCCCAGGTTTTCCTGAAACCGTCCTGCTCATCATTTCTTATAGCACCACTGTGTTCATATGCCACAACCTGTTCAGCCATTCCCCCAACTGATGCGCATCCCCTCAATTTCTAATTCTTTGCCGCAGCAAAAAAAAGTTGTCATAAATATTTTTGTATAAATAAGTCCTTTTCCCTTTTCTTTGATCTCTTTAGGATACAGTCCTAATAGTCTGGGTCAAAGGCTATCTACAATTTTATAGTCCCTTGGGCATAGTTCCAAATTGTTCTCCAAAATGTTTGAACTTGTTCACAACTCCACCAACACTGCATTAGCGTCCCAATTTTTCCATATCCCTTCAAGAATTTGTCCTTTTCCTTTTCTGTCATGTTAGCCAATCTACTAGGTAGTACCTCAGAGTTGTTTTAATTTGTATTTTTCTAATCAATCGTGATTTAGTGTGACTGTAGAAATTCATGTGACTATTGATAGATTTGATTTCGTCTTCTGAAATCTGTCTGTTCTTATCCTTTGACCATTTATCAGATGGGGAATGTCTATTTTTATAAATTTGACTCAATTCCTTATGTATTTGAGAAATGAGGCCTTTTTATCAGAGAAACTTGCTGTCAACTTTCCCCCCCAACTTCCTGTTTTCCTTCTAATTTTGACAGCATCAGTTTTGTTTACACAAAAATTTCACATAATCAAACTTTCCTGATTTTTCTTCCCATGATCCTGCCTATCTCTTGTTTGGTCACAAACTCTTCTCTTATCCATAAATCTGACAGGTACATTTTTCATATTCTCCTAATTTATTTATGATATCATCCTTTATGTATAAATCATTTATCCATTTTGACCTTATCTTATAAGATGTGAGATGCTGGTCTATCCTAAGTTTCTACCAAACTGTTTCCTAGTTTTCCCAGCAGTTTTTGGATTACTATAATCATTTACTACTGTATATTACCTGATCAATTCCCCTGATACACTACTCTGCTTCTTAGCTGGTACCAGATTGTTTTGTTGATTACCACTTTGTAATACATTTTGAAATCTGAAACAACCAGTTCAACTTCCTTCACATATTTTTTCTTTGATATTCTTGACCTTTCATTCTTCCAGATGAATTTTATTATTTTTTTCTGGCTCTATAAACTGATTCTTTGATAGTTTGGTGTAGTATTGAATAAGTAAAATAACTTAGGTAGAATTGTCATTTTTATATTGGCTTGGCCTACCCATGAGCAATTAATTTTCTCCAATTTTCAGATCTATCTTTAATTGTGTGAAAGGTGTTTTGTAATTGTGTTCATACCATTTCTGGGTTTGTCTTGGCAGGCAGACTCCCAAGTATTTTATATTGTTTGCAGTTATTTTGAGTGGAATTTCTCTTTCTATCTCTTGCTACTGGGTTTTGTTGGTAGTACATAGAAACGCTGATGAGTTATATGGGTTTATTTATTTATCCTACAACCTTGCTGACATTGTTCATCATTTCTAGTTTTTTAGTTGATTCTCTAGGGTTCTCTAAGTATACCATCATATCATCTGCAAAGAGTGATAGTTTTGTTTCTTTGTTGCCTATTCTAATTCCTTCTGTTTCTTTTCCATCTCTTATTGCTATAGCTAGCATTTTTTTTCTTTTTTTCTTTTTGGAGCATAATTGGGGTTAAGTGACTTGCCCAAGGTCACACGGCTAGTAAGTGTTAAGTGTCTGAGGCCAAATTTGAACTCAGGTTCTCCTGACTTCAGGGCCGGTGCTCTGTTCACTGTACCATCTAGCTGCCCCAATATAGCTAGCATTTCTAGTATAAATATTGAGTATTAGTGATGATAATATGCATCCTTGCTTCACCCAATGGGCCTTCTAGCTTTACTAATCTGAATACTCTTCAAGGAGTTTAGCTTTTAAAAATGATAAGGAAGAACAAAAAAGAGCAAACATTCATTGGGCACCTACCATGTTCTGAGCACTGTGCTAAGCACTTTACATAAATATCCATTCATTTGATTCTCGAGACAACCCTGGGGTTAAGGAAACAGGCAAATAGAGGTTAAGTGACTTGCTGAGAGTCACATAACTCATGTCAGGCTGAATTTGAACTCAGGTCTTCCTGCCAAGAGAGCCATACAAAAGATAGAAAGCCAGGCACATAGCCAAGGACAAAAATAAAAAGTCATACAAACATAAAAAGCAAGATGAGAAATGCTAAACCCAGAATGTGCGGAGGCCTGAAAAAAAAAGTAAGAAAAACAAAAGGACCTTTAAGAAACAAACAACATTAAGAGCAAAAAAAGTGCGAGGAACAGATAAGGCCATTTCTTGGGGGCAGCTGGTGTCATGGCAACAGATGACAGAAAGAAAGCAAAATTACTCAGCTGACTTTGATTCCATTTTTTTTTCTGTCAAGGGGAATAATTTCCAAATTGAAAAGGGCAGAACAAACATAGTTTAAAGGGAACTGAAGTCCAAGATAAGAACATAGAACACAGAATATTGGAGTTGGCAAGGACCTTTGTGATTACAATGGTCTGTTTGGCTCTAAGGAAAACAGTGTACATGGCTCATGCTCACAGGGAATTTATTTAGAAATAATGGATTGATATTCAAATAAGGGATACAATTCGGACACATGTTGATCTAGTCACCCAGGGTCCCTTTTGTCTTAGTGTAGGATGTGCTGTGACAAATAAGAGGGTCATCTGGGAAATGGTCAGCCAGCTCTGCCAGGAATACAGACTGACTGCAATGGCTCTCAGACTTTGAAATATAGACTGATTTATACCAAGGAGGATAAAGATTCATAGATTCAGAGCTGGAAGGGGCCTTCAAAGCTATTTACTCTAACTCTTTCATTTTACAGATGAGGAAACTGAGGCCAAGAGAGGTTAAGTGATTTGCCTAAAGTCATGCAGATAGTAAGTGGTAGAGTGAAGATTTGAACCCTGGACATCTGGCTCCAGATTAAGCATTCTTTTTTTAAAATTAATTAATTAATTTTTAGTTTACAACATTTAGTCCCACAAGCTTTTAAATTTTAAATTTTCCACCCCTCCCTTCCCCTCTTCACAAGATGCATATAGGCTCTACATATGTATTCATATTAAACATATTTTCACATTAGTCATATTGTAAAGAAGAATTATAACTAATGAATGAACCATGAGAAAGAAGAAACAAAACAAAAAAGGAAGAAAGAAAATAGTGTGCTCCATCCTTGCATTGCTGAGAAGATCCAAGTCTGTCAAAGTTAGTCATAGCACAATGTGGCTGTAACTGTGTACAGTGTTCTCCTGGTTCTGCTGCCGTCACTCAGCATCAGTTCATATAAATCTTTCCAGGTTTTTCTGAAGTCTGCCTGCTCATCATTTCTTATAGCACAGTAGTATTCCATTACATTTATATACCACAATTTGTTCAGTCGTTCCCCAAATGATGAGCAATTCCTCAATTTCCAATTCTTTGCCACCACAAAAAGAGCTGCTATAAATATTTTTGTACATGTGGATCCTTTTCCCATTTGTATGATCTCTTTGGGATACAGCCCAGATCGAGCATTCTTTACCCCACCATGCTTCTCTTTCCTCTACATCCTCTATCCTGGAGCCCTTTACAAATGAACCAATATCAAGTAAGGAGATTACAGGCACCAATGAATACATGAATAAAGAGTGAACTAGATAAAGAAGTTGGTGAATTCCATTGGGGAACAGTGGTTGCACTGAACTTCTTAGACACCACGTCCCTGAAGCTCAGCAAAAGATTTTGTAATCTCTGATAATATTCTTACAAACAAGATGTCTATATAATGATAGGTAGATTTATAGCTGGACAAAGAATGTTGACTAATGGATCTGGATGGGAGCCTCTAATCCTGTGCCATGTAGTTGGTCCTGGCCTCTTCAAAATTTTTGTCAGTGACTTAAGTAAAGATGAAGAAAGTGTACCAAATTTGCTAATGTTGTTAAGTTCAGAGGGATAGCTGACATCATTGGAGGACAAAATCAAGGTTTAAAAAGTTAATAGGTTGGAGGAATAGGTCAAAGCTCTCAGGATGAAATAGAATAGGGATATTCATAATTCTGGAGAACTTCAGATATATTAATAGAACACAGCATCTAGAGCAAAGGAGATGATAGTCCCACAGTTTTCGACACTGGCTGAACCACATATGGAGCATTATACTCATTTCTGGGCACCACACATTAAGAGGTACATTGATAAACTGTACCCTGTGCAGAGAAAGTGAATGACCAAAGGTACTAGGAATGTTTAGCCTAAAGAAGAAAAGAAAGGGAGAACATGATAGTTACTTACCAATAAATTATGGGCTAGCATGTGAATGAAAGATAAGAATTATATATGGTTTAGAGGTTTTACCATTGGAATCGGCTATCTTATATGGCACTGAGCTCCTCGTCACTGAAAATGTTCAAGCAAAGTTTAGCTACTAGCATAGGGTTGGTAACCTGAATGTTGCCCTAGAAATGTAGGGCAATGGTTGAAAGCCATATCCTGCCCCTTTAGAATTTCTCATTGAATAAATGCGTGGATGAATAGATGAATTACTGAATGGAAAGCATTTAATAAGCACTATCTATATGCAAAGCACTATGCTTAGTGCTAAGGGTATCACGTCTTTGCTCTTAAGGAGTTAATGTCCTAGTGATGTAGACAGCCCATATAGCAGGTTTTAGCTGTTGGATGAAAAGGCTCAATGGTCCTTATGGTACAGTGGCAAGGCAGATAGTCAGACATCTTCCCTAGAGTCATTTCTATTAATAAAACCATATCTATTTCTGATGTTGAGTCATTTGATGGTGCCAAGGACTTTTTGAGAACTTTCTTTTCTGAGCCTTTGATATTTGTGGCTGATGGAGGGAGGGGCTGTAGCACCTGCAGAAGTAGTTACCAGGTTGTTTCCCTACATGATGAACTATTAAAGGAGTCTAGAAGCAGTGTCAGTGGTCAGTGGCAGTAAGTCCACACTTGATGGCGACCATAATGGCAGGACCCTTCTCTGCAGGTACTATACCCCTGGATGATGTCTAAATGGCAGGGCTAGTTATCCAGTACATGAGAGCTGATAAGAGTCTACTCACCCCAATATAAACATTAAGTGAGTCTGAGGGAGTCTGTGCTGAGCGTTGTGCGGGGGGAGGACAGTCCTCAGAAAAACAGGCTTTTATCGAGAAATTTACCTGTGCTGACTAAATTTGGTTATGGGTCTGACTAGTAAAAGAGCCAAAAACATACTGATTATGCTGAAATATATTTTGGCCTGATCAATCTCACAAAAGGTTGATAATGATAAAGACAACATTAGCTGATGGAAGCTGTAGTTCAGCAAAGAAGAGTCCCAGAAGCAGGTGACAGAAGTGTCTCTGTAAAGAAGTTAACAATTAGGACCTCAGGAGTCAGAATAGCATGTAGAAAGACACCACAGGAAACTGAGTCAAAAGAACTGTAAAAGCTATCTAGCTGGGATACAACCATAGGAGTATGAGTTTCTGGGGAGATAGGGAACCCCAGGACTCTCTGGGAGATTATAACCTTTAGTATTTGGAAGACTTTTTCCTCCCTTCCTTTTACCTTTCTATTCTGTTTAATTAAATCTTTTGTTTGAATCCATGTCATTAAAATTGGTCTGATAAAAAGTAATGTCCTGGTGGAGCCTCAGAGTTAGATCCTTAAGTCCTGAGTCTTTCTAAATACAACCTACTAAGAGTGAAAACCCTCTGAATATCCCAACAATATCATGAACCTGAATGTAAAAGGGAGTCTGAAAAGAACCCCTCATCAAGATAACCTTGGGCTACGCTGATCAATCAGGACATTGTAGTAGAGGACATTTTTACATCAGATGGGAAATTGAACTGAATAACTTGAAAAAGTTCCTTCCAACTCTAAGATTCTATCATTCTTTGGGGGATAGGGATGTCACTCCAGTGACAACTTTCATGACAACATAGGTGGCAAAGTGCCCACCAGCCAGAAGGCAGAAAGGAGACTGGACAGAGGTTTTAGCAGCTTCCATAGCAAAAAAAAAAAAAAAAAAGCAAAGGGTTCCCAGGGGAATGGGGGCTTAAACGGTGAGAAAGAAAACAGATGGAAGGGGATTTTAATGGCAGAGAATGGCTCAAATTCAAGAAGTTTATGGGTTTATGTCATGGGATAATAAGATCATAAATGTAAAGCTAGAAGAGACCCCAGAGAACATTTAGCCATAGAGGCAGCTTATGTGGCATGATGGCTAGTCACCAACTTGAGGTTAGGAAGATCCGAGTTCAAATTCTACCTCAGAGCCTTACTAGTTACTGAGTTATTTAACCTCTTGTTGGCTTTGTTTTCCTTATTTGTAAAATGGAGATGATAGAAAATAATACCTACCTCACAAGTTTGCTGTGAGAATCAAATGAGATAACATCCATTTAGCCATCCATGGAGATGTCTTTACACACACACACACATGCCTTAAGAAATGCTAACTTTTTTCTAGTCCAACCCCTTCATTTTACAGAGAAGGAAAATGAGGTATTCTGTATCATAAATGGGATTAAAACCAATGTCCTCTGATTCTTAAGATTTAATATTGTCATGTGAGGTTTAATGTCCTTACACAACAATATTAAATTTCAATAAGTATGTACCATTCTTATCACAGAATTATTTACAAATTTATTCATTGTCATGCCTCCTAAGACTGTTGGCAATGACCTAAGGGTCCCGAGCTGCAGAAATGCTTAACGGAGGGTTGCTCTAGAGCTGTCGAGGAAGACTGTCTAAATCAAAAACCAGGGGTCAGAATTCTTGGCTGCATTTCCAGCATCACTCCCCTATTTGCCTTGGAATACAGTTTAATCCCTGAAGTACATCATAGCCATCCCCAAAGTGGGGATGATAAATGTGGCTTCGTGTGAGCAAAGTGTGGTTAAAAGCCTTGGATGAGAAACTCTGTAGAATTATTTTCTATACAAATAATGTCCAATTAAAAAGTTTGTGTCCTGTAAAGCAAGCTTTATTAGGAAGCACAGTTTCCTGTATGTGGCCCTGCTTATACTTGCAAAGCTAAGTCAACTATTCTTTGTTTTCCCTTTTCCTTTAATTGGGAAAAACCTGAACTTTGGATCTCCATGTTTCCATAATTTGAATGGAGTAATAATCCCCTGAAAGTCCACAAGGGTTATTATAACCTAAAGGGAAACAAACAAAGCTCTAACAAGAAATGACCAGAATTGGAACAGTTGGGGCTTTACCCTTAAACTGTGGGATTTCTGTCACTTCCTCTCTTGGCGATTTCCCAGGCAAATCTGCCAAGTAAAACAAAGATAGGGGCTCCAATGCAAAATCTTCCTAGGTAATGACAAAGATTAAAAACAACAAAAAAAATCTTCCAGTGCAGAACAACAAGGAAACATCCAGAGAGAACACAGAGGGGAGGTCTGCTGAATCATTTCCCCAGGAGAAGATGATTTCCTTAAAGCAATTTCAGATTGAACAGGCACCTACTGGCCTTGGTGAATTTCATTCTCATAATTTTGAAGGACTTTCTCAGATAATTTCCAAATGTCTTCTCTCAAAGTAAATTTCTTCTGCCTCCTTTTTTGTCTCCTTCTCTTCCTTCTTTCCCTCTTCTTCCTTCTTTTTCTAATCCTTTTCCTCCTCTTCTTTTCTCATTCTTGTCTTCTTCCTCCTGATCACCACCATCATCATCAGAATAGTTAGGCACCTTTTTGCCTAGGGAACTGTACAAGACGTACAAGGAGAATTATACAGACCTCCCTTGTCCTTTGGAGAGCTTACTACTAAGAAATGGACAAATACACACACACGTAGATACACACACACACATACACAGAATTGTCCAAACAACAGTACAAACATTTAAACAGTACAAAACCATGGTAATCGAGTATGTTATTTATCTAATACAAGTCAAGGACAAATGCATTTGTAAACATTTAAACAATACAAAACCAGACAATAAAGTATGTTATTTCATCTCATACAAGTCAAGGATGAATGTATTTGGAGTGGGGAGGATAAGAAAAAACGCTATCCTAGAAATACCCTTCTAGACAGGGGAAAGGAAGTCAGTTCTCATCCAATCAACCCAAAAAGTCTGCTGGCAAGAGACAAAGGACAATGTCATAGTATGGAAAGACCCTGGCCCTGAAGTCAGAGGGCCTGCCCTCAAACCCTGCCTATGGCACTCACTCCCTGTGGAACCTTGAGCAGCCAAACCGCTTCAATTCCCTAGACATTAGTTTCCTTATCTCTAAAATGAGAGAGTCAGTCCAGATGGCTGCCGAGATCTCTTCAAGTTCCGTATCTGCGTTCCTTTGATCTTCAGATGGCATTGTAGGAGCTATCAGAATGATGGGGCAAAGTTGAGTTCAGGGTGAGGATGGTGGAAAGGGTATTTAGTCAAAGCCTGTGGTACAACTTGAAAGAAAGCTAAAACCACCACAGTTTGGAGCAGATGTGCTTAGGAAGAAAGGCAGGGTCAGAGGAAAAGTCAAAGGTGAGAAGTAAATCTGGGTATCCAGGTGAAGGGTTTTTGAGGCCAAGGGTGAGGACCCTGGCTTTGATCCATAATGTTATCAAAAGTCACTATAGAACCTTTGGGTGTGGTTCAAGCAAGAGACAAAGAAAAAAACTTGGATGTGGCAGTAAGAGCTAACAAGTTGGCAGGGAAGCTGGAAAATAGAAAGTTACTATTTGATGTGAGAACCAAAGGATATCCAGGGTACTCTTCTTTAGAGACACACGGTGGTATACCAGATGAAAGGCTGGGCTTGGATTCAGGAAGACCCTTGGACAGTCACATCTTGAGTATGACTGAGAAATTTTATTTAAAAGTCAAAATGTACTCACCAAAGCTCTTGCTTAGAGCGGAGCAAAAAGTAAAACATCTCATGGTAAGGACAGTCATGTCATTTGTCTTATTGTCTCTGATTTGTTCTAAAACTGCTCACCATACTTTTTCCCCACCAAAGGCTCTGACTGCCCATTTGTCTACCCCCCCCCCTTTGACACATCTCACTCACGCTTCACCATAGTTCCATTTCTCATTACCGTCAGCTCCATTCTTTGTACTTCATCCCAGTCTTTATCTCTCCTGTTCCTAACACCTAATCTGTTTCTTTCCCTCACTAACATTGTCAGCTGCTTTTCTCAGCTGTCAGGCATCTCTTGGATCCTGGTATTCCTGGCCCCAACTCACTACACCATTAGATGTAATCTACCCTACATCTCCTCCTCAATTACAGCTCCTATGATTTCTCCATGGGGTCCTGCCAGGCTCCTCTTCCTACTCTGTTTCAAGGCTAGTCACACTACCAACAAAGAGCATCCAGAGTACCAGGCATGTGGTACCCCCAAGAGTCTGGATGGAGGACTAAGGAATTCTCTAAGGTAATAAGTTGCAGAGTCAGTTCTTTTGACTTCAAATCCAGCATTATTTCCATCGTGCCACAACTAAGAGTCACTAAGACAGGAATCATCTGGGCCTGGTCTGGAGGTAAATGGTTTACCCTTTTATTAACTTTTAACATAGGACTGTCAAAATTCAAAATTCAGGCTCTTTTTAGTGAAGGTATAATGATTCAAGACCTTCTCTTCCAACTCCATCCCCATGCCCATTTTCTCTTTCTCTTCTTCCTCATCTTTCCCCTCCTCTCTCTCTCCTCCATTTCTTCTTCCTTCTCCTTCTCTTCCTCATCTTCTTCCTCTTTCTGCTTCTTATTACTCTCCTCTCTTCTTCTCCTTCTCCTCCTCCTCATCTTCCTTCTCCTTCTCTTCCTGCTTCTCATTCCCTTCATCTCTTCTTCTCCTCTTCCTCCTCATCCTCCTTCCCATTGTTATTCATGTTTTTACAATACACCTTTTCTTTACCTCACAGGATGGGAATCTTTCCTCACCCTACTCTGCTGTCTAGGAAAGAGATTATTTTTCCACTGCTATTCTCTCCCTGGGGGTTCCTTTATCATAGGCCCCAAACCACCCCTCATGCCCCATGAAGGCACATATTTTTGCTTTTTTATACTAAGAACATACTTTATTTTGAAGTTGTACATTAGATTTTCTGTTCATACAAAGCATTTCCAAACATTTTGTACCTTCTAGTCATCTCCACCTGAGGTGTCATACATGTGGCTCCCGGAGCACATGAAGTTCGTGACACTTCAGAGTTCACCCCAAACAAATTCAAATGTAGTTCCTATCTGATTTTAGTGTGTTGATGTATTAATAAAAAAAAACCAAGAAATACATAAACATGTGTGGTTTTCTAAGTCAACATGAGACTCACAGGAATCATTACATATGCTTTAATGACCCCTCTTTTCTATTTCTGTTGGACACCGTTGGTCTATTTTATTGTTTTAAAGAATGCATCATTTTCAAAAGACACTCAAAAATATTTTCTTTTAGTCACCCTTTTTATGTAATTAAAATAAAACATACTTTTCCTATCATATACCACAATTGCGTGTCTCTGGAAGATCATATGCCTATTCTTAATATAAAATGCATTGAGAGAAGAAGCATAAAGTGGTGAATAGAGATTGGCCTCTAAGCCAGGAAAACCTGGGTTCAAGAACAGCCCCTGACATAAATGGGCTACGACCCTGAGAAAGTAATTTAACTTCTCAACGTTCCAAGCAATTAAAACTCTTAATTTTCAAAGAAATGGTCGACCTGTGTTAGTAAAGGGAATTTCCTTAAAGGAGCCTTCCCTGTACCAAGGAAATCATTCCTAACATGAAGTACATCTAGACAGACCCTTCCATAATGGTCTATTTATCTCTTTACTGACAATAGCCTCTTTGGGAGGAAGAAGGTTCATATTCTTTCTACTTGGCATATTTTCACTCTTTAAAATTTCACCTCTACCAGGAGAAAAACAACAATAATAAAATGTCATTTATAGATCAAATGAGATATTTGTAAATTGAAAACACTTTACAAATGTCTCATTTGGTCCTCACAACAAACTTAAAAGGTAGGTGTTATTATCAGTCTCATTTTACAGATGAGGAAACTGAGGCAAATAGAGATTAAGTGATTTGTTGGGATCACACAGACATAGAATTCCACCTCAGGTCTTCCTGACTCCAGGTTTAGGGCTCTGTTCACTGCACTCCATAGACTACTTAATTTCAAAGCTAGAGAGTCCCCTCTCCCTCCCCTCCTTTCTTGATTAGGTGCATCTCTGCTCCAAAGATTTCCTAACAGATATCCCAAGCTTCAGGTTGGAAGTATCCAAAGATCAGAAGATTATTTCTGCTTCTGAGGCCTCGTAAGAACACAATAGAAGATACTTTGCTAACCAGACCTGACAAGACTCTCCCACACCTTTCTCTTAAGGATAACCACAGACAGGGCATGAACCTACTATCTTCCTGTTTTAAAGCCTTCTCCCTTATCCCGTCCTTTGACCATAGGGATTTTAAGACATATATATGTAGTTATATCTTGGAACTTGCTGATTATCTCCTTCTACCTGGATTGTTTTCTGATTAGGAAGTTACAAGAAGGGTCACCATTCCCACTAGTATATACTTGGAATTTTCTAATAATTTTGGTGCTCAGATACCTACTGAGTAAGGGACTCTGGATCAAGTATTTATTTAATCAGTGCCCCCAGACAACTAAGACTATCTATTATAGAATAGTTAATGATCTTCACCCAGGAAAAGTTTTCTGACTAGATTGCATGCTCCTTGAGGGCAGGGACTGTCTTTTGCCTCTTTTTGTATCCTTGGAGTTTAGCACAAGTCCTGGCACATTCATAGGTGCTTAATAAATGTTTATTGGTTGATCAAAGTGCCTGGCACATAAAAATCATTTAACAAACTGCACCAGTGAATTCACAGGTCAAGTCCCTGACCAAATAACTATATCACATCATTGTTCTGAGGATTAAAATGAATAAATCATGTAAATCAAAATAGAAAAATCTGACCTAATAGTAGCAGCATCAATTGATCCCACTCCCTTCACAACTGCTTTTGTAGACAATAGACCCCAAAGTCCCCAAAAATTCCCTCACTGGCATTGGAATAATGAGTAGTGCCAGGTACTCACACTGATGCCAGCTGTCACTGAACCAGAAAACAATGGATGAGGATTCCAGGAACCAGACCACCTTGTACTTCAGTTGAATTTGAAATATGGCACCAGTGATTTCATGTTTCTGGACCCAATCCCCTAGTCTGTAAAATGAAAACAGACTAGATGATCTCTTACATACCTTCAGCCTCTAAAATTTTATGGGTGGGATTTCTTCAAAAAACCATCAAAGGACATACCTAGCCTTGACTGGTATGAGGTAGCATAGATAGAGTTCTGGAGCTAGAGTCAAGAAGGCTTGGGTTCAAGTCCCAACTGTCTTTCTCTGTTCTAACTCTGGGATCCTAAGTGTCCCAATCAATTTTGTCTCACTCTACTCCCTACTGACTATTGGTCCAGCTGCTTCATAGTTACCCATAGTGGCATATTCCATGATTCAATTCTACCTCCAGAGAAATCTGTTACCAAAAGAAAAAAAAATCTTGTTTCACCAATATGAACCATCCCTGAGAGTTGCTATAGATTTCCTTCTTACTCTTCAGCAATGACCACTAGGCTTGGTGTCTCTAACCTATTTCTTTTCAACATTCATTCTGAGAACAGGAAAACTGAGAGTTCAAATACCCCCCAAATGTTTATTATCTGAGTGATATTGGAACAATCATTTCATCTACTGCCCTACTTTGCTCATTTGTAAATGATAGGGTGGTGTTTAGATGGCCTCAGAAGTTCCTTCCAACTCTGGACATATGATCCATTTGAGTTTGCCAGACATATATGCCCCCTCTCTGACGAGGTCACACTCTGTGGAAAGTCATTGGGCTTAAAAGGCTTTTCCAGAATCGAAGAAGAAACATTAACAGGGGAACAACTAACAGACGACATTTCTTCAGACAAATGAGTTTAATGATGGATAACTGAGGTTTCTGGACCTAAATTTCTAGGAAGGACGGAGAAAGCTGGGCCCCCACAAGCCCTGTGCTTGGAAACAGTCTAGTGAATGGAATCCCAACAATTTCCCTTGCCTGCCCCTAACCCCGTTCATGTTCTTTTTCCTACCTCCAAGTTCACCTCCAACAAAACCACAGGAGCCTTGATGCCTTTTTAAGAAGCAGATTTCCTCTTTATTTCCATGGCGTTTTCCACTTTTTCTTAGAACCTACATCGCCTGCTTTTATTTTCTTCTTTCCTGCAATCAACACCCCTGTCTATGGAGTCACCCCTATCTGGCTCTGTCTTGTCTATGGAACCAACGAATGCCAAGTACTCTGATGATAGACCCTTCCATCTTCCACATGACTGGTTCTTCGGATTAGTGCCCTTTGGCTTAAATCCTCTCCCCACAGTCAGCCTTACAGGAATCTCTCTAATTCAAGCGACCTGGAACTTCAAAGCACAGTGTTCTGTTCTCTCAGGAATGTTAGGACCCGTTGGATCCAATTTAAAGTTCCCCGATCCCATTCCTATCCCTTCTGTTTCTAAGATAAAACAGAGTCTTCCATCCTTTTGCTGTAAAACATATCTGAGAAGAAAAGCTGACCCAAGGCTTCATGCTTATAATTTATTTGTTCTCCTTTCCATTCCCCTTGAAGCCAAGAATGCTTATAGTCTTGCCCAATTCCAAACTTACCCTGGGGCTTGCAGGCCAGATAGAGCTCAGTGCGTTCTATCACAATAATGACCCCTTACAGACAAGCCACTTAAAGATATGCTGAGTTGCCTCCCAATAAAATAGGAGGGAACCCCAATAAAATGGGAGACTTTGAAAGAAAAACCTCTGGGAAAGGGCCTGTTTGGTGGGAACCAGATGTGTCTATGACCTAATGAGGGTATTTGTGGGATGTTTCTAGCTTCCCCACTATTCCACTATAAAAGTCATTTGATTTAGTGGCCCATGATTTAAATGCATGGGCCCAAACCTGGGCACAACTGACTCAGGTTTGAGGGTGTGTCATTTCCCATTTCTGTCATGGCTGTTCTGATAGGAAAATCTCTGTGCTTGCCATTCTGATTGAGAATGCCTTAATGGAAAAACCAAACTCTGAGACTTAAGTTAGGGAGCAAAAAGTGGGTTTCAGGTCTAGTACTTTGGGAAAGGACCATAATTTAGCAATTCTAGTAGCCAGGGCAGGTATCATATCATCAGCCCTCAAATCAACATTTTGGAATAAATATAATTGGTGGGGAGATCTTAGACCTTGGGATATAAGGCCCTATGTGGAGACAGATGCCATGATACTGAGAGACTTCTGCTAGGGGATGGAGTGGGTCAAGGCAGAATAGAATCAAGTCAGGGAAGAGTTTACATAGGGGGTAGTCATTGGTGGAAGGGTAGGGGACTAAGAAAGGGAAGCATGGCTTCTAGTAGCATACCATTTTAACTAAATATTCTTGCTAAGTTAGTGCTACATTCAGTTGTTTCTTTAGGCTAAGTAATATAAATGCTGTTGTCACCCTCTTAAAGTTGGTACCCTGAGGCAAAGCTCTAGTTTTACCCTCCTAGTTAAAGGTCTGCTTAATGAGATATGTTTAGAGTAAAACAATATACCCTCATCTGCCTTGCAGAAGAAAAAAGGAATCTGGTAAATTTGTTATCAAAACACAATTAATCTCTGTACTCAATTCCAAAATTAAGAAGGCTATTTCTATTGCCTAAATCATATTGGGCCCTGACTAGTCTTCAATTGAGAAGAAAAATCCTGTCTCTCATTGTACTCCACCAGCAACTTCCCAATTCTTAAGAGATGCAGGTTTCTTAATTAAACTATTAAGTCTTGATAGGATTTGGGTTTGTGGTAGGATGTGGTATTTATGTTGGCTTCTTATACACAGCCTCAAATTTCTATCTCCTCTCTACTCCTCAAGATCTTCATTCTCTTCTACCTTACTGCAGTTTAATCTGTAGAAGTGTCTAATTGGGGAAGCTTGTGTTTGTCCTTCATTTTCGAAAAGGACCATGGCATCAGGGAAATGATGACATGACTTGCAGTTGACTTTGATTTGAGCGAGAGAGGGCTGTGTGAGGTCACCAGCCTCACTTTCTCCTCCAGAGCCATCTGGGTCCAGTGACCTGATATTCATCAGGATGACTGGAGGTGACCCAGGATACAATGGGAGACCCTGGCCCTTTTAGTTTAAGGCCTTTTCAATTGGGGAAGCTTAACTCTCTATTCAATTTCTGGCTGATTTGTGTTGTCTGGAATTCAACTTTGACACATATGTCTATGCCATCCTCACTTTTTGACACATAATGAGCCCTTAATAAATACTTATTGACTGACTATTCCAAAGGTCTTTTTTATGTGAATAGATGTTAGATCTAAAAGCCTCCTTGCAGCCCAACCATAGCGATCCTAAATCCACATCACAGCCTCTGTCATTAATCCAGCATAACACTTTATTTTTCCAAAACTGATTATTTGTTTCATGGATAGTTCAGCCACTTTTCTCCAACTGCTAGTTTTTTCAGCAATCTTAACATTTGCATTGGAAAAGAGGAATTGTAGACAGAATTATAATGACTACCTATATTTCGACAGTACGTAAAGTTTTCCAAAGCACCTTCCTCACAACAATCCAAGGAGATACAGTATTATTGTTCCCATTTTACAGATGAAGAAACTAATTCTCAGAGAAATTAAGTGATTGACTCATGATCACACAGCTGCTGTTCAATTAAAAACCAGGTTGCTCCCAACTCAGTCCATCTTTTTTTTTTAAACTATACCATGTTGTCTCTATTGTATTGAGAGGATAGAAATAAAGCAATATGAGCTTTGTCCTGCTTCAATAGCTTTGGGCTAAGATTTAATGGAGAAGAGATTTAAGTATATGACCGAAATGAAGGAAGGGTGTTACATAGGTATTTGGACTTTATTTTATCTCGTCAATGTGATAAATGAAAGATTAAACACTTTCTCTGGTGCTCATAACCTCTCAAATCTGTCTTAAATAAGAATTACGCATAAGATATGAAATCAGTTTCAGCTGTCTCCACATTAAGAACCCCACAAGGTAACAATCCAAGGAACAAACAGGAAAGAAACCTAATCTCTAATCCCTAACTTGGTCATTCAGTACCTCCTCTTTTTTTTTTTTTTTTGCTTTTTGGAGGGGGCAAGGCAGGACAATTGGGGGTAAGTGACTTGACCAAGGTCACATGGCTAGTAAGTGTTAATATCTGAGGCCATATTTGAGCTTAGGTCCTCCTGACTTCAGGGCTGGTGCTCTTTTCACTGTGCCACCTAGCCGCCCCAAGCACCCCCTCTCTTAAGGGACACCATGATCTAGCCTGGCTGCACAAGCCCACTGATGGATTTGCATGATAACTCACTTCTGCCCCCCTTCCACACAGACCCCCTGCACTGCAGAAAACCAAAAGGCAGCTTGCTTTGACTGCGGCAATGTTACTGCCCTCTGGGTTCTAACAGTACTCAGACAACTAAGAAGAGAGAGTGACCTGGGACAGGATGCTGACATGAATGTATGCACCAGATCTGAAAGGGGACTGGCATCCACATAGGGCCACTTCTGTTGCCTTTCTCTGCTTTTTCAATTAAGGAAAAGTCTAAGGCAAATGAAATGTGAAGTGTCCAGAGTGGAAGTAGGTTGAGACAGCCTTGAGGCTGAGTCCCCAAGGAAATCACCCTCAAAGGGGAAGGAGTTAGTGCTTGATAGCAGAAAAGGAGGAGAAATAGTGAAATTACCAAAGATTTCAGAAGGAAGAAAACTCAAAAACTCTGAACACAAGCAAATACACTAACAGAGGAGATAATATTAACAGAAGGGAAGATGGCCTCCAGCTCGCCTAAAAGAGCACACATATCCGTGAATAAATATTGCAAGAAATAGGAAAATAAACCCACACGTGATGAAATGAAGGACCCTATGGATTCTCAAAAAATCATGGAATGACAGCAAGATGTTCCTGAATGGTTTAAAAGAACAGTAAGAATTGTGAAAGCAGAATTGATGACCTGCACAACAGAAATGATCAGTAGAATAGAAAAACTTTAATCCACGGTGGCAAACCTCACCCAAGAAACAGAAAAGAAGAATGGATCAAAAATGCAAATACACAGAAATGAAGGATAATCTGGAAGTTATTTTTATCCCTTTTCTCATCACCATGGAAAGAGAAAGTTTACTATGGGATAGGGGTACATTAAGCTGTACTCTCCATGCTGCCCCATGGATGTCAATAAGACCGACATCCCAAGAGGAAATACCTGGGAACGGGGGCTTTCACCATAAGACTGTAAGACATGATGAGGAAAATTTTATGGGTGGTTCTGTACCCAGGAGCTTAGCTGCCTTGGGGTATTCTTGAGGTCCACAGGACTGAGTGTTCTGGGCTGTAGAAGGGCCAGAATGAACCTGATGTCCAATGTTTTGACTTGCTCTCTATAAATAAGACAAGATCTGGGAACCTAACTCCATATGAGTTTTCCAAGGAAATTGTTTTCTTCTTCTCTTTCCCAAGAGCTTGAGATAATCTGTCTCTTTCTCTTTCTTCTTCCTCCTTCTCTTTCTGCTTTTCTTCCTTCTCCTTCTCTTCTCTATAGGAAAGCATTCTATAGCCACTTGTGTATTGTGGCTAAGAATCATTCTATTACTTGACATTTCCTGGATATTTACACTATTGCATCTCAATTAAATACTTTGCTATTTGATTTAAGGTTTCTGCCTGATTTGTTGGGGTGAGGGGGCATTAGTAGAATACCAACTATTGCACTGAGCCCAAGCAATGCTGTGATTATTAATAGTGAATTATATGAGTTGCCCCACCCCAGGCATCACCCACCCCCTGCACTCTGTAGATATGTGACCTAGGAAGCTATTCATGTTTCCTCTTGGAACCCAAGGCCTGTACTTGGAAAGGTTCAGTTAGATACACTAGCATCATTCCCATTTCCTTAGCATGATTTTGCTGACCCTCATACCACAAATTGATAGAGAAAAACTTCTCTTGATGAAATCAAGTGATTATGAACAAAAACTGTTTTCTCAACCTGGCAAGAAGATGCCTTTAGCAAGACCTGCTATGGGACTCCCATCACGGGGCATCCTTGTGTGAGGTGTTTTAGGGATGTTACATACACACACACACACACACACACACACACACACACACACACACAAACTTCCACTTTGTGCCTACTGCAGTGACAGCAGTGGTTCCTAACTTAGAGCCCCAAGACTCAGCTACAGCTTCTGGATATCCCATTTCACCTCAAAGGACAGGCTGAGGGGGACCAGCACATATGGGTCAAGATGAGATAAGAAGTGGCCTCTTCAGACTCTTCACTCTAGTTCTGTCATGTGACTCCTCTAGGAGGGGCTTCTCAGTGCCCTTCACCTATGATCTCATGACCCCAAACCTTGGCTGGTTGGATAAGAGGCTGTATGTGTAGACATAAGAAGCACATGTCTGGAAGGGAGTGGGGCACCACCCTAATCTTGGACAACATGCCTGGGTTATCTCTAAGGCTCGGCAGAATGGTAAAATAGATAGACAGATAGATAAAAGGATGCATGGGAGAGAGACAGAGACAGATGATAGATGTGTGTGTATCTCAGAGAGAAAGAGAGAAAAATAGAGAGAGTGCTTGCTATGAGCCAGACAATGTTCTAAGTGCTAGAATATAAATACAAGATAGCAAGGCAGTCCTTATTCTCTAGAAACCTGTATTCTAATGGAGGAATACAATACATAGATGGGTGCAGGAATGGATAGGTAGTAGGAAGGGCATATGAGCCCAGTAGCATGGTTGAAATACAGCTGGTAAGTGATGAGAAAGCCTGGTTCCCTGGAAGATAAGTAGAAAGCTAATCTAGCAGAGCCAAAATACAAGATTCCTGTGGGAAAGAGATAAGGATGAGGGTGTAGAGCAGACCTGGTGAAGCGATAGCTGGGTTTAGCTGTAACTGAATTAAAATAGTTCCCCTAACCTACAATGTAACCATGGGAAAGCCACTTAAATTCTCTCTCTCAGTTCCATCTCTAAAATGGAGATAATAACTAGAATACCTAGCTCACAAGGTTTGTTGCGTGGCTCAAATATAATTTAAACTTAAGTCATTCAGCAAAATTTTAGAGAGTTGTGTAAAATATCAATGGTCTTTATCTCCCAACAAGGAATCAGAAAGCTGTGTGCTGAGCATGTTATTCTCAATGAGGTCACACTTAGCCTCTCAGTGAAGCTGCCCTCTGAAGTTAGCAGCTGCAGCACCAGTGTTGAAATATTTGCAACGGTGGAAGGAAATTCATCACTAAAATAAGAAAATCATAAGTCTGGCTCAAAAGAAGAATAGCAGCTCACAGCTATGTCTCTCTACTCAGCTCCTGCAACCCTGAACATGTCCCCTTCATCTGATACTTAGTCTATGTTGATATTTTTTACATGTAAATAACATGTCTACTCCAATAGATCAGAACCTCCTTGAGGACAGGGCTCATGTCTTATATCTCTTTGGCCCCTCAGATACTCAGATAGTCACTTGCACATAGCAGGTGACAGTGAAAGTTTGTCAGTGATAGTGCTGAAACAATTTTAGCACCAGCTGTTGAGAAAATTACGCCAAGTCCTAACTAAGAAAGTAAGTAAAGGCAAAATATAATTTGGAAATAACTCATCTGACCCTGCTACTTTGATACTCAGAGGGCAAAGACAAGCTTTTCCTAGGTGAGAGTGACATCCATGAATAGGTCCACACCTTTGATAAAAGGTGCAACATGGAGTCCGTCACTGGGACACCAACAAACATAGGCATGGGTCTAAGTCAAGAGGAGGCAATGGGGAAATTTTCCTTGCTGCTCTTGCCTGTGGTTTCAGTGGGGGAAAGCTTTATGGACAAATCAGAAAGTTTTCTTGAAGATTTGTTTCCCCGCTTCTGACAGTATGGGGAATTGTAGGAGGGATGTTCCAGCAATTCCTTGGCCAACTCTCTATCCAAGAGGAGACCTGGCTTTGACCTCAGTCATGTCAGGAGCAGGAGTTCTGTTCTTCCAATAAAGAGCCACAGTGAATCTCAATTCTACTGACATTTGTCAGAGCAGACATTTCATAAAGTCCTGCTGGGAAGGAATGTCAGTCTGGCCGAAACCAGAGCAGCTTCTTCCAACAGGGCAGCCCCTTAGGGCCCCTGGGTATTCATGACCTATGACCTTCTTAAAGTTTCCAGCACATCAGGCTGAGATATAGCCAGGTGCTATGGAAAATAGACAATGAGGAGTCAGTGGGTGGTGTCTTGTCCTTGGAGTGAAGCTTGGAAGAAGAAAATCTTGGGTATGCCCGATTTAATTTGATTCAAATAAAGTACTTTTTGGAGGGGGGAGGTCCTTCAGCTTGGTTTTATATAATATCTGCCTGTGGTACAGTTCTAGCCTTGATGAATTTCACAGTCTCCTTTGTCTGATTCTATCCTAGGCCCTCTTCTACTTACTCCATAAGTTCAGAGACGGCCTTGATGTAGATGATTCAAACCCATATATCCAGGCCCAATCTTTCCTCCAAGCTCTATCCCCATCTCCCCAGATGGCTGCTGGATATCTCCACCTGGATGTCCCACTGATACCTCAAAGTCAACACATCCCCAAAAAACTCATCCTCAATCTTCCCTGACTCCTCCAAACTGGAACTTTGTACAAACTTCCTTGTCTCTGTCACTATCACCGTCAATCTCCCGGCACTAAGGCGTGAATTTTTGGAGTCATGTTCAATCCTTTTATTTCCCGTGCCATCCACATCCAATCAGTTATTAAACACCAAGAGTATACTTCTCTGACATCACTCACATCTGTCCCCTTCTCTCTACTCGTGACTTTCTTCAGGATCTCCTATGTTACCTCTTGCCCACACTGAGCTGGTCCACCCATCTTTAGATTCTCTCCCTCCACAATTCATCCTTCTTATGGTTAAATAATTTGCCTAATTTTGACCATGCACAGGCTCCTCCCCCGCTCTAACATCTTCACTGGCTCTCCGTTGCCTACAGAAAAAGGAAGGGGGAATAGAAGGAAATAAGCATTTATATAGAACATGGGCTATGTGTCAGACATTGTGCTAAGGGCTTTTGTTTTAAGCAAATATTATCTCGTTTTGATCCTTATAACAACCCTATGAGGTAGATACTATTATTATTCCCATTTTTTGAGGGAGGTAATCAGGATTAAGTGATTTGCCCAGGGTTACACAGTTAATAAGTGTCAAACATCCTGGGTCAGATTGAAACTCAAGTCCTCTTCATTCCAAGAGCCTTTTTACAAAGTTGAGGAAACTGTTGCAAATTGAAGTTAAAAATGCAAACTACTCTCTCTGTGTTTTAAAGCTCTCTACAAGCTTTATCCAAATTACCTAGCTGGTCTTTCTACTCTCCCCGTCTCCCCATAGAGCTCTCAGGCAAAACATTTCCTCTCCTGCTTTTTCCAAGGAACAGACTTGGTTCTGTTCCTACACTGTGTTCCAGCCAAACTGGACTAGACTTGAACTTCATGGGACCATCTCCTCCCTCTATGTATTCTCAAATTCATCCTTAGAAAGGACGTCTTCCTCATGCAAAGAGGCATATTGTAATAGAGTAAAGGATACTGCCTTTGACTCCTGACTCTTAGGGTTAATAGCTGTGAGCCTTGGGAAAAATAATTGAGCTTTCTGTGCCTTAGTGTTCTCTGTCAAATGTATATAAAGATGCTTCACTGCAGAGGATGGAGAACTACGGGGATGAGCTACAGACAATGTCAGACTTTTTCAATATGTTGATCTAGTTTTCACTGAACTCTTTTTCCTTCTTTTTTTTATTTGATGTTGGCCCTCGATGCTCCCAAGGGGAGGAACCAGATCAAAATGTAACTGGGAAATATTTAATAAAATAAAAAAATAAATAAAATGTAATAAAGCATAGATAATATCACATCTGAAAAGTAAATCAATACACAGCCTGCAGTGATCCTTATTTATTAATTAATGGCTCCCATTTCTATTTGAGCCTGACACCACTGTTCTCTGGGATGAGATAAGGGGAGACTATGTTGGGAAATATAGGTCATTTTTTTTAAGTTACCAAAAAATTTTTTATTTAAAAAATGTAATTACTCCCTCACAGAGATGTTATGAAAGAGATGCTTTGCAAGCTTCAGAGGGCTATAAAAATGTGAGCTATTATTATCAGTGCCCATAAGCATCCTAACTGTCCCTGAAGGCTAAGCTCACTTATACCACCTATGCAAACACTTTCCTGGCCCTCTTCTATATGGTGAAGACCTCTTGAAGGCAGGAAGTATTTTCGTCTTTGTATTTCCTTTGCTGAGTAGAGAACTTGGCATGTAGTACACTTTCAATAAATGCTTACCGAACCCTTCCCAAATCATATTAAAGCTCTTTGGCCCTGTGTCACCCTCTTTTGTATCATGTTGAACTATGTACAGATATTAGTAGATTGTAAGTTCTTTGGGAGAAAGCATCTAGTACCACTGGGGTTAGAAATCCATCTTGCTGTACTAGAAAGTTAGGGGAGTGATAGAAGAGGAAATAAGAGAGAACAGATTGGAGGAAGGGGTATTCATTAAGCTTACTATTTTGGGATTAGGGGTAGGGGAAAGAAGGGGAGAAAAATTGTAATTCAAAATCTTATGGAAATGAATATTGAAAACTAAAAATAAATAAATATATTTTTTCAAAAAATACCATGTGATAGGACCTTAATAAGTGCTCATTGAATTAAAATGGCATATGGTAGGTGCTTAATAAATGCTCATTGAATAAAAAAAAGAAAGCACCTAGTACAATGTATTATGTAAAAAGCTGCACACTGAATGTTGGATTTAGTCAAGTTGAATCTAGTTGGGGAGACAATACAAATAAATGTTATCTTCTCCCAAAAATGAATGATGAAAAATTGTTGTTGTTGTCTTTTGTTTTCTTAGAGGACCAAAGACTTTGTGATATGGGTTATGTCATGACTTGCATGTGAATTGGATTTGAGTGAGGCAGAGTTGCACAAAGTTGTCAGCCTCATTCTTTCTTCCAGAATCACTGATGTCCAGGGGCAAGAAAGAAGTCTAGATGATTGGCAATGGCCCAGGATGTTGTGGATAACCTTGGTGCTCCAGGACACCTGCTTCTACCACCTTCATGGCCACTGGAATGCTCATTTTGCTCATTCTGCCAGGAAAGTCTTCATGTGTTCCCTAACTCACTAACGGGCTTGATGCATGTAGGTTACCCTCAACCTGGTTCAGCTCGTCATGGAGACAGTTTCATCCGGATGTGGCTGCTGCACATGCTACAGCTTCTTGGAACCACAGGTGAGAGTTAGGTGATAGGTGGATGCCAAAGGTGTTTGAGCATCCCTGAAAAGGACTCAGCAAGCCATCACACCAGAGCTGCTGGCCCTCCCTGAACACCCCAATATACAAAAGCTCTAGGAACCCCAAATCAGGGACTGAACGTAGTTTGGGAAAGTTTCAATGGAAGGAAGTAGGTTTTGTGCAGGGTTTTGAATGATGGTACGATGTTGACCAACATGGGGAGGAAACATTGAAGTTTGGTATAATTGACATGGAGATGTGGGCTTGGGCTTTGGCTCTTATACCACTAACTGTATGACCATGGGCCGGTCACTTCACTTCTGAGCTTTGGTTTGTTCATTTGAAAAATGAAATAATGCTTTACCTACTTGACAGGGATGTCACAAGGGAAAAACCTGATAAAGATTAAAATGCTTTTATACACCTTGAAGTTCCACATAAATATCAATTTTTATATCAACATGCCGTTGTTACTGTTGTTTTTATGATTCGGACGTCATAGAATAGCATAAAAAAAACTCTTAGCAGAGGAAATCAACATGGCATGTTTGGAAGCTGGAGCAGATGGTTTGTGTTGGGGAGTAGTAGCAAATAAGCTGGGCTGGGCAGGGTGGGGTCAGATAGCTAAAACTTTTAAATACCAGGCAGAGAAATTTAGATTTTATACTGTAAGCAATGGGAAATCGCTGGAGGTTTTGCATAGGAGAATATTATGATAAAAGTAATATTTTGAGAGGATTAACCTGTCATCAGAGAGCAGGATGGATGGAAGTGGGGGAATGGGTAGAGTAACTGGAATTAAGAAGACTGACAATTAGGAAGTTAATGCTTTAACTCAGGCATGAGATGATAAGGATTTAAGGCAAGGTGAAGTAGTGAGAGTGTAAAGAAGTAGACCGAGAGAAAAATTGAAGGAAGAATCAATCTCTTAATTGTCCAAAGGACCTGCCTTTCTTCCTTCTAATCTACCCTACCATTCAAGTAATCTTAAAATACTGCTTTTATCAGATTATTCCCTTCCTCAAAAAATCCTCAATGGCTCCCCAGTGCCCAGAGTCATCAGCCTGGGCTTATACTCCCTCATATCCTTGCCAGCACCTGACACCAAGTCTAGCACATAATTAGTGGGAGCTTAATAACCATGTGCCAAATGTCTCCAACTGAATCTTAGATAGCTAACTCATCAGGAGTGTTTTCGAGGGTTATGTCCCCAAAGTGTATTCTCCATGAAGTCACTAGGGGGAGTCTCAGAATAACAAGATCATTCACTAGTGTAGACCTTAACCTAGCCCATGTCACAGCCCTCCTATGCAACCTGGGTACACTCCAGCCAACCCAACTTCTCCCTCTCTTAAAATGAGCACTTTATCTCAAGATCTGGTTGCATGTAGACATGCACAAACAGAATAGGACATCCTCAAGTCAATCCTGATGGCCAGAGCCTCAAAAACAGACAAGTTCAAACAAAAGGGCAAAGTGAGAGGGAGAAATGGAGGGAATACACATTTATTAAGCACTTCTGATGTTCCAGGCATTGTATTAAGTGCTTTACAAATATTATTGTATTTGATCCTCACAACAAATCTATCAGGTATTATTACCCCCATTTTACAGCTGAGAAAACTGAGGCAGACAGAAGTTAAGTGACTTGCCCAGGGTCCCAATGCCAATAAATATCTGAGGCTGGATTTGAATTCAGATCTTCCTGACTCCAGACCCAGGATGCTATTCTCTCCATCACCAGCTGGATCACTGAGAAAAATTCATAGAATCCTATCCTTGAAATGATCAGTAGCACCTCTTAGGTATGTCATATGCACAGTAGTTGCAAAACTGGTCTCCATAGCACCAGAAAAATTCAAAAACCTTTGCTAGATCTTCTATTACTCATTGGCAAACTTGGGAGAGTGGCTGCCAATATCATCTGACTATCAATCTAAAAGCTATGAAATGATGGCTCTTCCATCTGGGAATTCAGTCACTGCCTCTTTGTCCTGTTAGCTCTACTGTTTGCCAGTGTAGGGCATAACTCATCTACATGCCTGCCATGGAAGCAATTCCTCTAACAGAATGGAAGAGATCAATGAGTTTAAGATAACTATCAGGTTTCAAGCCTGGGTAACTGGGTGGTACATTGACAAAGATTTTTTTTTTTAAATGAAGCTTTGAAGGAAAGTATATTTTAGAGAAGATAATGGATTATATTTAAGGCATTTTGAGATTTCAAGTAAGGGAAGATAATTCAAGTGCAAAACTCCAGAAACTAGTTGAAAACACAAGACTTGATCTCAGGTGAGAAATCGTTGTTAATATGCCTAAAGGGCTATAAAACTATGCACACCCTTTGATCCAGCAATACTACTACTAGATCTGTAGCCCAAAGAGATCATAAAAAAAGGGAAAAGGACCCATATATACAAAAATATTTATAGAAGCTTTTTGTGGTAGCAAAGAATTAGAAATTGAGGGGGATGCCCATCAATTGGGGAATGACTGAATAAGTTGTGGTATATGAATATAATGGAATACTATTGTTCTATAAGAAATGATGAGCAGGTAGATTTCAGAAAAACCTGGAAGGACTTACGTGAACTGATGCTGAGTGAAGTATGCAGAACCAGGAGAACACTGTACACAGTAACATGAATATTGTGGGAAGACCAGTTTTGATAGACTTAGCTCTTCTCAGAAATGGCATGCTCTAAGACAATTCCAAGGGATTCATGATGGAAAATGCTGTCCACATCCAAAGAAAGAACTATGGAGTCTGAATGCAGATCAAAGTATACTATTTTCTCTCTCTTTTTCTCTTTCGTGTTTTTTTTTCACTTTTGTTCTGATTCTTCTTTCACAACATTGACTAATGTGGAAATATGTTTAATATGATTGCGCATATATAGCCTATATCAGATTGCATGCCATCTTGAGAAGGGGAGAGGGGAGTGAAGGGGGAAAATTTAAAACTCAAATTTATTAAAGTGAGTGTTGAAAACTAAAAAAAATATTAATTTTTTAAAATATACAATTGTGTTATATCTCAAATGAAAATTATCCCCACAAACCCCTTTTCTGAGACTTTGGTAGAAGCTGACTCTTGTAAGACTTTATTAATCGTTGGTATGGAACATGGAAATAGGATTGCTATGTTAATTATCTAATCAGTCAACCTGTCTCCTTCATTAAACTCCAGGAACTTCAACAGATTATTCAATTCAGTATGATTATACGTGTAAGCCTATATCAGATTGCTTGATGTCTTGGGGAGGGGGGAAGAAGGGAGAAAAAAAAATTAGAACTCAAAATCTTGTAAAAGTGAAAGTTGAAAACTATCTTTGCATGCGATAGGAAAAAATAAAATACTCTTAAGGGGGTGGGGCTTAAATTCCAAACTAAAAAAAAAAAGAAAAATGTAGGGGGTGGGGCAGAGATCATTGTTGATTTGGGAGACATCAGCAGAGACTATACTGAGGCAGTGAGAATAATTCACTTCTCCAAGGAAAGACACCAATGGAGGGTCAAGAATTGAACCTTATGGAATTTCAATAACAGAACAGGGCCAAAGTGTACAGAGGCATACCAGAGAAAGGAGAGAAGCAGATTAATGTCTCCAGGGAAGGAGCAGCCAGATCACTGTCATCCAATAGTGTCAGATACTACAAATATAGTCATTGATTTTGAGAGCTGGAAGGGACCAGAGAGGTCAGAAAGTCCAACCCTGTCACTTGACAGGTGACAACTGAGTCCCAGAGACTTGAAATGATTTGCCTGGAGTCATATATCATGTTGATGGCAAAATGAGAACTTGTACCCAGCTTTCCTGGCTCCTAGACCAGTGCTCAATGCACTTTATTTCATTACTTTGTGGAAAGGCCTTTGGATTTCATGAAAAGAAGTTAATGGATGACATTTCAGACTGCAGAATGGGTGAAATGGTCAGGACAGAAGCCAGACTGCAGGATGTTAAGAAGGAGTGGACCAAAAAATAGAAAAAGAAAAAACAATCCCCCTATTCCATGATTCTGGAGATGGCTGATGAATAAATGGAGACAGCCTGCTGCAGAAGAGAGGAAATAAGGAATGATGATTGACACTTACGGGGACTTTCACTCCAAACACCTTCAAACTTTCCCTAAAGTTTTAGAGTAAATATGTTTAATCTGCCCAAACAGCAAGTGATTTAAATGCAGAAAGCTTATTGAAAACAGAATCAATTTAAATCCCCATTGAGTGAAAGGAATCTTTACAGAGGGCCTATTCAAAGTCCATGGAGTTCCAGGTTCATAAGGAAGTGATCTTTGTTTCCTATCCAGCATACTGAGTATTGTTCTGTAGTTCCCTTTTTTGCCTTTTTTAAAAAAAGACTTTTTCTGTTTTTCCTTTAAAGAGATTGAATCTCTTAATTCCCTAAATGTATTTGTCCTCAGGGAAGCATTTGCATTCTCATGAGTCCCTATGCTAAGCCAATGATAGCAGTGGCAAAAAAACAAAACAAAACATTTTTCATTGTTATCAGTGAAAAAGCAGAAGAAAATGGAAGTCTCAGAAGATCTCGATGTTTTGGAAGAAAAACAGATACATATTTTTTATTTTAGTGTCTTCATCCTCCCTACTTCTTCACAGATGGCAGGGGCAACGCCTCTGAGGCCAAAAGCTGGTTTCCCAATGGACTTAGAAAAAAGTCAGTTAAATTTCACAAATCAAGAAAGCTGGTTTCCTTTCAATTCAATTCAACAAATATTTTTGAAACACTTTAATTATGTGTGGGGCACTATGCATGCAAGGCACCAAGATACAAAGATGGAAAAAAAAAACAGTGCCTGCCCTCAAGAAGTTTACATTTTACTTAAGAATGCAACATGTAAACACAGTAGGGAATTCAAGATTTTTAGAGGAGAGGGGAAAAAAAAATCGACAATTAAGCGAATATGGAAAAGTTTTCTGTAGGAACTCTCAAATAAAAATGACCCTTGGAGAAAGATAAAGATTATAAGAGGCAGAGAAGAGTAGCATGATACATTCTAAGTACAGAACAAAGAGAAGGGAAATTGATTAATTCAAAATTAATGGAAAAATTAATGTTAAATAAGACTTGAGGTCAAATTAGAGAATCATAGTAAGAAAGGTCATGTAGTACAGCCTTCTAATTTTACAATTGAGGATAACGGGGCCTTGGAAGGATATGCGACTTGCCCTTGTCTTCCAGGTAATAGGAACCAGAAATGTAAATGGGAACTCAGATCCTCCGACTCCTGAGCTCTTCCCACTGTACCATGCAACTTCTTAAGATTATAAAGGGTTTTAAATGCCAAGTTGAAGAATTTGTTTTTCCTAGAGGCATAAGGATGACACTGATACTTCTTGAAGAAGAAAATGACTCAGAAAATTTGGAAGATAGATCAGAAGGAAGAAAATGGAAGATCTTAGACTTTTAGGGAATGAGGTAAAGAGAGCCTAAACTACAATGGCGACCATGTGAATTGGGAGAAGGGAATAGATGAGAAACGTGTGGTAAAAGATTTGTCAATTGATTGTATATAGGGAGGGGAGAGAGCAGAAGAGTGGACAATTAGTCTAAGATTATGATTATGAGTATGAGCCACTGAAAGGATGGTGATGCCCTTTACATTAGTAATTCTCAATGTGTGGAGACCTCCTACATCCCTTTCAAGGGTCCATGAAGTCAACTATTTTCAAAATAATACTTAAATGTTTTCATTTCTAATGTAAATATTGATAGACATAACCCACACAAACAAAAGTTCTTTGGGGAGTCTTTATTCATTTAGGAGTCTTGAGGCTTAAGAACTTGAGAAACACTGCTCTAGAGAAAATTAAAGTTTGGAGAAAGGGTAGATTTGAAAGTGGGGGAAATGGAAAAGATAAGTTTTATTCTGGACACATTGAACTTGGGGTGCTAATGGGGTATCTAGCAAAAAGCTGGAGATGAACTAGGGCTCAGAAAAAAGATTGTTGTAAAACTGTATGGAATAGCTTTAGATGTATTTGCATAAAGGTGATGATAAATGAGCCATAGAAGCTGTTGAGTGTTGACCTCACCAGGAGAATGAACAGAGAAAAGAGGTAAGACTTCAGAGTCTTTTTGGACAATACTTACAAATAAGGAGCATCCAGCCGAGGAGACCGAAGAGGAGTAGTGAGCATCCAGGTACAAGGAGAGGTCAGCATTATCAAAAGCTGCACAGAGGTCAACAAGGATGAAGACTAAGAAAAAGCCATTGGGTTTAGTGATTAAGATATTGCTGAAAAATATCATCCAAGAGGTGGGCTGGAATCCAAATTGCAAGGGATTAAGAAGTAAGTGGAAAATGAAGTGCAAGCAATGGTGTTGATTACTTTTCCCAGGGTTTTTACTGGTAAAGAGAGTTATAGGACAGTAGCATGCAATGGTGGCAAGGCATTGAAAGGAGTTTTGTTTTCATTTTTTAAGGATAGAAGAGAGCTGGCCCTGCTTGTAGCCACCAGTAAAGAAGACTATACATTAACAAGAGACTTTCAAAGGAAAAAGAAAGGGAGGAGAGATGAGGGAAGGGGTCAACACCTAGAAGAGGCAAGAGGGGATAGAATCAAGGGCACATGAAGAAGAAATGACCTTGAGAAAAAGAGTCACCCCTTCAATTAGAGGCTGTAGCAAAGGAGGAGAGGATGGGGGAGGGGGTAATGTAGAGGGATTTTAAGTTTTAAAATAGAGAATGAAGAAGTTGTGAATGGATAGCTTTTATTTTATCAGTAAAGTAGGCATTCAATTCCTCTGTTAAGAGGGAGGGAGAAGGGGATATTGTAGGAGTTTGGAGGAGAAGAAAGAATGCTTTGAAAAAATGTGGGAAACAGAGATCAAGAGATCATGGGAGACAATATGAGTCAACAGCACAAGACTAGTATCCAAAAAAGGAAAAATAAAAACAAAATACAGAGCCTAGAATTGGAATGTATTCATAGAAAGGAACATTTTGGTTTGAGAACCACAATCTTCCCGCTATACTCAGCATTGTTTAGCCCTGTATTTGAAAAGTGTCTGGTTTGGGGTGCTGGAACTGAAGCAACATGAAGAAATCTTGAAGAGTGGGTCTGAAGCTATTAAAGGATTGAGAAATAGGTCCTTTGATGAAAGTCTGAAGGAGCTGGAATCATTTTAGATTCACAATGGAAAAACATCAAGTACATACTACTCAGATGCCCCATCGTTGCGATGGAAAAGATGTTGCTAGGTTCTTGAAAGGTAAGCCAATGGAGTATAAGCAGAAGAGGCTGTCAGATTGTAGAGACTTTTATCATGGACTTGCTTTTCACACTCCCTCCTACCCCAGCAGACAAGTCATATTATATGATCTTTAGAAAGAGAAAGATTTAAACAGTAGTATAATCCATGGCCCAATGCACCCAAACCCTGGTTCTACATAGAACGAGATGAAACTAGGAAACTATCCCTAAAAGGCATTCTCTTTGGTTCATTGCCCCCACCCAGAGTTTACACTGGGAAATTTCAGCCTAGAGCTTCTGTCTAAGCCTATGCCAATTTGGCTAAAGGGACCCCCAGATTCCATAGAAGAACTCCAGATAACAATGTGTGTATATATATGAGTGTGTGTGTGTGTGTGTGTGTGTGTGCCTGCCTCTATTTCACTGCACAGTTAATGCAGAAAATTCAGAGAACTCCCAGGAGCCCATAAATAAGTACAAAACACACACACATACACATACACACACACACACACACACACACACACACACACACACTAAGGATTCACAGTACAATCAATACAATTTTTCTACCCCTTTATTGAATCTCATTTCCACCAGGTCCTAAAGTCCTTCAGACTCAGTGCTGCCGCATAGTTTAAATTCCTCTCAGAAATTCACTGCACTTGGCAATTTTAATGACCCCTTTTTTACCCCATAGGGACCCAATGAGAAATTCATCTCATGGGACAGTTTTGAGGGACTGGATTAAAGTTTGGAGAAAGGGTAGATTTGAAAGTGGGGGAAATGGAAAAGATAAGTTTTATTCTGGACACATTGAACTTGGGGTGCTAATGGGGTATCTAGCAAAAAGCTGGAGATGAACTAGGGCTCAGAAAAAAGATTGTTGTAAAACTGTATGGAATAGCTTTAGATGTATTTGCATAAAGGTGATGATAAATGAGCCATAGAAGTTGTTGAGTGTTGACCTCACCAAGAGAATGAACAGAGAAAAGAGGGAAATACTCTTGGGACTGCTACAGGCAGCCCATCTTCTGATCTGACCCACACCATCTGAATAACTCATGGTGATCTTGGAGGATAAAGTTCAGATCCCTTACTGTCCCACAGCTTAAGTCTCTTGCAACTTTTTTTCCATTCACTTGGGGCCATGTGAGTATTATCCCAATCCTTTTACCAAAAGGTGTATGGCTCAGAAAATTCCCTTTCTCTGGCTAGAAGACTATTCTGGAATCATGATTCTATAAAATCTTCCTTCTCTAAACTAGAAGTCCAGATGCCTGGACATTCAAACTTGTAGCTGTTAGAGAGGCAATCATTATTAGTTCCCTCAGAAAGCTGGGTCCAGGAGCCTGAATTGTCTGAGAGCTCTCCCCTCAGGTCCCACAAAGGAGCATATATGTTGCTTACCTGTGCTTCTGTCCCCAAGACAGCCTTGAGTGGGATGGGGCAGGGGGGTAGGAGAGGAGGAAAATGTAGGTGAGTGAGGCAATCCCGCTGTACTATTAGAAGCTTGTTGCAGAAGAAAGGTGGGAAATGCCAAAGAACCGAGTCACTTTTATAAGCCCAAGCAAAGGGGTATTTCCTCCCACAAGAGTTTTTCCCTCCTAGAATATGAAGCACGAAATTAATTCATCTTGGGATTGGCCACCTTCAATGAAACCCACAAATCCAGGAGGTGACAAGGGAGACTCCAAAGCACCCAATTCATTTCGGAAGAAGGCGCCATATTTTTTATTTAGTCAGGAGTCAATGAACACATTTTTAGGGAAATGCTTTGAAAAGTCCCAAATGAAAACTGACCTCCCTATAAATAGATCCAAGTTGGTCCAGGAACTACCTTGACCAAGCTTTTTGTAGCTGTAGTAAAAATAAATTAATGTTTTAGACTTAAAACAAACATGTAATTTTAAGTCTCTGGCCACCAGACTGAATGTTTCCAAGCTCTTCCCAACTACACTATTCTTGTAGTCATAGAATGCTGGAGCTAGAAGGAACTCGGAGCACTGGGCCTAGAGTCAGGAAGACCCAAGTTCAAATCCAGCCTCAGATACTTGTTAGCTGTGTGACCCTGGACAAGTCACTTAACCCTGTTTGCCTCAGTTTCCTCATCTGTAAAATAAGCTGGAGAAGGAAATGACAAACCACTCCAGTGTCTTTGCCAAGAAAATCCTAAAAGGAATCAAGAAGAGTCAGACAAGGATCCAGAAGAGTCAGAAACAACAAAAGTCCAATCCCATCATTTTATAGATGTGGAAACTAAGGCTGAGAGGCCTCACAACAGGTTAATGAATAAAACCAGGACCAGGACCTCCTGAAACTGAGTGTATAACTTTAGTAAATGAGGTGAAATCTTACATTTACAAAATGCTATTTTTAAAATTCTTAACTTAAAATTAAATGAATTTTAAAATAAAATAAAATGATTTTACATATGCTTATAATCTGTCCTTCCCCACTGAGCAACAATGACAAAAAGCAAAGGTAAAACCCTCTTCATAGGCATGCACACCCCAACAAAACAAATGCTCATGCTGGCCATGCCTCTCTGCACTTCTTTGGAACAAGGTTATTGGCGTATTCCATCTTTGGCCCCCTGGATTCATAGATCATCACTGCACCTCCATTACATAGTAACAGCTATGAAATGGAAAATTTCAGGCATCCAAAACACAACTCAAGCCTCAATGGAAAAGCACCTTCTAAAACTATAGGCTGTATCAATTCAGAGGTTATAAGATGGTGTTCTAAGGTCCTCTTGACAACTAAAATCTCTAAGATTCCTGGATATATTAAACATGAGCTAATTTTTTATACAATTTTAGAATGCAGTGATTTGTGACTATACTTTTCTTCTCTTTATCCCGCCCAACTCTCTGTTTTGCTTGTCTTATCAATAACTTTTTTCTAACCAAAACATTTCCTCCAAACTCTATAGGTCCTTTGTTAAAAAGGAAAATATTTAAGAAAACCATCCAATTCAATGATTATGCCTGTCTGTGTATGTGACATTCAGTATCTTCGGTCCCTCACATCTTCCCAGGGAAGGAAGGTTTATGTTTCTTCATCAAAGCCCCAGAGCCAATATTAATTATTGCCTCTGAGGCCGGCTTTTTCAGTTACACTATTTCAATATATATTGTGTGGATCACTCCCCTGGTTCTGCTTTGTTTGCAAGTTTTTCCATTTCTCTGAATTCCTCATATTCATCTTTGTCTTTTCTTACCTTTCCTTTCCTTCTCAGATCTTTTAACCTTAAGGGTACAGCCCTCATTGTAATGAAGTTCAAATATCCTGTCTTATTTTTGAATTATTTTTTTTCCTTATCTGTAGAATGCTGAGTCAGGTAGATATTAACAAAGAAGTTACCTGTGAGCTTTTTGGTTTTGATGTTTGCATGGTATATTGTATTGATCTTGGATGCAAGGTCACCAATGCCAATGCCTCACCTGTACAGACAATACCATCTTATAAAATGATTCTCATAGAATATAACAATTAGCTAATAACCATCTATGTACAGTAGCCCCATCCAGTGCCATGCCTCCCAACTCAAATTCCTGGTTTGAGGTCTGTAAAATATCTTCTTTCTGGGATGTGCCTACATGTAACACTTTCATACTTGTGTGTCATTAGAGAAATCAACCTCCATATGCAATCAGGACAGAATGGAGGTGAACCTATGTTTTGTAAAAGTTTACTATTAAAAAAGATTTATATTTATTTTATTATATATAATATATAATGTATATTATGTTATATTATTATATTTATATATATTTATTTATCTCACCACCACCATTTCTCCTTCAATATACAGTTAGTTGGCACAGTGGATAGAATATTGGGCTTGGAATAAGGAAGATTTGAATTCAAATCCTGATTCGTATGTTGGCTATGTGACCCTGAACAAATCACATAGCCTCCTTCTGCCTCAGTTTCTTCATCTGTAAAATGGGGATAATAGTAGCACCTATATCACAGAAATGTTAGGCAGATCAAGTGAGATAATATATGCAAGGTGCTCTTTAAAACATTGCATAAATGCTAGCTATAATTATTATCCCTTTCTCCTCTGAAAGAGCCATCCCTCATAATGGAGAATAGTAAAAAGAGGAAATAGGAAAAGTTCAGCAAAATCACAAACACATCCCAAAATCTAACATAACGTTCAATGTTCCACACCCCTCCCCATGAGTCCCCATCTCTGCCAAGGCTTGGGGGAGATGTCTTCCTTTATGTCTTTTTGGGACCAATCTTGGTCATCATTTCACAATTTTTGGTTTTGATTGTTTAAGGAATACTTGTTTTTGATGCTGCTTTATTTTAATACTGTCTTGACCCTATCCCAAACAGTATTTATAGTAACAATAGCTATGCTCTCTGGTGCCCATTTTCAACCTGCAGCTATACCTCGACTTATGAAAGAGACCCTTGAGGAGGGGGGAATAGGAACTAGAGGGGGTGGCAGTTGTTGGGAGACAGACAGATCTCACTCTCGTGAACTAATGGAGTTAGCCAAGAAAACCCCCAAATGGGGTCACAAAGAGTCAGACGTGACTGAAAAAAATGATTCAACAACATTTTAACATACCTCTCAAATAGACATCATTCAGGTCATCAAAGCTCCAGAGAAATAAAATTAGACCAGGCATTATAGTAGCTACCACTCCCATTGTATGCCTGGAGAAGTCGAAGGAGTAGAAATGTTAAGGGATCCTTGTATCAGCAAGCACCCTAGCATACCTAGGGCGGCTACTAGCACAGGTTCTTAGATCTGCTTTTCTAAAGGAAAGCAACTCAAAATGGGTTAACAATCTTACTTTAATCAATCAGATATCATTTACCTAGTTCAGGGGGAAAAGT
>CM053581.1:529804056-529827839 GCA_028627135.1 Pseudochirops cupreus | reverse complement strand
ACCAGCTGCAAGTGCCTTCCATGAAATAATTCCATTTCATTTATTATATATAATATATGTATGAATTTATGTGTATAAATTAATATTATACATGCATATATGTGTGCATGTGTACATATACATGCACACCACATATATGTATATGGTATGTACTTTAATGTATATACCCCACTTCCCAAGAACATAAGCTCCTTAACAGAAGAAATAATTTCGTTTTTGTCTTTGTGTCTCCAGGACCTAGCTCAGTGCTTGGCACATAGTAGGTACATTAATATATGTTTGCTGATTGATTGATTAATAGCTGGAGAAGTCACATAACCTCCTAGCCACAGTTTCCTTATCTGTACAATGAGAGAGTTGAACTCAGTAATGTCTAAGCTCCCAAACAGCTCTAACTATAATCCTACAATTGAATAAAAACCCTGTGAGCACACATTATTCTCCCCATTTCAGAGCTGAGCAAACAAACACAGAGCAAGTTAAATGACTTGAGGAACGCCATGTGGGTTTGCCAAACTGGGAATCCAGTCTTTCTGGATCCCAAGCTTAAGCTCTTTATCCCTAAAGATGGAGTAGAGGTGCCTGACCTGAAGTGACAAGGGGTAAGGGGCCCTATCTGAACTGAGAGTGGTTTGCAACAAAATACACACCAGTCAACAAAGAAGTCCAGGGCATGGCCCTAGTGGCTCACCCACAGAAAGATTACCTGTGGGCACAGGACAGGAAAGCTAGGCGGCCTCCCACTGGGGTCCACAGTCGTTTTCACCCCCCTGGAGACAGTAGCACCTGCTCTCCACATCAGGAGGCTGAAAAAAAATGATTGCCTGAGACAAATATACTCAGAGCTCTAGCCCAAACACAGCTTTCCATGGAAACCAAACAAGGGCTGAGAGACGGCAAATGCCAACTAGATTCAATATTTTCTCAAAGGTCTATGCCCTGGCTTTGTTGGGACTCCAGCTCTATAAGTCATATTTTAAATATATGTTTGTGTGCATGTAGACGTTGATAGAACAAGATGCACGGTCTAGCAAATGACCAGTCTAGTGATGGCCAGGCATTCTATTACTTTGGGGCTGTCACTAGTCCCCAGAATTATGTCAGGTGAGCTTGCTTAACCCTCCAGATAACAAAATGCCAAGAGAGATGTTGATTTAAGGTCATGAATTCCTAGCCTTTTTTTTTTTTGGAGAATTCTGAAAAAATCACAAAAGTCAGTTAGAATTTGGAACTGTGTCCAAAGAGATACCAAACTATGCATACCCTTCAATCCAGCAATACTACTACTAGGTCTATATCCCAAAGAAATTTTTTTTAAGTAAAAGGACCAGGGGTGGCTAGGTGGTGCAGTGAAAAGAGCACAGGCCCTGGAGTCAGGAGGACCTGAGTTCAAATTTGACCTCAGACACAACACAAAAACTAGCCGTATGACCTTGGGCAAGTCACTTAACCTCAATTGCTCTCCAAAAAGCAAAAAAAATTTAAAATAAAAGGATGTATTTGTAGCAATTCTTTTTGTAGTGGCTAAGAATTGGAAATTGACGTCATGCTTATCAATTAGGGAATAGCTGAACAAGTTGTGACATATGATTGTAATGAAATGTTATTTTACCATAAGAAATGATGAGCAGGCAGATTTAAGGAAAACCTGGAAAGACTTATGTGAACTGATACGGAGTCAAGCGAGTAGAACTAGGAGAACATTGTACACGGCAATAGCAACATTGTGCGATGATCAACTTTGATAGACTTAGCTATTCTTAACAACGCAATGATCCAAGACAATCCCGAAGGACTCATGAAAAATGCTATCTGCCTCCAGAGAAAGAACTGACAGTGTCTGAATACAAAACAAAACATACTATTTTTCACTTTCTTCCTTCCTTCCTGTCTTTTTTTCTTCCTTTTTTGCTTAGTTTGTGTTTTTTTCCACAAAATGACTAATACGTTTTACATGATTATACAAGTATAATCTATATCAATAACCACCTTAGGAAAGGGGGAAGAGAAGGAGGGAGGGATAGAAATCAGAATTTAGAACTTAGCAATAAATGTTAAATATTATTTTTACATGTAATGGGGGGATAACATATTAAAACAAAACAAAACAAAATCATTTAAAGCTGGACTTTAATCTTACCTGTGACACATACTGGCTATGTGACCTTGAGAAAGTCTCTGACCTTGCAGTGGCTCCAGGCAGTTCTCTAAGTTTGTTTTCAAAGAGTTTCCACACACCCAGAGTTCCCCAAAATGATGCAAATCACAGGTCTGGACCAAATATCTTCAGAGGCTGAGGTCCCAGGTTAAACATGTATTCAAAAGCTGTCTCACTTGAGCTGAGAAAATGTAAATGATTTGCCCCCCAACTCACACATCTAGTGTCTGTGGCCAAATTCAGGTCTGCTTGACAACAAGTTCGGCATTTATCCAAAGCACTACCAACCTGTCTCCAATCATATTGAAACAAAATCAGTTATGTTGAAATTCAGTTAGCAAAACATTGAAAACAAATTCACAGACCTCAGGTTAATAATCCTTGTTCTAGGTGTTCTGTGTAATTTAACACATCTAGTCATTGGCAGATACTAGATTAGAACCCAGGTCTCCTGCCTGTCCTCCAGCAGGCTTTTCATTATCAGGATGGAACTCCTGAGTTAAATGATTTTTCATTGAATTGACGTCTCATGCATGCCTTAGGGCAGCCTATATTCTCAAGACAGATTAAAAAGTGTCATTTTAGTGTTTTATTAAGTGTCTAAAGCATTACTTTTTAATTTGCAAAAATATCTTTTCCATGATGAAAAACCACACCCATGCTTTTGGTTGGTTCTGGTTTCCTACCCCAGATGGCAGCAGGGGGAAGGGGGGAGTGTCAGATTCCCACAAAGAATCCTGGCAATGGGTAGATGCATGGTGTGGCTGGGAAGGCAATGGAACCCGATTACTCACTGGCTGCTTCATTCTATTGTCCTATTCATGGGAACAGAGTTTGAGTTGTTCAAGCCTTTCATCTGGGTTGTTGATTTTTCTTAAAGTAGTCTACTCACTTCTTTGTCTGAGTAAAGTTGCCAGGCAAAGGCTCCACCTCCCTCCCAAAAGACATCTTTTGCGCCTGGGGCCACACGATTGCCGTTGTTGCTGCTCTTGCTGATTGCCTGTGTGGCTGATGAGCCAAGAGGCGCCACGTACACAATTTCATAGTATCATAAGTTTAGAGAGGGAAGGGACCTTGGAAGGCATCTAGACCAACCCCCTCGTTTTAACAGATAAGGGAACTGAAGTCAGAAGAATCAAGTGACCTCCCCAAACCAACACAGGAGGGTCTCACAACCTGGGATCCACCAACTCCAAATCCAGTCCATTGTCCATTATTCCATGAGGCCTCTCATGGAGCTTATTCCCTTAAAGAAGGCCTGAACTCCTAAAGGCTTTCCATATGGAGTAGGCCATTCTTAGGATGAGGAAGGAACACAGCATTTATTAAGCACCTCTTGTGGCAGGCACTGTACTAAGGGCTTTATGAATACATACATCCAAGCGCTGTTATAACGCTGGATTAAATTAATATTTGCATAGCACTTAGCATACTACCTGGCTCAAATAGATGCTATATCAACACCAACAGCCGTACACACATACAACATAATATATACACATAGATTGTTGCTCAGTCATTTTTCAGTCATGTCTAACACTTTGTGGTCCCTTTTGGGGTTTTCTTGACAAAGATATTGGAGTGGTTTGCCATTCCCTTCTCCAAATCATTTTACAGATGAGGAAACTGAGGCAAACAAGGTTAAGAGACTTGCCCAAGGTCACACAGCTAGTAAGTGTCTGAGGCTGGATTTGAACTCAGGTCTTTCTGACGCCAGACCAAGCACTCTATCCACTCTTCTAACCAGTTGCCTATATGTGTGTAAACACATATGTGCCTATACACACATGCATGTGTGTACACATACACAGATAGGAATGTGCAATATACATTTGCATACATACATGTGTATACATTCACAATGTGCATATATGTACACCTATGTACATATTTTAATATAGCTATAACCAACATTTATATGGTGCTTACTATGTGCTGAGCATTGTTCTAAACCCTTTACGATTATTATCTCATCCGATCCTCAAAACAATCCCAGGAGGTAGGTGCTATTATAATCCTCAGGGAAACTGAGGCAAACAGGGTTAAGTGACTTGCCCAGGGTCACACAGCTAGTAAGTGTCTGAGGCTAGATTTGAATTCAGGTCTTCCTGACTGTATCCACTAGCTGCCTCTAAGGGATATAAGGTAAAGGGTAAAGCTGCCCTGCCCTTCGGGCATACTATAACATACTTAGTTGCCCAAGGGCACAGAGCTGATGAACAACAGAACTAGGGCTAAAGCCCAGAACCCCTAACTTGTAGTCCAGTGTTCTTTCAGCTTGAGGGAACCTTGGAGACTATCAAGTCAATCCCATCATTCTCCAGATGAAGAATTTGAAGCCTCCATAGGTTGGGCAGATTTTCAAGGTCCAGCAAGTGAAATAGAAAAACCTGGTCTTGAAGGCAAGCCTTCAGATGCATAGTCTGATGTTCTTTTCAACTCTGCCCCTTATGAAGCCAGTTGAGGAAAGGAATGGAAACTAGCAACCTGCAACCTCTCCAGGTAAAACCAAGAGAATGTATGAGGATAGTACAATGGACATTTTCATTGAGCAGACAACTTAGCAAAGTGCCTGGTGAACACATAGTAGGTGTTAGAGAATGCTTATGCCTGTCTTTCCTTCTCCTCCATGGGATACAAGAAAAAGAATTACAATAATATGTACAAAGTCCCTGTCCTCAGAGCGCTTACAGTCAATCTTGTTGGGGAGATTCGTGACACACATAAGAAGAAATATAATAGGAGAACTTAAATAGCAATGTAAGAGTTAAATAACTGTTACAGAAAAGAACAGTGCAGCTAGATGGTGCAGTGGCTGAAGGCTTGGGTCTGGAGTCAGGAGGACCTGAGTTCAAATCTGGCCTCAGACATTTACAAGCTGGGTCACCCTAGAAAAGTCACTTAACCCTGTTTGCCTCAGTTTCCCCATCTGTAAAATGAAGGGAAGAAGGAAATGGCAAATGACTCCAGTATCTTTGCCAAGAAAACCCCAAATGGGAACACAGAGAGTCCAATACAATTGAACAGCATAGCTAAAGATATGAACACAGAAGACAGCATAAGGCAGTGTATGATTAAGGGTCAAAATAAGAAATGCTCTGAAAAAGAGTTTAGAGAAGGAAGAGAAAGTTCAAGTTCAGAAAGATCATAAGAAGTCATCTCTTAAATTTTTACAAATGAAGATGACATTTCAGGCATCCTTTTAGTCTTTGCTCCTCCACATCTCCCCTCACCCCACCCCCCAAAAAATCCCTCTTCCACCACCAGGATTTTTTAAAAATGTATTTGTTGACTTTTAGTTTACACCTCCGGGATTTTTTAAAAAAATATTATAAGAAAGGCAATGTAGCTTTTTTTTTAAAGAAAACATTTGTTTTTTTTAAAGAAGTCATTGAAGTTTCACTAAATAATCAACAGGCATTATCACAACTTTCTAGAGGCTCCTAGGCAAGTGGTACCAAGGGCCCAGGAAGTTCTGGGTCAGCATCTCAAGGAATAGAGAGGATAGGAATCCATATAACACCTACTATGTGCCAGGCACTAATTCTCACAACAAACTTGGTAGTTAGGTGCTATGATTATTCGCATTTTACAGCTGAAGAATCTGAGGACACAGAAGTTAAATGACTTGCCCAGGATCACACAGCTAATAAGTGTCTGAACTGAGGCTGGATTAGAAGTCAGGTCTTTCTGACTCCAGGCCCAGAATCCTATCTACTCTGCCACTCTAGCTGCTCAGGATCTGTTGACTATACAGCAAAGCTCCTATGCCCAAGATACAGAAGGGAAGGCAGTGTGACAAGGTAGAGAGAAAGACAAAGCAGTCTGAACAAAGTATCCTGTTCTTCCACACTGCCTTAATATTTTACCATTAGAGATTCATTTCTTTGAATTTTTTTCCTGTTAGAATTACAATACCTTGGGAGGCAGATACCCATCTGGATTGTAATTAATTACCCCATACTTAGTATAAATTAGTTGACTGCAGACATTTTAACTTTTGATAAGGAAAGATGGAGAAGTTGGAGCCCCTAAGAATATGCAAGGCACCTTGGAAGGAGCAACAGAAGGGCATGGTAGAGGAACTTGGCTGATTTCAGTTTGACTGAGGCCTGGGGCTAGATGGGAACTTCAAGCATCAGACTATGAGAGGAGGATTTATGTAGCTATCACAGCAACACTATGTTTGGTATTAAAAGTCTGCTCTTAAGACATTAAAATGGGTCTAGACCTACACCTTCTCCACGGCCAGACTCTGCCCTAAAGTAGAGTCTTAGGACACATTATTCAGGATGTCATGACCAGAACAAGGAACTACTTTTGGTCAGGAGCTCCATAAAAGTAAGCCTTGAATGGGGCATGGATGGGGGGTGGGGGGGATGGGGAGGAGGGCAAGGAATGTTTCCTTCTCATACTCCTAATCTCACTGCCACCCCCACCCCCCACCCCCACCCCCATGCCTCATGGCTGGGTATCTGAAGTTTCAGTAAAAGTCTATTTCCAAAGCTCTTCTCAGTCCTAAATTTCCCCACCCACTCCACTCTATCCCCCTCCAAAGTTCAAAATGTACCCAGCCCAAAAACCTGTCTTCATTAATCTGAATAGCTGATCCAACTGGGAGAGGCATGGTGTTGGGAGAAAGGGAAGGGGAGTGGGGCTGGTAAGACCTCAGTCATTAACCATACTTGTATGGGCAGCTAGATGGAGCACTGGATAGAGCACTGGGCTCAAACTCAGGAAGACTCATCTTCCTGAGTTCATATCCAGCCTCAGATACTTCCTAGCTAAGTGACCCTGGATTAGTCACTTAACTCTCTTTGCCTCAGTTTCCTCCTCTTTAAAATGAGCTGGAGAAGGAAATGGCAAACCTCATCAGTGTCTCTGCCAAGAAAACTCCAAATGAGTCATAAAGAATCCAACATGACGAAACAATTGAACAACAATGTTTTTATACTGTTTTAAGGTTTCAAAATACATTACAGTTATTATTTCATGTGATCCTCACAAGAAAAATGAGACTGTGAGGTAGGTGCTATTATTAATTCCCTTTTCTATAGATGAGGAAACAGAGGTTCAGAGAGTTTACATGAATGGCCCAGGATTGCATAGCTTATAAGTGCCTCAGGTAGGATTTGAACTCAGGTCTTCCTGACTCCAAATCCAGTATTTCTTCTATTATAGCATGTAGATCTCTGAACTTCTGATCCTCAGTTTCCTCCCCTGTAAAATGGGAATAATAATACTTTGACTTTCATGGTTACTGTGGGAAAAGTGTTTTGTAACATTGAACAACTCTATAGAAATCTAAGTTAATATTACAGTCTTAGGCTGTAACCATGACTGAGCTTTGAGAAATCATTTAACATAACCTACCCCCTTTAGGACTCAGTTTCCTCACCTGTAAAGTGAGGGGATTGGAGTCTGAGGTCCTTTCCAGTTCTAAACCAACCATCCAAAGATTCTGTATTTCTGGGGTGTGTGTGTGTGTGTGTGTGTGTGTGTAATAACATCTGTCCTCTCCATATCACAGGGTTGTTTCAAGAATGAAACAGGGTAGTGTATGTGAAAGGCTTTGAAAATTTTAAGACTATAGAATGGATCATAGATTGAGTATTGGAAGGTACCCCCAGAGGCCATCTGTTTCAAGTCCCTCATTTAGACTCAGAAACGCTGTTACTCAAAGGCACACAGGGATGAGTAGCATAGAGGACATTTCATGTGCAATCATCTTATTTTATTGTATTATGTGATAGAAAAACTTGTTTTATTACATAAATTTAAAATATAATAAATTTATAGTAAATAAAACAGCCGAGTTTTCATTAGCGTGCCTTAACTTTTACCTTCAGTAACAGTGCTAACTCTAGTGAAAACTGTGAAAATAGATTTTCTGATTCTCTGTTAAAAAAAATTTATAATTAGGGGGTGGCTGGGTTGCACAGTGAGTAGAGCACCAGCCCTGGAGTCAGGAGGACCTGAGTTCAAATCCAGCCTCAGACATTTAACACTTAATAGCTATGTGACCTTGGGCGAGTCACTTAACCCCAATTGCCCTGCCCTCCACCCTCCAAAAAGCAAAAAAAAAAATTGTAATTTTATTACCTGCCCCTCCAGCCCCCATCCCTAAATAAAACATGAGTTAAAAACCCCTAACTGGCCCAATTCCTTGCACATAGTAGGCCCATATTAAGAAATGCTTGTTGGACTGAATGTCTACTGAATCTCCCTCTTCCCTCTTTCTTCCTGCTCTCTTCTCTTCCTAGCATCCTTCAGCTTTAATTGTTTTGGGGAAACTTGTCCAAATACAATTGATGCCCCAACTGTGTGGTTCTCCCCCCCACACACACCTGCGTTGCCTTCTGGCTCCATCATTCTTGGATCCGACAACCCCATGCCAAAGGAGATAAACAGGAATCCTGCTCCCCGGCCACTGGAGATGCGCAAAAAAATCACATGCGGCTTCTGGCCAGGACATAGAGTGGTACTCAGCAAACCTAAACATTGCAAACTTTCTTGGGATTGTCAGGGAGAACAGAGAGTCCTATCTCTGCCTTAGGCACTCCTAAGGGGACCAGATGGAAGAAGCCTTATTCGGGCATCCACCAGCAGCCTTGTACCTTTACTCCAGATCTGGAAATCTGCAAGCACACCCCTGCCCTTCCCGAACACCCCGCCCCGCCCCCCCCCACACACATAAAAACACTCGTCTGAGGAATTCACACTCTTTCTAAGACTGTCCAGCCGCAGTAGTTGGCCTTCCCTCCCCCACCACCAAGAAAAGAAATTGTGGGGAGTGGGGAGGGAGGGAGGCTCCTTAACCCCCAATGTTAATAACAGTGGTTATAACCTTGCTTTAGCAAATTGGAAATAGTTCCCAAACAAAGAACATACCTTAAATCAGGGGCTCAAATCCTGAAGTCTCTGAACTTTAGATAGATAGATAGACAGACAGACAGATAATTGTATTTCAGTATAATTGGTTTTCTTTGTAATCCCTGAGTATTTTATTTGATGTATTGAAAAACAATATTCGGAAAAGGGGTCCATAGACTTCAATAGACTGTCCATAAGCCAGCTGGGGGGGAGGGGAGGATGACTGAAAAAAGTTTCCTGCAACATCACTCTGGAATAATTACTTTTTAAAAGTCTATAGAATCTAATAATATAGAAATGAATTTCTAATTGGGGAATTTCAGGAATCAGCAGATGGGAGACAGGGAGGGAAGAGAGCCGAGGGACCTTCCTAGAGTTCTTTTCCTAAGTTCAACACTGTACAGAAGAAGGGCAGACATTTCTCTTCCCCAGCTATTGTTCTGAACAATAAAATTTCCATCCTGGAATCTCAAGTGTTATTTTCTCAGAGTAATTAAATTTAATTTTCAGGGAAAACATTCTTGGTTTTCCATCCATATTTCACATATGACAACTAAACTCTGGAATTTCAGGAGGCAATTTATAGTAACAAGCTTTTAAATTAAGGAGAAATATGGATGAACTTATGTTGGCTTATAGAAATTATATACACATAAATGCATGGATATAGACACATGTGTATGTACATACAAGTTTATGTGATAAATGTGCACATATAAACATATGCCTACATGTATGTTTCTGCATACTGCAAAGGCTTGCATATATGTGTGTTTATATATGTTACATTCGTAGTATACTGGAGCCAGCTTGAACAGGTTTAATTTTCAGTATGAGCATTTACACCTCAGAAATCAACAAATAGGAGAAATCAGGGCTTATTTACTATTTTGTTACTTGTCTAGACTTGAGAAACTGATGGGGAAAATGTTAATACTGTAGATTAAACTTTAAAGTGTGTCATATGTCTATTTGCATGTCCTCAATAGGGATGATTTGGGCACCAAATATGTGCTAACAATAAGAATTAGCTTTGGGAACAAAATAGTAAACATAAGCAGAATTTACCCAACTGAACAAAAACCATTTTAATATGCTAACGTCTAAAGAAGCCAGTGACCTTATTGGTGATAGCCAACAAACAGTAGAGTGTAATTTAAAATTCTGCAGTCTTAGAGTTACAGGAACTTGGGTTCAAGTTCAGACTCTGGCATATATTAGCTTGTGACCTTGGGCAAATCTCCTGTATCTATGAATACCTATCAAGGTTCAAACAATAGAATAGACATGATATTCAATTTCATTTCAATCACATGATATTCACTTTCATTATGAAAGTTCTATATTGGGTGTACTGGGGATCCAAAGATAGGAGGCAGCATTGGCACAGGGAGAAGAGAATTTTTTTTTTATCTAGAGGAGGAGGACCTGGGTTCAGAATCTGCCTCTGATATATACAGTACCTGTGGCCTTGGCCAGATTTTTTAATCTTGTTGGGCCATGGTTCCTTCATCTGAAAAATGAAAGGGGCGTTCTATACCAGTAATGTCAAATTTAAATAGAAACAGGGGTCATTCATTGTGTATAAGAATCCCTGCAGGCTGCATATTGACTTAGAAAGTCACACGTTAACATCATCTATGTTCTATTATATATGTGTATGTATATATGTATATGTATATGTACATGTGTGTTTGTGTGTGTTTATAAAATTTAATTAAATATTTCCCAATTGCATTTTAACCTGGTCCTGGTCTTACTCAGGATATGCAGGCCCCAGGCTATATGTTCAGCACCTCTGAAGTGGATGACTGATGTCTGAGGTCCCTTTCAGCTTCAGATCTATGAACTATGGAAAAAATGTAGCCCCAGGTCTCCAAGTATTTAGTCTTAGGAAGAATAAGGACTCCTTACTTACTCCAGGACAGGAGTAAGACATGTACACTGATATTTATAATGCAACTTAAAAATAAGTGTAAAAGAAAAACCTAGACAACGTGCCAGAAGAAATTCCAGGAGGGGGAAATTATTATGCTCAACTTAGTGGGGGAAAGGAGAGGAGAAGGGTGGGAGGGAGGGGGAGAGAGAGAGTGGGAGGGGAGAAAGAAGGAGGAGAGAGAAAGAGGAGAGGGAGAGGGGAGGGAGAGAAAAGGGAAGGAGGGAGAAAGGGAGGGAGGGGAAGAGAGAGAGGGAAAGAGGAGAGAGAGAGGGAGGAGAGAGTGAGAGAGGAGACAGAGAGAGAAAAAATATGAGAGAGAGAATCAGACAGAGAGACGGAGAATCATGGAATGACTTTGTAGGGAAGGAAGAATCTCAATTAGGTAAGAGCAAGCTACAGCCCCTGGAAGGCCAGGCCCTCTGGCATCTGGAAATTTACTACATGTGCAAAAGTCCCTGTACAGTACACCCAAAGACTTTCCTGTAGGTTTAAGTGAATTTAGCTGTAGCCCAGCACTCTGGAACGTAAAATTCAATTTCAAAGCCTTTTCTGCCTCTTAGCTTGGACCTGCTCCCATCTATGAGGCAGCTAGGTGGCATAATGGACAGAGCGCTGGACCTGGAGTCAGCTTCTGAGTTCAAATCCAACCTCAGACATTTACTAGCTATGTGAACCTGGGCTAGTCATTTCACCCTGTTTGCCTCAGTTTCTTCATCTATAATACAAGCTGGGGGAGGAAATGGCAAACCACTCCAGTGTCTTTGCCAAGAATACCCCAAATGGGGTCACAAAGAGTAGGACATGACTGAACAACCACACTCCCATCTACTGTGGCTGTCTTCTCTTCTCTGCACTGTACCTACTTTGGCAAACCATCTCCATCTGATGAAGTTCATGTTTTGCAGTGAAAGGAGCAGCCAGAGCAAAGCTTCCTCAGGTCAGGGCAGACCTGTCTTTGCAGGTGCCACAACATATATATGGAAAATCAGAGAGATATAACTGCTAGAAAGGGGCCAGGATTTTATGGCTGCCGTGAGCCTACTAGAGGAACGCATTTAAGAAAGTCAGCCCCTGGACCATCTACACATCTCATCATCCACATCCATAAATGAGAAAGACAGTTTATTACTCTGAATAGCCCAGATGTGGTGTGTAATGTTCATGACAGAAAAAGATCAAACATTCCAGGAAAAATGAACAGGAAAGTTGAGTTTTCTGCACCCCCAACCATATGGAAAATGAGTTAACTTTACCCCAGTTGCATTACAGACCAGTGACGGTGAGACTGTGGTTGCCAATATGAAAAGCCAGAACCTTGGTCTGGGCCCAATAAGGTTGCTGATTAATCACAAGCTTTCCAAAAAGATTGTTTTTTAATGGATAAAACTCTGGGATGGATGCTAGCCTGAAGCATTGACAGAGCAGGCAGCTGCTTGAATAAGTAGGAAGGAATGAAGCATTGATTAAGCTCTTACTATATGCAAAACACTGTTTTAATGGCTGGGAATGCAAACAAAAAAGTAAAACAAGCTATGCTCACAGAAAGTGACTGTTCTAATGACAGAGGCCATACATACGGAAGGAGTCAGCTGCAAGTCAGATAGAAGGGCCCCATATCCTTTGGGTGCGGGGGCAAAGCAGATGCTTTTCTCTACTGCCATTTCCACTGGCAAAATTTGTATCAGTTTCCGATGCTGAACCATTTGACCGTGCCAAGAACTATGGCAGGAAGAACATTCTTTTCTGGGTCTTCAGTAGCTTTGGCCATAATGCCCACAGAAGTAGTGGTTGCCAGGCTGTGTATCCATTGGAGTTGAAATAGGGAACAGGGCTGGGCTGGATGTATTGCTATCCCTGAGGTTCGTGGGTTCAGGGTGCTAGGCTGTCTCCATCTGGGTCAAGATGGTGGTCAAGGTGATGGTGGTGCTTTCATGATGTGGTTTGAAAGACACCAAAATGTTCATCTTCCAAACATATATTTCTATCTGGCAATAGTACCTGAAATTCTTCTCATTAGAGATACCCTAGTTTTATAACATTATATATCCCTATAGAATCAGACAATCATAGAATTTTGGAGTTGGAAGAAAACTTAGGTAACATCCAATGCAACCATTCAATAACCCCTCAAGTATCCTTGATATTTACCTTCTGCTTGAATACTTCTAGCAACGAGAATCTCAGTACTTCGCAAGGCAAGATATCCCGTTTGTGATCTGCTCCAATTGGCCTCTCTATAGCTTCTACCTCTTTGTCCTAGCTCAGTCTTCTGGAGCTATCCAAGGTAAACATTATCCCGCTGCAAATATCTGAATCATGTGCTCACAGAATCATCAATCAATCAGCAAGCATTTGGAGAAACATTTATTATGTCCCCGACTCTGTGCTAAATGCTACCATTATACTCTCAGATTTCGGGCTAGAAGGAACCATAGAGCCCATTGAATTTAATCTCCTTTTTAAATTTTTAACAGAAAAGGCAACAGAGGCCCAGAGGGTTGAAATGACTTGCCCAAAATCATATAATGTAATAAATGAAAGAGGCAATATTTGGAAAAAAAAAACTTACCACCCACCAAATCTTTTCTTCTCCAAACTAAAACATTCCCTTTTTTTCTTTAAAAATTTCTCACAGGCTCCATTCTGGTGAGACCTCTGCCTCAGGACAACAAAGGTGGTATTTGGAACTGGATAAAACACCTTAGATAATGTCCTGGCCAGTGCAAAGTTCAGTGGAGCTATTTGCATCTCTTGATCTAGTCATTGTCTTTTTAATGCAAATTAGATTTACATTCCAGAAACTGCATAGAAACATGAGAACTATGCTAGGCTTAATTTCAAACAGACCCATGTTAAAATCCTGCCTTTGACCTTTCCTAGAGGTGTGACTGTGGTCAATCTCTTCATTTCTATGTGCCTCAGTTAGAAGTCCTTAAAGGTCTTAAGATTGCTGTTCTTATTGATTCTTAGTGGAGGTAATTCCTTTTTTTCCCCCCAATGAAATCTCAGATTCTCACTAAATTTATGTTTGATTTTCTGGAAATCACATCACATTGTTGGCTCATAAGGAAAAATCAGCTAAAGTCATTAGGTCTTTTTAAAAAATTTAATTTAGTTTAATTTTTATCCTGAACTAAACAAATATCAAGTGAAATGAACATTTCCAAACCTAAAGTAGAACAGAAGAAGAGGATTTTTATGAAACCACCTCTCTATTACATACAACTTCCTTTTCCTTTCAAATACAAAATATATTCAGCATGAAACTTTCAAAGCTGTTCAGCTTGTTTGCTTTTCCTTACGGTCTTTCTTCTGTTGTCTTTTATGCATTAAAAAATGCCTCAGTGACCCCCTTTTCTTTTTCTTCTCTTTTTCTTACAATCCTAACGTGTCACCAGGACCTGGCCCGGTGTACATGGCAGGGGCTTACTGAGTGTTTGCTGAATGATTACGTTCTTTGACCCACAAATCAGAACCCATTGAAAAAGCTGTATTCTCTTACCATCTCCTCACCTATCTTGGGCTTTCATTTCTTTTTAATCATTCTCATTTCACTCTTTCCGGTTTTAAGTTGAAGTCTCTTGATGAAGAAGACAAAATAAGATTAGGAGTTAGATAGTTCCACTTTCTTTCTGCCATTTGTTATCATTAAACTATCTGTCCCATTTCAGGATCCTGACCCTTCTCTGTTTTTCTCACCTGTAGCATAACTACAAAATCCCTTCCTCTCTCATAAATTCATGCAATTCTTGGTATAATATAGTGGGGGGAAGGAACCTAAAGAGGCAGTCAAGAGCATTCTTTTCTATTGTCTAAAATCAGAGGAGCTGTGTTTGAATCTTATCATTGGTAATTTACTACTTCTGTGATCTTGGACTAGTCCCTTAGCTTTCCTTTATTTTTTTGATGGGGGGAAGGGAGGGCAATTGGGGTTAAGTGACTTGCTCAAAGTCACACAGCTAGTGAGTGTTAAGTGTCTGAGGCTGGATTTGAACTCAGGTCCTCCTGACTCCAGGGCCAGTGTTCTATTCACTGAGCCATCTAGCTACCTCGTCCCTTAGCTTTCCTAAGACTCAATTTCTTCATCTATAAAAATGACCCACTTCAACTACACGGCTTCTGAGGTGCTTTCATGTTTTTGTCCTTGGTTTTATGCGTCCCAGCTTCCACCTGTTGTCCCTGACACTTTAAAATTCAAACTCACTAAGCTGATTGTTTCCTTGCTATTGCAAACCCTATGATGATCTTTTCTCATTCTTCCACCCCAGGTATTCATTTGACTCAGAGCATACTTTCTCCATTTCCTAAGAGATAAAATTGTCATTTTCACAAAGTCAGGCCTAGCTCCTCATCCTGCATACAGGGCTTTTTAAAGTTGCTATCATTCTTGCATCTGTGACAGTTTCATGATACATTATTAGGAAAATATTGCCCACGTCCTCCGTGTGGCTGGCTTTCTCTCACAACAACAGAACTTCTTTTCTTTTTTCATCATTATCTACATTTTTCCTACCATGCTTCCTGACCACAGGTTCATGGATTTCCATATAAGTAAGCCCCCTTTTCACACCTATCATCTTCCCTTACAATCACACGACTTTGGAGCTGCAAAGATCTTAGAGAGTATTTCATCAAACCCCCTTGTTTTCCATAAAAGGAAACTAAGTTTTCTCATTTAACTAATCTGCAAAATGCAGAATTTCCATTTTTCTTGACATCTTCCCTCACCTTGCCTTCTGAAGCCCTTGCTTGGCACTGTTTACTCTATTGACTCATGCTCCTTCATGCCACCTAGCAGACAGAAGACAAGACCTTTGCTGAAGCACCTAATTATATCAAGAGAAGGTACAAGTAAGGAAAGCAGTCCACATGGAGCCAAAAGGCTGCTTTGCTTAGGTTGGTGCATCTGCATCAGCATAATGAGGGATGTACTGCACTTCCAGGAAGGACTAGAAAAAGAAGGGATGATCACAGGTGCTGGAGGGAGAAGGGATCAGCTTTATAGATTGTCTGAGTCAGCCCTTCAGAGTGGGGCCCCATTATTCAGCCTGAAGTGTTGTGTTTTCCCAGAACATCAGAGATGCGCTATGTTTGGATATAAAAATAAGATACATTCCAAATCAAAAGAGAAACTAATTTTGGATCATCCCTCCTTTGGGGAGAGAAGTGGGGAAGGCGGGGGTAGAGAATCCATTTCCTGTACAATGCTAGTCCTTTGTTGGCACGGATGACTGGGGGTTGACTCTGTTCAGCTGTTGACCTCCTCACTCCAGACCCATCTGTCTCTACTCTTTACATTTGACTGCTCCTCCTACAATCCCTCTGGCTAACCAGCTTTTACTCATCTTTCCTCACACTGTGACTTTTTTTTTCCATGTTAAGGCAGCATGGAGTCATGGGACCAGCAGTACACTTGTAAGTGAAAGGCTTTGAGTTTTGACTCTGATCCCTCTTACCTGTGTAACCATGGCTGACTCATTTAACTGCCCTATAACTTGGTTTCCTCAATTTCTTCAGTAAAATGATATACACTACTTCATAGGGTTATTGTTTAGGGAAGAACAGCAGCTCTGGTGGGAGGGCTTGCTGAGCCCTTTTCAGGGTTGCTCATCCACTTTTCATGTCTACCTTTCACCCAGCTCTCACCTACAGCTCCAAGAAGCTGTAGCATGAGCAGCAGCCACAGCCTGATAAAACTGTCTCTGCAGCTGGGCTAAATCAGGTTAAGGGAAGTCTTCAGTGAGTTAGGGGGATATCCACCACAAGCATGTGAAGACTTCTCCTAGTGGAATGGACAGATGAGAACAATGTATTCCAATGGCCATGAAGCAGCTGAAGTAGGTGCTATGGCACACTTAGAGCTTGGTCAGACACTAAAGATGCCAAGGTCTTCCATTGCATCCTAGGCCATCCCAGTCAGCCTGGTTTTTATCTTGCCACTGGGTTTAAATGACTCTGGAAGAGAAAGTGAAGTGATAACTTTGTGCAACTGCCTCACTTAAATCCAATTCAGGAGCAAGTCAAGACATCACCCCATGATGTCACTGGTCCCCTTCAAAACAAAGGATGAGCTAAAAGTATGTAATATGATAATATGTAATGTTATCACTAGATATATAGCTACCACTACATTATACAAAGTACTATTAATATGTAATATTCTTGTTACCATGAATATCACTATTTCCTATCACAGTTCTCTGACTTCCACTTCTCAGGGGGTAAAGTTGCCTATGAGCAACATTTATCCTTATCATGACCACTACATATATCTGAGACAGAAGACACCTTGATGATTTCAAGCTGTTCACTACTGCAAAAAGCCCATCTTTTAAAAACACCCATATTGCCCCAAATGCTAGATGACTACAAATTACAGAACACCATGACCTCAGAAGAATCCAAGTTGTAACTGATCCAAAGACAATGCAAAGATCCATGGTGGGTGTGAGCAGGTTGTAGTTTATAATTGACAGTTGCTTGCAAGGTGCTGTGTAAAAGGCATATGTTACAGTAATAGCTGACTCTGATAAAGTGCTTTCTAAATCTTGTCATTTGAGCCTCATAACAGCCCTGGGAGGTAAGTGTAGGTGGTCACTCTCCAGAATCCTTTCCCCTTTTCTCACCTGCCATATTGACATCTAAGAAACCTCCATCTTGGGGGTCCTCTTTTCCTCTTTCATGACTCTCTCCATAGCACCACCATTTTTAGAGGGTCCCACCCATACTTCATCTCACTCTCACATAGTCTCTCTTTGGAAGCCTCCTTCTCCTCATCTGCAACACAGCCCCTTCCTTCATGGATAGCCTTCTTCCTCCCTTCCTAGTACCCCCATGTGTGTTGTCTTTCTCCATTAGAATGTGAGCTCCTTGAGGTCAAGGATCGTCTTGCTAGCTTGTGCTTGTATCTCCCGTGCCTGGCACAAAGCAAGTGCTTAATAAATCCTGTATCTCCTTATCCATTTAAAGATAAGGAAAGAGAAACTGGATATGAACCCAGATCTCTCCTGACTCCCCTACATTAGAGCTACTTGCCATATATTGCTGGAAAAGAAAGTAGTGTACTGATTATGTAGTGAAAGTGAGCTCCCTGGACAGCACAAGTGCTGAACTGAATCTGTGAATTGGGGAATTGGGTTAATCTTCTATAGGGAAATGAAAGCCTTGAACAAGAATCATACTGGTAGAATGAACAGTCATAAGATCACGTCTATATATACATACACACCCTAGTATAAAGATGGCTGGATTTGCAGGAGTTTGGTTTAGGAGGATTGTCTAAGCCCTTCTTTGGGTCCCACCTCTACCTTGCATGGGTGGAGTCACTCTTTCTCAACTGCTGCCTTCAGGCAACTCTCTCTAGTTCCCACCTGTCTACACCCCTGTGATGGTGGGGGTTTCCTTTAACCATCTGGAAGATAGGGGAAAGGAGATATATCTGAGGCCCTACAGCAACCAGTCTTCTACTCACCTATTAGTAATATTAATAAGAACCACCATTATTATTAGTTTATTCTTTGGGGAATCAATGAATAGCCTAGATTTAAGCTCTTTGTTTAGGGAGCTTAATAACAGATTTTCAATAAAAATTTATTTAGTTTATTTGAGCTCCCTGTTAGATACCCCAGTGATCTGTCTCTTTCTCCCTGTCTCCTTCTTGTCTCTTTCTTCCTTCTGTCTCTGCCTCTCTGTCTTCTGTCTGTCTCTGTCCCTGTCAAACTCTCTGTCTGTCTCCCTACCCCCCTCACACACACCTCACACACACACATTTGAGCAAATGAAAGTCATGCACACAGGAGAGGGAAAGGTCACCATCTTAGTTCTCAGTAAACACAGAGCTATAGCTTCTCCTGCACTGACCCCAATGATTTCAGCATTGTTCGGCTACTCCTCTCATGCTCAACCCCATCTCCCATTCAAAATAGTAGCAGCAGCAAGAGCAGCTGCTGGTCCTCAGGAGCTCCACCCACCTCCCTTCTTTGGACCAAATAATCAACCCCCACCCCATTAAGCACAGAGGCTGGGGATTAGGAAGGGCTGGAGGCAGTCTCCCTTCCCTCTACCTGCCCCCACCTTCCTTTGACTAGGATCGATTAATATCATCATTGCCTGACTTCTAGTGTTCTTCATCAGTCCTCTGGCAGGCTTGCCTACCTCTCCCTGACATCCTCCCCTCGTAGCATCTCCTGTTCTTCCCCTCTCTCTCGGGGAGAGGAGGAGTTGAGCTCCCTATATATATATATATATATATATATATTTCCTACTATAGTTCTCCAAGCAGATAAACACCGATTATGTTCATCCTAATTCTGTGTCTGCTTCCCTGAGGTCAAGACGATTATTTATATGGCAGAACACATACACATGTAGACATACCAATAAGCCCTTTAACCTTACATTTGGCCTAAACATTACTTAGGTGTCTCCCACCTCCACTCCATTACCCAGGTTGGAACCAGATATTTCTATTTGACCCAAATCCATAGCCCTCCAAAATTGAATGAAGCAATACTCTAACTTAGACCTCATTCCCTGGACCTTCCAGTTCAACTACCACTGGCCTCCATTCCTTGTAAGCAGCCTATTAATCTCCTTCTAGCATGGTTTCTATTACAGCACAAAAAAAAATAACCTAGGAGAGATCACTTAGGCATTAAGGCACTAACACACACAATTTCCTTGATCACATGACTGTCACTAAGCAAAAATACATGAACTAGGATTAGAGGTTCAGTCCCAGAGAAAAGAAAGCCTGGAGCAGAGGTCCTTAACCTGGGAAGCATGAACATGTTTGTTTTTTAAAATCTTGGTAACTGTATTTCAATATAATTTATTTCCTCTGTAATCCTATGTATGCATTTAAAAGTATTATTCTAAGAAGAGGGCAGTAGGGTTCCCCAGACTATCAGAAGGGATCTATAATACAAAAAAAAAGGAGTACTGAACTAGGCCATGGGTTGTTTTAGGTGAAGACAAATTCTGCTCCAGAGCTGGCCTGGAGTCAGCCATGGCTCACTCTACTCTGTGGTTACTTTGAGCCATGGATAGGATTGGAAATGTTTCCACAGGTCATTGTAAGAGCAATGGATAGGTAAGAAAAACAACCTAGCCCTTACCCCAAGATACTTTGCAAAGTATATACAATCAAAATTTATATTCCTTTGGACAGAGCACCCATATGTATGGGTATGATTCCCCACATGGACAGAGGAAGAAGATGAGGAGGAGCAGGAGGAAGAAATAGCAGCATTGACCAACTGGAATTGGTCCCCAGGGGCAGCTACTAATAATTGTGATTATTGTTTGCCCTCTGTTCTTGAAGAGGACCAACAACGTCAGGAGGGTGATGTCTTGACTTGCAAGTGAATTGGATTTAGGTGAGATAGAGCTGGGCAAAGTCATCAGTCTTACTCTCTTCTCCAGAGTCATCAGAGTCCATTAGCAAGATATAGGTACTGTAAGGGCAATGAATTGGGAGAGGTTAGTTTCCAGCCTTCCAGGATGTCACTCATGAAGCCCAGTAGTCAATAGGCAAGAGGATGTGGAGCTGTATCTTAGAGATTAGTTGGTTTAGATAGAAGCAGAGTAACAGTTGTATCTCTGCCATATCATTCTGTCAACAGTCTTGGTCTCCCACAGGCCAATTGTATATAAAAACAAAGTTAAGGGGAGTCTCTCAACTAAATAAATTATGGTACAAAAATGGAAAGGAATGTTACAGCATCACAAGCAACACAGGAATATGAAGAATTCAAAGAAGTATGAGATGACATATGGACTGATACAGAATGAAGCAAGCAAATCAGGAAAGCAATATTCACCGTCACTACAACAATGTGAATAGAAAGAATAATGACAAATTAAACTGAATGCTTTTTAATTACAATGGCCAAGGTTGGCTCTGAAGAAGAGTTGAGGAAATGTGCCTCCCTCCTTCTCTTGAAGAAGTGGATGAGGAATGTTGCAGACACTACCAGAGTTGAGTGATATGTTGGTTAATTTTGCTGTTAATCTTCTTTTTCTCATTCTTTTTAAGTTCTTTATTAGAAGGGATGATTTCTAAGAGAAGGAGGAACAAATGAAAATGAGTTAAAAGAAAGATTTCAATAAAAATTGAAATTTCACTTTATTTTTAAAAATCTCTCAGTGATCTTGTTGGGATTCCAGAACCAATTTGAATGGTCTTGATTCCTCACAGATCAGTCTGTAATTCTTCAATATACTATTTCTGAGTTTACCAATTGTCTTTCCTGGAAAGTCATCACTCTATCTCATTCCCCCGTCTTTAAAAGATGAAAATTAATTTGTATAACCAGATAATATATGCCAAGTACTTTCCCAATCAGAAACTCTGACTCTGAATAGGTAAAATTATTTTCTACTTAGAAACACACTCGGAATGTTTAGGTGCTTGACTCCAATTTGAGTGACACCCCAATTCAAAAGCAGACTTGTGGTTTGAGGTTTTTCTGTTCCATCAAAGATCTCTGTTTTCCTTTCCCACCCTATACATGGCTCATGTGTGACTCCCTGGGCTTTATTGTGTTTCTACAGCTAGGCTTGGGAGGACAAAGATTTGCCTTTGCTATTCCTGCCCCTTAGAGCAGCCAAAGATGAAAGAGATAAGTGAGGGCTCCGCATTGCCCCAGCTTCCTGCTTCTGCCATGAATCACAGCCTGAGTTAAATAAGGTAGGTTTGGGGGAGGAAGGAAAACAACAATATGAGGAAATTCAAATGGCAACATCTGGATTCGTGTCAAAGGTTGTTAACAGGAAGAACAGAAACAATGATCACACTCATGAAGTTTGAGGAGTAGAACAAAAGCTGCCAATCAATGTTGATTTTCTTTAGTTGCCATTGATTTTAAAGACACTCAAAGGATCAAAAGACTTTGAGAAGAGACTAGAGGATCGCATGTGAGTCAGAGCATCAGTTCAGCCTTCTTTCCTCTTCTTGTTAGAGGAGTGGTCCATTTTTAGAGCACATCAGGAGTTCTCGATTGTGGCGTCGCAGTAGCTTAGAGCAGGAAAGGGGCTTGAAAGCATCTAATACAGGCCCCTCGTGGTACAAGAAACTGAGTCATAGAGAGATTTAAATGACTTGCCCAAATGACCAGGGAGAGAAAAAAGGCTAGAACTCAAGAATCCTAGTTTTCTCTACTACAGCAAACTACTTTCAGATGGAGAGACTATTGGGTCATGTCATTCCCTCAGCATGATTCAACCCACACATGTCACTCAGGGTTGACCCTGGCTGGTCAGGCTGTGCAACCATTGTGAGAACAAGCACCAGGATAGGTAAAGGGTGCCAAGATTCCTTATGTGTGCTAAAAATAGTACATTCCCACAAATCATTGTCTGTATTTAAGGTTAACATATTGCTATTTAGCTACTGTATAAAATTTGTTTGTTTTTTTCTGGTTCACATCAAGGTTTTCCCTTTTCTTTTTTTTTAATTGACTTTTTAATTTACTTTTCGTTTATAAGATTCAGTTCCACAATCTCTTGAGTTTCAAATTTTCTCCCCTGCCTTCCCCCCGCCCCCATGGTAGCATGCAATCAAATATAGGATCTATATTTTCTTTCTATACTTTCACACTGGATATTTGTCTGGTTGTATAGAAGGGTTGTAACCAATGGAGTGAACAGTGGGAAAAAGAAAGAAAGCCAAGCATGAAAAAGAACGATAGCATGTAGATTGCTTCAGTCTCCATTTAAACTCTGTTCTTTCTAGATCTTTCTCTGAATGTACATATCTCCTTCCATCTTGAGACTTGTAGAGTTGTCTTATACCTGTGTGTTGCTGAGAAGAGTCCAGTTTATCAAAGCTTGTCATCACACAAATTTTTCCTGGTTCTGGTCTTCTCACTTAGCATCAGTTTGTATAAGCTTCTCCAGGTGAATATAAAGACCGTCTCCTCCCCATTTCTTATAGCACAATAGTATTCCATTACATTCATGTACCACAACTTGTTTAGCCATTCCCCAATTGATGGACATCCCCTTACTTTCCAGTTTTTGCCACCACAAAGAGAGCTGCAATAAATATTTTTGTACATATGGGTCTTCCTCCCACTTCTATGATCTCTTTGGGATACAACCCCAGAAGTGATATTACTGGGTCAAAGGGTATGCAATTCTTTATAGCTCTTTGAGCATAGTTCCAGATTGCTCTCCAGAATGGTTGTATCAGTTTACAGCTCTACCAACAATGCATTAGTATTCCAATTTTTCCACATCTTCTCCAGCATTTGTCATTTTCCTGTTTTGTCATCTTAGCCAATCTTACTGGTGAGATATGGTACCTCAAAGTTGTTTTGATTTGCATTTCTCGAATCAATAGTGATTTAGAGCATTTTTTCATATGCTTATAGACATCTTTAATTTCTACCTCTGAAAATTGCCTGTTCATATCCTTTGACCATTTATCAATTGGGGAATGCCTTGTACTCTTATAGATTTTACTTAATTCCCTGTGTATTTTAGAAATGAGGCCTTTATCGGAGACACTGGTTGAAAATATTCTTTCCCAATTTTCCACTTCCCTCTTAATCTTGGTTACATTGGCTTTGTTTGTACAGAAACTTTTCAATTTAATGTAATCAAGATTATCCATTTTGTATTTTATAATGCTCTCCAATTCTTCTTTGGTCATAAAGTCTTCCCTACTCCATAAATCTGACAGGTAAACTATTCCTTGTTTCCCCAGATTATTTACAGTATCAGCCTTTATACCTAGATTGGGTACCCATTTAAACTTGACTTTGGTGTATGGCGTTAGATGATGGTCTATGCCCAGTTTCTGCCATACTA
>CM053581.1:529780599-529803556 GCA_028627135.1 Pseudochirops cupreus | reverse complement strand
ATCTAAAGTTCCATAATCAAACGTTATAAATATATATCTATATATCTATATCTATCTATATATATATATATATGCAATTATTATTATTATTATTATTATTGACTACATCCAGCTGGAACTTGAGATACACAGGCACTGGGGTTGGGAGATCCATCCTGCCCTGCCAAAAAGTCAGAGGGGTGAGGGGGGAAGACATGGGAGAGAATAGATTGGGGGAGGAGGGACACACTGGGATGGCTGTTTTGGGGTGCTGGGTAGGGGAAAGATGGGGAGAAAATATGTAACTCAAAATCTTGTGGAAATGAATGATGCAAACTAAAATAAAATTAAAAAAAAATAATAACAGCAATCAATATTTATATAGAACTTTAAGGTTGACAGAATGATTTCCATGTGCAAAAAAATTGATCCTCACAACAAGCCTGTGAAATAGGTGCTATAATTTTGTTGATTTCATAAAGGAGGAAAATGAGGCTGAGGGAAGATTTAATTTAAATTTAAGGGATTTCCCAGGATTAAATGAGTTTATGCTATGGACTGAAAAGACCATCTTGACTAGAGAGGGTGGAACTCAGTGAGGGATAGTGGGAAATAAGGTTGTATGGGAAGGATGTGGTCAGACTATGGAGGATCATAGGGCCTTAAAAGTCAGGCAGAAGTGTGTTGTGGCAAAGACAGGACTAAAAGAATCTTTGTTTTGTTTGTTTTCTAGCAGGAGAGTACTATGATAGCAATTTTAGGAAGGACTACTTGACTTTTGTAGGTAGGAGAGATTGGATCAGGGAGAAACAGGAGTTAAGATAAGGAATAATAATAGTGTAGATGACAAGGGGATTTGGGACAGAAGGAAAGGGGAAGGGGAAGAGAGCAAATTGGAGGGGATGGAGAAGAAGGGAAGGAGACAGTACTTGGTGAGTAAATAGAAGTTAGACACGAAGGAAAGGGAAGAATTAAAAATGTCTCCAAGTTCTCAGACATAAATGACTAGGAGAATGAAGTACCATTGACAGAGGGCTTGGAAGGTAAAGCTGATTTGGATCATATTTGGATTAAATTCAATCTCTCTTCTGTTCTATTTCCAAAAATGATCCACATTTTTCCTCACCATCACCTCCAGGATAGGATTATTTAGCACTTGGATACAAATGCTCTCTACTCACTTATGCAAAGTTAAGGAGAGATAAATCTTGCTTACAGTTCTGGGGGGGAGGGGATGTAGAAGCATTTTATCACATGTAGTTTTGTTTATTTAATCTATTTTTTTAATTATGTAGTTATTCTAGTCTTTCCTTTGCATGAATTCTATTGGGATTCCCTGTATGGTAGATAACAATAGGATGGGCAGGTGGAATGATCAGAAGAACAGGACCAGAGACAAAAGAGAATGGGGCAAGGAAACAGAAGAGAGAATGGAACCAGGTTGAGGAAGTTCAGGGGGAACAAACCAGCAGCTAATGACAGGGGCTGGGGAAGGGAGTGAGCTGAAAAAAACCAGCCTCAGGAGATGATGTCACATTTTCTTTGGGGGGAGGGGAGGGAGGCAGTTGGAGCTAAGTGACTTGCCCACGGTCACACAGCTAGTGTCTGAGGCTAGGTTTGAACTCAGGTCCTCCTGACTCCAGAGCCAATATGCTATTCACTATGCCACCTAGTTGCCCTACTGGTGTCACATTTTCAAACACAAACTCCTCCTGGATGTGCTTCTGGAAATCTCCTTAGATCCCCATAGCCTAAAATGCATGGAGCTAGATCTGCTACTCTATCTTCTAAATGTGGGCCAAACTGGCTAGACCCAAAAGGTTAATAACCCTCACCTGCCTTTAAGGTCCTTCCCAATAGGGCTCCAATTTGTCACATCCTTACTTAATCTGTCAACAAGATTAGAGTGTGGGAAGGAGGTCCATGCCACAGGGGAGCATTCATCTCAAACCAGGTGAACTCTGGATTTGAAATCAGGAAGATCTGGGTTAAAATTCCTTCTCAGACACTTACTGAGTGTATGACATTGGGAAAATTACTCTTCCCCCTTTGGGGCATGAAATTCTTTATCCATAAAATGAGAGAATTAGATTTGATGGTCTTTTTAGTTTGCTTTAGCTCTGATTCTGTAATTCTGTGATTCCCCTTACCAGCAGGGTTATCCATACATTTTTTTTCTCAAAGAATCAGTTGTTAAACATTTACCAGCATATACCTCTCCTTGGTTCCTCTCTGTAGGATGTGTAACTGGTCTTCAACCTTTTAAAATGGACCTTAATCTTTGTATGTTTTATAATTCAGTCATGCCCAACTTCTCTTGATCTCATTTGGAGTTTTATTGGCAAAGATGCTGGAATGGTATATCATTTCCAGCTTATTGTACAGATAAGGAAATTGAGACAAACAGGGTTAAGTAATTTGCCCTGAATCACACAGCTAATAAGTGTCTGAGACCGGATTTGAACTCATGAAGATGAACCTTCCCAACTCCCAGCTTAGCACTCTATCTACTGTACCACCTGACTACCCCAATCTACATTTCCCTTATCTCTGAAGATGATCCAAGAGCAAACACTTGTTACATATATATTAAGGAACAAAGAACTCCTTTTGGCTTTAGAGATTAAAAGACTAAAAACTGCCCCAGTCATCAAACTCAAGGAACTAACCTTCTCCTGGGAGGACAGAATAGACAAAGAAATCAATGAAGGGTAAAATGTGATGGGGCCAGCTTGCCTTGGGAATATTTGAGAAGAGAGAGACCATTTTCAGCTGGGGTCTGAGAGAAGAGTTCACAGAGGGAGTGGCCCATGACCTGAGCCTTTAAGGAAGGTTCTAAAAGGGACTGATGGGAAAGGACCGAATTCCAACCATGAAGTCATTCTACACAGAGACAGGATGTATAGGTTGTTGAGTTCAAAGTCAGAAATCCCTTTTGGCTGGAACAGAGAGCTCATGAAGTGAAATAACATGAAACCAGACAGGAAAGATCATTTGGAATTGGATTGTGAAGAGAGTTAAATGGAAGATTAAGGAATTTATTGTGTTTCATCGTATAGGCAGTGGAAAAATAGTCAGAAACCACTAGATTTTTTTGAGATATGGAGTTAGATCTGTGCCTTGGGAAAAAATATTTTTGCCAGCTATGTAAAGGATGGATTAGAGAAAGGAACCTGGAGGTGGGGAGATCAGCTTTGACTATTAGAGTAGTCTGGGTGAAAGGTAATAAGGATTTGAATTAGTGTAGTGGTTGTGTGAGTGGAGACAAGAGAAAAGATTTTAGAAAAGTAAGAATCACCAGGATTTAGAAACTGATTCGATATTGGGGATTGATGGAGAGGGAAAATTCAAATACATTTTTGAGACTAAGAGGATAATGGTATCATCAATAGAAATGGAAGGAACAATGTGGGTGGGGGTGAGAGGAGAAGATTATGAATTTAGTTTTGGACATGTTGAGTTTAAGGCACCAGTAGGAAATCAGGTGGAGCTCTCCATCAGGAGGTTGGAGATGTGGAGCTGGAACTGAGATAAAGGAGTAGAGCTAGATGTACAAAGTTGGGAGTCATCAGCATAGAGATGATCATTGAAGCCACAGGAGCAAATGAGAGCATAGATGAGAGTATAGATAGAAGAGAAACCATAAGTAAAGAAGAGACTTGTGGACTCAGGACAGAGCAGATGATATGAGATTGGGTGGAAAGGTGGGAAGAGGATGATGAAACAGCAAGAGATTGAGAAATGCTTGATGAGGGAGGAGCAACAGGGAAGAGCAGTTCTACCAAAGCCAAAGGAGAAGAGAGCAAGAAGGATCAGATCCTGCAGAAAGGTCAAGAAGGATGAGAAATGAACAGAAGACATGTGACTTGGGAAAGATAAATTTCAATCTGCAGTCTGGAAACAAACCTCAAGGAATTGGAAAGTGAGAATGCAGAAGCAGTGACCACAATCTTCTCTTTCAGCAGTGAAAAGAAGGAGCTTGAAGGGATCGCAAGACGAGGGAAAGGTTTCTTTAAAATTTTATTTTATTACTATATTTTGACTTGACACAGCAAACCCATCATAATAAATACACAAATCCCCACATGGACCATTCCCTCAAAACAGTTAAGCAGAGTCATCTGGTATTGTAAATGATACTACAAGTCACTTTCCTGTTTTGTAGTTAACCAATTAAGAACAGAAAGGAAAAATTCATGTTTTGACTTTAATCATTTGGTACCAGTGTTATCTACCGGATTTGGCCTAAATGTTGGCAATTCTTCACAATGACTTTATTTACATTGTTGTGGTCATCGTGTACACAGTTCTGCCATGTTCACCCAGCATCACAATATACACATGCTTCCATGTTTCTCTGAATTCTTCATATTCATCATTCTTTATGGTATGACAAAATTCCGTTATGGTTATATATAATTTGTTTAGCCACTACTAGTCACTGGGGACAGATTTTTGCTGTTACAAATAATACAACTCTGAATATTTTTGTATATATAGGCCTTTTCTTGCTTTTACTAGTTTCCTTAAGGTACAGTCCTAGTAGTAAGATCTGTAGCTCAAGACAACAAAATATTAAGAGCCCCCTTTTCTTTTTGCATAATTTCAAATTGTTTTCCAGAATGCTTGGAAAATCAAAATGGTTATAAAATTAATGTGCTCATAAAGGAAGGGTTGTTTTTAAGTTTCTTAAACCTGAGTATGTTTGTAGACAATAGGGAAGAAATTAGTAGAGAGGAGGAGATTGACAATTAGAGAGAAAGGGTAATGAATTGAAGTAAACACTTAACAGAGATGGAAGGAGTTAAGATTAAGGTCACAGATGGAGAGATGAATTTTGACATCTTAGCTTCTGAGACTGAAGGAGAAGATACCTTGATTTAGTTAAGCTCATGTGGCTCACATATGTTAGAGGCAGCTTTCAAATCTAGGTTTTCCTGATTCCAAGACCAATATTGAATCAACTCTTCTCATCTTAGATATTACCTCAGATGAAATATTCAATTCAGTAATTCAACAATTCTTTACTATGTGTCTTCAATGTACCAGATACCAAGGTACCAGGCAATGGTGCTTGGCACCACCAGAAATACAAAGACAAAAACTAAACAATCCCTCCCCTGAAGGAGGGACTCCACTTTACATCAGCTATTCTTCCTGGTTTTAGTTCCAGAATAAGAAGCTTTGATTGACATTCCCTATGAAGATTGACATCTCCTCTCTGATTGGAGGACTAGAGGAGTACCAAATTCCTCCCATTGCCTTCCTTTATAGAGGGAGAAACTGAGCACTAAGCTTACTCTCCACTTTACATCTGTTGCTTTTCCTGGTTTCTACTCCACTAAACAAATTGTGCTTGTACCAGATATCCTATAGTGCCCCCCTCTTCCTGCCTCCTTCTGTGTCTTGTCTCCCCCATTAGATTGTAAGCTCCTTGAGAGCATCAACTGTCTTTTTCTTTATTGTATCTCCAGGGCTTACCACAGTAGTGGGAGCTTAATAAATGTTTATTGAATTGAGTTTACATTCCACTGAGAGTGAGAGGGACAGCAAGTAGACTGATAAGTATAATTATAAAAAAAATAAACAAGGTAATAAACAAAGCAAAAAATAAACTAAAAGGAGTGGGGAATGTGATCAGGAGAGACATCTTAAAGGACTTGAGATGAGGCTGAAATGGAGCTAGGATGGGTGAGGGCATTTCAGGAATGGGGATAACCTGTACAAAGGCACAGAGGTGGGAGATGATGAACTGTCCTATACAGGGGAAAGGGTACGCACCTTTGAGATCACAGGTTCAGCAAAGTATCAGTTGAAAAGAAAAAAGGCTTTTTCCAGATTCCCCTCCAAAGGCTCCATCTCATGCTTTTTAAACTAACAGCTGTTATACTCCCAGCAGTCTTTAAATTTTTTTTTTTACCTTATTGTGATCTTAATAAGCATGACTGTTTCAATATGCAAAGAAAAGACAGGATTGCACAAGAAAAGAAGAGCCTCTTACATACAGCTTTGGGGTGTTGTTGTTTTTTAAAGTGTACATTAAATTTAACTCATAGCACCAACAGTACCCTGCTTGACCCCATCCTTTTCTCTCCCAAAAGCCTTCAAACACATCCACAGCTATAAAATAAGGAGGCTGGATTAGGTCATCTCTTTCAAAGTCACTTTCAGCTCAGAAATGATCTAATTATATATGCATTCATACTTTATATGACTATAGTATAACTTTTAAAACTTTAGTAATCATCCAATTCCAATATAAGATAATTTTTATGTGTATTAGGTTGGGGTCTGCTACTGGAAAAAGAACCACAGGACCAGTGTCCCCAGACTCTTCCCCCACCCCAGGTTTTAGGGTGCTCGATTTCTCTTTCAACTTTGTAAATCATGTGGGGCAGGACTCCTCCTGAACCAAGATGCTTGTAAATCATCAAGTGTTCTCTGAATGTACTTATCTCAGAACAAAATCACAGCCCTCTTTTTTCACCTAGAGCAAGTACATTGTAGTGACAAGTGTAAAATTCCATCAACAGAGCAGTAATTCAGGCCTATTTTTCTGCCAACTCCATGTCATTTTAAAAACATCAGGACTTTGCCTGAACACATTGTTTTTCGAGGAAAGTATGTTGCCAGAGCCCACCTGTAGAAATTCCCATAGAGTTCACAGCCTCTCTCTGTCAGTCTTGTAGATGGGTAACTTTCCCAGCCACCCCTAAGCCACTTTTTTTTTCTAGAATAACAAAGCCCTAGGTTTACACTGGGTTGCATGTGAAGTCCTGCAGGACCTAACTAACTGAACCTTGAAAATAAATAGACATAAACCCTCACCATGTATGGTCTGAAACAAGGAAAGTGACTTGCAAAATACAGAGCGATGACTGCCCGTATAAAAATTCAGTACATCATTGCTCCCATGGCAGGGACTCAAAGAATCTAACCATCCAGTGGTACCACAGGCTTTACAGAAAGGAAAGCTGCCCACTGAACACACCATGGGACCCAGGAATGAGCAAAGCTGCAGCCCACTGCCACACAGGCTCATCTCTGATCACATGGCTTTGAACAGTCACCGGGGACCCAAACCCTGGACTGGATGCTTCTCTTTATCCTGAAGTAATGATTAGGAAAATAACCATATGGGTTGCATTCCTTGGAAAGTTTCACTGCCCTATTGATTTATTTTCTCACTGGTCAAATTATATACTTGTCTTCCCCAGCATGTCCAGAAAAACTGATATCACATCTAATCTTTCTCTTTTTTCTTTTTTTGGTTACCAAATGTCAAATTATTGGAGAAATCACTTGGAACTACAGCTGGCAATTGGCTTATTGACATTTAACAATTTGTCCTTAACCCCACTTCACCCCCCATTTCTTTGCCATGCTATGGGAGCAAAAACATTTGGTATTAATCTACTCATATTCATCTCTCTGTCCAAATGATTTGTCTAACTAAACGCAACAGTTCTTACATCCCTGCTGACTGGCAGATGTGTGCTCCACTTTGTGGTTCTTTCATCTAAAATCTTAGTTCTTTTGGACTAAGACCTCTGGTGCCCCATTAACTCATGCCCTACCCCACCCCCCTCTCTTTGATTGGCTGCTATCTTTGTTTACCTCCCACTGTGCCTGTCAGTTCTCAGACACAGCTGTGTCAGGGAAAGGCAAGAAGAGGATTATTTAAACATTGCATTTGATATGCAATGAATCCCTTATCAAGGGGCTGTTGGGCATCATCCCTTCCAGACCATTTGTATAAAGAACAATCAGTGTGTGAGTGGATTGGTGGGGGTGGGGGAGTGAGAGTGGCAGTTATCTCTGTTGCCCAGGAGGTAGAAACAAAGACTTGGAGTTCTATTTTTTTTAATTTGTTTAAAAACCTAATTGGGACTAGGGGTCAAGAGACCTAAATTCTAATGTTGGATTTGTTGATAATTAGCTAAGTGACCTGAAGTAAGTCACTTAACTGAAGAGACCACCTAGTCCATGGAACTATGCAAAGAGCAAATCTAATCTCTGATACTACTTGAGCCACTTTGGGCAAGTCATTCAATCTTCTTAGACCCCAGTTCCCTCCACTGGAAAATAAAGGGGGTGAGTTAGATGATGTGATCATTTTTTTTTCTTTTTAAGTTCTGTGATTTTAATGAGCTATGATCTATGATTTCAAAACAGAAGTAACTAGGCAGATGGCGTAATGTCTGCATATGTTCTATTTTGCTACATATTTGTGAAAGCCTCTATATGTGCGTGTATATATAAAATGTGTCTCTCTGTGTGTATATGCGTGTATGTATATATACATATATTTGTATATGTGTGTATATATGTACATATATACACGTACATATACACACATACACATGAATATACATGTACACGTGTGTGTGTCTGTGTATGTGTGTGTATGAAACAGTGAGCTTCTAGTAAAAATGTTTGGATTTCTTTGACAAGGCAAGGGTCATTCTTAAACAACTCAAAATTGTTTCAGGGTTGCCAGTAAACAAAAGACCTTCTATGGTTGTCTCAGTCTAACATGACATTTCTAGCCCAGTGGAAGGAATCAACGTTGGCCAATTATTAATTGTGTGCCTGCCATATGCAAAGCCAACAGTGTGATGCGTTGGAAAGAGGGTTCCAATCCTGGCTTCATCACTTACTACCTGTGTGATCTTGGGTAAAATCTCTTTACTTCCACCTACTTGGATAAAATCTCTTCACTTCACTTCTCAACTATAAAATGAAGGCGTTGGACTATATGACCTCTATATGCCATAACAGAGATAAAGCTACACAAGACTTGTTCTCTGCCCTCAAGGAGCTTATGACATAGTTGGAGAGATAAGGTATAAATACCCCCCCCAAAAAAATGTTTAAGTAGTGATATGAGAAATGTCAAAAGACAGCGCATCACTCACAGGGTCATCAGAGCACAGATTTGGAGAAGCCAAGATTATCTAGCCTAATTTCCAAATAAGTAACAGAGAAAAAAGTGTTGAGTTCAGAGGAAAGAATTTATTTTCTCTCCTTGGAAGACACTGATAACATTTTTGCAGGGAGGGAAGGATTTTAAAATCACTTTATACACCATTAAAAAAATCTGGAATTTGTAAGTACAAATTAAAGGCAAATAGATACACTGGGTTAAGTTTCAAATTGAATTCATTTATATATGTGAGAGCAGATTAATAAGCATTCTGCAGTAGAGTAGAACAAGCTGCCACATAATTAGCATCTTCCGTTCTTCAAGGGATCCAAAAGTCCACTGATCTGAGTACCTACTAACTCTAACAGTGTTGTCTGCAACGTCTTTCTGCCTCCCAATCCTACATAATTCTAAAATATGTCTTACCTTAAATCCTCCACAGAGAATCCACCCAATGCACTGGCCGTCTTCCTCTAGTCATTCATATTTTTGTGGCCACAAGGACAGAATTCAGTCTGTCTCCTTGTTATCCCTCACTCTGGCCATATTCCAGACCTTTTTCCCTTTCCTGGTCATTGTGCCTTTTACACAACTTTTTATGTGTACGTAATCATTGGTAATATACAGTAACCTAATTATATTCACCGTGTACTACCCATTGTTTTTTGAATCACATACAATTTTCATTCTTTTGTGATCATAATATTTTATGATTCATGTGAACATTAACATCAGTGGAAGAACATTGACATTAAAAGACTGGGATTTTCTGGCAGCAAGAAGCTTGAGATCACTGAAAGTACTGTACAATTTTCTAAATGCAATCATCCCAATTTCCCGTTCAATTTTGTGCCTGGCTTATTGTCTGTCTGCAGTGTTTGTCCAAGATACCCATGGACTAACTCAATGGACTATTTATCTAACTGTGTATTATAATCTCAGCAATGTGTGTTATCCATTCACTTTATTTTTCCTGTGTGGACAGCTAATGTGATTTCTTCTGAGAAACCACTGGAACTCCTTAAAGAGACTTTTCTTATTCTGGCCTTTGAGGTAAATAGCGTAATGGCATTCACAAAGAGAAACATTCACAAAGCCACACCATTTGGAGGGAATCCTGCTTCTCTTGGTACCCGAGACTTTTCCATGATATTTTGGTGAGTATGTGTATACATATATATATATATATATATATATATATATATATATATATACACACATACATAGATATGCTCACCAAAGTGTCATGGAAATATATGTGCACACATACACAGATACACCTCTTTCATACCTCACTTATCATATACAATGACAGACTTAGAGTTGGAAGCAATCACAGAAGTCATCTAATCCAATGCTATTAATTTAGAAATTTACTAATTGAAACTGAGGTCAAAAGAGGGAAATGACAGTCCCTTACCTAAGGTCACACAGGTAGTGAGCAGCAGAATCCCTGTTTGAGCTCAGATCCTCTGACACCAGCACACTTTCTCCAGTTCCATGGGACCTTTGACCCTGTCAATATTGCACAAAATCGACCCTTTGGTTTTATTTGCTATAAAATATGGGATGACAATCCTAAAATATGAGCAGGAGACACCTTGTTGAAGAGCCTCCACAACTTGTGTTTTGTTCTCTGGACGTTATTTTTTTTTAAATAACCAATAGACACAAATGGATATCGCATTTCTGTTCTCACTTTGAAAATGTGGTCTACTGTAGAAAATTGTCTACAAAAACCTGTCTGTCTCTTCTTATTTCCTCCAACGGTACCCTTGATGTATTTCTGTTCTCTTTTGAACATCTCAAAATGAATATGGACCAAAGAGTGTGAATTGGCAAAACTGGGTTCCAAAGCAGAGCTTGAGGCACAGTCAGAACATTCAGGTAGTATCTAGGGACCAGCTTTGTATTTCTGTTGCCTTATGGAAAGTAAATCATAGTCCAGGTAATGAATTTCTTTCCATCTTAAGTGCTATTTCTGACCTTTCTGATGTTCTCCAAATGTTTCCATTGGCAGTATACTTAATCTTTTTAAAGATTTTTTATTGATATCTTTTTAAGAAATTTTACATAGCCTAACATTCCCTACCCTATATCTTTCCCTCAGTGAAAAAAAGGTCCCAGAAAGTTGCCTCAATCATGACATTTGAGAACCAGAAGGTCCCTTATTGATTCTGCACCACACTTCCAGCCCTCACAAAGGGACATGAGAATCAGCATGCCTGGGACTGACCCTCTTCCCACTTTGTTCCTCTCCTCTGCTCCCTGCCCTGCCCCCCACCTTCTCTTGAGCTGAGGATTCAAGTTCAGGGTCTCTCATTAGTCCTTAGTCAGAGATGAGACAGTATGGTATAATGGGAAAAGAATTGGACCTAGAGTCAGGAGAAATTTTGATCTAAGTTCTGCTTTTTACATATGCTTAAATACTCTTAACTTCTAAGCCTCAGATTCCTTCGCTTCAAAAAGGGGTTGATAAGACTATTTGACTCATAGGGTTGTTGTTAACGATCAAATGAAATAATATTTATAAAGTGTTTTGTGGACCACAAATGGCTACATATGTCAGCTATTATTTAAGTCTAATTGTCTGCTGTTAATGGCACCCAAGTGGCACAGCAGATAGAATGCTGGGCCTGGAGTCAGGAAGACCTGAAACACTAGCTGTGTGGGCCTAGGCAAGTTAACTTGTTTGTGTTAATGCACTGGGGAAAAATGACAAACCACTACAGTATCTTTGCCAAGAAAACCCTATGCACAGTATGGTACATGGGGTCACAGAGGGTTAGACACAACTGAATGAATAAACAATAACAACAATGGTTCCTCATTGATTACTGAGAAAAGTTCAATTTTTTTTTTGTTTTTTGGAGTGGGGGAAGGTAGGGCAATTGGGGTTAAGTGACTTGCCCAAGGTCACACAGCTAGTTTTTGTGTGTGTGTGTGTGTGTGTGTGTGTATGTTAAGTGTCTGAGGCCAAATTTGAACTCACATCCTCCTGACTCCAGGGCCAGTGCTCTATTCCCTGAAACACCTAGCTGCCCCCCCCAAGATTTTCTTAACCTGACATTCAAGGCCCTTCACCTTCCTTCATCCTACCTTTTCAGCTTTTATTCATATTATTCCTCTCTACATAGTCTGCATTCCAGCCAAACTATAGTTATCCCTTCCACATTGGGGAGGTTAGGGATGCAGCTCCCTGAGGATCTGGAAAATCTGCATACAAGTTTTTGGTCCTCCATTCATACCAGAGAAGAAGTCTGAATTTTTTCTTTTTCTTTCATGGAGTACCTTATTATAAAATTTAGGTTAAGCATTTGTTCATAGGCTTTGTGTCATCTGCTGGCCTTCATGGGCCATCTGCTGCTTCTCGAGAACTCCCCAAAAATTTTCATTTGATTTCTTATGCCAACCCACAATAGACCAAGACCTATAATGGGAAAAGGATAAATAGCTGCAGTCTGTTCTCCACCCTCTGTACAAGCCCTCAGCCTCCCTGCCTCCATATCATTGTTTTCTGTGGTTGGAATGAACATCCTCCTCCATTTGTTCCACCATCTATCCTCTAAAGTCAAATTCAAAGGCCATCTCCTCCAATTATTACTTTCAACATGTTTCCCCAAAATATTCTTCTCTTTTATACAATATTCCTTCACTCAGTCCAACCACCTTCCTTCATCCCTCCTTTTTTTTCCTTTGCTTATCCTCTCTCCCTATTCAGCAAGATGCATGTTTATGATAAAGTGCTTTGCAAACTTTCAATGTTAGCTGTTATTATTATTAGTTAAGCCACAACCCCTATGTTTCACATTTTTCTACTTTCCAGAAGCCATGTCATGACTGAATCAGTTTACATCTACTGCTTGACCCTCCCTCTCTGTCTATGTCCCTTTTAGCCCTTTGTCTGTGATGTTATGATTGCCTCTGGCTAGACCTTTCTCCATAAGGATTCTGACTGACCTACCTTCCACTCTTTGATTCTACAAACCAAAGGAAATGAGAATTAGGGATGAGAAACCAATCCTTCATTTTATTCCATCTCTCTTGATGACAAATCCCTTGACAGTAGAGAGGAAGAACCAGATGACTTTGGTGGGTACCAGCAACCAGTTCTCATAGGAATAACTAATTGCTTGCCAATGACAAGAAGTCAGCATTTCCCAGACAGATTTAATCTAGGCAGCACTCTTTCCACATTTGGGATAAGAGTCTTCTCAACTTTGCCTTATCTGGGACAGCTTTCCTCCAGATTTGCACCTCATCATTTCTCTATTTCTTTTCAACTCTTTTATTTTAGGAAAGATTTAAACTTATACTCTTCAGCCCTAATCTGAAAATACTTTTTGCTGTTGCTTCCCAATATTCTTTGCTCTCTGAGTGACTTAGCAATTGATCTACTTACTCAGTTTTCCATGATTAATGTCACAGTCTGTTGCTTTCGTTGAATTTTCTGCCATGATTTGGGTAAGGATTTACATGAAAGATCAATTGCAATTCTTTTTTTTAATGATCTAATTGACATTACTTTAATTGCCTTATTTCCCTAGTATTTGTACTGATTTTCTGCTAATTGGTCATCCTTATTCCTTTGAGACAGATTTATTACATCTTTGACAGAGTGGACTTCAAGAAATTATACACTTTCTAAGCCTGTGCAGTGAGATGCATTAGGAAAATTGCTAGATTTGAATCTGAAAATGTGGATTTTTTTCCCCTTAATATTATTTTGTTCTTTCCAATTACATGTAAAAATAATTTTCAACATTCATTTTTATAAGATTTTGAGTTCCAAATTTTTTCTTCTTCCCTCTCTACCCTCCTCACTAAGACAGTAAGCAAACTGAGGTAGATATACATGTACAGTCATATTAAATATATTTCCACATTAGTCATGTTGTGAAAGAAAAATCAGAAGAAAAGGGGAAAACCACAAGAAAGAAAAAAAGGAGAGAGAAAATAGTATGCTTCAATCTGCATTCAGACTCCATAGTTCTTTCTCTAGATCTGGACAGCATTTTTCATCATGAGTTTTTTGGAACTGACTTCAATAAGAGTTAAGTCTATCAGAAATGGTCATCTCACAGCATTGCTGCTACTGTGTACAATGTTCTCTTGGCTCTGCTCACTTCACTCAGCATCAGTTCATGTAAATCTTTGCAGGTTTTTCTGAAGTTCACCTACTCATCATTTCTTATGAAATAATAGTATTCCATTGCATTCATATAGCACAACTTGTTGGGCCATTCCCCAATTGATGGGCATCCCCTCAATTTCTAATTCTTGGCCACCACAAAAAGAACTACTATAAATATCCTTTTCCCTTTCTTATGATCTCCCTGGAATATAGATCTAGTAGTGGTATTGCTGGATCAAAGAGTGTGCACACTTTTATAATCCTTTGGGCATAGTTCCAAATTGCTCTGCAAAATGGTTGGATCAGTTCATAACTCCACCAACAATGTATTAGTATTCCAATTGAAAATGTGAATTTGAATCCCAGCTCTATGACTTATTACATGTGTGTCTTTGGGCAAATTACCTCATTGTTCTTCAGTTTTCTTATTTATAAAACAATGGGTTAGACTACATAGCCTGTAAAGTCCTTTCTAGGTCTGAGGCTATGAATTTGGTACTTCAAGAGAAAAACTTCTTGAAACAGAAATCTTGCTTCTTGTACTACCTCTAACTGGGGGGGTGGAGAACAGATTAGTTATTTGAACCCCACTCAGATAGGTACATATAAAAGCACATGGTTCCAAGGAGAAGATTTACAGGAAAAAGGTAAAAGAAGAAACAGGACAGGGTCTCCTGGGACTTGGGTTACAGAGCATTTCCCATTGTATCTTACTGCTTCCTTCATGAATTATATTCCTTTAAAAAGAGAGAGAGAGAGTTCCAAAAAAATACTTCCAAAAATATAGAGAGAGAAATCTGGATAAGAGTGGGGGAGGGAGAGGGGGAGGGATGGAGAGAAGGATAATTTTATAACCGTACCAGTGGATAGGTTGGTTAGAAGTAAGAGTAGAGCTTCTGTCCCCCAGAGACCCAATAAATATAAAGGACATATAATTAGCAACGAATGTGTAAGCCCAGAATCCATGACTGGGAAATTAGATTCTGGTATATCCTAGAAGGGAGAGTGAATAAGTAAGGAGTTATAGTTAAAGTGTTATTCCTTTGAAAGGGGCACTACATATTAATGTCACTGAAAATCAGAGAATGGGATGATGTAACAAGATGGCAGGGAGGAATTGGTACAATACTCTTACCTCAGTTGTAAAAGGAAGAAAGAGAAATGCAAGAAGGAGCTAATGCAAAAAGACCAGGGTCAGATTAGTGTAAGCAAAATAAACCACTTAAACTAAATGTTAATGTAGAAGAAGAGAAGAAAGTACAAAAAATTAAAAAACAAAGCACAAATGTACAATGATATCCCTAAATATGAATGGATTAAACTCTCCAATAAAAAGGAGAATGGATAAATAAATAAAAAGAAATTCAAAGCCCAACAATTTGTTATATACAAGAAACTCATTCAAAACATACAGATACATATAGGAGGAAAATGAGGGCATAGAACAGGATCTTCTATGTTTCAAGTGATTCTAAAAAAAAAAAACCCAGAAATTGCAATTACTTAAAATAAGGTTTAAAAAAGGAAAACTTGTCATTATCTAAAATAAGGTTTAAAAAAGTTGATAATGTCAAAAGAGAAAAAAGGTGAAGCTATATTTTTGCTTTAAGATACCATAGACAAGGGGTGGGTAGGGGGTGTAGTGAATAGAGCACCAGCCCTGGAGTCAGGAGGACTTGAGTTCAAATCCAGTCTCAGACACTTAACATTTGCCGGCCATGAGACCTTGGGCAAATTACTTAACCCCAATTGCCCTGCCTTCTCCACTCCAAAAAAAAAAAAGCAAGAAAGAAAAGATACCATAGACAATGGAAAAATAAGATTATTAAGTACATACACACCAAATGGCATAGCATCTAAGGATTTTCAATGGCATCTTAATAAAGAGACTACAGAAATATTTTCAGAAAAGAATTCACTCTGGACAAGATAGCTCCATACCAGGGATGCAAGGAGAGTTAAACATTAGGAAAAAACAAGCATAACAACATATAAACTACATGAATTTTATGATCATCTCAATAAATATATGAAAAACCTGTGACAGAAAATATCATTTGTTTTTAAAAATAATTAAAAATCATAGGCATTAAAGGGGTCCTCTTTAATATAACTGGAATTATGTATCTAAGGTCAAGAGCTAGGATTACTTGCAATGGGAAAAGTTTTCTCATTATAAAGAGATATATCTTTCTTTTTTTAAAGGACACCTTTACTTACTATTATTCAACATGTTCCTAGAAATTCTATCTATGGAAATAATATAGGAAGGATGCAACATTCAAATGACTTTAAAAATATAATATAATTTGAGGCAGAGAGCATGAATAGTTAGAAAAACCAGGAAAGTTTTCCCATAGAATGTTGTACCTTAGCCAAGCCATGAAGGAAGCTAAGAATTTTAAGAGGTTATAATGATGAGATGGTGCAATCCAGACATTCAATACAGCCCACACAAAGTCACACAAATGGGAAGTGGAATGACAAATTTGGGGAAAAACAGGTAGGTCAATTGGAACCTAAGCTCCAAATTTCTAGGATTCTCCATGTTGTGCAGAATGGACTCTGGATTCTATTAACATTTGTAATAAATGGTAAATTTATTATGATAAATATTTTTAAAAGAACATGATGTACTACTAAGAAAGGAAGGAAAGGAAGAAGGGAGGAAAGAAGGGGGATAAAAAGACAAAGGAAGGAAGAGAGAGAGAGAGAAAGTTCTCTGACTACTTCTAGAAAAATATGTCATCTTACTGTTTATCGATGAGTTAATGAAATTAAAGTTTAAAACATAGGGAAAATTTGGATTTGCTTGTTCATTACCTACAGGCTGAGCCTTTTGAAAAGGGTGGGAATTATACAAAAGAGAGAATCCAATGTAGCTGCCAACAAGTTGCCCCTCTAGTGTCTGGAAATTCTTTTAAAAAGCCTTCCTTATTTCTCTCCATGACAACCCTCCTACTCCCAGGATCTAGAGTGGACATGTTGAAGGGCAGCATGGTGGGCCCCTTAGGAAAGTTTTACTCATGTTTCCACAATTTAAAGAATAGAGTAGATCATGAGAATTATTGAAAGGCATAGTGAATCCCTGAAGGAATTTATTATTGTTTAAAGGTTTCCTCTGTGGTTTAGGGTAACTTTCCAAGATTTTTATCTGTGGATGGTGAATACACTTCTTTCTCATGGACAGAACCATCATCACCTTGAATTCAATAAAATAAATAAATAAATCTAATAGCTAATGAATATAAAATAAGAAAATAAAGAATAAAACTAGAAAAATATGTTTGTCTTTATGGACTACTTGGCAGAACATCCTTTCTTCTCTATTTTAGCAGAAACAGAAATTAGACTACTCAATGGATTTAGCAAAATGCTTTCAGTTTTGTATGTACTGATCATTTTTAGGAGGGAAATACAGTGTTTGACTAAGAGAACCACAAGGTTCATTGTTAAATTGCGAAGTAATTTTTGATGAATCGTGTCTTGCCTTGGACTGAGGAATTGGATTCCTTTAAGTTTCTCATTGTCAGGAGATTGATGAACCTAGCTGGTCCACAAAGATCCCTTATTCCTTTCTTTCTCCCTTTAATCTCTCCCAGCCTCTGTTCCCTCATCTGTAAAGTGAGGGGGCTTGGTTTTGAATGTTCCGTCCTGTTCTAAATCTCTGATTTTATGATCTCTCTGGATGAGTTTCCTTTCCTATAAAATACAGGTTAGATCCTTTCTGGCTCTACAAAAGCATTCTGCTCTGAGAGAATATCTACTGCTGATAGTATTTTCCCTTCTTGGCCCCTAAGCTTCATAAGATGAGGGAAAGCAGACTGACCATATAACTACCCCTATTTTTTTTATTTTGTAAATTTTTTATTTTAAACTTAAATACAAAATAAGATGAGGAAGAAAAAAAAAACTTAAATACTAAAACTAAAATAATACAAGATAAGAAAAGAAAAAAAAGCATTGCCATGTACACAGCAGAACATGAGAGAGGATTCAAAATCTATAGCAATGAATTTCCATTTCAAGGAAGCCTTTATAATACTGCACATTATGTTGAGAGCTGTCCAACTTTTCTTTGCTTTCTGCTGTGCACTTTTTGCTGTGTTCTTTCACCCCCTTCCTCCCCGCCGCTCCCCGAAAGCTACAATTAAATGCAGATTCTATGTATTGTGTGTGTATGTGTGTGTGTGTGTGTATATATATATGTGTGTGTATACATACATATATGTGTGTGTTTTATATATACATACATATATATTACCTATATAGATATAAACACACAAAGATATACATAAACACATACACCCATACATACATACACTTATTCATACATATACTTAGATATCAATAATCATGGTCATATATATATTCATATTCATTTTTGTAAGACCATACTATACTTATTTATCCTCTTTCTCTCTGAGGGTAGATAGCATCTTCCTTCACAACTCCAAGTCTTTCCATATTTTTCCAAGTCCACCAACTCATCATTTCCTACACCACGGCAATATTCCCATATTATGCTGTCTAGCTGTTTTAAATAGTCCAAAACAACTTTAATAAATATGACTGACACATAGTGCAGTTTCCCTCTTTTTCTCTTTTGATTAACACTATTTTAACCTTAACTTTGTCTGAAATCATGATTACCACCCCTGCTCCTTTTTCCCTGACAAATTCTACTCCTGATCTTTATTTTATGTTTGTATGTATCTCTTATTCCTGACTCCTTTCCTTTACTTCTGCCAGCTACCTTAACCTCCTATTATTTAACCTATCCCCCTTCCATCAATGCCTCTCTTATCCTCTCATTCCCATTAATCTGAACACCCTTCTATACCTCTCTTTAACCTATTCCCTTCCCCTCTCCCTCTAAAGATCCCTCCCTTATCCTCTACCCCTCCCTATGCCTTTAGTGTTTTATTTCTTTCTGAATTTAAAAGACTTTTATATTCTTCTAGACATATGTGTATATGTTCCCTCTTGAACCCATTCCCACTGAAAGTAGGTTTCCAGAACTATCAGCCCTCCTCCCCCATCTCATTCCTCTATGTGGGTTCTTCCTCTCACACCTCATTTATATAAGATAATCACTCTTTTTAGTTGTTCCTAAATGGCTTTACTTTTAAAAATCATATCATACTCAGGTCGACCTCAATCTTTCTTACAAACTACTCAATTACTAATAACAATCTTAGCATACATTTTACATTTTACACAGATAAAAGGTAAACAGTTTGTCCTTATTGCGTCTCTTGTAATTAGTCTTTGGCATGTGCTTTATGTTTCTCTTGCCTCTTGTATGTCAAATCTTTTATTAAGTTCAGGCATTTGTTTTGTTTTGTTTTAGCAAAACACTGAAAGTCTGACAATTCATTAAATGTCCATCTTTTTTTCAATCAGGATTATGCTTAGCTTTGCTGGGTATGATATTTTCAGCCAGAACTCCAGTTTTGCTCTTCAATATATAGTGTTGTAAGACCTGCAGTCTTTTAGTGCTGGTGTTGTTAGGTCTTCTGTGATTCTAATTGTGGCACTGCCGTATTTAAATTGTTTTTTCTTTGTTGCTCATAATATTTTATTCATGACCTGGGAGTTTCAGAATTTGACTATGGTATTCCTGAGGATTTTCCTTATAGGTTCTCTTTCAAGCAGTGATCAGTGGATTTTCTCTGTCTCTGCTTTCCCTTCTTGTTCTAATCCTTCAGGACAATTTTATTTATTTCTTGTATTATTGTATCAAGATTCTTTTTTTTAATCATAACTTGCAAGTAGTCTTATCATTCTTTTTTTCTCTTCTTGATCTGTTCTTTAGGTCAGTTGTTTTTCTTATGAGATGTTTCACATTCTCTTCTTTTTATTATTCTTTGTATTTTGTTTTATTATTTCCCAATCTCTTACAACTTCTCTAGCTTCCTTTTACCCAATTCTGATTTTCAAGGCATTATTTTCTTCCTTAAGATTCTGAATCTCCTTTTCTAATTGGTTGACTTTCTTTTCATAATCTTCTTAGTGTTTTTTTTTTTAGTTTTTCCTTAGTCTCTATAATTTGATTTTTCAAGTTCTTCTATGAATTCTTTTTGAGCAGGTGATCATTTGACATTACTCTTTGGGGTAGAAGAGGGTTTCTTTGCTTCATCTCTGAGGACAAACCCTGGTCTTCTCTATTCTCATAGTAAGTCTCTATGGCAGTAAGTCTCTATGGTTGGATTCTTTCTCCTTTGCTTGCTCACCTTTTTAAAAAAAGTATCATTTGTAGGAATTGTTTCTGTAGTCACCTCTAGCCCTGAGGTATGGAAAATAGTGCCTCTGGCCCCAGGTGCTTCCTTCAGTTCTCTCCTCTGGCCTGGAACCAAAACCAAAACCTCCAGCCTCCTGTAAGTACCCACAGCCAGTGGCGTCCCCACCCCACTGCTTCTGCACTCACCAGACATCTGCTAGTTCCTTCTAGCACCTGGTCACATCTCTGCAGCACAGCTGGGTCTGACTTTTCTTGTCAGCAGAGATTCCCTTGATCTTCCCCAGCTCAGACACCCAATTCCCCTCACTGCGGGAGTAAAAATTCCTGTGGCTGGGGCCAAGGTAGCCTCCCAACACAGCTAACCCCAGGGCTTGCCACTTCTTGTTTAAGTGGCCTGAGGTATTTACTCTTCACAGGGACCAAATCTTGGCCTGGGATTTTTCTTCATATCTTCTCTGCTTGTCCCAGGACAACCATTCTTCTGCCTCTACTCTTCTTTGGTTTTGCCCTCTATGTTTGCCCTGAGACGCTATTATTATCTTACTTGTGGGGGAAATCTGGAGAGCTTAGAATTTTCTGACATACTCCACCATCTTCCCAGAATCCTCTCTTCAACTACACCTATTTTTTAGAATTATGCGTAGAGGAAAGCAGAATCAGTCAGCAAGCATTTACTAAGCCCCTAGACATTTAAAGACAGAGACAATATAGTCTCTTGCTCTCAAAGAGCTTACATTCTATCAGAAGAGATAGGAACACATATCACTATGCAGTCTACAGAAAATATATAAAATTAAAATGTACAAAATATACTACAAGGTAGTAAGTCAATAGCATTTATTATGCTTAGCACTGCTACTATGTGCCAGGCTAAATGATGGAGATACAAAAAATAAAGAACAAAAACAGTATCCCTGCTCTCAAGGAGCTCACAGTCTAAGGCAGGCACCAGAACAAAGGGAAGAAGAGGAACAATAGGCTAATAGAGAAATAGAATTGAATTAAATTCAACCAGCATTTATTATGTGCCTACTACACACAAGACACGTGGTCAGGGGCTGGGTATCCAAAGTCAGTAAAGAAACAATGTCTATCCTCAAGAAGCGCATGTGCTACTGGGGAAAAACAACATGGTGACAGATAAATAAATACAAAGTAACTTGGGGAAGGGCACAGTGGATAGAGTGCCAGACCTAGAGTCAGGAGAACCTGCATCCAAAACTTACTAGTTGTATGACCCTAGGTAAGTCACTTAACCATATTTGCCTCAGTTTCCTCATCTGTAAAATGAGCTGGATAAGGAAATGGCAAACCACTCCAGTATTCTTGCCAAGAAAACCCTTAATGGGGTCATGGAGAGTCCTACATGACTAACCCACTAAACCACAACAACAACTTGGGGCCAAGGACAAATACCCGGAGAGGGGTGAGTGGGGAAAGGCCTTGGGTAGGAGGCAGTGGCTCTTGAGCTCAGCCCTTAAGGAAGCTAGAGCATTCTAAGAGGTAGAACAAAGCAAGGAGAACCACCTGACCTTTGAGTTACTCCTATTTTTCAGAAATAAGGACAGTCATTGCTTTTATGTTTCTGCCAGACTGGAAAAGCTTTCTCCTAGCGCTGTGTGCAGAAATCCTATATGAAAGCAGCCCCAGAAATATTTGTGGGCTCATAGAAATGTAAGTAATTGGAGTGGGGGGGACCTTCCAGCAGCAACCCGGCCATCCCCAAATAGGGCCTTGCCCCCTCTAAGTTCCTCCAGGCAAGTCAGAGTCCAGCTTTAGTCTAACATTCCAGCATGTTATCCATAGAACCATCTGTTTTCATTGTCCCAGACTGGTCCTCTTTTATTCTGTAGTGCATTCCACTCTCAGTTCAGGCTGGGGCAAATAGTGGAGGACACTCCCCTTAAATATAATAAAGTGCCACTCCGAAGGGAGATGGAGTACCAGGCCTCCAGACAATTTCAACTCGTTCTCCTGCCAGCACTATCTCAAGGTAATCTCACTCATTAACCAAGGTTGCTAATGCACCTTATCTTCATCCTCAAAATAGTTAGGCAATCTTAGAATATATATCATAAAGAATATGTGGTTTCAACAGTACTGTTCCCCTTCCGTGTATTTCAGTTCTGTGTCTTTGGATGTAAATGGTTCATACCAGGATAATTACCGAGAGTCCAGATTCTTTTTTTTTTTGTAAGACTTTAGACAAATGATTAAACAGTAGATAAACACCATTATCACTAAACATATAAATAGATGTTTGTCTTGCAGCCCTGCATTCCTTGCGTAGAGAACATGGACTTCATTATGTAGCTGAGAGAATGTAGACAGCCTTATTAGGAACTGCTTAATCGGCCACTCATAATTTCAAAGGAACACAGGAATCTTTCTTTCCCAGGATGAAGGCAAGAACCCTGGTGAGTGAAAGGGAGAGCTGATAGTCTCTCATAGGCTGGTGGGCCAGTGGAGTGCACCTTGTGCATTATGGGGAACAAACTAGATACAGTTTGGAAATAAGTCATAAAACCAAAATGAGCTTCTGTCAACACATTAGTGCGGGAGTGTTGTTGCTTTTTTGCCTGCTCAGCTGGAATGTCAAACGTTATACATCAGTCTTCAGAACAATTCTTCATGTCACAGGCCTGTGAATACTCATCCAGTTCTGGAGATGGCT
>CM053581.1:529763148-529780099 GCA_028627135.1 Pseudochirops cupreus | reverse complement strand
TGGAACACCCTCACAAAGTTCTTTGGAATACTGTAGGTCATGAAACTACACTCCCTTCACCTCATAGATGATCACCAGACACTATGAGTTAGAGTTGCTGAGTTCTTCCAGAATTGAAAGAAGCAAAAAAGTAGTAGCTAAAGTTTACAGGCCTCTTTGATTACCTTCAAATTCAGTTAAAGAGCCACTGTGTAATTAAATGACTGGAACCAGTTACTAAATGTGAGTCTCTTCTTATACACTATTTCAGTTCCTCTGGAATGCTATCTCCCCAGTATCCTTCCATATGGAGAGGTTGTATCAGTTGGGTAAGTGAATAAGTTCTGCACATGCACCATACCCCCTAGTACATCAATATTCTGATAACTATAATTCAATATAATTGGTTTTACCTTATCCTCTCTTACACAGCTACTCTCCTGGACTGCACAATCTCCAGAAACTCATCATTTTGCAAGATGAGAACAACTCCAAGCTCCTCTTCAGTGGTCTCTGTCTCTGGGACCCTCCCTCCCTCTGATTGGAGAGGGTTGAGGGTGGACACTGGAAGCCTCCTCCCTGATCCTCCACCATATAAGAAGGACTCTTAGGGGAAGTCACCTCATCCTTTCCCAGTAGGCTGCTTTCCTGGACTTCATGGTCTCCAGAAAAATCATCATTCTGAAAGATGAAATAAACTTGGAAATTCTCACCTCCTCAGATCACCTTTCTTCCTGGCTGCAGGACTTCACGATGCCCCCATAGTGTGTAACTGCCCCTTCTACCACCACTTTTTAGCTTCTTTCTAATGTTATCTTCCACTATTAGGTGGTGAATTCCTTGAACAGAGATACTCATTCCTTTCTTTGCATCACCAGCATTCCACACAGTGCCTGTAGGTGCTTGACAAATGTTTATTGATTCTAACTCTAATCCTGTGTGTCTTATTTTATGTTTTTCAAAACATTATTCTGAGACAGGCTCTCTAGGCTTCAACAGATTGCCAAAGGAATCCAAAAAAAGGTTTAGAACAAAAACGATTAAGAATGCCTGCTTTAAAACCACTAATAGAACTTTCTAATGTTTCAGTTTTCTCATTTGGAAGATGAGAAATTCATGGAAGCTGAGCAAAATTGCTTTCAAAATAACAGAATAAGGCTAGGAATTGTCCATGGCTCCTTTTTAAAAAATTAATGCTTTTTAAGTTAATAAAAATCTACTTTCTTTCCTTCTCATCTCAACCATATCACTGGGGGAAAAAAATGAAAGCAAAACCCTTGTAACAAATATCATGGCTCACTGATCTCCTAATTGTCTTCCATATACCCATGAGATTAGATAAGGTGGCGTGGCAGGGGTAGCACCAGCTCCTTTCTACCCATTCTTACTTTACTCCCTTCTCTTAGTTCTCCTTGTGAAAGTAAATGACCATTGGTATGACAGAGGCTATATTGACAATACTTAGGATGGTGTTTTTGTGTGTAATCATCATTTAATTATTTTTAAATGAGTTTTGAATTGAGATGAGTTGTATTGAATTGACTGACCTTGGGTCTGCCATTGCTACTGTCTAGATTAGAAAATCTACAAAAACTTTTACTCCAAATACTTTTGGTCACAGTTCTTTCTCTAACAAGAAAATCCAAGGTTTCCTGTTTTTAATTTAGTGTTGCAGTAGCTTATTTTGTAAGATTTATCCTAATGGTTTTTCCCCACTATGATTTATCCATATTCATCCATATATAATCCTGTTCCATATTGCACCATATTAATGACATTCATATACCAATATATCAAGTGGATTATGATTTTATCTGGGTGTGAGTCTTCCTTTCCCAGACCTGACAAAGATCCTAACTTTTTCATACTTAGTAGATTATAGGACCATCAATTTAGAACTGAAAATGTCATCTATTCCAAACCCTTCCTTTTATAGATGAGAAAACTGAGGTCTATATAGGTTAAATAATTAGTCTGAGGTGACAAGTAGTTAAGTACAGTGTAAGGATTTAAAACTAAGCTCTTTGACTCAAAAGCCAATATTTGTATACTGCATCACAAGTTGCTATGTTAAAAAAAAATCATTTAGTGACCTAGTTCCAAACCATTCCCAAATTAATTTAGTTGACTCTTGGATGTGCAATGTCTGATGTGTCCCTGAGAAAGTCCAAAGCTACCTACCACATCCTAGACCATGGTCAGTCATCTTGACTTTTGTCTTACCACTGGACTTCAATGACTAGAGGAGAGAGTAAGGTTGAGAACTTTCTGATGACTTTGCACAGCTCTGCCTCATTTAAACCCAATTCACAAGCAAGTCAAGACAACATTCTCATGATGTCATCAGTCCTCTTTGAGAAATGAATGAACAACACAATACTACACCAGGAGAATATAGGCTTCTTGAGGACAGGGACTGTTTTTTCATTTTGTCTTTCAATCCCCATTGCCTAATGTAGTAGTTTGCACATCATAGACACTTGATAAATATTTGTTCATTTGAATTGGCTTAGGTTGGGCTAGCCAGTAGGGACTGAAAAGTAGATATGACCCAAACCCTAGTCTGAATGGAATGTTATAGCCATCACACAATTTTTAATTCAGGGATGGACTATCTCCAAATGGTTCTCAACATCATTAGTTCTCTTGTCATCTGTTCTAGGAAGCAGAAAGCTCTAAGTGCCCAACAGGGTGGCCAACACTTGATTATAGGATTTATCCAAGAGCAAAGTTATGAAAGAGGAGAGGGAGAAGATCTGATTTTTTTTTCTTTTCTTCCTTCAAATATTAATCTTCAATGGCTGAACCCCAACAAAGATCACATAGAGAGAGATAATACAGGTATCAGACATGATCTCATCCAAATCCTTCATTCTACAACTGAGGAAACCAAAGTCAAACATTCTCACTGTGAAATTGCACTTATCACATTGGATATTAATTGTACATATGACAATCAGTCCATTTTTACCAAGTCTAGCCTTGATTATAGTCCACAAGCTTCCTTTCTTTTTTATTTGAACTTTTTCTTTTTGAAAATTTCAAACATAACACCAAAAAAATTGCCATTTTCGTATACATAGTAGAACAGAAAAAGAGGATCACACACTAAACTGTGAATCTTTGTTACAGTTGTTACAGTTTGCTTTTCTGTTTAAGTATATAAAAAACTCAGTATGTGACTTTTACAAAAAGAAAAAGAAACTGAGACCAAAATTGATGAAGTAACTTTGTGAAGGGAACATGTGTGGGAAATGTCAGATCCAGGGGTTTGAACCCAGACTTCAAATCTTAATTCTTTCAGTTTCACCAAGTTTGTGATTGCATCATGTTCATCAATGGACCCAGGTTGACAACATGAAAAACAAAAATTGTAAATTAACATATCCTGTTGATGAGCTGGATAAAATTCAGAAGAGGATAACCAGGATGGCTAGGAATCCAGAGACCATGCAAATGAAAAATTGATTGAAGGAACTGGAGCTATCAGGATAACCATGGCCCTTCCGGTACCAAGGCAGTCCTGGTGTCAGCTAACTGAGTTTTTCCAATGAGAATTCAAAGTAAAGTTTCAACAATTGAACAAATATCAGTTAAGTGTCCACAATACGCAAGGTATTTGCTAGACATTAGTAATTGACATGATGGTATCCTTCCACACACAGTGCCCTTATCTGTCTTCCCCTCTCCTCCTTTGTTTAATATTAATGACTAAGGATAAGTTAATGAGGAAATCCCCTAAGAAATGCAAGCTGGCTTGTTTGTGGAGTTATGAACTGATCCAACCATTCAGGAGAGCAATTTGTAACTATGCCCAAAGGGCTATAAAACTGTAAAATACCACTGTTAGATCTATATTCCAAAGAGATTTTAAAAAGGAAGGAGGGAGGGAGGGAGGACCTACTTGTGAAAAATATTTATAGCAGCTCTTTTTATAATGGCAAAATTGATGGGATGACGATCAATTGAGGAATGGCTGAGCAAGTTGTGGTATATGATTGTAATAGAATATTGCCATGCTCTAAGAAATGATGAGCAGGCTGATTTCAGAAAAAACATGGAGAGACTTATGTGAACTGAGGCAAAGTGAAGTGAGCAGAACCAGGGGGACATTGTACGCAGTAAGAGCAATACTGTATGATGATCAATTGTGAATGACTTAGCTATTCTCAGCAATACAATGATCCAAAATAATTCTCAAGGACTGATGATGAAAAATGCCATCCAACTCCAAGAAAAGAACTGATGGGATCTGAATGCGGATCAAAGCATAGTATTTTTCACTTTCTGCGGTTTTTGTAGTTGTTTTTTTCTTCCTTTGGATCTGAGTCTTCTTTCACACCACTACTAATATGGTAATATGTTTTGCCTGATTGCACATGTATAATCTATATCAAATTGTTTACAAACTCAGGGATGGGATAGTGAGAGAGAAAACTTGGAAATCAAAAATTTTTAATGAATGTTAAAAATTGTCTTTACATGTAAATAGGAAAAAAATAAAATACTATTTTTAAAAAATGAAATGCAATCTGGAAAATAACTCTTCTTACTTGAAGGAAAGATTTGAACTCAAATATTCACTGGGCAACCTCCATTTTTTGCATCATCATTATTATTATTGAGAGCTATGGAATTCTTCTGCAATGAAATTAATTTGATGCCTAAGATAGGGTCTTTTAAACTTCAATTAAGTATCTCAATTCTCCATTTCCCTGGAACTGTAGAGAACTTGTCTATTAATCTAAGAAGCCCTGACAACTCGCTCTATATCCTAAAAGGCATACTGCTACTCACCCTACCCACTCAAATGTTCCACTATCAGGCAAGGGTCCAATTTTCATTCCCCATCCATCTTTCTGCTCACTAAGTTCAAAGGGTGAGGCAAAAAGGGAGAAGAGAAAATCACTGGCCTGGCAAGTGAAGCATCTCAAATGTCAGTGTGAGACCTATGTTTAGGGCACTGTGTTGCTATTGTCTTACTTGGGTATCAACAACTGCTCAAAGGATTTCCAGAATTTCTATTAGAAAAATTTTCCCCTTATGTAGCAGCAACATAATAAGGTGGAAAGAACTCTGGCCTTAGTAAGGGTCAAGAGCCCTGGGATCTGATTCCATCAGTCACAAGTGACCTCAAGTAAGTCCCTTGGCCTTTCTGTCCTGATTTCCTCACTGATAAAACAAAGGGATTGGTAAAAGAATAGAATAAAATAAAACAAATGAAGAACCCCTGATAAAATAAAATCTGAGTTCTTAACTTTGGTTGAGTCATGGAATCCTTTGGTAATGGACCCCTTTCTCAGAAGAATGGTTTTTTTAATTTATTAAATAAATTCATAGGATTACCAACAAAATCTGTATTGAGATACAATTGTGGGGAAAAAAATTTTAAACAATTTCTTAGACCCTGGTTAAGAAACTTTGGACTTATTATTGTTCTTCCTGTTCAGTTGTGTCCAACTCTTTATGATCCTGTGGACCTCTGTCAATGGGGTTTTCTTAGCAAAGATATTAGAGTGGTTTAGCAGTTCCTCCTTCAACGGCAAACAGAGGTTAAATGATTTGCGCAAGGTCACAAAGTTAGGAAATTTTAAGGCTGGATTTGAATTCAGGTCTTTCTGACTCTAAACCCAGTGCTCTATCCACTATACCACCTAGCTGTCTCAAAAAATATTGTACGAAAATAGAAGAAATGAATAAGGCAAACAACTAGAGTTGTGACCCCATTTGGTAGTTTTCTTGGCAAAAATACTAGAATAATTTTGCCATTACATATGATGAAACTGGGGCAAACAGGGTTAAATGAGTTTCCCAGAGTCACACAGCTAGTAAGTATCTAAGGCCAAATTTAAACTCAGGTCCTCCTGACTCCAGGACCCATACTCTATCCACTGGGCCACTCAGCTGCCAATACACATATAACATGTATCTATCTGTTATCATTTATTCAAAATTGATTTGCTGTCTCAGAACTGCATGATTTGTACACAAGGACACATACACATATGTTACTTGTATGTAAGAAATGCACGTAGAAAACAAGTTTTCCATTTGCCTTTAAACAGGTTACCTTGAGCTCTTTTGTGATATCTGGGGCTGAACTTGGCTGGAATGTGAACCAAGCCTCTAGGGAGGGTATCTGTTTTGGATGTGGCTTCTAAGCCTGGTTCTCTTCCCCATTACATTTAGCCAGCTTGAGGGAATAATCCACCACCTCCACAATCCAGATGACTAGTAAAGCTGGTTAACTTCTTGAAGCAGTTAAGTGGTTGCTTTAGGGATGCTCCTCATGTTACAGAAAACCATTTCTCTGATTTCCCATCATCAAAGCTTCCCAACTGCAGTGTGCCAAATATTGGAAGAGGGATCTGTTTTTAAGCTAAATCAATTTTTTATCCATGAGAGCATTCTATTTGATACGGTGGATCAGTGTACATCCAAATGAAGACAGAGCAATTTAAAATAAGGCATGCATCTGCTTCACAAGTAAAGAAAGATTGCAAAGGAACTGTTAATATATTTTAAAAATTAGAAACTCTCAGAATATGTGAAAGAAAAAAACAATAGACTTACTGTATCCTAAAATCCAAGTAAATACAAGGTTAAACGCCTCTTTAAGTTAATATTTAGCACAGAAGACATATACAGTTCTACTGGGTTTTATAGACCCCTATCTTTTTTCAGTGGTGCCCATAATAATTTTAAAAGTTACTACTTGGCACTACTAACACATACTTATATATAACACTAGTTAGGGCCCTTCCTTGCATTCCTTACTATGTGGTTTTCTTGGTTTGTCCTTTGCTAACTGTCCTTTTGGAGATGTGGAGCTACAGCTGGCAGAAGCTGGCAATCTCATTTTTTTTCCTACAGCTGCTCCTTGGTATCTGGTCCCAAATCTGCATCCTGCAATGAGTCTATTAAACCCATATCCTAAAGCATATATTGGGAGGAAGGGCAATAAATGTTTGCTGTTGTTAATTATGCTGATATTTATCCAGGCCTATTTCCAACTGTTACAGCACATGCTTTGTCTCCAAGATGAGAGAAGAGGCTTGGTGGAATAGAAAGAGCCTTACTTACATTGAGTCAGGAACCTGGGTCCTAGATATAACTATGACACTAACTACCTATGTAACCTTAGGCAAGTCAATGAACCTTTCTGGGTCATGGTTACCATATCTGTAAAATAAGGGAGAGGTTGGAATCGATGGTCCTCAAGGTTCCCTCTAGCTCTAAGGTCCTATTGCTTATGTCAAATAGAATCACAGGCTTATCAGTTCATAGATTTAGGAGAAAAGCCAGAGCCATTTGCGTAGATTGAACTGTCAAATGGATCCAGGCAGATCATTTAGGCAACACTTTGCCAAAAGAATCCAGATTTTAGAAAGGAAGTTCTGATCTGATATAAATCTACCTAAAACATCTGGCTTCTTCTCTAGCCAAAAACTTTGACTGCAACTTGAAATACTCCAGATGCATAGAGGGAATTTTATTCAATAGCCCAGAAATTTGAAAAAAGTATATGGATAGTCATGGTGGTTTATGTTTCAGGCAAATAATCTTTGTTTCTAAAATGTCTACACATCTTCAACTGGGTTGATTCCATCATTTGGAAGGATTGTTCTCTTGGTGGTAGTGTTCTAACCATACAGCTTTTACCCTTGACCAGGATCCAGTGAAACCCAATGATCCCAAGAACATTCCTATCTAAAATACACAGAAAAGACAACCAATGGCCATTAAAATGGAAGATAGTTGTTAGTATTTCTGTGATAATTCCTTTTCATCATCATTGACCTAGGAAGTACCACATTTGGACCCTAACATCTCAGTTGTATAATGAATGTATAGATATGGTGCTTAACGTGAAGCAGGGATGAAAGGTTAGAACACCATAGCCTTTAAGGGATCTAAGTTGTAGATGACTTGTAGAGCAATGGAGAGACACATGGTGGACTGTAGTATGTGTCCAAGTATACAAGAAGTGATTCATCGAACTTGCATCTTAGTGAAAGGAAATCACATGTACACTAAGTAAACATAAAGATGTACAAAATAAACAAGAAGTAATTTCCAGGACTTTCTTGGATTTCCTTTCAGTAAGATGCAAGTTCCATGAAGATGGGCACTATTCCATTTTTTAATCTGTATACTCAGTACTTAGCATAGTACCTGCTGTGTAATAGCATTATGTAGTGCATGGTAGCAAAAGTTACTTCAATTCAATCAATCTCACTTGATTTGGTTTCAGCTCCATAGTTATGGGAACATTCCAAAGAAACTTCCTTTGGTACCAGTCAAGGCCCTGACTGCTGGATTATGATCATTCTTCTAAATGATATATTCTGACTTAGATCTGAGATTGAGTCAAAAAGCAAAAGATAGAATGTAAGATGAAATGAAGAACAAGATAGCTTTGAAACTGTTGAATTTGGTGAATAGAGCACTGGCCCTGGAGTCAGAAGGACCTGAGTTCAAATCCAGCCTCAGATACTTAACACAAAACTAGCCATGTGACCTTGGGAAAGTCACTTAACCCCTTTTGCCCCTCCAAAAAAAAGGCAAAAAAAAAGTAACTATTGAATTTACTGCATACTTTTAAAAAGGAAGCAAGCTAAATGTAGTAGAGATACACAGTTTTGTTTGAAATCTTTTTTCCTCTTATTTACATTAGGAAAAGTTCACATTTGTTGGTGTTCAGAATAGTAAAATAATAATGACAATAATTAAGTGAAGAGAAAAATACAAAGAAGTCCCATTCCTCTTTCTTTGGGAAAAGTATCAACAAAATATTGTCTTGGTTTATGTGAACATTTCCATATTATTATGCTATTTTAGAGCTGAAGTGGATATCTCTTTCTATTCCACCAAGTAAATTAAGGTCTGATGAGGTTAAACCACTTGTACTGAATCATTTAGTGAGACATAGCCATAACTGGGGCTTTGACCAAGGTTGGGTGTCACCTCAGACAAACTAAGACCTGGGAAAGACGTAGCTTGAAAAGACCAAGATTTCCCACTGCATCCAGGGCCGTCACCAATCATCCTGACCTATGTCTTACCACTGACTACTGATGACTCTGAAAGAGAGAGTGAGGCTGATGACTTTACACAGCTCTGCCTCACTCAAATCCAATTCACTTGCAAGTCAAGACATCACCCTCCTGATGTCATTGGTCCTCTTTGAGAATGAAGGTCAAACAACAACATTACAGGGGAAGGGCACATAGAGGAATCCTATGTTTTCCATAGCAGTCAACAGACTACCATCCCCGTTCCTTGAGTTCTTCTACCATGTAGGACCCTTGTGAGGGTTGGAAGAAAAGAGAGTATCCAGCAGAGAATGAGGAAGTGGGATGGAGAACTGCCAGAAATCAGAAGAGGATGCAGTATGCTCCTTCTGTCCATCCATGGCTAGACTTTTCTTTGAAACAACACTGCTCTCCCACTCCTACTGAACTATTCCTAGTTACATTTTGGCCCCCAGATTCTCAGTAGACCTTGATCCCTAGCCCACTACTCTATCCACCAAACCAAGTTACTATTTTTTTAAATTTTTTTTAAGTTTTAAGTTCTTCTGGGGGAGGGGTTCTTAAGCTTGAGATTCATATACTCTCAAGGATTCTACAGATAGATGTTGGGGCGACCAGGAACTTTGATGGGGAAAAATTTTACATTTACATTTTCATTAGCCTCAAACTGAAATGTAGTGTTTCTTTCAATTATAAATGTAGGCAATGAACATGATTATGAGAAGAGATCCATAGACTTCACCAGACTGCCAAAGGAGGAAATAACATGAAAAAAGGTTAAGTCCTGCTCTAGGGGGAGAAAAGTAATTTTCCTCTATATTTGCTGAGCATTAAGAAAAGAATCAAAGCAATTTATTGTGTAAGGTTCAGGGATTCCAGAAAAGTTTTAGCCACAGATAGCCAACCTGGAAATGTATTCCAATTGGCTGACCTCAGGAGAGTAGCCCAGGGAAGGTGGACTTGACAAGGCAAAAGAATCCAGACCTTGATTTACATCATCATATGATGTGCTATTTAGAATAGTGTCATTCACTGAACAGCAAAAATTTAACTCTGTTAAGTCTTTTAGCTTCAGAAACTGTTTACAGTAGCATTCTTTTGGGAATCTGCTGGTGCATGGTATTACAGAAACCCAAGGAGTGATGGAGGTGGAGGAATTTTGGTGAGGGGCAATTAATCCTCTCTTTCTTTCTGCTCCTTTGAAATGCTCCTTTCCTTTTACTCTTGCTGTCAATATTTTGAATAAGAATGCTAAGACTTAACTGGAAACTAGCAGCAACTGTGGCCAATTCTAGTTCTTTCTCAGTTTTATAACATCTTCTTTCCAAAACTCTCTTATTCTACTGGGGCACTAATTGTCATTTTCCTTTGAATGTTTTTAGGAACTATACTGTGCCCAAATCAACCAACTAACCAATAAATGAAGAGTGTTTATTGACTGCTTAGTATGTGCCAAGCACCGGGCCAAGTACTATGAATTCAGGGTGGAAAAAAGCAAAAATAAGGTAGTCCCTACCCTCAAGGAGCTTACATTCTAATGGAGGAAACAACATGTACATGAAAAGATATCTATGAGATAAATACAGATTCAATGCAAAGCAACCTTAGAGGGGAAGGCTTCCTGGAGAAGATGGTCTTTGGGATGAACCAGGGGAACTAAGAAGTGCAGATGAGGAACAAGAGCATTCCAGGCATGGGGGACAGCTAATGCAAAGACAAGGAGATAGAAGATGGAGCACTGCATGAGAGAAGCAATAGTAGCCCGGGATGGCTAGACCATAGAGTATATTGCAGGCTATAAGGGGGACAATAAGACAGATAGGAAGAGACCAGGGTGTGAAGAACCTTAGGTTTGTTTTAGATTCAGGACATAATAAGGAGCCACTAGAGTTTATGGAGTCAAGTGGTGACAGGGTTTGACCTATAATTTAGAGAAATCACTCTGTTTGCTATGTGAAGGATGGATAAGAGAGGGGAAAGACTTGTGACAGAAGATCAGTTAGGAGGCCATTGCTATGGTCCACTGAGAGGTGATGAGGGTCTGAGCTAGGACTGTGGCTTTGTGACATGATCTGTCGCAGGGAACAGACATGAGAGTACTGTGGAGAGAGAAACAATATGATATAGCAACTGACTGGATAAGTCAGTCAATCACCAGGAATTTATTAACCACCTAGTATATGCTGGGCACTGTGCTAGGTGGCAGGGATACAAAGGAATGAATGCAAACACACACACACACACACACATCTCTGCTTTCAAGGATCTCACAGTCTAATGGGTACAAACAAGATCTAGATAGGATAAACTGGTGTCATCTCAAAGGGAAGGCATTAAGATTAATGAGGATGACAACCCTGAGAGGTAGATACTGTTCTTATTCTCATTTAACAGTTGAGGAAACCGAGATAACAGAGGTTCAGTGACTTAACCAAGCTCAGTTTGAACTCAGGTCCCCCCAACTCCAGGGCCAGTGCTCCATCTACTTCATCACCTAGCTGTCCTCCTTATTGTAGTTTTTTACTTTAATGGCTTAAAACTCCACTAAAACTGCTGGGACACCTTGTATAGTCAGAGATTAGGGACAACAGAAAGTTACCTGAGTCCCTACTCCTTCCAATCAATCATCTTACCCATCTGCTGATTCCTGTCATTCCTTTAACAGGAAATATAGTAAGTTGACCACTGAAGGTTATAGCCGGAAGAGACATGGGAAGAAAATGAAGACTTTAAGAAACAATGTGTAGCATAAGGAGCACAACTCTCTTTTCCCCGTGTGAACCTGGTTAAGTCACTTAACCTTTGTTTGTCTCAGTTTCCTCAACTGTAAACTGGGAATAAAAACAGCATCTACCTTGAAGAGTTCTTGTGAGGATCGAATGAGATAACATTTGTAAAGCATTTTGGCACATGGTAGGGAAAAGAGAACTGCTTCTCACTAAAACCTCTGAGTATAACGTAGTTTTACCCTGATAACCTCAAGGCCACATGATCCTGAGGCAGCTCATGATATGAACTAGCTTGAGGCTATTGAAGACTTCCTTCATCCCTCCCACCTCAAATGTTGCCATTCCCATTGATTTTGGCCTTCTTCCTGGCCCTTAAGGTCTCATCCCACTCTAACTCAGCTCTCCTATGATCCTTTGAGCCCGAATATAAAACTCTTGTTCTCCAAAAAAGGGTGTATGCCCTCCTTAGCCTGGTTTGTCTTATTGGGATTTAGTGTTTGTGTTCTCTGTACTGCAGGTCCAGTGTGTTGTTTTCAATTTGCAGGGTAATTCTCCAATTATTCTCTCCAAGACTAGCCTCTTAGAGTGGATTATCCTTCCCGGAGGTGGAGAGGCACCCAACAGAAATAAACAAGGGAGGCAGTTTTGGCAGGTGTCCCCAGCCCACAAGAGTTTACCAAAATGAGACTTCAAACCTCCTTCTGGATTTTGATTCAAGTCTTCCCCATATGAGGCATCATCTGGCAGCCACTGTCTGTCCATAAGGTGGCCTGGATCTTGGTGCCTGAATGCACAATTCTACAATGTTCTTGTTCTCATTTGCAGAGAGTTTGCAGCCCCCCTCTGAGTAGCACTTGGTTTCATATTATATCTTGGCCATTCCCAGGCTATCTGTGGCCCAGCATACAACCAGATCTTTCAATCACTCAGTGTGAGTTCGCTCTCCAGTTTACTATTATACTTTCTCTTGACACCCAGATTTCTTAGGAGGACTCTCTTCTCTGGTCAGGATACTTTAGGCTTCCTTCAATAGATTCCTCAGCTGAATTGTGTACTGACTGTGGGCTTCAACATCTTCCTATCCCTTCCAAAGCACAATTGAACAGGAAGCCATTGCTCTCATCCAAAAGTCAACAGATATGGAACGAATTTGGTGGCCTGATTCCTGATGGTTCTTTATGCATGTGCTGTTGTTGTTTGTCCTTCATTCTTAAAGAGGACCATGACATCAGTAAGGTGATGCCATATGACTTGCAAGTGAATTGGATTTAAAGGAGGAAGGACTGTGCAAAGTCACCAGCCTCACTTTCACCTCCAGAGTCATCTAGTGGCAAGATATAGATCAGGACTACTAGAGATGGCCCTACTGCATGTGCCAGAGGTACCACCAGCTATCCCCACTGAACCAGACTTAGCACTGTGCTTGGTACATAGTAGGTGCTTTAAAATATTGATTGACTGATTGATTTAACTTTCTATTCATGCCTTAGGGTCTTCAACATGTTGATCAGTGCTCTGGTTGGTATGCAACAGATCCAGATGTCCTGTCTCCTGTCAAAACTAGCACCTCTTGGAATAACTTTCTTTCAAAATCTTAACCTAGATCACAGTGAATCTTGGCAGGAAAACCATATGTAGAGAAATATTTTTCCCACAAGACTTTTCCTATTGTGGAAGCCTTCTGGTTTCTGTTTGGAAAAGTCTAGGTGAAGTGTTCTGGCACCACAAGGATACTTCAGATGTTCTTCTCCCCATCTAGAGAGAAGAAACCTGCCATACCAACTCTAAACTCCTGTTGTTGCTTATACTCTCAAGATAAGCAGCTTGAGTTAGGAACATCTTACTTTTTTTCTTCGATCATGGACACAAGTAGACCCAATCATAACTTCCATTTTCCTCCTTCTCTTTCTTAGATCATGCCACAGTTACACAGCATAACAGGAAATATAGACCTCATCTAAATGTATTGGTCAGTCCATAGGTATGTCAGTAAATAACCAAACCAAACACAAGTCTTCTGACTTACTCCAGGGCTCTTTCCACTACACCATTCTCAAACCTCTTGGATACATCTCCCACCATCTTGAGCTGGTAGATTATCATCCCATATGAACCCTTCTTCCGAGGTAACTTCTGTTCCACTTATCTATGGATTTACAGATTAGGATTCAATCTCATGGTATTTAGGAAGGTAACAGCTCATCTGGTTTATTTGCCCTCACTAATTTTCTTAGAGGCTTCTAAGGCTAACTAAATTCAGTTTGCACCATACTTAACCAACTAGGCAAGAATCATGTCTTTAAAGAGCTGAATATTGAATAGGAACTAAAGCAAACAGTAAAATAATAGGAATAATCTCACATGCCTTCATGATTGAATATAATCTCCTCCCTTTTTGCCCCAGAGTTTTTGTAAAACCATGTCCTCCAAGACTCACCTACTAGTCTAAGGAAGAATTTAAGTCATCAGTGGAGATAACTTTGCCATCTGATCTTGAAAAATTCTACCCGCCAGGATCTCTGCCTGTTCTCTCATTCTGTTCCTTTCTGCAGTTCTGAGCTTGGCTGCCTTCAGATATTGGTCACCTTAGTTTCAGTCATCTAAGAACCTTTAAAGCAGTGGTTCTCAACCTGTGGGTCATGACCCCTTTGGGGGTCAAATGACCCTTTCACAAGGGTCACAGGGGTCGCCTAAGACCATCGGAAAACATATATTTCCGATGGTCTTAGGAACCAAGACATCACTCCTCTATCCATCTCCAGGTGGGTCTGCTCATATGCAGATATGCCCACATACGAGTATTAAAGGGTTGCAGCCTTAGGAAGGTTGAGAACCACTGCTTTAAAGACTCTCAGCCTTTTTTTCTTCGATCATGGACACAAGTAGACCCAATCATAACTTCCATTTTCCTCCTCTTTCTTAGATCATGCCACAGTTACACAGCATAACAGGAAATATAGACCTCATCTAAATGTATTGGTCCTTGAGGCCTAGAGTCTCATGGGAAATGTCATCTTTGTTTCACTTATTCAGAGCATGAAAAATTCAAGTCTAATTACAGGGAGCAAAAGACAAAGTAAGTACCTAAAGAAAACAACTCTGTCTTGTTATACGTGCTGATCCTGTATTGAAGACATTGGGAATACAAAAGAAAAAAACAAATGGTTCCTGCCTTCAGGAAGCTTACATTTTTTGGAGGAAATAACATGTACACAAATAAGTGCATATAAAATATACACTAAGTAAATGCATATTGATCAAAAGGGGACAATAACAACTTGGAGATCAGAAAATGCTTTATATAGGATATGAAATTTGAGTTGAATGTATTGAAGGCAGCTAGTAATACCAAAAAGTGGCAGAAAAGAGACATTTAGGGAGAAGGTCTGTAAAGGCATGATGGTGGGAAATGGAATGTCATTGATGAGGCAAAGCATGTAACCTAGGTTGGCTAGAATATAGAACTTGAGAGGGGAATTTAAGATCAGTCTGGAAAATTGGTAGGAGTCAGATACTTAAAACACTAAAGTGAGGAGGCTGTAATTTTTTTTTTCCTAACATGTTAGGAGCCTTCAAATCTTCTTGAGCAGGGACATGGCATAGTCAAACCAATACTTTCTAAATATCCATTTTGCACATGTGGGGACAGATTGAAGACAGAGAGACTGGAGGCAGAGAGACTGATTAGGAGCCTATTGCAATAGTGAAAGTGGGATGTGATGAGACTCAGAACACCCCTAGGTTGTGTTATATGTGTATCTGCAGTCTGTAAATGGCTGATATTTGTAGGGAGTGAGTAGTGAATAATAAGAATGTGTACAACTAGAGGTGGTGCAAAAGGTACTTCTTCTGGGTGATTTGTGGTATTGGCAGATGGGGATATGAGACCAGCTGTTGGGCTGAACTGGATTTAGGATCTCCCACCCTTCAGGACAATTGGTCAGGATTGTGGTCAAATCTGGTCCACAGCTGTAGCGCCAATAGCCCATAGGTTGTCAATTTTTAAGCCACCAGTCACTACTTTAATACAGTTTATGAGGTATGATAGATCCTCCAATCTAAACAAGGTAGTTCACTTTTTTCTATCAATATATCTTAGGATACCAGGACATAGATTTTGAAAGGTCCTTATTCCAACTCCAGTATTTCCCTGGTGAGGAAACTAACGCCCTATGACTTGGTCAGTCCATAGGTATGTCAGTAAATAACCAAACCAAACACAAGTCTTCTGACTTACTCCAGGGCTCTTTCCACTACACCACTCAATGTTGTACATGATGACTTCCATCTTGTGCTGCCCCCAAGATATAACTGAATGGATTACAAAACTGTAAGAAGGCTAAAAAATCATCTTTAAGATAAATCTCTTTGGCATCTGCAGAACCCACAGTCACAGAATGATAAGCCAACTATCATAACGAGTGAGAACACAATAGGACAACCCAAGGATGCTACCAGCAGTTAGAAAGCCCTACACATGGTGCCTTATTTATTTCCCTTATCCCCTTCCCCCATATGTTCATCACAGCTCCAGGCCTGCTGTGATACCCAATACGATCACTAATGAGGCAGGTGCAGTGAAAAAAAGAAAGTTAGCTGAGTGTTAATCCAGGCCCTAATGAAAAACTAAACAGCTGTTGCCCCTGCCAACCAAAAAATGAAAAGTGGATGCTGCTATGGCAGTGTGTATGTCAGAGAGCCCTGCCTCCACTCAGGTTACAAGACCAGGGATGTTTCTGCTGTAGAAAACACCAGTGCTAATCATTGTCTTCTATGTAGCAGCCAGAAAACATTAAATAAGTTCAATTGAAATATGCAGACATTTTTTGGCTAATGTTTTTATTAAGATTGACATGAAAACAACTCAACCTGCTTAGAAAAAATTGGCATTTAAATTGCTTAATTTCAATGCATAAAATATCATAACAGCTTTTCAGTTCCCCTCCCTCTTCAGGTTCTCAATGAAAGTCTTCCTTTATCCATTCATTATCAATCTCATTTCCTGGTATATGGTTATAGTGAGTATGCATACATTCCAGGCTTTCAAATTAATCTTTATTTATTGATTTATTTTTAATTTTTTTTATTTACTCATTTACTTTTAATTTACAAGATTCAGTTCCACAATCACTTGAGTTTCAGATTTTCTCCCCTCCCTTCCCCCCCCCCCAATGGTGGCGTGCAATCATGTATAGGATCTGCAAATAC
>CM053581.1:529726388-529762648 GCA_028627135.1 Pseudochirops cupreus | reverse complement strand
CCCAGATTTCCACCCTCCCCCCAACAGAATCACTAAGAACTATTTACCTCTTGATCAACTTTTTTTTGCATTTTCTCAAAAGCCAAGTGGTACTTGAAGAAATATTTTGAGAGTCAGAATGGTTGTGCTGGGAGACTCCCCTTTCTAGAACCATAAACTTTCATAAAAATAAGCCCACTTTTCAAATGTTATTTGCTTCTGCCCTTTACATAACTTGTTTTTGTACTGTTTTCAGTAAATGATTAAAATGGTGCCATTAGAATAGCCTGGATCATCTCCCAGAATCCATCAGATCTGAATTTCACTGCAGTCCTCCTCTTAACAACAAATAGGCACAAGACCCAAACACTTCCTGGGTGTGTTTGAGGGGTTTAGTTGTGGGGAATATGAGCAAAAAAAAAAGGTAAAGAACCTTAAGAGATGCCTTCATCATCAGAGACTCTTTCCCAACTTTCCCCAGTAGCCCCTCTATATTCTAATGTTTAGGACAGAAAGGTTTATTATCAATTTGTTATTACTCTTTTCCATGGACTTTCTCATATGTCAAGTGAATCTGATCTGGAGTTCAGCACCATAATTACATTGGACCAACTCCAGGAACTAATAAATAAATTGGTGGTGCCTCCTTCATTGCTACATCTCCCTGGGTTTCTATTCTTTGGAAGTAACAAGAGGCTCTCTCACTTAGGGGAGATTCTACTCCAGCTTGGCTTTCCCACCTTGCTTACAGAAGACCTCGGGTGCTCACATCCCCCACCCAGGGGATAGTGGGAAAAAGCAACAATTTTAATGTGGGGTTTTCTGTGAGGTAGATCATAGTAGAGACTAAACAAAAAATTGTCGTTTTGTTTTTCTCTGACATGCTTACACATGGCAGGACATTGGCTAAGTATCACTTGGGGAGTCATAAATGGGTAAGAGACTCCCATGTATTTCCGCCCTCTGATCTCTTTACAAAGATTCTTGGCAGAAAAAAAAAAAGCTTCGTGTATTTGTATTTCAGGCAGCAGCATCTCCAGTTACCAAACATCGTTTATTTTGTGCCTGACTCAGAGGGTGCCAAAGGTGTGCCTTTTCCTATGATAAATTTTACCTATTTTATTCCCCAAATAAATGAACAGCTCAAGAACAATGCCAGCTGGACTGAATGAGCTGATGAGGTCTGTAATTTTAATCCGTTGCCCTAGGGAGTGTAGCAATGGGGAACTGTTTTCTTTTTTCCTCATCAGTTTCCTTGATCAATGTTCCCTTAATCAGAAAATAGTCGTCTTAAGAGGAGTCCTATTGTGAAGAAGTTAGTTGTCACAGACTCACAGAGCAGTAAGGAACCCAGCTGGTCATTTGATCTTGCCTCCCAGCAAAACGATAAACTACCCCCTTCAAAATAAAAGTCACTCTATTCTTAAAATGTTCTAGTTCTTCACCAGCCCCAAAGTTAGGAAGTTCTTCCTGTTTAGCCCAGATTCTTCCCTTTAATCTCATTTCCGTCCCTCAAGACCCTATCATGAACCTCTTCTCTTCTCCCCCTTTATAATACTTTTTCACTTGGTGCTCTCATGGGTTCTCATAGCTTCAAGTATCACCTCTAAGCTGTGACTTGCTGATCTACTTTGTCCAGCCCTAACCTCTCTCCTGAATTCCAATCTCATATTTTCAACAGCTTTTTAAACATTTCAAACTGGATGTCTCATAAACATCATTCAACATGTTCAAAACATTTTCTTTCCCCCACAAAACGCTCCTTCCTTCTTAACTTCCCTGTTGCTGTTGAGAGCACCATGATGCTCATGGTCACCCAGGCTCACAATCTTGCCATAATCCTCAGCTCTTCACTCTCTTACCCCCCATATTTAATCAGTTGTCAAGTCCCATCATTTCTACCTTTATAAATTCTCTTATATATGTCCCCTTCTCTCCTCTGATACTGCCACCACTCAGGGGACCCTGCAGGTACTCATCTCCTCATATCTGGACTATGGCAATAACAATCTTGAGCGACTACACCATTTTGACTATTATAAACACCCAAATTAACTACAAAGGACCTGTGAAAGAAGATGCTATCTATAACCAGAGAAAGATCTGATGAACAGAAGTATGTGTAGGTTGTTTTTACAAACATACATCCATATACACATATTCACAAACATTTGTGTCTAATGGTAGCAATCTCTAGGGTAAGGGGGCAAAGGGGGAAAGAAAGTTACATGATGACTTTTTATATATTTATAAATACTCATTTAAATTTATATATTTATATATGTCTATATGAAAATATTTATATATGAATATAAATATATATATATTGCTTTTTGGAGGGGGAAGGTAAGGGCAATTGGGGTTAAGTGACTTGCATAAGGTCACACAGCTAGTAAGTGTGTCAAGTGTCTGAGGCTGTATTTGAACTCAAGTCCTCCTGACTCTAGGGCTAGTGCTCTATTCACTGTGCCACCTAGCCGCCCCTTTAAATATACTTTTAAAGAATTGGCAAATTGTATATAATAGATTTGCAGTTTCATATGCAATCTTCTATTATGCTATGTTGTAGAAATGTTCGTTTTATTTAAGTTCAGAATTTTAAAAAATGAATAAAAAAATAACCTGCTGATGGGTCTGCCCACTTCATGCTTCTTCCCATGCAAGTTCATCATTCATTCAGCTATTAAATTGAGCTTTCTAAAATGCCAATCTGACCATATCACTGTCTCCTTCCCCCTGTTCAATAAACTCCAGTTTTACTTTGATCAGCCCCAGTCAGGCACATTGAAACTTGATGTTAGCATAGTGATGTCATTTTGGTCCTCTTCAAGAACTAAGCAACTAAGAACAACCAAACCCCAGTGGTTCCCTCTTACTTCCACGATCAAATATAAAACCCTCAATTCAGCTTTCAAAGTCCTTCTTAATCTGATCTTCTTCTTTCTTTCCAATATTCTTATGACTTATACCCCTCCACAGACTGTGATTCAGGGACACTGGCCTCCTTACTGTTTCTTGACAAAGGAGGATGTTCTCTCTCCCAATTCTAAGCATTTTCATTAACTGTCTTCCATGCCTCAAATGCTCTCTCCCTCCTCATTCCCACCTTCTAGCTTCTCTAATCTTTTGAGTCTCAGCTAAAGTCCCACCTTCTGCAAGAAGCCTTTCCCAGTTCTCCTTAATCCTGGAGCCTTCCCTCTGAGATCACCCATCATTAACCAGGATCCATCTTGTTTGATCATAGTTGGTCGTGTTGTTCTGTGCTCTCCTTCCCCTCCTTGGACTGGGAAGTTCTCTGAGGGCAGATACAATGTTTTTGCCTTTCTTTGTATTTCTAGCACTTAGCACACTGATTGGCACATAATAGGGGTTTAGCAAATGCTAGCTGGCTGTGTAATTGATACTCCTATGTCTCTCTACTCTGGGAGTACGTGCAGTGGGCTCTCTGAACTTAACTACTGACCTCAATGGTTATTTTGAGTTGTCCAAATATTCTGGGTGTCCTTAGAATCATAGGACTAAAGCTGGAAGGATCCCAAGGTCACCAACCTCTCTTACTGATAGGAAATTGAGGTCCCAAAAGGGAAAATGACTTGTCTAGGGTCACACAGCTGATAGATGTCTGAGGCAGGATTCAAACTCAGATCTTGACTCCAAGTCCACCTCACCACACTCTTACCACATCTTGTTCCCCACCAACATGCTTTAGTTTTCCACATGGAAAAGGGAAACAATAAATGGAGACTGAAGCAATCTACATGCTATCGCTCTTTTCAATTTTTGGTTTTGTTTCCTTTTTCCCATTGTTGACTCCATTGGTTATAACCTTTCTATACAACCAGACTAATGTCCAGTGTGAAAGTATTTACAGATTCTATACTTGACTGCATGCCGCCATGGTGGGGGAGGCCAGAGAGGGAGGGGAGAAAACTTGAAACTCAAGGGACTCTGGAACTGAATCTTGTAAACTAAAAGTAAATAAAGATGCCCTTTAAAAAAAAAAAGGAAAAGGGAAACAATTCATTTTAATTGACCAAATACTTGTAAGGCAACTACTGTGTGCCCCATGGCCATGCTAGGCACTACAGATACAAAGATGAAATAAGACAATTTCTGCTGGAGCTCACAATCTAATGGGAATGGAAGGGTAGAGACTGGACGTGTGGTCATTCAATTCAGATATGACAAAGACAAAGAAAGGTCAAATGAAGGAGAGATTGTCAGATGGAGGGAATCAGGGAAGGATCATAGGATCCAAAGCTAATGGGGGCCTCAAAAGCTATCTAGTCCAATCTTCTCATTTTACAGATGAGGAAACTTAAACCCTCAGAAGCTAAGTGGTTTACTCAGATAGTAAAAATTAAAAGTGGGATTTGAACTCAGATCCTTTGACTCTAGAGCAGAGATATCAAACTTGAGATCCACAGCCTGTGAAACTCCTGATTGCAGCCTAAATATTACAATATAATTGGGAAATGTTTAATAAAATAAATCAAAATACAATACAATATGGGTAGATGGATGTTCAGTTGTTTTTCAGTCATGCCCAATTCTTTATAACCCCATTTGGGGTTTTCTTGGCAGAGATGCTAGAGTGATTTGCCATTTCCTTGTCCAGCTCATTTTACAGATGAGGAAACTGAGGCAAACAGGGTTAAGTGACTCACCTAGGGTCACATAGCTAATAAGTGTCTAAGACTGGATTTGAACTCAGGAAGATGAGTCTTCCTGACTCCAGGCCCCAGGCACCACCTAGATAATGTTAATTTGTAGTTTTCTAAGTCAATATGTAGCCCATAGGGATCCATTTCTATTTTAATTTGACTCTAGCGACCCTTCCAAAGTATCCTATTTTATGGATTTGTTGGCATTTGAGTTCACTTATGAGACAAGAGAGGGATTCCAGCAGAGTTTTGGAACAGAGAAAAAACAGGAAAAGAGAGGATTTATTTCCCATTGTCTCTTAATGTCTAGCAACAATAGAAACAATTTAATGGCTCTTGAAACTACCAGTGTTAGTCTACATGACCTGTTTCTCAATGAAAAGATATGTATAGCTTACCCCTCAATGTTCTGGCCTGGGTGCCATCTTTGTAGATGGATCCACAACTACTTTGTCTCCTCAAATGTTCCTAGAGCCTTTGACTAAACTCTCCTTTGCCCTATTCACCCTCTACTTTGTATTATAGTTATCAGTGTACAGGTTGTATTCCTATGCCCTCTTCCCCTGACCCCTACTAATCCAGGAGGAAGTAAGCCCCTTGAGGGAAGGAATTATTTTGGCTTTGTATGTCCAGATCCTACCACAGTGATGCCCATAATGAATATTTAATAATTTCCTAAAAATTGAATTCAGGGCATTGAACCCTTAGAAATGATTCCCTTGGGGCAGCTAGGTGGCACAGTGAATAGAGCACTGGCCCTGGAGTCAGGAGGACCTGAGTTCAAATCGGGCCTCAGACACTTAACACACTTACTAGCTGTGTGACCTTATGCAAGTCACTTAACCCCAATTGCCCTGCCCTCTCCCCTCCAAAAAGAAAAAAAAAGTGGAAAAAAAGAAATGATTCCCTTGTCTAATACTTCTCTAGAGAGAAGCTGGAGAGAAGTCAGAAATAATCCAAAAGGAACCTTAGGGCCATTGGACCTTATGACTGGAAGGGATGTAAGAATTCACTCTGTCCAAATTCTGTTTTACAGATGATGTTATTGAGAGGCCTAGAGAAGTAAAATGACTTGACCAAGGCAACAGGGCCTTCAAGGGTATGAGACACATGTCTACTTGGTGACAGACATGAAAAGAAATAATTACAAACCCCAAGGAACCCTCAATTCCTGGCGAAGGATACATGGTAGGCATAAGTCCCTGGGTGAACTGTAAATACCTCTGGGAAGGGCAACACATTAAGTAATTAATATAACACATTATTCAAATACTCAAATACCTATGGGCAGCTAGATGGTACAGTGGATAGCACACTGGGCTTGGAGTCAGGAAGACCTAAGTTCAAATCTGACCTCAGACACTTACTAGCTGTGTGACCCTGGGCAAGTCATTTACCCTTTTTATCTACCTTAGTTTCCTCATCTGTGAAATAAAGATAACAATAGTCCCTATTCCCCAGGGTTCTTGTGAAGATTAAATGAGGTAATACTTATAAGCTACTTTGCAAATATTAAAGCTTCATATTTATGTAATTCATATTATTACTATTACTCAAGTGGCTCTGCAATGCTAGCAGTTAGGATGCCCTCCAACAATGCAGATTGTAACCCATCCATTCTTGCCCATTTCATTCATTCATTCTTCTTCACATCTTCCTATGAGTTGTCCAATGTCTTGTTGTAGTATGCAGGCGGCTCTTGGTTCTCAAAGAATTTGCCAGTGGAATATCAATTCTGAAAGATTCTACCATATTGGAAAGGCTTCAAGAATAGCCCTGATAACAGGCTGAGTCTGCTTCACAATGACTATCCTGGTTAAATACAGAGAGACTCATCACCAGTAGACTGGCTGCTGCTGCTGCTGCTGCTGATGATGATGATGAATTCTTTGGCTCTGGAAACCCATTAACACATTAGCATAACAATAACAACAATGAAAATTCACATTTATGGTTCTCTTCAGAGTTTGCAAAATGACAGTGCTAATATTATTATCCCCATTTTACAGATAATGAAACTAAGGCTCTGAAAATTTAAGGGTTGTGCCTAGGGACAGCATAATCCTTATGGGGTATGAAGAAACGGAGGGAAAGTCAGGAAGCCATTTGACAGAATGGAAAAGGAAAAGATATTGAGCATGATGAATTTATTGGTCACTAAGGTCAGGCCTGGTATAAGCTAAGGGTGGGGGATTTGGACAGTGACTAGATAGTATGAGAACAATGGGGGAATACAGAAGGGATGTCCAACAAAGATAAGAAAGACAAAGGAATTCAAGAATCATGAAAACAATTTTTTTCAACTTCATCAAACCCTGAGCCTAGAACTAATATGTTTTATAAGAATATACTCATATTTATATAGCTATTTAGGCTAAAGGTTTATGTCTAATTCTGCTGTGTTTATGCTAAATACTTTACAAATGTTATTTCTTCTTATCCCCTACAAGCCCTATAAGATAGATGTTATTATAATCTCCATTTTATAGATGAGGAAACTGACTTTCAGAGAAGCCGGGACAAATAACTTATAAATGTATTAGATTTTAAGTTGAAAGCAGAGTTTTCCAAATTTACTTGGCCTACTATCCCCTTTTCAAAAAAAAATTACTCATCACTACCCTGTAAATCTATTTTTCTTTAACCCTTTAACATTTTTTAAAATTTGCAACACTTCCAAAAAATATAATTTTTTAAAAATGACACATCTTAAATTTAATAATTTATTGCTTGTTAAGACCTGTTAGGGGACTTGACCACTGATTGGTTATAACTTGCATTTTGTGTGTTTGTTTGGAAAATAATGTAATCACTATGACTTTAACTCTGTTACATAACGGATGAAACACGTATCATCAATTTTTCAAAATTTTCTTCTCTTCTCTTCTTTCCTTATGCTTCTGCCACCCCCTTATTTTTATTCAATGGCCCCCGAATACACCCAAGGCTACTATTGCCCCCCTGGATCTTTCCAGTGCCCCTTGGAGACGGTATCACTGTCTTTGGGAACCTATGGTTAAAAGGAATCTCAATGGTCTTCTGGTCCAGCTAAGTAGTACAGTGGATAGAGTGATAGGTCTAGAGTCAGAAAGACCAGAGTTTCAATCTGGTCTTAGACATTTACTACCTCTGTGACCCTGAACAAATCACTTGACCTCTATCTCAGTTTACTCAACTGTAAAATGGGGATAATATTAGCACCTACCTCACAGGGTTGTTATGAGGATCAAATGAAGAAATATTATTTATTAAAGCACTTCCCACCATGCTTGGCACATAGTAAGTACTTAATACATACTTATTCCATTTCCTCCCATTCCTTTCCCCTCCCTTCTAGTCCAATCTCCTCATTTTATAGATGAGAGATCTGTGACCCAAATAGCCTAAGCCATTTGGCCAAGGTCATATAGATAGGAGGTAGTAATACTGTCAAACTCAAATGCTCTGGCTTCAGATTCACTCCTGCATCACCCCACCACTGTATCCCTGAGATGCAGGTTGAACCCAGGTCTTTATGATGCTTGCCAGCACTCTACTAGGCTCTTTCCTAGGAGAGATGTGTAGAGACAAGATGGAACATTATTTATCCTGCATCTTAGACCACTTCTCCTATATCCTATCTACTAGAGCAGCAGTCTCAACCTGTGGGTCAAGACCCCTTTGGGGATCGCCTAAAACCATCAGAAAACATATATTTCCAATGGTCTTAGGAACCAAGACACCACTCCTCTATCCATCTCCAGGAGAGTCCACCCACATGCAGATACTCCCACATTAGAGTATTAAAGGGTCACAGCATTAGGAAGGTTGAGAACCACTGTACTAGAGTCACTGAATGCTAGAGGGATGGAGACTTTGGCTGGAGAGGAATACCATGTTTGAGTCACATTTTTAAAAGGGATATTTCAGGGGTGGCTAGGTGGCTCAGGGAATAGAGTACCAGCCCTGGAGTCAGGAGGACCTGAGTTCAAATCTGGCCTCAGACACATAACACAGAAAACTAGCTATGTGACCTTGGGCAAGTCACTTAACCCCAATTGCTCTACTTTCCCCTCTCCAAAAAAGCAAAAAAAAAAAAGGGGGGGGGTGATATTGCTCCCAGTGAAGGTTTCTTATCCCTCACAAAAGTTTCCCAGATTCATACTAAGACATAACTTACAGAGCACTTGTAAAAAAGGAAATTCATCTTTTTAATTCTATTATATCTGATTTAATAACTTGGATTAATTGAAAGAGTTTTTTAGATGATCCTAGTTTAATTTCAGCATATTTTGTTTAAGTCTTTTGGAAGTTTGTGTGCATTTTTCAAGGATTAAAATATACTCCATCCATATCTCTTGCATGGTCACTCATAACTCTATGTTGAGTTTTGTTGGGGTTTGTTTGGTTTTTTTTTGAGACTAGGTCTCGGTATCTTGGGGCAGCTAGGTGGCGAAGAGACTAGAAGACTAGGTCTGGAGTCAGGCATATCTGAATTGAAATCTGACCTCAGATATTTACTATCTGTGTGACCCTGGGTAAGTCACTTAACCCTGCTTGCCTCAGTTTCCTCATCTGTAAAATGAGCTGGAGAAGGAAATAGCAAACCACTCCAGTATCTTTGCCAAGAAAACCCCAAATTGGGTCACAAAGAGTTGCAGGTGACTGAGCAATAACAAAACAAACTTCATGTCTTACAGAGGCTGGAAGTGTTGTGACCACTCTCAGGGTCTGATCCCACTACTGATTGGTACAGAAGATGTGACCTGTTCCATCTCTCACCTGGCCTATTTTGCCCGTCCACTATTCATATAGGCTCACCATATTGGTGCCAGACTTAATATGGACTCAGAACTGAGCTCAAACCTCACCCTCCCTGGTATAGGGGATTGCAGGCATTTGTAACTATGCCCAGCTCATGTTGACTTTTAAGAAATGATTCAAACCTCTAGGAAGAAAAGCAATATGCTGCATGGGGTTTTCCTCTTTGTCTGCTACAATGCTACCCTTGTAACTCAGGGAAGACTGGGAAGGTCCTGCTGGTCTCATTGTTCTGTGGGCCCTGATTTTCTGGGACCAGCTTTCCTCTCACTGGAAGGAGCAGGTGATTTGTTTATAGCTCAGAGAGCAAATCAGATATGAAATCCACAGAATCAAGTCTGTGGCCTGTTCAGATAATGTGATTTTCACTAAGCTGATTTCCAGCTTTCATTTCAAAATGTTTAATTGTCAGTTTCCCAGGGTATAAAGACACAAAACAAAGGCAGCAAATATTGCTGTTCCATGAAGGCCCTTTCATTCCAGCTCTGTTCTCTCCCTCACTCCTTGCCTGTGCTCTCTGAAAGGATCAGATTCAAGTCCTTGGAAGGTGTGAGGCTTCCTCTGCCTCAGTCTTAGTAGAGAGAGTGATTGACAAATGGAGACATTAGTCACTCGGTATTAACTCTGGTTTTTCTTCTGTGTAAGATTTAGTGTGATAATATAAGGAGAAAATTTTCTTTGGCAGAGTAGTCAGGCATGGCTGTGCCTTAGCCAAAAAATAAAAAGCTATGCGCTGCAGTGTGTGCCAGAAAGGTGAGCTAAATTACTTAGAAAAGACAGGTTTTCTAATGTCAGACTGGCTTCTGGACTGTTCTCTGGGACATCAAACTCTGGCCGAGCCTGCTCTAGAACAAAAATATCACTGAGTAGGTAAATCTTACCTTTGTGGTTTCCCTACCTCACTACCATCTGGTCTGCACTCCCAACCCCAACTCTACACACCTGCTTGTCCCTCTTTTCACTCTTGCCTTACTTCTCCCCAATTCAATATCCCATCTCCTTCTTCCATGTCTTTGCAAAACTGTTCCTTCCCCCCACCTCCTGTGCCTGGAGTGCACTCCTTGCCCCAGTTTGTTTTATCTTCCTTCAAGGCTCACCTTTGGGTGCCATTTCCTCCTTGAAGTTTGCCCCGATTGACCCAGTTGTTAGTGGTACTTCCCTCCCCATTGTATCTTCAATGGGGATATGTTGTACTCCCTGAGGAGAATATAAACCCCTTGAATGAAGAGACTTTTGTTTTTGTCTCTGATTCTCACCATCTACCACAGCTCTTTCCATAGAGCCAGTGCTGAATCAATGTCAATTTGAATTGAACTGATTTGGTGCCTGTACTCATTTCCCTGGATTCCCAAGACTTCCTGAGGTCAGCATCTCCATGCTTCTGATCTGTCACAAGCTACCTGTCCAGCCTCCCATTCTCCCAGAGTATGGTTCTCAGGAGGAAACATTTTTTATTGAAATTGACCAAAGGCTTCTATGAAATGTTTGTTAAGAGATTAATTATGAGGATGGCCATCAGCATCCAAAACAATGTCCACAGACAGGTGCAAGGGACCAGATCTAGTACAATGAGTATTAATGGACACAAATGGGGGATCATAGGAGTGCATTTGCCTAGTACAATGCCTGGCACGTAGCTGTTCTTACTGTTCAGTTGTGTGTGAATCTCCATGCTCCCATTTGGGCTTTTCTTAACAAGGATAGTAGAGGGTTTGCCATTTCCTTCTCCAGGTTATTTTACACATGGGAAAACTGAGGGAAATAGGATTAAAGGACTTTCCCAGGGTCACACAGCTAGTAAGTATCTGAGGTCACATTTGAACTCAGGTCTTTCTGACTTCAAGTCCAGTGATCTATCTACTACATCACCCAGATGCCCGAATCCATCTTTCACATAGTCACTAATATAAATATTCTAAGAAATGGATCTGACCATGTGATTCCCCTGCTCTCAAAATTCTATATTATCTGTAGGTAAAAATGTAAACTCAGTCTGATAGCAAAGACTCTCTACTATTTGGCCCCCACAGTATTCAGCCTTATTCCATACTATTCGCCTTCATGACTGAATTAATGAGTAAATAAAAAATCATTAATCAAGGGCCTACTATCTACCACACACCAAGCTATGCAATGGGAGCCCAAAGACAAAAGTAATACAGATAGTTCTTGTCCTCATGGAATTTATCACATATCCTAAGGGGGGCATTCCTCTAGACTTAAAGGGGTGGGGAACCCCTTCATATGGCCTCAAGGTCATATGTGGCCCTCTAGGTCCTCAAGTGCAGATCTCTGACTGAATACAAAATTCACAGTGCTGCTCTACAGCATCACAAAAACGGTCAGTGGAACCATAGGGCTGTCTATTGTCAGACCCTGTACAGAAGCAATGATAATATTGACTCAATTACTATTTCCAGAGCAAGAGGTGACAAGCTATGGAGAGGGTGGATATCAATATGCCCAAAGCTGACTGGGTTAAATCCCCCAGGGAGAAATCTGGTCCAGAGGGTGCTGTTCTAGGAAGGGGATGGGCAGCAGCAAAATGCCCAGTGGTGATGGTGGGATAGGTTTAATTCTGCATGCCAGCCAAACTGAATGACTTCCCAGAATTCATTAGTCTATCACCCACCTCCAAGAATTTGTGTGAGCAAGCTATGCCTGAAGTGCACTGTCCTCCCCCTCTGACTTCTCTTTCTTTCAGATTCAGCTTAACTACTTCCTCTTCCACAAAGACTTTCCTGATACCACCAGTTAGTGTTTTCTAGGGTTTCATTTTATTCTAGGCAAACCAGCCTAGCTGAAGCAGCAAATTACCCTGAGAAAGAGACCAGAAATACCTTGTGCCAGGTAGATCAAACTTCTATTACCCCTTGAATCACTACTTCCCCTCTGGCACTGACAGAGAGCCCAAGAGTCCTGGGAATAGCAATGCCTCTCAGACCACTGGCCTTCCTTCTACCCCATCCCCTGTAGCCATTGATGAGGAGAGCAACCACTATGGATAATGAACCCACAATCCTTGCCACCACCAACACCAACCACTCATCATCGTCCATAGACAAGTAAGCCCAAGAACCCTGGTGGGGGAACTCCTATTAAGTGCCTGCTGTGTGCAAAGTATGGAGGATATAAAGAAATGCAAAAAACAGGCCCCCTACTCTCCAGGAGCTCAGAGTCTAATGGAGGAGATAACATGCAACAACTATGTACCAACAAGAGAAATACAGGGGGTGGCTAGGTGGTACAGTGAATAGAGCACCAGCCCTGGAGTCAGAAGGACCTGATTTCAAATCCGGCCTCGGATACTTGACACACTTACTAGCCGTGTGACTTTGGGCAAGTCACTTAACCCCAACTGCCTTCCAAAAAGCTAAAAAAAAAAGAAAAAAAGAGGAATACAGGATAAATTGGACACTTTCTTAGAGGGAAAGTGCTAGGGTTAAGGAGGCCTGGGAAAGGCTTCTTGCAGAAGGTGGGACTTTAGCTGAGGGTTGAAGGAAGCCAGCAAAGCTAGAAAGTAGAGAAGAGGGAGCAGAGATTCCAGGCATTGAAGACAGTTGGTGAAAATACTCACAGTCAAGAGATGGAGTATTGTGTATAATGGAAAGCCAGCCTTCTTAGTTACTCAGCTTGATCACCTACTTCATTCATAGGACTTGGTTTCAAATTACTTTTTTTCTGTTTCCAAAAATCAATCCACCCTTACAAGTTAAAGATTAGGCCCTACTGGGGATATTCACAAGACAATATAGACACTGCAGGCAACTCCAAGATTTCCAGAAATGTTCTGAGCACAAGCAGCTTCCTTGGCATATATGGGCAGCACCCCAAAGTGAGAGCACTCATTGAGATTGGTAAATTCTGACAATCATTTTTTAAAAAATCACCACACTTTATAGCCTTGCCTCATGTTTTCCATTTTTATGAAATTTTTCATCGCATAATTTTTTAGGCCCTTCTTGTTTTCAGTCTTTTCAGTCATGTCCAACTCTTCATGATGCTATTTGAGATTTTTTGGCAAAGATACTGGAGTGGTTTGCCCTTCCTTTCTCCAGTTCATTTTACAGATGAGGGAACTAAGGCAAACAGGGTTAAGTGACTTGCCCAGCTTTGCACATCTACTAAGTGTCCAAGGCTGCATTTGAACCCTGGAAAATGAGTCTTCCTGACACCAGGTCCTGTGCTCTATCTACTGTGCTACGTAATTGTTCTTTTTTAATTTTCAGGATGACAGAAAAGGATTTTCTAATGGCAAGGACTAGACCAAAAAACAAACAAAAATCCATATTACCAACCTTACAAACTTTTTAAAAGTGTTATATAAATGGAATTGTTGTTGGTGTTCATAGTCCATGCATGAAACCATTCATTTCTAAAGATTTGGGGGAATATATCCAGATTTCCTGGCATTAAAGCAATGTCCTGTGGATTGAACGCATACACTGATGGATTCATTAAGAAATCTGCAATTTCATCAGTTTTACTACTTCTCCTTATGGCTGATCCAACCTCTCCATGCTTTCTCATCCCATGACAAAGGTTGCCAATGTCTTTCACTAAATCTTCCACAGGATATTTGTAGAACATGCTAACAGACTTCTTCTGAGTCTTCTAATATTTAATGGTTGCCAGTGCAGCACAGGACCAATAAGTTTATCCATCTGTTATCCTTCTGGATTGCTCCATGACTAGAGGACCTCTTTTTTGTTCATGCATATCATTGTTTTTTATACTACTTCCCATGCAGAAGCCATCATTATCAGCATGCTGCTGACTGTTCTACCCATCATGAACCTTTATTACCTTTGGACCACCTCCAATTTGTTCTTCAGAGATCATGGTTTTCCCATGGTTTATAGCCATAGCTATATAGAATCACTCAGATTAGTTTTCAAAAACTAGATTCAGTTTACAAAAAGTACCTTGGGATCAATAAAAGCTCTATTCAGATTCCTAAATGCAACTCACTTCTTTTTCATTTGGCTGTCCATAGTCCCAGATGTGTGTCCTGATGGACTAAGTCAATGAACTATCCATCCAACTATGTATCATATTATGGACAATGGCAATACACATTCTTCATCCACTTGGTGTTTCCCATGTGGATAACTAGATCGATCCCTTTTGAATGGCCTTTAATCTCTTCAAGACAGCATTGTAGTTTTCTGGCTTAATGGAATCAGCACAGCAGCATATACAACAGAAACATCTGGAGAATTTCACTATCTGTAGGAAACATTTTGATTTGACTTTTCCAAGTCAAGTCAAGAAGCCTTTATTAAGTACCTGTTATTTTCCAGGTACTGCACTAAACATTGGCGATATCAAGAAAGTAAAAACAAAGCAAAACAAAAACAATCCTTGCTCTCAAGGACCTCACAGTCTAATGTGAAACAACTACATACAAACATAATCTGTCATATATATTTTATATGTACACACATTTGTATGCAGGTATACTTTGTTTTATTGCATTTGGCTTTATTGTGCTTCACAGAAATTGCTTTAAAAAAACAAATTGAAGGTTTGTGGCAAAGCTGGGTCAATCAAGTCTTTTTGACACCATTATCCTTCGAAGAGCATATGCTCACATCACATCTCTGTGTCACATTTTGCTAGTTCTTGCAACATTTCAGACTTTTTCATTATTATCATATATGTTATGGTGGTCTCTGATCAGTGATCTTTGATGTTACTATTATAATTGGTTTGGTGCACAATAAACCAACACCCACAAAAGATAGAAACTTAGTCAATAAATGTTATAAGTGTTCTGACTGCTTCACCATCATTCCCCATCTTTCTACTTCTCCTTGGGCCTCTTTATTCCCGGAGACATAACAATATTGAAGTTAGTTCAATGAATAACCCTACAATGGCTTCTAAGCATAGGAGTGAAAGGAAGAGTCAAATGTCAGTGTTGTCTGACTTTAAGAAATCGCCACAGCCAACCCAACCTTCAAGCACCCACCACCATGATCAGTCAGCAGTCATCAACACCGAGGCAAGACCTTCTACTGGCAAAAAGAATACAAGTCACTGAAGGCTCAGACAATGGTCAGCATTTTTTTTTAGCAATAAAGTATTTTAAATTAAGGTATGTTTTTAGACATAATACTTTTGCACAATTAATAAATATATAGTATAACCATAACTTTTATATGTACTGGGAAACAAAAAAAATTTTTGTGGCCCATTTTATTGTGATATTTGCTTTATTGTGGTGGTTTGGAACCAAACCTACAATACCTCCAAGGTATGCCTGTATGTGATAAATTGGAGATAATCTCAGAGGAAGGCACTAATATTTAAGAGGACTGAGAAAGATTTCTTGCAGGAAGTAAGACTTGATGAAACTTATGAAGTAGAGATGAGGAGGGAGAGAGTTTTCAGCAAGGGGAATGGACAGTGAAAATACCCAGAGTTGGGAGATGGAGAGTCATGTTGGTGGAACAGTAAGGATGCCAGTGTCACTGAATATGAATACATGGAAGGAAATAAAGTGTTAAGACTGAAGAGGCCAGAAAGGGTCAAGTTATGAAAGACTCAGAAAGCCAAACAGAAAATTTTGTATTTGAACATGGAGGTAATTTTATATTTGAGCCACTGGGGGTTATTGAACAGGGGATCCAAGGATCTTGTATGAACTTAACATATGCAAAAGAGGTATTTCGTAGGATGATGAGATTTCCCCAGGACTACATTTGCTCTCCTGAGGCAAAAACTTATTTGTAAACAATAAATAGAGCAGAACCATGCATTTTCTATACATCTCTATAAAACTGGCTACCTGTGAACATATAGTCTGCTGTTTGAGAATTTTCTGAAAAAGCCTGATTGTTCATGTTGGTTTTCATCAAGGATATCTTCAATATACACATATACCATACTCGAAGATTTTATAGCTATGAGAAAGTAGAAACATACATCAATAATTATCAATGTCTTTTCAGTTGCTTTTTAATAATATTAATACTCTGTGTACAATTTCTGTGCAAAGAGGAATTACAAAGGACACTTATGACATGAAGATGTCATCAGACTAATGTATGAGCAGAAGAAAAGATAAACTACATGTTTCATTGGTATCCATGCAAATTCAAGTGATTTAGAAGAAGGTCTATTGAATTCTGCATAGATCTGCTGTGGTATATGTATAGGAAGAGAGGGACATGAGTTGTACAGAATGTGAAGGCACCCTTAGGTGGTGATCTGCACTAAGGTCGGGGGCACCCACATCAATGAGATCGTAGATCTATGAAAGTAAAAAAGTAACATTCTTAGTAGTTTTCCCTATTCTTTCGTAATCTGTCTTTTTTTGAGGTAGCTTGACCATCAGTCCCGAAGTATCTTAAAAGACCATGTTGCCTCCAGCACATATTTCCAATGTTCATATTTCTTATGTTCATTCATATTATCTGCTTTTCATGACTTTGTTTTCTTGAGTACTATTTCTACTTCTTGGCAGTTCTACTCTAATTGATGATGAAAATTAATCACTGCAGGAAAAACTGTTCTATTTTACTTCTGTTTGTTGTTTTTCTCCCAGTTTTATCTTTAAAAGCTCATGTATGACTCAATTCGGTTTTAATGATATACTTATGGCAGGTTCTTTCCCCTGCCCCTTATTTTTTATACAGCTGTGAGATAATATTGCTTATGATCTTCCATGCTCAGTAATAGTTTGCAAACAAGTGTATATTCTTAAATGGTGTTGCCCTTGGCCACCAGGTCTCTCAACTTGGCAGGGAGAACGAGTGTTTATTGATTGAAATGGTTTCTGTGCTTTTTTAAGCTTCCTGGTTTGGGTGATTGTTTTACATGATTGATTAAACTTCTTTCCAAAATTGTATCAGGGTCAACATCTTTACTTTTATCATTTTCCCATTTGTCAGAGCATCATAGTTTTAAAAAATGAGTTGAAGTTGTGGATATTGTAATGGCATTTGATGTCTTCTTTTCATCTTTATCCTCTGCCATAATTTGATGTTAATTTTGGTCTTTATTCTAATAAATCAATGATCTGACTGCATGCAGGCATCTGATTCTGAAATGGCACCCTTGGCATCAAATGATGTTTCCTTTCTGTCGTAATATACAGTAAACTATTTCATTTGGGAAGATACACATTACTTGTAATGTCTAATGCCTTCTGACATTTTTCTTGAGGAAAGTATTCAGACATATAATCCTGACACTTCTAAATAATTTACAAGTCTTTGGTCTTTCTCATTTCCTACTTCAAATCACATTTTCCTATATATTTTTCACTGCTTTCCTATATACCTACTTTCATATGGAAGTCATTGAATACTGAGGTATATGTCGATTTGATTTGGAAGGTCTTGTCAAGGTCCACAAAGGATTCCTTTACTTCTTCATCCTCTGAAATAAATGTTGACATATAAGCTGCCACAGTCTTTGGAGTGCTCCCCTTCCCTACATTTATCATGAGCACCACCAAGTGAAACAATTACCTGCCACAGATCTAACTCAGTTTCATCAAGCAGAAAATGAAGGGGATGGAATATATGACTTGGAAGGTCTCTTCAGGCTCTCAGTCTATGATTGGAGGTTTCTTGTTGCCCTTGAGCATCTGTTCAAATAATGTTTATTTTGAATGATCTCTCCTAGAAGAATTTGTGAGGCACCTTTTTAAAAAAAAACTAGCAGCTGCTATTTCTAGCTACTAATTTGACTCTATTTGCCCCAAAGACCAGGAACTGAGAAGTTTCATGCTCACCTTGGACATTATGTACTTTAGCCTACTCTAAAGTGATTAGCAGAGATAGGGTGACATTCTATCTCTCCAGTGTAGGTGACTATACGCATATTATTAGTCTAAGAGGTGAGATATTGTGCATTTACAGAACCAGACATTTCCTCTGCTTCTTCATGAATCTGAGCATTTCACTGTGCCTTGGTCATATGACCTGAGCACAACAGAACTGATCTCTCAGACAAACATGCATGGGTACTGTGTAAGACGTTCTCAGACTAAAGCAATACACAATAAAACTTACAATATATATTCGTATAACCACAATTTCTCCTAGACCTAGATTCCCCCCGCTTTCAACAGTTAATGTAGTTCTTCTACGATCCAATGAGTTCTACAAAGGTCACATCTCAATTGCTGTAGCCCCACAGAAGTGGGGGGGGGGGGCAAGGGGGAAGGGTTAAAACAATAAAACATAGTTCCCGAATGTTCAACTCATGAAAGTCAGAGATGGCTCTCAAGATCTCTGTTTCTGCTTGTAATTCTGTAGTGGGCAGCAACCTCTGAGCCTCCGTCTGATTGTTTCCTGGTTTGTTATTCACTGACTGGTAGTTCACTGACTGGGCTAAGTCTTAACTGCTTATTTGTTCTGTCCCTCTCAAATTATTCCTTACTTGTGCAATGCCAGAGTTTGAGCAAGGATAGATCAGAGTCAAAGGAAGACTCTCCCCCATCTCTATCTTGCTTTTTGGTCTCTTTACCTCTTTGAAGTGAACTGTCTTTCCACATGGTCAAGAATTATGTACTCCCCTCTCTGGTTCTTTCAATCAAGCATCTGACCTGGCTGCTCCCTCCTCCTCTCCTCCTCCAGGTGTTACTGAAAGTAGAAGGAGTATTCTATGATACTTCCATTTAAAGAGCAACTTCCTTTTGTCCTTTGTTTTCATTTAGATCGTGAATGTCAATATTGATGAGGGAGAGGGGTCGTAAAGTTCCTCCTGTGATACTGGACAAAGATCACACATTGAGTATCAGCAGTTACATGAATGTTTTATGAAGTCTGTGATTTTCTCAGCACTTGATAATCCCCTTTCCATTTCTTTGCTACTCTCCTTGGGAAGTGGACAAGACTGAGAGCTGTTTGTTTTGTTTTGTTTTGTTTTAGAGAGAGCTGGCATGGAGGTGGTGATACCTGAATTCTCACCTCTATTCCGAGACTGACTGTGTGACACACTGGGCTGTGTGACCCTGGAGAAGTCACTTAACTACTCACTACTCTGAGCAGCTCTAATACTATAAATTGTAGAGAAGATGCTGACCTGCACTGATAGAGGCAATTTCCGCTGCTGCTGCTGCTGCTGCTCCTCCTTCTCACGCAGTGCAGCCCCGGCAGCGTGATGACGTCATGGAGGGTCTATAAACCGCCCAGGTGCTGAACAGCCTTCTTCCTCCGCAGTCCGGCTGCCTCTGCCATGGCTCAGTACAAGGGTGCGGTGAGTGAGGCGGGCCGCGCCATGCAGCTCATGAAGAAGCGGGAGAAGCAGCGGGAGCAGATGGAGCAGATGAAGCAGCGGATCACCGAGGAGAACATCATGAAGTCCAACATCGACAAGAAATTCTCGGCTCATTACGACACGGTGGAGGCCGAGCTCAAGTCCAGCACCGTGGGTCTGGTGACCCTGAATGACATGAAGGCCAAGCAGGAAGCGCTGGTGAGGGAGCGGGAGAAGCAGCTGGCCAAGAAGGAGCAGTCCAGAGAGCTTCAGCTCAAGCTGGAGAAGCTTCGAGAGAAGGAACGCAAGAAGGAAGAGAAGCGGAAGATCTCCAGCCTGTCCTTCACCCTGGAGGAGGAGGAGGAGGAGGAACAGAAGGAGGAGGAGGAAAAGGAGGAGAAGGAGGAAGAGGAGAGGGATGGGGAAGGTCTAGACCAGCAAGGCAGTGTAGATGTGACTAAGAACAGACACGGTTCCCACCTTGGGAGAGTTAACAGAATGAGTGGAGAAGGAATCCTTTCGAAGAAGAGAAAGTTAGGGAAGAACCCAGATGTAGACACAAGCTTTCTTCCCGACCTTGACCGAGAGGAGGAGGAAAATAGGCTTCGGGAGGAACTTCGGCAGGAATGGGAGGCCAAGCAGGAGAGGATCAAGAGCGAAGAAATTGAAATCACGTTTAGTTACTGGGATGGCTCAGGGCACCGAAGGACTGTAAAGATGAAGAAGGGGAACACGATGCAGCAGTTCCTGCAGAAGGCCCTGGAGATCCTTCGGAAAGACTTCAGTGAGCTGAGGTCAGCCGGAGTGGAGCAGCTCATGTACATCAAGGAGGATCTGATTATACCTCATCATTACAGCTTCTATGACTTCATCGTCACCAAAGCCAGAGGGAAGAGTGGCCCGCTCTTTAACTTTGATGTCCATGACGATGTTCGGCTGCTCAGTGATGCCACAATAGAGAAGGATGAGTCACATGCAGGAAAGGTGGTGCTAAGGAGTTGGTATGAGAAGAACAAGCATATTTTCCCAGCCAGCCGATGGGAGCCATATGACCCAGAGAAAAAGTGGGACAAGTACACCATCAGATGAGCAGACCTGTTAAAGACAGTATGAAATCTTTGTCACCTCACCTGTCCTCCATCCCCACCTACCCACTTTTTTAGGTGTGTTGAGCCTGACAGAGAAAGTTAGCAGCTGTTCTAGACATCCTTCCTTCTGTCCCCCATTGTGAGGCTTCACCCTTCTCACAGTTTTCTAGGTGTATCTGGGTCCTCTAGGTTCACGTGTCCAACTGGAAATCAGACCCTGGGACTGACACAGGCTGAGTGGGACTGGTAGAATTGGTCCTTGGATTTCTGCTCCCTGATTCTACTGTTATTTACATGTTTCTTATTTTAGAATAAATAAACTTTTTCATGAGAAAAAGATACCCCAGGGAAGTTGTAAAAATGTGTGTGTGTGAGAGAGAGGGAGAGAGAGAGAGAGAGACAAAGAGAGAGAGAGGGACTGAGGGAGGGAAAAAATGAATTGTAAACCTGTTTCAGAGTAAGAATGGACAAAAACAAAACACAAAACCTATCAGAGTGGTGGATAGAAAGGACAGCACAAAAGCAATCTGGTCCTACAGACAGTGCAATTTGAAAGTCCAAGGGCAATGGAAGAAAGGCCTCAAGCAGAAATCTGCTTAGGGGCAATCTCAAACCTCACAAAAGCAGAAGAAAGCCCTCAAAGGCAGGGTAGCCTGTGAGCCCCAGAGTAGGAAACCTTAGGCCAACTGCCAAGGCGTACTAGAGTCAAACCACAGCGGAAGACAAGGCAAATCAATTTCTGCAAAAGGTGGAAGCTAATCTTAGTCACTACACTCAGAACAGGTTGCTTATTAACAATGAAATTAGAGGTACAGTCTGCATCTGCTTATCACGGTCAAAGAAAAGATCATTTAATAGACAGCTTGATTATGATCAAGCGAGCATTTATTTAGTATCTCACATATGCTTGACACTGAGCTAAGTGCTGGAAATACAAAGACAAAAGTGAAAACATTCACTACCCTAAGTGGGCTTATATTTTAATAGGAGAGTAGATAGGTACAAATACAAAACATAGAAACAAAATGAATCCGTGGTCATTTTGGGAGAGAGGTACTAGCAGCTCAGTGATCAGGAAAAACTACCTGTAGGATGTGACAATTGAGCTGAGCTTTTACTGATCAGGTTTGGCCCCAAAGCAGAAGTAAAGATCCCAATTCCTGCTATTTTTGAAGATGGGAACCTTTTTGTAGAGGGCCTCTGGCAGCTAGGTGGTAAAGTAAATAGCTCACTAGGCTTGGAATCAGAAAGACTTGTCTTTGTGTATACAAATCCAGCCTCAGACACTAGCTGTGTGACCCTGGGCAAGTCATTTGACCCTGTTTGCCTCAGTTTCCTCATCTGTACAAGGAGCTGGAGAAGGAAATGGCAAACCACTCAAATATAGTAGTCAAGAAAACCTCAAATGGGTCAGAAAGAATCAGATATCACTGAAATGACTAAAACATGATTGTGGAACACGAAACATCTCCACTCATTTGGTACCTGGGGACAGTAGACTAAAACTTAAAATGGTTGGTATAAAACCCTGCCTGCCTTGGAGGGTGGGATACTTCCTAGATTTGGGAGTCCCTTTCCCCTGGGAGTAGGCTCTGGGAGAAAGGCAGGGTGCAATGGGGAAAATAGGTGATGTCAAAATAAAAAGATATGGAAGTATGTATTATGTATAAAGTATGTATTACATGTGTTCATTATATGTATAAATCTGCATCAAATGGCCTTTTTTGAAAATATTTATTTTTAATTTTCAACATTTATTTCCATAAGTTTAAAACTTTTCCCCCTCCCTCCCCAAGATGGCCTGCAATCTGGTATAGGCTCTACATATACCTGCCTGTTAAACATTTTCACATTATAGAAGAATTATAATGAATGAGAGAAACTATGAGAAAGAAAAAACAAAATGAACAACAACAAAAAAAGAAAATAGGTTGCTTTGCTCTGCATTCAGATTCCATAGTTCTTTCTGTGGATGTGCATGGCATTTTCCATCATGAGTTCTTTGGAATTGTTTTGGGTCCTTACGTTGCTGAGAAGGACTAAGTCTATCAAAAATCAGTCATCGAAGATTGTGGCTATTACTGTGTACGATGTTCTCCTGGTTCTGCTCACTTCACTCAGCATCAGTTCATATAAATCTTTCCAGGTTTTTCTGAAGTCTGCCTTTTCATCATTTCTTATAGCACAGTAGTATTCCATTACATTCATGTACCACAACTTCTTCAGCCCTTCCCCAACTGAGGGGCATTCCTTCAATTTCCAGTTCTTGACTACCACAAAGAGAGCTACTATAAATATTTTTGTACCTGTGGGTCCTTTCCCCATTTTTATGATCTCTTTGGAATATAGCCCTAGAAGGGGTATTGCTGGGTCAAGGATATGCACATTTTTATAGCCCTTTGGGCATAGTTCCAAATTGCTCTCTATAATGGTTGCATCAGCTCACAGCTCTACCAAAAATGAATTAGTGTTCCAACTTTCCCAAATCTTCTCCAACATTTATCATTTTCCTGTTTTGTCATGTTAGCCAATCTGATAGGTGTGATGATGGTCCCTCAGAGTTGTTTTGATTTGCATCTCTCTAATTAATAAAAACTGCCTGTTATTATCCTTTGACCGTTTATTAATTTGGGAATGACGTATTCTTGTAAATTTGACTCAGTTCTCTATATATTTTAGAAATGAGGCCTTCATCAGAGTTGTAAAAATTCTTTCCCAGTTTTCTGCTTCCCTCCTAATCTTGGTTGCATTGGCTTTGTTTGTACAAAAACTTTTCAATCTGATGTAATCAAAATTATCCATTTTGTATTTCATAATGTTCTCTATATCATTTGGTTACAAATTCTTCCATTCTCCATAAATCTGACAGATAATCTATTCCTTGCTCCCCTAATTTGTTTATAGTATCAGGCTGGCCTTCTCTAATGTGGGGTTGGGAAAGAGGGAGACAACTGGGAACTCAAAATGTAACAAAAAGTTTTTTAAATGAATTAAAATTTAAAATTTAAACTTAAAAAATTTTAAAAAGTAAAAAGATCCTCTCTTTTTCAGAGACTGGAACAAAGGAGGAGAGAATGGGGTAATGTTGAAATTTAGTGAAGTGCAGAATTGGGGAGAAGAGGGAGCTCCACGATGCATGGCTTCTGTTTTTTATATAAAGTTTGAGGAGAGTGATGGGGGAGGAGTCATCTAAGTGACTTTTGAGGAAATTAGGTTTGGAACAGAATGTGAGAATCAAGATTATAGTTTACCAGGGAAGATGAAAAGAATTTAAGAGGAGCAAGGAAGCCCCAGTGGAGATTAGATTAACATAAATTTGTAGTGGATCCAGTCAACAAGGTTATGTGACTTTCTCCAGGGTTATCAGTTAGGAAGGCAAATGTTGGGCGTGGCCTAGAGTGGAGGAAAGGGAGTGGTACGTCTGTGGGGTAAGGAATTTGGGGATAGAGGACAGCACAAAGTTATAAAGCCAAATTTAGGAAGGGAGGAAAGTGAGGCCATAGAGGACCTAAAGGAGTGACAAGAGGCCAGCCAAGAATAACTTCAGACGGCATGAGGTATGGGAAGAGATGGAAGGGAAGAAAGACTGTGGTCTAAAGAGGATTTCAGAGTTCTGGTTCCTGAAAGCTGAATAAATACAAATGATGGTTCCATCAAGTGTATAATGTTTCCAATGGGTTTTAGTTCACTCCAGTGGGAGTGGAGTGTCAATCATAGGAGTGAAGGAGGTTGATGGACTGGGAGACCAGGAGTTTGAGGGAGGATGTTTACAAAATACTATCAGAGACCTTACAAACACAAGACAAACTTCAGGCAGCACCTCTAAAATTTACAATTAATTACTGACTAGTGGAAGATCACCTCCTTCAAGCTGTGAGTGTTAATTATTCACATGCCTCTGGTCTGTACAGGTGAAGTGGGAGCAACTTTTGCCAGCTGCCCCCTTTTTTCCCCTTTCTCATCAAAGGTGTGAAATACTGCCCAAGTCACTCAGGCCTGACAGGGGATCCGAAGATGTGTTTATTTTGCAATTAACAAATACTGTTAGGCAGTTCTGAGCCTGGAGTGAAGACTGGACGTTCTAGTACAGTATATTAATTTTCAGTCATTTGTACGCTGTCTTGGACAAGTTCCAAAGTTGTATGTGTGTGCAGCTTAACGTCTTTTCCTTTCTCCGAGAGGGGAGGGGAAAGGAGGAGAGGGGAGGGGAGTTTGAAAAAGGAGGAGGAGAGGGAAAGGGAGGGGAGGGGAGGGGAGAGAAGAAGCAGAGGGACAGAGAGTGAGAGACAGAGACACACAGAGAGACACAGAGACAGAGAGAAACAGACAAACAGAGACAGAGACAGATTGCGCACATGGTCACCGTGGATGTTCAGTAAATGCTTTCTAATGGTGGGGGTTAGGAGCAGATTGACAAAGGGGAGTTGGGCCAACCCCACAAGGCAGGTTAAGGCTTTTATCTTCTGTACACACCTGGCTTGAGATACACCTTTGTATCCTTCTTTAAGAAGAAACAAAAGAAGAACTAGCATTTGGAGATTCGAGGCCCTGGTAGAGAAGCAACCCAAGTGGAGTCGATACCAACCACCCCCCAAACAAGGAACATAGCACGTGATTAAGTCCTTCTAGGATTTGACTCTGGCTCTCAGTCCCATCCGCAGCTTTTTATCTCCAACCCAGGATAGCTGGGGGCGGAGCCGAGCGGCGGCTAAGCTGGCGGCGTGGGCCCTTTAAGGCCAGCTCGGTTCCAGTCCCCCGGAAGCACCGGGCGAAGCAGAGTGTGGTCAGGGGGGTGTGCCCGCGCGCTGAGCTGCTGCCCGAGAGTCAGGAGCGTGTGCGCGCGGGGCCTTAGGGAGCCGGACCAAGTAGGGGCGGAGCGGGGAGGAGGAGGAGGGCCGGGCGCGCGCCCAGGGGGTGGGCTCGAGCCAGCCGGGTTTCCTTGGCACGCGGGCCTGACCACTCAGCGAGCCCGGCGCCTGCGGACTGACAGGCAGAGCGAGAGAGAGGAGGGGGCTGTAGGGAGAGGGGGACACAACACCGAGGGGAGGTCGCGGCTGAGGTCGCTATATAATTAATACACTCCACTCCCTGCTCCAGGCTGGAGGTTTGCAGAAGCTAGGGGAAGGACGCACCGGAGGGCGCGGGTTGGAGCCTCCGAACTTGTGCCGGGCTGTTGCTGGTGGTGCCGCCGGGGATTACGGGGCCAAGATCCTCTGCCCCTCTCCCTCTCTCTTTCTTCGGGATCCAGCTTCACCGGGGAGCTACTGTTGCTGTCCCGAGTGCGAAGAAGTTCGCAGCCCGGAGCATTAAGGATTGGCGCCCCTCCTCGGGAGCCCGAGCCGGGGCTTGCACCCTGGAAGTTTTTCCTCCACCGCTAACTTTGTCTCTGGAGGAAAGAGTCCAGGCAGGTGTGTGAGCGCTGCTGGCAGCCGGGCTTTCTGGGGAGGCACAAGTGACTACCAAGGTAAGATCAGGAGGCGTGTGCTTGTGTGTATGGGTGTGCGTGTGTGTGTGCGTGTGTGTGTGTGTGTGTGTACGCGTGTGTGTATGCAAGTGCGCGAGCTCTGTTTCTCCCAGGAGAAATCATCTCATCTCTGAGGTTACTCCTCAGCCAGCTGGTATTGGGAGGTTTGCACATAAACTAATTGTATAACTTTTATTCTCCAAACCTGCTCCCGCCTACCTCCACTCCACCAGAAACGGTTGTTTAAATCAAGTACCTCTCTGGAGTCTTCCAGCTTATGCTGTGGATGTTAGCACAGGTGAGAGAGAGCGTGGTGAAGGCTGGAGAGAGCGTTGCTTCCAACTCTTTATGTCTTTGCTCGGTCCCTGGGGTCGGAGTGTGCCTAGTTGGCCGCTAAACTTAGGGGGCACAGAAGGTGCGGAGTTGAAGCTGTACCCTAACTACTCTCCTTAGGACCCAGAGGGAGTTAGTCGGGCTTCCCCGAAACCTCCCCCCCCCTTTTTTTTCCCTCTCAGCCTCTCTAGCTGCTGGGAATACAGGACAGCACTCAGTTTTCAAGGACAGGAAGAAATCTGCCGGAGTTTTAAAATAGGACTTGCATCCGTCTGATTCCCGGCAGTTTCCTTAGGACGTCGCCCAGGGCCAGGGTGTGGGTTCTTTCTCCCTCCCCGAGAGATGGAACCTCTTCTGGCTCTGCTCCCTGCGTGTCAGCACCCTGGCGTGGTGCTTTGCCAGGCTGACGGGGTCTGGGTCTTTGGCCGCTGGCTCTGGGCGATGACTCTAGAATGACTGTCCTTTCTTTCTAGTTGGGAAGGGCTCCTTTAACCTAGAGGCGGGCATTTGCTAGGTGGTGTGTAGTAAGGAGGCAGAGGAAACAGGTAACGTGGGTCACTGCACATTAACCTCTGGTCTTGCGTCTGTTACTGCCCACTCGCCCCCTTGCCACACACCTCTATTCCTCTCTCCTCCCCAGTTCCCCCACCCCCACCCCCGCACTCTTTCGGGTGACTCAGCAGAGGGCGCCAGTTGATGCTTGTTGCAGAGGGGAGGGGAGTGGGGAAGGGAGGAGAGGAGAACGGGGCCGAGTGTTGAATGTTTCTGCTAACCGACAGGTAAGGCATGAAATTTACGTGGAGAAGGGAGAAGACCTGGAGAAATGGGCAGCCTGGCCTGCCCTCTGGGATCTTGGAAAGGGCTCCGGGAGTCGTCTGATGGCTCTAGGAGGGAGCAGTTTTCTGGGACAAGAGATTGGAATCGAGAGGGAATTTAGGAAGGTGAGGGGCTACTTTTCAGTGTTGTTGCTTATACTGTCTGATTGAGTCACGCCAGAGGTGAATTGGAGTCACAATGCCTCAAAGATGCCTTGGCCCATACATACATAATATATATGCATTCACTTTTTTTTTTTCAACTAGGAGGTGGACGAGTTGGGTGAGTCACCCATCTTCCTAGGAAAATTTTATGGCTCACAGTCTTGCAGAGAGCCGGAGGGAGAAGGGAATTGGGGGATTGTAGACGTGGAGGTTTGCCTGTTCAATTTTGTGAGCTGGAGTGTAGGGCTTGTCGTTGTTATCTTCCGGAGGTAACTTATGTAGCTGGGAGTCTCACTTGAATAACAATTGCACGCCCTAGCACACACCCACACCTTTACCCTCACCCTCACCCTCCACCCTCCTCTCCGCTTTCCCCTGCGGCACTTGCTGAGAGCTCTTTTGAGGTTTTGATGCACCGGATGGTGGCTCACGTTTTCCCTTCTTGAGTTTTGGGAAGCTTTGTAGCTGAGAGATTATCCAAGGCTGGGGAGATGGGAAAGGGGTCTCAGGACTGGAGGCGGGGCTTGTCTGTATGTGTACTTGGGGAAACCACTCATTTCCTTCTTTGACGTTAAGAGCAACTGACTTGAATTTGGAGCTCTTTCCTGTGCCAGCCAAGCCCTGGGGAGCCTGCATTTGACAGCTCAGTAGTACTGAAGCGGGAAAGCCCAGAGCACAGGACTGGGAGTCCTGCCCTGCCCTCTCCACTTGATCAGTTCCGCATGTACCCACCACATTTTTACGTAACTATAACCTATCTTTAAGAAAGTTTAAAAAAAAAAACACTTCCCTTCCTTTCTCAGTCCTCCCCCTTCCTCCTTGCACCACTCTAGACATGCTTTAGGCTTCCAGCACTTTTTTCTGATAAACACTTAGAGTTACTGGTGTGGCTGGATGTCGAGGACAGGGAGGACAGGTTAACAAAGGCAGCAGACAGACAAAAGTCGGTAACTGTATTAGGATGAGGCTGCCTAACCCTTGACGGCAACCTGAAGGTTGAGACTGGGTCGAAATCTGGGTCATGTGCCCTGCTTAGAAGCCTTAAGGGTAGGAATAACAGCACCTGTGATGTCTGACAGTTTCTGAAGCAGAAAGTTCTCTAGAGGTTGACGAAGGTTCGGAACTGGAATTGGGTACCTCGTTTTCTTTCTTCCGTGGGGGTTGTAATAACCCATTTGGAAGTGCTGGGGACCCCTCTCTGACTTTGTGCATTAAGTACCTGATTTAGCCGAAGAGAAGAGCCTGATGGAATGGGATGCAAAAAGCAACTTTTAAATTCTCTCTGGGCCTGAGATCAGTGAATGAATTCCCCTTTCCACATACTGCCTACCTCTTGAAATGGGGATGATAGAGAATGTTTTCCTGTGTGTATTTGGAGGAAGGAGTATAGATGCTTACTTGTGAGTTTTGGGAGATGCAAATTTGGCAAATGCCTTGTTCACATTGCCTAACGGAATCGTGTTGCTGTCCTAAGACTCCAGTCATCTACGTTCAAGTAACCTGATAGAGCCACATGTGGAGACTGACTTACTGTCCATATGCTGCAAGTTTTGATGGATTTTCTTTCCCAGTACTCCCCTGACCATTGTTCATGTTTGTGACTTAATTAAGCCGTCATTTATTAAGCATTCGAAAAAAGGACTGAATAAGAACTCATCCTTGGAACCAATTTCTTGATGGAGTTATATGATGGAATTAGAAATAACATTTGTTTATTTCATCTTGTGGCTGATATTCTCTAATGTGAGACTCTTTAGAATCCATACCTTCTTTTAAAGTGTTTATTTTTATTAGTGTAAGGGAATCTATTGAATTATTCAATTCCCTGACACAGGTTAACATAGCTGCCACAATCTGGTAAGACTGCATCAATCAACCAATCAATTTAAATAGGTGAAAAATTCTTTTTGTGAAAAATTTTTAATCAGTTTGAAAGGAAAGAAAGTTATTGGATGAAAGGAAATGAAGCAACATGGGAAATATATTGGCATTGGTTGAGGAGACAGTCACACCCTATGGAGCTTGTACAAAATAGCAAACCATCCTAGAATCTGGGCATCGAAGTGGAGTGCAAACCTAGACAGGCGGGCAGCCCCCAGAATAGGAACTCAATCTGCCAATGGCTGGAGTTGGGAAAGTGAACCCCAGGGCTTGCACTGCACTAGTGTATCAAAAATATAGCTGTGTCCATTGCAATTGTATTTTATTTCATTTTAACTTATGTGATGAGTCAACTCTCCTCCCTTCTATGTGAGTCTGCCTTAGGAATATGACTCAACCTAGTGACTTTACAGTCAAATCCTCCTCAATTGCCTTTGGGGCTTCATTCATATGTTAATATAGCTATATTTTAAGATAAAGTTGTATAATATTGTACCTTTTTTGCCCAATAATAAGCTTGCCTTTTTGAAGAAAATTTTTTTTTCAATCTCTGGAATGATACTTGTTATAATTGGTGACTCAAAAATGTCCTTAGTGCTGAACCATTTTAAGTGGGGAAAGGGGGGGGGGGTCGTGGCTACTGTTAATTTAAGTGCTAAACTTTCCCTTCCTTCTGTCCTACTTTAATTTACTTTCCTGTTCTCCCTGGGCTCCAGAGAGATACCAGCAAAGACAGTTAGAGTTGGTCTTTATTTGCCATCACTTTCCTGCACACACACACACACACACACACACACACACCCCACTCAATTTGATAAGTGTATCTGGTTACTTCTAACTTGCAAGTAACTGAAGCATTACCTAAATAATTAGAATAGTTAACAAGAAGCTCAGAAATCATGAGCATGCCCCTTCATTTTGTCCTTTTATTTCAATTCACTAATTTTTTAATTGACTTGTTAAGGGTAAACATTATAACAACAACAAAACCCCCAAGCCTCCCCCATCCCTAATTCCTCTTGGTAGAATGTTAGCTATTGGGGCCAGTTTTCCTGTGGCAAAATGTTTTATATTGTGGATTGGCTGTTTCAAGGTGAGCTAAGAGACAGTATGCACACAAGTATGTGTACATGTGGGGTCTGGGATCTGCTAAACCAACTCTAGTAAGAGGACACCCACAGCACGCCAGGGGTATTGCAAGTTGAAGGAAAATGGCTTTACCCTTTTACTGAGTGAGCTCATCAGTGAAAGTTCTTCAATTTCACAAATAGTGGGGGGTAATTGGGCAAAGGAAGAACCTTAGGGCAAGTGCAATTTCCTTTTATAACTTCTTGTGTGTTGGAGGAAGGAAGACTACTTCTCTAATTCTAAGAATATTACAACAAATCCCCGAATTTCAGAGCTGGAAGGGAGCTGCTGACCTAAGGTCCAATGCACCTTGGACTCAAGAATTGCTTCTTTTAGAAAGAAAATTAGAAAACTTGAGACGGTCAGTTTAGTGAGTAGCAATTGGCTGTGGCCCCCCCTGCAAATACTCTCACTCCTTTTTTTAGACTCCTGACCTCTCCAGCTTCCTTTAAGTCCCAACTAAAATCCTACCTTCTATAGGAAGCCTTTCCTAACCCGTTCTTAAGTTCAATGCTTTCCTTCTGTTAACTGTTTCCTGTTTATCCTGTATGTAGCCTACTTCTCATATATTTGTTTGTATGTTGTCTCCCGCATTTGATTGTGAACTCCTTGAGGGCAGGAATGGTCTTCTGCCTCTTTTTGTATGCCTAATGCTTAACACTCTTCCTGGCATATAGTAAGTACTTAATAACAGTTTACTGATTGATTGATATACAAAGTACTGGTGATACACATTTTAAAATGAGGGTCTCTGCAGTTCTTGAGAAACTCACATTATAACAGGGAGCTTCCACATATGTGAGACAGTTCAGGGCATATGGAAAAGCTTTATTTGTGGTATTCCTTGAGACTCAGCTGCTGGGCAGAAAGACATGGGTTCTAGTCCAACCTCTGACATGCTGATCATGCTACATTCCTGGGCAAGTAGTCTCACCTCTTGGTGTCCCCAGGTAATTCCTTAATGTTATAAGTTGCTGAATAGTTGTCAGTCTGCATTGATGGAGGGAGTTTGCAAGCTGGGAGCTCCCTATATCAATGAAATCAGACCAACAAAGAAAAGGGGGAAAATTTTATGTATATGAATAGAATTTCAGGAACCTCATAATCTCATTATGTAGCTTCTAAAGCTAACATTGTGGCCGTAAGAGAGAGATAACTTTCTTTGTGGTACATAGTCCATAGGACCAGAGGTTATAATGGGTTTTAGTTCTGTCTCCTTTGTCTATCTTATAGTTCAGTTAGGTAGTGCAGTGGATAGAACTCCAGGCCTGAAGTTAGGAAGACCTGAGTTCAAATCCAGCCTCAGACACTTACTAGCTGTGTGACTCTGAGCTAGTCACTTAACTCCGTTTGTCTCAGTTTTCTCATCTGTACAGTGACCTGGAGAAGGAAATGGCAAACCACTTTAGTATCTCTGACAAAAAAAAAAAAACCCTAAATGAGGTCACAAAGAGTTGGCCACGACTGAAAATAAGCTTCACTTTTAACTCAAGTCAATTTCCTCATCCACGAATGGTCGGAATAATGCTTGTCTTGTCTTAGTGGAATTTAGATATAGATTTAGAGCTGGAATGGACCTCGAGGTCATCTAGTTAGTACAACACACACATTTTACAGATTAGGAGCTTTGGGGAGTTAAATGTCTTATCCGAGGTCACACAGATAGTAAAGGTCAAAGGTGTGATTTAAAACCAGGTCTTTTGAGTCCAAAACTAATGCTGTTGGAGGATCAACAAGATCTATCATCATCATACCTGGTACTAATAATTGGCTTGCTATGGTTTTGTTTGTAAGCAATGTGTAACTTTGAGTCTAACTAGGAACTTAGCTGTTTGATGCTCAGTTGTTACTTGTAAAGGGTTAGGAGCAAAACCACAAGTGTTTTTGTGAATGAGGGCTGCACCATTTGTATCCACTTGTTGCCCTCTGTGACTGTGAAGAAAGGGGCAGCTGGAATACATGTGCCAGACCTGCTCTCGCCTGTCTGCCTCCATTGTGCAGTGGATCAACAGTAGCCTTATTTGGGTCGCCTTGCATCTTGTTCGGAAGCATCCCACATTCCCCAGCTGTTCCACAACCTCTCCATGCAGGAGCCTGCCAGCTGCTCCACAGCAACTGCAGTGACCCTGGCTGCTTCTGTGCAATTAGCCAAGCAAGGTGAAATTGGGAAGGTCTGTCCAATTTTAAGTCATTGTGAGCAGTCCTGTTTGTCTGGGTGATTACATTTATAGCCCATGACCCCCACTCTGGGCTGCTTAAAAAGGAAATGTTCAAAGAAATGTGTGGTTTGTATATTAAAATAATTTGGGACTACTATCTGCGTATTGAAAGCTCTGGCATGTAGAATAACTCTCAATTCTATAGTGCTCTCCTTATAAAACCCATACTATGTATATTATTATTTCCCTTTTGCAGAGGAAACTGAGGCTCAAATGCAGGAACTGTGACTTGCTGTGGTTACAGAATTAGCAAATGCCAACGCTGAAATTCAAACCCAGATCTTCTGACTTTAAGTCTAGTGAGGTTTTTATTATACCACACTGGCATCTTTTGGTACTAAATATTATACCAAGTAAGTACTATCTTATTTCAAAAGTAAATGTGCTTCTTAGTTTCTAGACAAATTAGCAGGCTTTACTGGATGGATTTTGTAGCCTAAACTGCTCTAATGTGTTACACAGAATGCTTCAATTCAAAGTGATTCTTTTTGATATTCTTCTACCTCTTTCCTCATTTCAGTCTCTTAGAATCCTTAGGTCCTAAATCTATGATCCCATGATTATTTATTGGTGGTATTAATGGCAAATTATTTGGATAGCAGTGCCCTATTTCCCCCCAATGAACCTCACCCTGCTTAGCCTTACATGTTTTTCTGGTGAAGGCACCAGCATCTTTCTGGTCACCCTGCCTGACACCTTTGAAGATACACACCCTCTTCAGTCTCCTCACTACACGAATCCAATCAGTTGCCAAGTTTTGTTGATTGCAGTCTCTCACATAGCAACCACCTTAGTTCAGGCCCTCATCACCTTTCATCTGAACTGTCACAAGAACCCCCAATTTGGTTTCTCTGCCTCCAGCATCTCCTCTACACAGCTGCCAAAGCAATAGTCCTAAAGCTGAGGTCTGCCCATGTCCATCCTCAGCTCAGTTAGCCCCTTCTTACTTCTCAAATAAAATACAAACTCACTTGTTTAGCATACAATAAAGCCCTTTATGACCTGGCTGTTACCAACCTTTCCAGGCTTTTGATGCATTATTCCTCTTCATTCTCAGGTCCAGTCAAACTGTCTTTCTTGCTCTTGCTCCACCATGACACTCCACGTTCTCTCTTTGTACAAATTGTCACTCTGCATCTTTGATATCTGACTAGTTTCCTTCAAAACGCAGATCAAATGCCACCTTATAGAAGAGACTTCTGTTGTTTCCCTGGTCCATCCCCACTGCTCATACCATTTCCCCCCTTCCCTTGTTTACAACTTAGGTGCTGTCTTGCCCAATAAAACAACTTAATGTTGTCATGCCCAGTAAAATGTAATCTTCCTGAGGGCAGGAGCACATGTGTCTTTGTATTTCCAGAGACACACAGTATCACTTAATCATTGTTTCTTTATCTGTAAAATGTTGAGAGGGCTTGAACTAGGTAGTTTCTCAGGCCCCTTCTAGCTCTAAAACTATGATCTTGGACATCGATCTATATGCCATAGTTCATAGACTAGTGGTCCATTTTTAAAATGTTTACTTATGCTCTCTTCCTCACTTACCACTGCCACCTCAGTCCATATCACCTCATTCTTTTTTATCTAGAAGAATCATTTTTACGTTAGTACAGACAGGTTAATAGCTCTTTCCCAAGTCTGGGATGATGGCCGTGGTGATGACAGATGACATGTAGATAGTGGGTTTTTTTTTTAAGGATTTTCTTTTCTCTCGTTTTCATTTAATCCTCACAAACAGTCTGGTGACATAGGTACAACACTTGTCCTATTCAGAGTTGTCACTGTGGTCCTTTATGATTACATTTAACTTTTTTGAGAATTGTTCTCACTGTTTTATAGGTGACTTGTCTTACCTCCCAAGGGCAGACATGGAAGTTTCTTCTTTGCTTTCTCCCATCCTAACATAGTGCTAGGCACATGATAGGTAATTTGCAGAATAAATATGTGTAGGTTTCTGAGCATGTAATGATGTCTCTTTTCAAACTTCCAAGCTCTTTCAGGAGGTAATCAAAATGTTTTTTATAGACTAGTGCTTACAATTATTTCACAGCTTGGTGTACTACAAAAATTCTCTGTTCATGTCTGATAGTCAGGTGGAAAGCTAACACATTTTGTCACTTTCCCAGTGGGGTTGTTGGGAAGTGAGCCAGGCATTCCCTCCCTGGTGGGGAGCATGTTGGCCCTTCAGTGCCATTGAACCTAAGAGATTAGCACTGTTCCCTGCAGAAGAAAGAATACCAACAATTCAGCTCTGTGTGAGCAGCAGTTGGTAGACTCGTCTTTGCCCTGAGTGTAGGTATTTTCCCACTTCATTCTCTCAAATCCTATTCTCCCCAGCCAGCACCACCTACCCCACTTCCAAAAGAGAGGGTTTTGCTTTGTCAGGCCAGTTCCTTTTGTTGTTGTTTATATACTAAGTTGGCTCGGACCCATCTGGCTATTGGTAGTCTTCAATTTAGAGTGCCAGTCTCAGATGCACTTCTCTGGATCTTAATCTCTGCCTTTCCTACCAGATAGCTCCTTTACTTAGGGCACATCTTTTTCCTTTCCTTTCCTCTCCTCTCTTCCCCTCCCCTCTCCTCTTGTTTTCTCTTCTCTTCTCTTGTTCTTCCAGTTACTTTCTGCAATCTTTCCTTCCTCTGGCTAGTTAAGATGCCCATTTCGACTCTCTACATCCTTTGTGCCAACAGTTTCCTAGGACTTCCAATGCATTTCTTTGTCCCTGTATTCTGAGCTGTTCTGTTCTTTTTCCTTCTCTTCCATTCTCATCTCCTTTCTGCCACTACTTCTCAAGGAGAAGTGCCCTTTTTTTTTCTTTAGCTATGTTCATATTCTGCTGCCTTTGTCCTAAACCGATTGTGTTTGACTTTTGTTTCTCTCTATTGTGATCATGGTATTGGGAACAGGTTAGGGAGAGGATCAAGACTGGTGATTTATTTGGTATAGGGAAATCCTAGGTGAAGTCAGTCAGTCAATAAATATTTATTAAGTACCTACTGCATGCCAGGCCCTGTGCTAAGCACTCAACAAAGTGAAGGAATCCCTTCTCTCAAGGCAATCTGGTTCTTCCTTTGCCATTTAGTCTTTGAGAACTACTTAGAGCCCTCTGATCTTAAGGGACTGGTCCATTGGCTTCAAAGGTGACTTTCTATCCATTATACCATTCTGGTTCTTATAATCATTCCATTAAATGACAATTTTCCCAGCCCAACTTTTATAAGCATTAAACTTCAATAATCCCATATCAAGATTGACTTCATAGGAGACTATTTTCTTTTAAAATGGTGCCATGATATTCAAAATTCGAAATGCCAGTCTTGAAACTAGCCAATTTGGACATTGAGAAATTCTGGACTTTGGGGTAAAATAGTTTAAAATTTATTTTGCCAATGATTTTCAAAATAACTGAAATGTCCATTTATTTTGGATAAATTTTTTTCCTTATAAAATTGAAATTGTGTGTATGTAGAATCAGCAGAATATTTGTTGTGGTGGTTGTTGTTTTTAAT
>CM053581.1:529700388-529725888 GCA_028627135.1 Pseudochirops cupreus | reverse complement strand
CTTTACCCCAAAGAAGGTATCAGGGGTTTGGGAGCTGTTCTTACTTTGCTTCTTATGCTTATTCTTACTCATGGTTCTTCAGACCATGATTTTTTTATTTAAATCTCTGTGGGGCTCTGCTTCCAGAAGGGAAAGCTCTGTCCCAAATCGCTGGGGTCCTCCCAGCTGCCGTAGCTCTTAGGGAGAGGCTGGGAACTCTTCCTGTATACTTCCAGCAGACTGGATAATAAAGACTCCAAGACCGAGGCCCAAGACGGCGATCCGTCCAGGCCACTCAACGCGCTGCCGCTAATCCGCTCACCTGAAGCTCCTTAGCTCCTGAGCTCCTCCCATCCAGCCGCCCCCGGGGCACAGCCGAGGCTTCAGGCCAGGCTGGTTTTCGGTTGGCAGTGCTGATATGGTTCCTCGTAGCTGAGCTGACTTTAGTGGGAAGTATCTTTGTGTGCGTTTTGGAGTTCTAGGATTGGTTTAGAGTCCTATTTTATGGGTCTTTTGGGGTGGCTATGTGAGAGCTGCGATGTGTTGCTGCTGCTACGCTGCCATCTTGGCTCCGCCCCCTTAATGATCTTTTTAAAGGCTTATTAATGTAAAGGTAACTTACGACTTTCTTATGGTTAATGAGGATTTTTCTCCAAAAGTGTAAAATTACAATCAGAGTGCTAGCATGTATCATACCTCATTGTGTGTATCCTATACCTTTTCTTTCAGATCACAAACTATATGAGGGCAGGGAGTATGTTGTTTTTTATCTACATATTTTCAGCACCTAGCTCATCATTTTGCATGTTTGGTGCTTGAGGAATGTTTATATCTATGAATGCAGTGTAGGCTAGAAAGTGAGAGTTCCAAAAACCCAGTTGAGTAGTCTTGCTGGTATACAGCATCCCTTATTCCCCATTCAAGCCCCAACATGTTCCCCTAAGTAGTGCTGTTTCCTGAAGCATGCTTAATCTGGCAGGGCATAAGGAGCTGGCTCCTTGTCTTCACTAGTTTTTGGACAAGGAGTATTGAAAGTTTGATTTGATCAAGAAAAGAAACAGGAAATCACAATTGTAATGCCTACTTGAGTTGTGATACTCTTCAGTGCTTCATATAAACTTTGCAATGTTGACATAACTAGAGAAATGCCATGAATCTAATAGGTTTCTCCATAAATTCCCTTGTTGTTAATGAGTATGATTGGAATAAAGTTGTGGAGAGACAGGGTCACCTAATTTAAGATGGCATTTCTAGTACTATTAGTTCTGAATAACCAATGAAGACCTGAGAGGAACATATTTTGTGTAGCAGCAGAATGTATTTTGTTATAGCAGCAGATCAGGACCTTGCTGATACAGAGAAAACATACTATGTGGTCTCTTTAGTGTGCGATGTATCTATATCCAAGTGCAGTCTAAAGTCCAGTCTGGTAATGGGGAAAGAATCACAGAATCTGGGAGATGAGCATTGCCACTGTTTTCTTAACCTTCTGGCAGTGCTTTTGAGAGGAGTTTGGTTCAACTTAGGTAGATTTTCATGAGTTGTCTTTTGGGGCCTCATAAGGTGACCTCCAGTGAGTCATTTGGTCTCTTTCTTGGTATAATACTTATTTTATAGATGTAGAATGGGAAGGCAAGCTCTGAAGTAGTAATGAAGCTTACTTAATTACAGCAAAGGTTCTTAACCTGGAATCCATGAACTTGTTTTTGGATACACACACACACACACACACACACACACACACAGAGGGGGGGAGAGAGAGACAGACAGACAGACAGAGATTAACTGTATCTCCATGTAATGGACTTCCTTTTTAATTCTATGTGTATTATTTTATAACATTATTCTGAACAGTCTATAGACTTTACCAGTTAAAGAGTACCTCTGTTATCTGAGGATCAGCCTGTCTAAATTTGGAGAGACTTATTTGTCCACTGGATGAACTTCTTGGTCCATAAGGTTGTGTACCAAATCATAGAAGCCTTGTGATCTGTGTGGGTGGAAGCAATTACCCACACTGATGAGATCCTGGATCCTTGAAGTATTTCAATAAATACAAAGGCTGGGGGAAGAAGCAGCCTAGTAACCCCTGCTGTTTGCCTTTCTATGCTAATGATCAGCATCTACTTTGTGTCAGGCCTGGTACGGGTGATACAGTGTGACAAACCTTGGGATGGGAAGGCGATACAGTGTGACAAACCTTGGGATGGGAAGGCGGGGGAGGGATAGATACCACACCTCCAGGGATAGGGTAAATCCAGATAACAATACCCTCCCCATTCAATTTCTGGAAGCATTGATTAAGTACCTCCTGCGGGTTAGCTCCTAGTCGGAGGCCGGGATGATACTAATTAAAACTTGACTTTGCAACTTTATCTATTTGTAAGTGAATGTAAGTGTTTTTGACATTTTGAAATTTGTAACACTTTAACATAATAGAATCACACTGAAGACTCAACTCCAGATACTGGGGCAAGCAGCCTGAGATGTTTCCATAAGTTAACTTTTTAAGAGAAATTCAAGTGGGAAAGGAGCACTTAATTCTCAGAAGACTAGGCTCCGCTGAGGGCGAGACAGACGCTGCTGGGAAGGCTATAGCTGTAGAAGAGATCATAGGTTGGGTCTATGGAGGGACTCATCTGGTGCATGGCAGCTGTTGAGGGGAGGAAGTGGGGACCCTCTGGTATCTTCCTGTTTGAGCTACTTAGCTTGTTCACGAGGGGCTTAATTCAGTTCTCCCTTTCTAAGGAGTATAGTTGGCAGCCCCGCTTAATCTGGGTGCCCGTGGTCAAAGCATTTCTTGCCCTGCCCTAGGTTTGGTTTTACAGTTGTCTGGTTTTCTCTCTCCCTGCTCCATCATTTGTCCTAGGAATAGAAAGCTTCTCCTTGGAGGGAGGTGCGGGTTTCAATACAACTTTCTCTAGGTCAGTGGTTCTCAATGTTCCTAATGTCGCGACCCTTTAATACAGTTACTCATGTTGTGGTGACCCCCAACCATAAAATTGTTTTTGTTGTTACTTCATAACTGTAATTTTGCTACTGTTATGAATTGTAACATAACCCACAGGTTGAGAACCACTGCTAGTGGAAGCGATAGGCCTTCCATGGGGGAAAGTGAAGGAAGGTAATTAATTAAATGTTTCTGCTTAAAAGGTCTTCCCTTCTAGCTCTAGCTGGGCTATGTGCCAAATAAAAGCCAGCAGGAATGATGATCACAAAAGCAAGAGGTTGAAAAGATTTGCTAAGGCTTAGCTTCAGTGTGAATTATCTACCTTCTGACAATGTAGATGTGACCGTATCTGAAACTCTGGAGCACCAAATAATCACTCCTAGGATTTCAGACCTCAAGATGTAGATATGGGAGGCATTTTAAAGATAAGAAGGCGGGAGGGAGCTTGATGGCTCCATAGATAGAGCACTAGATGTCGATCCAGGAAGTCTCAGTTCAAATCCTCCTGCAGACATTTATTAACTAAGTGGCCCTTTATAGTATCCAATTTCTAGGGTTGTGGTGATTGGATTGAATGAAATAATATTTGTAAAATGCTTTGTCAGTGCTTGTTACTATGTTAGGCAGCTAGGCTCTGCGGTAAATAGTGGGTTGAACTTGGCATCAGGAAGATCTGAATTAAAACTCTGCCTCAGACATTTCATACTGTGCAACCCTGCGCAAGTCACTGTATTATCTCAGTCTCCTTTCCTTATTTGTAAATAGAACAATAGAACTTACTTCACTGGGTTGTTGTGAGGATCAAATGAGAGAAAATATTTAAAATATTCCACAAACTTTAAAATACTGTATAAGTGCTTGTTATTATTATTATTTACTGTAACTGCCCTGATCATGCCCATGAGACCGAGAGAGGGGAGGGAGCTTGTTAATGGTCACACAAACAGGAATTCATGGAGATGTGGGTTCAGCCCAGCCCTTTTTGACCCCAATCCAAAGTGCTTTACACCAAGATGGCAACAAAGTTTTTTCTTTCTCTTTATTCCCCCTTTTCCTTGTTGTCTAACAGAGGCTGAAATTTGTAGAGTATATGTACTAAGAGAAATAAGACATTAATGGCTTCAAATAATTTAGCAGTCCATGGAGACTCTGATTCCCCATGCTGTTCAGTTTGGGCAAATCTCTTGGGCCAACAGACCAGCCTTGGAGTTTCCAGAGCCCAGACTTCTGGGGATTGGTCATAGTCTGTAGAATGTAGCTAAAGGTAGAATTAGGGGCAGAGCCAAGGCAAAGCTGATGGGTCAGCCATCACAGGGCTTCTTCCTCTTTCTCTTCCCTGGAGAAATGCAGGTTTTTCTGTGGGCGACTGGACAGCTAGCCAGAGGCCCTCCAAAGCAATACAACCCTGAGCTTACGGTAATTTGAGTCCTGGCAGCATGAGAGCCACTTCCCATTTACCTGATAGTCTGTTGTGTGGCTCTGGAAGAAGTGCAGACTTCATTATCAAATGGCTAATGAGGATGTTATTGGAAGCTGCTTTCTAACTAAGCTGACTAGGAATGCTTTAGAATTTGATCCCTATTAATAGCAATGGGTAATTAAGGTATATTCAGGAAATCAGAAAATAGAATAGTTGAGTTTTCATAAGCATGAAACAGAACACATTGACAGGTCCATAAATAAGTATATCCTGAAATTCAGAAACCAAGCTGTTGTCTTAGACTGTTGCTTGTACTCATATAAACTATAATAGAAAATAACAAATATTTATGCAGTACTTTCATGTTTGCAGAGAATTTTTCTGTCAGCAACTCTGTGAAGTAGGTAGTATGAGCATTAAGTACCCTAATGTTACAGATGAGGAAACTGAGGCTCAGAAGGCTTGCCTAGGGTCATGTGAGCTAATAAGGTTTGAATTGGAGGCCAGGTTTCTTAACTGTAAATCCAGTGCTCTTTCCACCATTCTACACTGCCTCTCACCACCTGCTTTTGGGATATTGTATGCCCAGCCTCATTCTCCTTCTCCCTCTTCTCCTGCTCTGCCTCCTTTCAGCTCAGAAATACTCTGCTGAGAGAGACAGAGACAGAGAAAAGAGAGACAGAGAGACAGAGAACTTGAGAGAGCGTGAGGGTGTGTGTGCGTGTTTGGTGATTTGTTACTTTGTTGCGTTTGTTTTGTCTCCCCAAGAGACAAATTGCAAGCTTAGGTCATAATCTCCCCGATCTTCTATTTCTTTTCCTCTTCCCCTCCTTCTCTAAACACAAATAGAGCCTTCTTCCTCGGTGCTCTAGGGATTCCCTTAGCAGTTGTGGTTGCCTGGCTCATCTGATTGATATATGCTCAAGCTGAAATTCAAAGCTTGTTTGGTGATATTGAAATTGAATTGGGATATTTCCTCCTGATTAATCTTTGACTCATTTCCCCAAAGCTCTTTACGCCTTGTGGTGATTCTTGAGGAAACTAGCAAACCCAGGCTTCATTTCTGATGTTAAGTTTCTCATTTGGGATTTACTCAGCACTGCTATTACTTTTGGCTATGCTTAAATATCCACTTAGAAAGTACAACATAAAGATTTAATGGTTTTGTTCATTCAAAGATCGTATCTAGTTATACTTTTTTATGGTATAATGGGAAAAGCACTAGAGTAGACTAAGACATCCTAAACCTCTCTCAGCCCTGACAAATCATTTAACTCTCCTCTACTTCCCATATCCATTCATTCACCAAGTCCTCTCAATCCTACCTCTGAAAAGTTTTTCACCTATATTTCACCTCCCAACCCCCTGCTCTCCCCACAACACCCCATTGCTATTGTTGCCACCTTAATTTAGAACCCTTATTGGCTCTTTGCCTGGATGATGGCAGTGGCCTCCTAACTGGTTTAACTGCCTCCCCACTTCTCATTTTACAGATGAGGAAACCTGAAGCCAAGAGAGGTTAAGAGGCTTGCCCCCAGATCACATGCATTGTTAGTGGCTGGGCTGGGACAATCATCCTGGTGCTGTCTACCTCTGAGGGTTGTCTTCATCCCATTACCTTTTATACATCTGCCCAAACTTAAAGAAAAAAAGAAACCCAGCCCTCTGAACAGCATCCCCAAAACCCAACAACCAAAGAGTAGAGAGATCTTAACCAAGGGAAAATGAATGGCCCCAGGCTAATGTTGTTCATTTTGATTGGAACTTTGTGAAAGAATTCTTCCTTTACAAAGGTATAGCTAAGCAACCTAATTTTCCTCACACTCAACATAATCAGATATTTAGGGGTTTGCAGGCAAATCACTTAAGCCTGTGGTAAGTTTTAGCAACTTAAATATTCCCTTGAATGTGATGCAAGTGGGAAAAAAATTCATTTTAATGATTCTCTAGCACCCACTCCTGATTTTAATTTAGAAAATTTAAAATAAAATTGTTTGGGCTTTTAATGTATCTTATAAATCTGTTTCTGGGTACAGCCAAACTTTCAAGTAGATATCAACTTGTGCATTTTGGTCAAAATACAAGGGTGTGTTACCCTGGAATATTTTCCTTTTTTTTTTTTCTGAATTGAAATGATGTTTAAAAAAATTCTTTTTAAATCATTGTTATTAATATTAAAGTAATAATTCAGGTATGTTATATTGTTACGTTGAGGCATTATGGCATATAATGGCTAGAGAATTGGCCTCTGGGCTAGGAAGATTATATGTCCCTGAGCAAGTCACTGAACATCACCATGCCCCCAAGTAATGCTCTAAATAAACGGTGGGCTTTGCCTCAAGAGGAATTCCCTACAGTGATGAAATCATAGGTCATAGCATCCCCCTTTCCATTCTCTTTCTCCTCATCCTCTGAATTCTTTCTGTATTTTTTGATGCATTTGTAATGAAAGGTTAAACTGATTTCTGACTTTCTGAACTCAGTGAGGCTGTAGGTGTATAAAGCTCTCCTAATTTTAATCATTGTTTTGTCTGTAATCCTGTCAGTTAAACTTGGACTAGGAGAGGGGAGGGAAAATGAAAGCCTAAATCTATTTCAAAATGAGCATGTTTGAATATGTTTTGTCTCTATCATCTTTAAATTACTTTGTTTCATGCATGTCCTAACATGTTGGAGCTCTCAGGTGACTTAGTCCAATCTCCTTGGATTGAGAATAAGAAATATGTTAGCCTCTAGTTCTCAATTATATCAGAAGTAGATTTATAAATGGTCAGAATTTATAGAAATTGATGTTCACATTATCAATTTCCCCCAAATAAATAATCATTGGTGTAGATAATATTTATGTTTATAGATTGGAGTTATGATTTAATCAAGCAAACAAGCATTTATTAAACACCTATTGTATGCTAGGTTCTGGGAATATAAAGATAAAAATGAAACTTACTGTTCCTGCCCTCAGGTGACTTATATTCTGTGGGGGGAGATGAGTTCATATATAAGTAAATACAATCTGTCTACATTAAGCTGCTCTTCTGCTTGAAGTTGGCCGCGTAACAGGGGCAAATGCTGAAGGTCAACGATAGCAGTACTAGGTTACAGTGAGACATGTTTGTCAAAAGTGAAAAAATTGAATGAATGTCTATGAATTGACTCATTTTGCCATAAATTTTTATAAACTTTATAAAATGTTTTGAGGAAAATTGATAGCTTTATGAGACTTCAAGAACCTGTGGTTTCATTATTATTTGACCACCTCTACTTACATAGATCAAAACCATTCTGCTGTTGTAGACTTTCTAAGTTTCTACCACTGTTGGAGATGAGCCCCACTGAACTTTGCTTGACTGCTTTTCAGCAAATATGTGGTTAATTTTTAGGCCCATACTTGAAGTCTTTCCAGGATTTGCTAGAACTTATGATTCCTTATAACCTTTGGAAAGCCATGGTTGCTTCCGCAAAATTATAAGGCATTGGAACATAATTTTAGTTTGAGGGCATTAATGCTCAAAACAAGAAACAAAAGTTCAAATCTAGCATCTGCCTCAATTTCTAAACATGGTCATGGTGTACAAAAATCGATCATTGCAGAATGCCTGGATCTAGTTGGCATGTCAGCACTCAAGTTCATACCAGAAAGAGAACACTGAATTTGGTAAAGATGTGGATTCATGGCATCCTTGAGTTAAAAGGGACTTTAGGAGTCATCTCACAGAATGCCCTGTTCAGTGTTGGAATCCCCACTATGATAATTTCTGAGAAGTGGTCACCCAACTTCTCCTTGAATGCTTCCAGTAACAGGGAGCTGGCTGCTGCATGAGGCAACTCTTCCATTTTTGGAGAGGAAATTTGTTAGAAAATTCTTCCTCATGTTGAGCTAAAATCTGGTTCCCTGTAACTGCCCTTCTTGGATCTTAATTCTGCCCTCTTGAGGTCAAAGAGAAAAAGGATTCCTCATCCTTTTTGTAGCATTTATTTGCAATTTAAGTCTTCCTGCAGGCTAAACAGTTGCTTCAGCTATCTTTTTGACATAATCCTTTGGACACCCTCCAGTCTGTCTATGGTCCACTTAAAATGTGATGCCCAGAACTGAGCACAATAGACTGGGTGTAGTCTGACCAGGAAAGAATATGTGTCATTTCCTTTGTTCTGGACATATTTCTATTAATGTGATCTAAGATTAGTTGGGCTTTTTTGGCAGCCTGATCATGTTTTATTGAGCTCCTAGTCAACTAAAATTGTTGGATTTCTTTCTGTCACTCAGTGTTAAGCTGTGTTTCCCTCTTTTGTTGGCTGGGCACCTGTTTTTATGAACCCTAGAGGAGAACTTGGGTCAAAGTGAAGTTTAAAAGGTCAAAATGTGGACCCTGTCCAATATTCTGGACTGTGGGGTCTTTAGTTAGTTTTTTCAATCTGTTATTCAGTATTTTAACTGTTCTTCCCAGCTTCATTCTATTGGAAAAATTGATAAACAGGAACTTTCATTTTCATCCACCTGAGAAGTGACCTCTTTCACGAAGGTTTTCTTGATTCCTCTTGATGAAAATGACCCCTTCCTCCTCAAAATTTCTCATAGTATCTTGTCTGATCCTTAACACTAATCACATTCTGCCATGTTATGGTGCATTTATTTTGTGTGTGTGCGTGTTATCATCCTCCTCTGTTGGATGAGAGGCAGCCCAGATACTTACAAGCTCTGGAATCTTGGGCAAGTCCTATAATCTCTCTGAGCATCCACTTTGTTTGTTTGTTTTGTTAAATAGGGATAATGATACTCCTGTGAGTCATTATCATAAGCCCCTTGAAGGCAGAGATATTTGTTTCTTTTTATCCCCATTATCTAGCGCAGTATCTCATTTGTAGCAGGCACTTAATTAATGTTCATTTGAACTACATTTTTTTGTTGCACTGTGCCAGGCTATGGATAGATCTCTGGTATGCCCTAGGTTGATTGACATGGAGCAGTTAATCAATACTTCTGTAGAACAGTTGATCACTAAGTTATATTAATCCACCTAACAGGACTCTCAGTCCATATTTCTTCATTTTGTCTGAAAAGATTATCTTGAGAGACTTTGCCAAACATTGCATTGAAATCCAGATATAATATCTCCTATCAAAAAAGGAAGGAAGGAAGAAAGGAAGGAGGGAAGGAAGAAAGAAGGGAAGGAAGGAAGGAAAGAGAGAAGGAAGGAAGGAGGGAGGTTAGTTTCCCACAAGTACTCAGTGAACCTACAGGATGCAAACTTGTGGTACTCACTTTTCTGAGACCATTAAATAAGCCATGTCTAGAATTTGGCAATGAATCAATGTCAAGTTCACCAATTTGTCTATTGTGGGAAACTATCCACCCCACCCGTGTCAGAGGTGTGTAATGCCTTAGTATTAGAATTATTATGAACTCACATTTATTATTTACATAATGATCAAAGATTTGCAAATTATTTTCAATTATTGTGTCAAGGCAGGTAATGTATGCCCTGTTATCCTTAAGAAACTGAAGTTCAGAGAGAGGTCAAGTGACTTGACCTAGCCCTCAGGTTCAAACCTTTGATTTAGTGGGAGGTTCAGGCTCTTTCCCCTATACCCTGCTGCCATTTCCACCCACCACCACTGTGATAGGCGCTGTGAGGGATATCAGAAACAAGTAGGCATTGTTCCTATTCTCAAAAAGTTTATAGCCTAGGTGGGAAAATGGGAAATTAACACAAAATGGTAATATGAGAGCCAAATATTAATGAAAAATTTTTAAATAAAAATTATTAGGAAGATTTTCCTTGCATCACCTATTGGTTTCTATCCTCTAGGGCCAAACAAAACAAATCCAATACTTGCTCCTCATGACATCCTTTAAGGTACATGAAGACAGTCATCAAGTCCTCCCTTTCACTAAGTAAAACATGTCTGGTTCCTTCAATTAATTCTTCTATTGCACAGTCACTTTCTTCTTAGACATTCTGCAGCTTGTCAATGAGAAGTCTCATTTGTCAGTGTACTTCCTCTATGAACATGGAGTCACAAGCTTGATGGATAGGAAAGAGCTATTTATTGATGGTCAAAGAGCTCGGCTTTGAATTTAATCTTTGCTATTTACTGACCTTAAATTACTGATCCTCAGTTTTCTCATTTGTCGATTGAGGTATTAGACTAGGCATCATGCTAGCATCTTTCCATATGCAAATCCATGGTCTTATGATCCATTGTTAGACCAGAAAGGTAGTTACATAAATCACCTCATTCTTTGGTGGTTTATCTAACTGATAATTTTGAATGACCCTTGTTCTATCTCCCTTTCCCTTAAATGAGAACCTCTTCAGTACTTTTATGAATGAAAGGGAATGGAAAGCTGTTTGGGGGAGAGGTTGATCGTTTTTAAGATAATAGTACTGACTTCTGACAACAGGTGGCAGTGATGTCTGAAGGGCTGATAGCTCTTAAATTCATCAGCTGGGCAAAGGAAGAGTGCAGGTATACTCAGCCTTTGGTGTTTATCCTCAATCCTTCCCACATAGAGCACAATTACCCGTCTGCTAAGAAGGTACTTTGGGAACAAAAATCTAAGAGCACGAAATATTTGTAACGTCTGTTACTTGAGTAATAAATAAATGTATTACGAATTTATAATAAAGTCTTGGATTGTTTTTTCTTTCTTTCTTTTAACTAACCCACACTTTTAGTTTTTCAAAGTCCTCATAATTCTTCACATCACATCTTAGATCTGGAAGTCTGAATGATCAGAAAGTCCTGCTAAGAGCTTGTGAGCCAATTCCTTTTCACTTAAAAAGAGAAAAGAAAAAAAAAGGATTCACTTCTTGATCCATATCCAGTGAAGTTGGAAAGAAGATTAATGAGTGCTTTTAAAGTACCTACTGTAAGCAAAACATTGTGGTAGGCACTGGAAGAGATACATCATTTAGGGAAAAGGTCATCTTTTCCCTCTTGGATCTTTATAATTTAGTAGTGATGTTGAGCATAAGAATAATCATAATAAAAAATGTCAAACAGATGTCACAACCTTCATTTTGCACAAGAATGTATTAAGTTTCAATGTCAGCATAACAGTTTTTGTGGTTGCCAAGGTATATAGAACTTTGCATTATTCATGAAACAGGATAACTTTAATTGTGTCACTTTAATAGTGACTAAGGTGTGTCTCAGTGATAAACCTCGTCAATACGTAACCTGAAAATAAATTCCTAGTTGTTCTGAGATTTGGACTTAATATCCACCTAAGTAGAAATTGTGTGGGGTAAGGGGACCCCAAAAATCGCCTCCCCAAGAAAAATAAAAAATCAGAGGCATCTTGAAGAAGGAACAGGAAGTTTCTTTCTCTTCCCCCGCAGGAAGAGGGTGGTCCTCTCTATGGTAGGGATTAGGAAAGGAGGCTTGTTACAAAAGACAGAACAAGAATTTACACCCTAAGGCGGTCAAGCCCCCTCCTCCTGGCTGTCCCTTCTCCCACTGGCTAGGAGGCAGGCTGTCAGTCTTGGGGTGAAATCTAACCCAATGGTGGATAACAAAGAAGCCCACCACTATCTCCTACTGGCAGGGAGGTGGGACAGGAAGCCAAGGTATCATCCATGGCCTTATTTGGTAAATGCCAAAGCAAGGGAGGGGAAAAGGTCACAAGCTAGGGTGGAGGTCAAAAACTCCTGAAAAAGGGGCCTAATGCTTAAGGCTGTGGTATACCAGGGTGGAGAACTAAAAACTCCTGAAAGGAGCCTAATGCTGATGACAGCAAGGGAAGGGGGGGGAGGGTCCTAGGTTGTGTAAACCCAGGACTCAGGTCTGTCTAGTCTTACAGAAGTCTATCTCTGGTTTCCAGATAGTTTCTCTCCCTTCTCATTCTGAGGAGTCTTCACAGAAGGGGCAGAGAGTGTACTCCACTCAAAATGAATAAGTTACAAATAAAATACTTTGACTTTCATAGTTAATGGCTACTTAGTAGAACTCTAGCAATTTGGAAATGGGTGGGAAGTTTCAGTATGACTGGACTGAGATGAATAGTTTGGAGATAATTTAGAGACCATAGAAAAAAATCCTGGTGGTTTTAGTGGTATTGCTTGTTCTGATAGAACTTGCCTTCAAGAAATAACATCTATTAGCCATAGTGGTCGTTCAGAAAGCTGACTTTGGGTTTATTATACTGAAGTTGGCATTTTTATACTATCTTAATGTTTGCAAAGTACTTTCCATCTATTATCTCATTTGGTGCCCCCACTACCTACTTCAAAGAGTTGTGACAGATTGTTCTTATTTATACAGATGAAGAACTGAGACTCAGAAAGTATGGAACAACAGAAAAATCTCTGACTGGAGTCAAAGGACCTTGGTTCAAATCCAGCTTCTAACACTGCCTGTATAACCCTGGGTAAGTCATTTAGCTTACTTGGGTCTCCGTTTTCTCAGATGTTATTTGAGGGGGTTGGAGTACGTAGCTTCTGAGATCCTTTTCAGCTCTACATCTATTGACTTACAAACATATGAAAGGTTAGGTGACTTGGTCAAGGTCACATAGCTAGTAATGGCATACCCAAGGTTCCAAACCAGGTTTCCAATGTTCTTCCCACCAGAACATTTCATGCTTAAGTGCCCTACACAGTTAAGGGTTGGGTAGCATCTGACCCATTGGAAACACAAAAATTAGTTTAATGCTTGAGATACCAAAACAAATGCCTATTGAACATCAGATGCTTGTTGGACTTTGGATGCTATTTTTTTCCTATCCTCATCTCATGCTTCTTCTTAACTTCTGCAGGGCACCTCCATTTTCCCATTACCCAGGTTCTTCTCAGGAAGCATCCTCTTTACTCTCTCTTCTCTCCCCTCCATATCCAATCAGTTGCCAAGGCTTGTCAGTTCTACTTCCATCCTTCTCTCCATGCCTACTCCTACCCCTGGTTCAGGACCTCATCACTTCTCCTCTGGACTAACAATAACCTCCTGATCTCTCTGCATTTAATGTCTCCCCTCCTCAGTACAGCCTCTGAATAATTACCAAATTGATATTCCCATTAGACCATGAGTTCCTTGGGATTAAGTACTATCTTTTACCTTTCTTTGTATTCCCCAGTATGGTGCCTGGCACACGATGGTCATTCTATGCCATTCTATCATTTTCTTATATACCTTTGCATAGACTCTTTCCCATTCTGGAAATACACTCCCTCATTACTATTACCTCTCATGATTACCTTCAAATGTCTTAATATGACTTTGGTTTGAATTGGGCCATAGCTTCTTCTGGAAATTGAGAGACTTGAACTTGATTTCTGGGTTATTTCATATATTCTGGCCCAAGTGGGGTTCAATCTTCTGTCCTCTCCCTCCGCCCACCCCCAATACCTATCAATCTAGTGATTTGGGTAAACAGGTTTTTGCCATAAACCCACAGCACTCTCATCAGACTCTGTGGGTGAAAGTAGCTAATCACAAAATTGAGAGGTATTATTGAAATACCTGTAATTATAGTTTAGAGAGATTCTCTATGTCCTTAGGCAATGTACTGAGTTGAGCATTATCCTCATTTTAAATAGGCAAATCAGAAATTAAGGTTAAATAAAGGCAGTAGGATTGATTAATATAAGTGATGCATGTCAAAGATCAAGCCATGGACATGATAACATAGTTCTAGGATTGATCTGGTCTTTACATTTTATGAAAAGAAAAATGAGACTGGCAAGAATTTTCCATGGACTTTTTTGGGCAGAAGAAAAAAGAGGAACTTTTCCTGGATTCTCAAATGTCTGCTAGAACTTGTTTTTCTTTAATGTTTGCAATATAGCTATACCCACATAAATCCATAATCTATAGATGAGGCTTGGATTAAGGTAAACTTAAGGGTTTCTTGAACAGTTTGAGGGAAGTAGAGGAAAAGTCAGAAAGAGTGCTTCATGGTGAGGACTATACCCTCTGTTGTCATCTCACACTCTCCAAACCAAGTTCCTACATTCCTCAATGTCTTTGAATTTTCTACTTCAGAACTCCATCCCATATAGCCATCCTTGGTGGCTTCAGGATTTAGATGGATTACCCTCCTAACATCCTAACCTCAGTTCATCAACTTCCTCATCACCACCACTCCCATTGACTCCATCTCTATACTATTAGAATGGTTGCACTTTAGAATTCACCATCCAGAAATGACTCCACATTTAAGATGCTGCATTTCAATGATAAAAAACAAAAAGCTCTCGTTGAATATTTAAGATTTTCTATAATCTAGCTGCAGCCAGCCTTAATCTTACTATGACTCCATCAGATTTGTGTTCCAGCCAAACTGGACTCCTGCTGCCTGAACTCAACCTGCATTCTCTTGACTCTATGTATTTTCACAAGCCACTTCTCTAGAATGAATGCCAGCTGCGTGTTACCCCATTGAAATCCTTCTCTTTTCTCTATGGTCCATGCCCTCCATGAAACATTTCCTGATTCCCCAACTAAAAGGGATTTGTCCCCCTTCAGATTTTCTTGAGTTTTTTTTTCTTGATTCCTCCTTTGATCTTCCTTTCATATTTCATCTTGTATAAAATGCCTCTTAATGATTTTTTTCTGATTCCTCCCTGATTGACTATAATCATCTTGAGGGCAGTGACCACACTTCTTTTGAGGCCATATGTCCTGATGAGTTGGCTCCATTGCCTAATACCCAGTTGACCTTGGCCAAGTTATTTAACTTCTTTTTTCCACAAAAAATTCCATAAACCTTGTTATCAGAGGCACTGAGTTTGAATTTCAATTCTACCACATGCTACCTGTGTGACCTTATCCTTCCTGAGCCTTAATTTCCTCATCTGTCAAATAGAGTTGGACTAGATGGACCCTCCCAGCTGTAAATTTATGATTCTATTATTTTTTTCATTTTTCATCCTTGTCTCCCCAGGAAGCAATTCAACCAGCATGTTTCTTGGATTGAATCAATGATTTGTCCAAAGTCACATGGCCTTCTGACTCTCACACTGGAGCTCTATGTCACTCTGCACCTATTTGCAGGGATAACAATAATCAGAAATAATTATTATGTTGAAAAGCTTTTGGTTTACCTTTGGGGTGAGGACAGTATACAGTACGGTACTAAGCATGAAGGTAATAAAGAGATATCAATGGTCTTTTTAAAGGAAAAAAGTAGCATTGTCCAATGAGTTCAACATGTCTTCTGGAGTAATTAGTGCTATTCTAGTTAGTTATTGTAATACTTAGTGATATTGGAATTAAGTGCCTTGAAAAAGAAAGGCACCTTGAGACATTGTTGGCTCCTTGGGCATACACTTTTCCTGGCTCTGTGAGGGACACCTTCAAATGCTGCAGCCATGAGAGTTGTGTTGGTCATGGTGGTATTAACATTATCATTTATAAAACGTTATCCTTCTCCAGATAGAGGACTGATGGACCCAGGGTACAAATTGGAGCCTATTTTTCCTCTCTTTCTTTTTTCTTTTCTCTTTTCCCCCTCTAGAATGTGGCTCATGCAGAAGTATGTTTTGCAAGATTGTATATGTCATGTGTATGTAATGGATATCATATTTCTTGCCTTCTCAGTGGATGGGGAGAGGCAGAGGGAAAGAATGTGGAACTAAAAGTAAAATTTAAATAACAAAAAATGATCGTAAAACGGGATCTGGAATCCTCAGGAAAAATGAATTGTTCTGTCTAGCAGAGTTCTCCAGTGACTGAGTCTTTAAGCACTACAACTTTATATTTTAATGATTGGATAGAAATTTCTGTAAAATTTCATTTACTGTGTAAGAGTAGAGCAGGAAGTCCTGAGTTGAAATCTCCTTCTGACATGCTTATTACATATGACCTTAGGCAAGTTGCAGTCCTCCTTGTACCTCTCTTCATTTGTAAAAATAAGGGGGTTGGGCTGGAAAATGGTTTTCTACTGCTCTGACCCTATGATTGTGATGCAGAAAGTGTGTCTCCTTGCTCCCCTTAACTCTTACAATTATCATGAATGAAAAAGCATTGATGTAGTACTTTCTGTGTGCAAAGCCTGCTTGCCCTGCTGATAGTTCTTATAGCTGCTGTTTCACCCATTATTATTCACCTTGGTGGGCAGGGGAGATCAGAGTGGGTGGATGGCTTACCTTGTTATAGCTAATACTATTCAGACCAAATCTCATAGAATCAGAGGATATACCTTTGGAAAGCAACCTTGGGGATCATCTGCTTCAACCTCCTCATTTTGAAAACTTAGACGTTAAATCACTTGGCCAGCAGTGGAAAGCACATCAGAGAAATTCGAGTTGAAATCTTTGCTGTGGTGTTTACTACTTGCGTGATTCTGGTTACCCTTTTTTAAAATGAAGGGTTGTGAGTTAATATGAGTTCCTATGGTCCTCTGGCCCTGTGTTGGAACTAGGGTTTAAACTCATGTCTTCTCCAAATTGACTCTATTGTATTTGAGCTCTTTTTAGCAATCAGACTCTAGGGTCTTTCTTCCTCCCCTCTTCCCCCCATTCCCTGCCACCTTCATGGTGGGTTATTAGCTTTTTCTTCTAGTTTTTACTGAATCAGAAACCATTACATTGGGTCAGGAATTTTAGCTTTTCTTTTTTTTTTTTTGGAGGGGGGAGGGTAAGGCAATTGGGGTTAAGTGACTTGTCCAAGGTCGCATGGCTAGTAAGTGTGTCAAGTGTCTGAGGCCAGATTTGAACTCAGGTCCTCCTGACTCCAGGGCTGGTGCTCTATTCACTGCTCCACCTAGCTGCCCCTGGGTCAGGAATTTGAGAAGGATGAATTAGAGATAAACTAAGTTTAAATGTCCTTCCCCAGCAATCAAATAGGAGAAAGACGAGAGTGAAGAGGGTGAAATAAAGGGTTCCTGCCACTGACTTGGGGAAGTTGATGCAAAGGGAGAAAGTACTGGTTAAAGAAACATCTAATTTGCCTTTCTAGTAAGGAATGAAGAGTTTGCCTGAATTTGCAGTGTGACTTCATAGATGTGACTAGGAAAATACTTTATTAGAACAGTGAAGAGCCTCATGTGTGCTCTCCATAAGGAATTCCTCTTTTAATGCATGGTTAGTAACTGGAACATTGTGTCTAATTCACCTCTTTGAGAGCAAAGAGCCTAATTCACCACTGACCTCCTGTGGTTTAACCCAGACTCCTTGGCTAGCTCCTTTATAAATGGAGAAAACAGAGACCATTAACTGAGGTAATAATAACTTGCCCAAATGAGCATGTAGCAGGGATTACTCATGGCTCTTGAATTTCCAGTCTGCTCATTGGTCCATGTGCCAAGCCATCCCGCACCCCAACCCCCCTACCTCCCCCTGGTCCTTTTTGCTAGTTTTATCTCAGGAAGAAGGAGGTGATGTGGAAGACCAGGCTAGGGTGGGAAAAGAGAACAGCTCGAACCCCACATACTGCTGCAGATGATAGTTAAGCCTTGGTGTCTGCTACTGGATGAGAGTGGTCAGGCAAACAATGTCAGATGTGTGTGCCTTGCCCATGCCCTTGTAGCAAAGGGTTACATGGGGTCATCTGGAGGCTGGAAATCTGAAAGGAAAAGAAACAGTCATTCTGGCAGTGCTCACTCATGAACTTACACTCATTTAAGAGATAAGGAAACACTGTAGACACTGTTTAGATCAATAGTCCTAGATTTATCCTTAGAAACTGAAAGAAGTAGTAAATAATTGGTGATTCAGTATATTTTTAACTTGAATTTCATAAACTGGAAAGTCCCAAATTAGGTATTTACAAATTTGTTTTTCTACATAGCTCTATCCTATTCATTGTTTGGCATTTAAACTCCCCATGCTATTACTAATTATAAGGTAAATAGGAAAATATAGTTTCTAGTACTAAGAATCTGTGATTTTTTAATGTAAAAACCAGAAATCTTAGGCCTGTTTTCCTGCCCTTCTAGAGGGGGAGGAAGCTATGAGATAATATTTCATTTAGAAAGCATTAGTTACTGTGATAATAGAATTTGGCAGAGGATGAGGGAATTAGTCCCAAGTAAGTCTCAGACCTTTTAATATTTTATTAGAGCGTTCATTCTGATCTGAAGAAAATATAGCCAGTTGAAATATTGGTAAGATAACTTGGCAGGACAATGGAAAGAACGCTGGGTGGGTAGTCAGGAAGCCTGGGTTCAGGGGCAGCAGGTCTGCTGCTCATTGCTTCTAAGGCCTTGGGCACCCCAGTTAACTTTCTTGGGCCCTAGCTTCTCATCTATAAAATGAGTTTTGTATTAGATGGCATCTGAGGTCTGAGAATAATAGTGTTCCCTGAAGACCACTTGTCCTGCTTCTAGTTCAGACCCTATAACCATCATTCAGGAAAGCTACTCTTGGGGATAAGGTGCCAGTGATCCCTACCAACTGCTGACCAACTGCCACTCCTGGGGCACGCAAACAAGCCCAGCTAAACCAGGAGTATCCCTATGTCTCAATTCCCTATCAATCAGTGATATGGGTAAACAGGTTTTTGCTATAAACCCACAGTATTCTTGTCAGACTCCTCAGGGGAAATCACAAAATCAAGAGGTATTATTGAAATATCTGTAACTATTGTCAGACAATGAACCAGGCCCAGAACTGAATAGGAGGAAGATAACAGATGAAATCTTGTTTGGGAAACAGACAGAAGTGACATGCCTGAGGCAAGTAGATCCGTTGTGACCACCACATCCTCTCTGACCCATTGGAGATAGTCTAGGACCCTGAGCCCAAGAGTGTTTGAATATTAACCCCTTCTTACGATGACTGAGGCCATCTTGGAAAGTGATATATTTGTCTCTCCATCACTCATAGTAAAAGCATTAGAGCTTTAATTTGATTTGAAAGATTAGAACCCAGGACTTCTGATGACAGAGCTTGTGCTCTTTTGATAGTTAGAAACTTTATTGTCTAATCGAATGGTGCCCAGACAATATAGCCCTTTCCAGCTGGTGAACCACATTGTAGGCAGGCCAGATATTGTGCTCTGCCTTTTTAAAGACAGTGTTTATTTATATTTTCTTCCTTGTTTTTATATAAAATGGAAGCTTGGCTGCTTGACCACTGATTCAGTATTTGTTTTAGGTAGTGTTATTTAAGCATAAAGGAAGCAGAGAATATGATCCATTCTGAGCAAGATGGCTCTGTGCCTGGTCCTGCTCACTGGGAATCTACGTCTCACAACTCTCCATCAATCTAGTGATTTGGATAAACAGGTTTTTGCCATAAACCCATAGTACTCTCATCAGACTGCTTGGGGGAAAACAGCTAATCACAAAATTGAGAGGTATTTTTGAAAAACCTGTAACTATTGTCAGACAATGAACCAGGTCCAGAACTGAGTAGGAGAAAGAGATTAAATCCCATTTGGGAAACTGAGTAACACTTTGCCTGGTTCCTTCTGTTCTTGAAATAAAAGCTCATCTTTTTAACATTATTGTTCTTCTGGTGATCTGTCATGGCTGTAAGTCATGGAATTCCAAATGGTTTGAGGAATCAAATCAGTAGGTCACTCAAGATATCAATGGAGATATGCATGATAGACTGAAATAGACTACAAGGAATTATGGATCATGAATTCTGAGGAACAAGTGGTTTAAAAGATACCAAAGACATGCATGACCAGAAAAGTATGAGGGCCTTGGCTAGTCATATATCAACAACCAGTGAGTTCCATAATGTCAAGACATCTAAGTCTAGGCCAGCGCTTAACCTAGTACATTGGGTAGAAAACTCCCTACTGGAGTTTTTACAGAATATGAAGGCTCAGGGTTGTGATCTGGGCCTTGGGAGGAAAACACCAATATGGATGAGATGAATAATTGAAAAAAAACATTTATTAAAGGCTTATTCACAACTATTTTTAACAGATTTATTTATTTTTCTAGATAAATTTTGCGGCTTCTCGATTAAAGCCCTATTTTGAAATCCCATTGTGGTGTGGAGGTGACCTTGGTTTCCAGAAGGCAATGCCAGCAAAGCACATGTTCTGGTAGGTTTTACGAAGCATTTAAATCAATTAGTAATGGCACGTGACTTCAGGGTCAGGCTTAGCTCAATGCACTAGACCTCATCCCCAGGAGACTGGCTACCAAGCAATTCCTTTTTTTACACAAGGTGGGTCACAAAATGTGGAAGGAGGCATACCAGTAAAATCACTGATTTCTCAAAGTTCAGGTCTATAGCTATATCAGAAAAGTCAATGACAATTTTATTATCTTATTCACTAGAACTAATTTACTGTAGGTTAGTTTTAATATACTTAATAGGAAAACCAAAAACCTGTATAAAATAGGAAAGGTTTTCTTTTCAACATATTATTTATGCGTCACCAAAATATATTTATTTTAACAAAGCATGTATTTCCCAATTTATAATTGCTTTATTATCTAAACATGAGTTAGAAAACAAAAAGAAGAATTTTTGTTGAAAATAAAGAGATTATTTAGGTCAAGTCAATAAGGAAATATTGAAATACTGGTATGTAGCAAAATTTTCCCCGGGGTATCTGCCAGCAGAAGGCTATCCCTATTTGAGGGCTTAATTGGATTGGTTGGATTGATTGACCCAATCCCATCACTATCATCTATGGGAGTAAGAAGGAAATCTCCTTTTATGTTTAAACTTTGATCTTTAACCTAGTTCAAGCCTTCTAGATATCTACTCCTGTTTAGGGGTCATAAACTTCTCAAAAATTCATCATTTAAAGTAAAATAAAATCTACTTGCTGTTATTATGTGATGATTTTTAGGGTGTAAGACAACATGTTTATATTTTACAGTTCCAAGTAGTTTTAGTTCCAAGTCAACTAACTGGCTCTCCCTAAGTTCCATAGTTCTTATGAAGCTAACTCTTTTCTTCCTGGTCTCCAGCAACATCTTATTCTATATGGAAATTATATTCTTAAGTAGCCACTTGATTCTTTTATTATTTTTTATTTAAATTTTTTTTCAGTTAACAGTCATTTGTTTCCCTTCTCCCTACATCTCCCTCATTAAAAGAAAAGCAAAAAAATAAAACCAGTGTATCAAGCAAAAATAATAACACCACTAACTAGTATTTATATCATAATTTAAGATTTATAAAACAATTTATAAATATTATCTCGTTTTATCCTCATGGCAACCTTTGAAGGTGGGTGCTATTATTAAAGCTGCTTTATAGACAAAAGAATTAAGGCATGCTGAGGTAAAGTGACTTGTCTAGGACCACATAGCTTGCAAGTGTATAAAGCTAGATTTTAACTCAGGAAGATGAGTCTTCCTGACTCTAGGCCCAGCACTTTGTCTACTCTATTTTATCTACTGATTACCCTCATGTTTACTTAGAAAACCATATATCAGCATTATCTGTGTTCTATTGTATTTTATCCACTGAGTCACCTGACTCCAAAATGCACAGTCAAGTTAACTAAATCTCCTAATTGACCCCGTCCCCAAAATATGTCTCATTCTGCTGTCTTGAGGGGGGTGGGGGGAGAGTTGCTTCCTTATGGAGCCTTTGAAATGCTGTTTGGTCATCGTGTTGATTAGAATTCTTGTATTTTACGACATTGTTTGTCTTTACAATATTGTTACTATTTAAATTGTTCTCCTGGTTTTGTTCTCTTCGGGCTGCATCAGTTGATACACGTCTTCCTAGGTTTCTCTGAAGCTGTATCTTTATTATTTTCTATGGCACAATAGTATTTTATTGTATTTGTAGACCATTGCCCTAATGGAAAAGTGGCCACTTGATTCTTGAACTTGTTATTGTATTTTCCCCTCATTTTTTTTGATCCCCAAACTCTTTAATTCCTTGAGGATTCCCAGCCTGAGGTTCATTTCCTCTTATTTATTTCCTTATTTCCCACTTGGACAACTTGCAAAATCCCTACCCAATCTTCAGGTTCTCAGGAGGATCATATTCATTGCCTTCCTACTCTTCAGATGCTAATCCAGCTTTGCCTCATCTGACCTACTCCACTACTGAGATATGGGCTTACAGTTACCAAATAATGTCATTAAATTAGGATGAGCCTAGTATCAACCAAGATGATAAACACACACAAACACACACACACACACATACACACACACACACACACACACACACACACACACACACTTTTAACACTTGTTTTCAAGAACCCCCTTCTGACAGATTCTGGCTGTGTGACCCTAGGCAAGTTACTTAACCGTTGTCCCAGTTTCATTATCTATAAACAGGACTAATAATAGCTTCTAACTCCAGAGTTGTTATGAGGGTAAAATAAGATAATATTTGTAAAATACTTTATAAAATTTAAAAAGTGCCATGTAAATGCTATCTGTGATGTTGATGACATGTGACCTTAGGTCAATCTTTTAATTTATTCAGGTCTCACTTTCCTTAATTGGAAAATGAGATTGGACTAAATGATCTCTAAAGTCCTTCCAACTTACTTATTAGCTGTGTGATCCATGGCAACTCACCAAACCTCTCTCACCCTCCATTTTCACATCAATAAAATGAGTATCATGTTAACACCAACTCTGGAGGGTTCTTTTGAGGGTCAAATCAAATAGCAATATATATCTGATATATAACCACTTTGACACGCTTTTTTTAAAAATTGAATTCTAGCGGGGTCATTTACAATTGATCATCATTACAATATTGCTTTTTACTGTACAATAATCTCCTGGTTCTGCTCCCTTCACTTTTTATCAGTTCATATAAGTCTTCCCAGGTTTTTCTGAAATCATCCTGCTTGTCATTTCTTATGGTGCAATAGTATTCCATTACAATCATGTACCACAACTTGTTCAATCATTCCTCAATTGATGGACATACTCTCAATTTTTAATTCTTTGCCACCGTGAAAAAAGGTGCTATAAATATTTTTATACATATGGATCTTTTCCCTTTTTCTTTGATCTCTTTGGGAGATAGCCCTAGTAGTGGTGTTAGAGGGTCAAAGGATATGCAGTTTTATAGCCCTTTGGGTGTAGTTCCAAATTGTTTTCCAGAATGGCCAGACCAGTTCTATGTCAAATGCTTTGGAAACCTCATGGAGCTGGATAAATGTTTGTTAATGCTGCTGTTGCTACTATTACTATTTTCCTAGGTACGTTGATGCCAAGAAAGGGGTGCCATGGATAATGGACACAAAATTTCTCTAGGTATTAAAAGTATATTCCCTCATTGCAAAATTATTGGGCATTGTAGTATATAAACCAGTCACTTGTGAATTTGGGTAGTATAAATCGGTTCTGAGGGCTGGATCCTTCTTGGGTCAATGCATAAAGTTGAATTTCTGACTCTTTATGAATGAAGACCGAGCTGTAGACTGGGATGATGTTTTTCCCAGATATCAGCCCTCCTATAAAGTGTCACTTTTGCGGCCTATCTATCCCACTCCTTCTTATAACAAATCTCTTTTTAAAATTCATTTTTTTTCAATTAATAAGTATTTTCTCTCCCACCCAAAACAATCTTTGCTACAACATTCCCTACAGGTAGTACCTGCCTAAAACCTATTGGTGATGCTAATTGAAGAGCATTGCCTCTCATCTCTTGTGTTACAAAAAAAAACAAAACAAAACTCAAGCTGTTGCCTTCTCTGAAGTGTTGGGGAGATTTAAATTATAATCTCATCACTAAATGGGCTGTCCATTAGGGGGGGGAAAGGAACACAAACAGTAGCATGGATCTAGAAACCTAGCATCCTTGTTTATGTGCTCTGTTGACATGACCCCTGCATGAAACTTCCTCTCTTGGGTTTCTGAAGCAGAGAGGGGAAAAAGAGTTTGGCAGGGTTGCCACAGCAGGAAAAAAAAAGAAATATCCTTTTGGTCAGATCTAAAAGGAAGGGTTTTATAAACCACTAAGAGACTGAATTTCTCTTTCCGTTAAAGGATTGGGAGGCTTTTTGGCCTATCAGTCATGAGTATCTAAGAAACCCTGCCTCCTTCTAAATAAGATTTTGATGAAAGTGAGGGAGCCCAGGGAAAATGAGTTTTTATTACAAATGCACATAATTTGATTTGAAGCAAATTGGGAGTCTGGCTCAGGGAAGAACTGAGGCTGGCGAAAGGGTCAAATCTAATTCTGATCCTCTAATTGCACAGACCAGTAAGTCTGAGGGTGGAAGCTTATAATTTTGGTTTGTCCTCACAAAGACAGAGAACAGAGCTTTCTAGTACTAATGCAAGTTTGATAGGAATAGGAGAGCCCTATAATGGCATTTGGGGCTTGCCTATCAGCTGTTGACAAAATATGGCTGTCTATTTAGACAACTCTTTTGGAAGGTAAGAGTAAAAACTGAGTTTGGTGATGAACATATCTCTTATTAAAAAGCAAAACAACAACTGTTGAAAGACTTCCTGGGCAATATGGGCATTTGTTGATTTATCTTAATTAAAATATACTTAGTTAGCACCTTGTCTTGTATGCCCAGGCATGCAAGTTAGAAATGCAGAGACTTTGTCAAGGAAGCACTAACTTCACTGGGGAAATGGCGCATACAACCTTCTTCTGGAAATGTGATTCTCGATACTAGGTGATAAACAAATGCTTAGTGAATAGTTCATAGTGTAAATGCCATAGAGGTTCAGTGGAAGGAGAGATGGCTTTGAGGTACTTGGGTCACAAAGGACTTGTGAGACACAGGAGGTTTGAACTGGTTCTTTAAAGATAAGTAAGACTTGTAAAGGGTGGATGGGGCTGGAAAGATCCACAATAGGATTAGAGATGTGTAGGTAAGATAACAACCTGTATATTTGGGGGACAGTAAGTAAACTAGTTAGGCTGGAGTGAATGGTTTTTATAGTAGACTAGTAAGAAGACTGGAAAGGTCATTTGGGGTCAGATTTTGGAGCACAATCAATGCCAGGCTAAGGAATTTGGATTTCAGCCTGTAGGCAGTTGGGAGTCACTAAATGTTTTTAAGCAGGGGAATGGAGTGAGGGTGGGGGAAAGGAAGGGCATGATGAAAGGACATGATGAAAGTAATATTTTTAAGATAGTAAACCTGGCCAGCTGGATGGATTGTAGGGGGAATGATTAGACAGAGACTAGTTGGGAGACATTGTAATAATGAAGGTGAAAGGTGGTGAGGATCTGCACTATAGCAGTGGCAGTGGAATGGAGAAGGGCTGTAGAAATTAAGTAAAAGAACTTTGTGATGGGATGTGGTGCATGCTCTCTCTCTCTCTCTCTCTCTCTCTCTCTCTCTCTCT
>CM053581.1:529663518-529699888 GCA_028627135.1 Pseudochirops cupreus | reverse complement strand
CTCTCTCTCTCTCTCTCTCTCTCTCTCTCTCTCTCTCTTTTTCCCTCCCTCTCTCCCTCCCTCCCTCCCTCCCTTTCTCTCTTTCTGTCTCTGTCTCTCTCTCTGTCTCTTTCTGTCTCCCTCTCCCTCTCTCTCTCCCTTTGCTCTGTCTCTGTCTCTCTCTGTTTTTCTCCCTCTTGTTCTCTCTCTCTCTCTCCGGCTCTCTCGCTCTCCCCCCCATTCCCCCCCTCCTCCCACCCCCACCTCTGTTGTTCAGTCATTTCAGTAACATCTGACTCTTCATGACCACATTCAGGGTTTTCTTGGCAAAGATACTAGAGTGGTTTGCCATTTCCTTCTCCAGTTCATTTTACAGATGTGGAAACTGAGGCAAACAGGGTTAAGTGACTTTTCCAGGGTCAGTTTTTTAATATAACCCCTTTCCCTTACCCTATACAGCAAGCCATCTCTGTAACAAAGAGTAAAAAACAGGGGCGGCTAGGTGATGCAGTGAATAGAGCACTGGCCCTGGAGTCAGGAGGACCTGAGTTCAAATCTGGCCTCAGACACTTGACACACTTACTAGCTGTGTGACTTTGGGCAAGTCACTTAACCCCAATTGCCCTCCAAAAAGCAAAAAACAAAGAGTAAAAAATAAAAGTAGGCAGGGGTGAGAGCCAACATAACTGAACTAACCAATTCTTAGACTAATCCTCACATATATGTTATATTCCATATTCATAATCCCCCATCTCTGCAAGGAAAGGAGGAACATACATTTTTCATATCTTCTCCACATCCCAAAGTACTTTTCCAAAGCAGTTTTGTGCTATTGTGAGAAGCATCCGTTTTCACTTTCTGATTACAAGCCAATCTTGCCATAGTGTCATGTTCTGTACTGTTGAAGTTAGGTAAAGGTGCTTAGGTTTACTTCTCTGTTTTACCTTACTCTAGGTGCCTACTTTATCTATGAAATATTGATTGAGATATTTCATAACAGTTAAATAGAAAGTAAGATTTAAAACAAAGCACACAATGACATGCAAATACATTTTGTTTTGTTAATTTTAAATTTTTCTAATTTTGTAGTTTTTCACAGGATTTGGAGATAAGAGTATGTTTGACTAATTGTCTATTCTGGTTAACTGAGTGCAGCCTTAGTTGTCAAGATATACATTACTGATTTTCAAAGAATTAGAATTTTATAAAATATGGAACTACCACTAAGCATTATTTAATTTTTAGTAACTGTGATATAGAAGCTCCAACATTTTATGCCTTAGTACCATTGATGTGAACATTGTTCATCATGGTGTGAGTAGAAACCTGGTTCTCTGAGCTTTTTGTTTATTGGGATTCTGAATAGATAGTAGTTTTCTGTGTTTAAGTTAACACTATGATGTGAATTGCAGTCACTGGGAGTTAGAGAATCTGAGTTAAAAAGGATTTCAGAGCTTTCTTAGTTCAGCTTGTCATTTGACCTACAATAACTTCAGTAATGTTGACAAATGTTTACTTAGACTCTGCTTGAAACCTTCAGTGAAGAAAAACTGGATCTCTCCCAACTTTAATGCTAAGGAAGTGTTTCCTTACAGCCAGTCTAAATCTACCTCTTTGTAAATTCCACCCATTTTTACTGGTTCTTCCCTTTGGGATTAAGCTAAAATAAACAAATCTAAGTCCCTAGGCTTCCCTTTTTCTAGGCTAACTCTCCCCAACCTCACCAAATGATACTGGTGTGGTAGAATTGTCTAACCAGCCTCATCACCATCTGGGTGTACCCTCTCTTTTTGCCCAAGTGTCACCCACACTGAAAACAGTGGCGCAGAATCTCTGAGTTGGAAGGTCCCTCAGAGACTATCCATTCTAATCTCTTCCTGAAGAGGAATCTCTTCTACAATATTTCTTACAAGTAGTCATCTATTTGTTATAAGGAAGGATTTTTTTTTTTTTGGATAGGGGACAGATTCGTGGAGTTGGGGTGATTGACAGGGATAGGAATGGATCTGTGATCTCATTAACATCAGATAATTCTGGATGAGAAAGCTCCTTCTGCCTATACAGTTTGGCACCTCCTCTTTAACTTTTTAGTCTTCCATAGAGTTATATAAAACTTAAAAAGAATTTCCTTTGTTACTGAGAGGCTAATTATTTACCCTGTCATCCACTCAGTATATGTCAGAGGTCTTCCTGTCCCAAAGACTAGCTCTCTGTACACTTCCTGTGTAGCAGAGGTACTATTTGAAAAAAGGAGAAAAGGATGTTGGTGAATCATTTACAAAATCCACTGAAGAGAGCCCAAGGGGGATCAGAAGGGGTCATAGGTAAGTCAGGACAGCGTAGAACTATCATGTTTAAATATGAAGCCTACAATAATAAAATTCAAGCTCTGCCCAGTGGAAATTTAAGTTTCATAAGCAATCTACCTTTTCTTCTTTTCACAAGAAAAAAGTTAATATTTATTGATGTTTGTCAAGGTCATAACAATAAAAAAGGAAAATTTAAATTTAAAAAAATGACCATTTGGCATTTGCTTGAAGACTTCCTGAAGCATTCGTTAGCAACTTCAGCTGGCTGGTCTGTCGTGTTCTTAACATTCTGGTAGGGAAGAAAGTATATCTTCCATCCTGGTTCAGGGAAATGATTCGACTGAGGCGTCACACTTGGGTGCTTCAAAATGTGTCTTCCTCCTTCCCCTTTGTTATATAAGTTGCTTAAAGAAGTTGTGCTTATAGTGTTATGGCGTTCTTAAACTTCCCATTCTTGTAGACATGTCCTTCAAATGAATAGGAGGGCTTTTAGGGTGGATTATCAGTTTCTGTTCAAGTGGGTAAGAACAGGGAGTGGTGACTGAGATTGCTGCCCTTAAACTTTGGCTTGAAGAGCTCTTTAACTCTATGGGAGGCAGTTCTACTACATTCAAGGCTAGTTCATTCCCTGGAGAAATAGCTGTGTGGTGTTTGTTTTAAAACCTACTAAATTTGGAGAATTCAATCCAGTCTATGTTAATAAATTGGGGAGGTAGGGGGGGATAGGTTAGGATCCATTGAGCTGACTGCAAGTGAATACACCTAGATGCTAATGTAATTTCATGTATATTGTGGTATAAGAGATTTATAGAGAAAGATCTCGTTGAAGAAATTTATAGCTAAATCATAGCTCTTTAGATTCTGAAACCTGACCCGTAGAAGAAGTAAGAGAAAGAGAACCTTGGCTATTACTGGTTTGTTTTTTTTTTAAATGCCCATTCATTTGTATTGGGAATAAGATTAAGAGTGGAGAAGATTCTCATCACTGACCTTATTTGGGGCTCTCTCTGATTCATTTTTCATTTGTCAACAAATAGAATATACACCAGGACAGTGTCAAAATGCATTAAAACTCATGGTCGATTTAAACTACCTTTCCAACAACAAGGTATTAGATTACAAATATTAGATAATTCAGAAACATATAATGCTGTAACTTGGCTAGCAACCTGGGGTTTACAGCTAAGTGGTGCTAAGACTAGAGGTCGCTCAATCAGGGTAGAGCTCCCTTTGGATCTGAGGAGTAGACAGCATAACCGAGGGTGGGCAACCTGCCACCTTGAGGCTGCACGTGGCCTTCTAGATCCTTAAGTGCAGCCTTTTGACTGAATCCAAATTATTCTGAAAAAATTGGATTCGGTCGGAAGGCCACAGTTAAGGATCTAGAAAGTCATATGTGGCCTCAAGGCCACAGGTTCCCCAGCCCTGCATCAGCAGTAGCCTTGGCAATAAGGGACATGGCGGCTTGGTAGTATTGAAACTCTCCCAGGGGGAATGGATTTTGGACATGTGATGGATTCTAGTACAGAAAACATTGTCTTGTAAATTCGCTTTAAAATAGGTCACATGAGATTACTAGTCTTGTTAGTGAGAGGTCAAGTGCTGGATTTTGTCAGGTAAATAAGTCACTTAAACTCTGAGCCTCAGACACCACTGTAAAATTTAGCTACTAAGTTATGTGAAGTAGGATGCGATCTGGGTGGGATGGATGGAGCTTCTAAATCAGTGGCATCACAGATCCTTGGTTATATATTTCTATTCCCCTTTTATTCATAAAGTACTTTTATAAATCATCCATGTCATTCACTGATAAGCCTGGATGTGGATGGCATCCTACCCATCAGTAGTGCCCTGCCCAGAGTAGGTGCTTAATAAATTATACTTGACTGACTGTTGGCAGCTCTCTGGAGACTCTTTAATGTAGGCTCTCCCTTTTGGTCAAGGGATATAGGCTATGCATGCCAAAGGTGTACAAATTGTTGAAGTGTTGAAGGTGGCCAGGGTGTAGTGTAGATAAAAATGATGAGAGGAAAGGGGGGCCACTGGTATAGTCAAATCATTGCAATAGACTTTTCCCATTAAAAAGTGAAAACTTCATGTTTTTTTTATTTAATAAGTTTTAATTGACATCTTGTTTTTATATCACCTTCATTTCCAAATATATCCCTTCTTCCTCCCCTCCCCAGAGAATTAATGTAAGAAAGAGGAAAAAAGAAAGAGGAAAAAAGAAAGAGAAAAAATAATTCAACAAAACCAACCAACCCATTACCAAATAGGACAATATGTACCCATCGTTGCCCACCTTTACAAAGAGGGAAGGGAAATATGTCTTCTTCCTCTCTTCTTCAGTGGCAATCCTGATCATTATTACAATTATGAGGAGCTAGGTGAAGCAGTTGATATAGCACCAGGCCTTGAGTCAGGAAGACTTGAGTTCAAATGTAGCCTTAGATACTAGCTAGGTGACCCTGGACAAGTCACTTAATCTCTGTTTGACTCAGTTTTCTCATCTCTAAAATGGGCTTGATCATAATATGCTTACCTCCCAAGGTTGTTGTGAGGATCAAATGAGATGCTAATTGTAAAGCACTTAGTGCAGGCCTTGGCACATATTTAAGCATTATATAAATGTTAGCTATTATTATTATTATTAACTACGTAGCATTTGGTTTCATTTTTTGTTGTTGTTTTAATTCGTATTATTGCATTAATCATATATCTTGTTTTCTTTGTTCTGCTTATGTTACTTTGCATGAGTTCATCAAAGTCTTCTTCTACTTCTCTACATTGTTCTTAGTCGTTGTTTCTTACATTCCAGTAATATTCCATCATGTTGCCACACAATTTGTTTAGTCATTCCCCAGCTGATGATCATCTACTTTGTTTTCAGATCTTTGCTACTAGAAAAAAAAATACTGTTACACGTATTTTGGTTGTATGAGAACATTCTCTTTGACCCCCTTCAGGTATATGCCTGCTTAGCAGTGGGCTCTTTGGGTAAAAGGGTTGTAATTTAATATTAATTTGACATGATAAAAAAATAGAATACCAAGATTTGGGGGACAGGAAATGGTCTTAGAGATTTAATTTTAAAAGCTCTATCTATCATTTTGCAGAAAGTAATTCTGAGACCTAGAGAGAGGGTATTATATTTTTTTAAAAATAGTCCATGGTGCTTTCTCAAATTACGCTTTCAAATCACACTTTCCTAGGCGAGGGAATCAGTTGGTTCAGAAGACCCAAGAAGAGATTCTGTGCCAACAGAACTGGTTTTTGATGGATGAACCTAATGCTATAATGAGGATAATTTCCTTCCAATAGGAAATGAGAGTTGGAAAAAACCTGTTCTCTGTTGCCAAATGGATACTACATCCTACTCAAATCCAGCTGAAATATAACCTTATTGTTATTTTTCCTAAAAGATATTATCAAAACCAGAATTGTTGGCTTTGGAAATGTGATGTTGTGATTGCAAGAACCAAGTGCCTTGCATCCTATAATAATTCAGAACACCTCCTGTAATATCCTAACCACCTAAAATGAGCTCCCTACTCTAACAGAGCCAAAGTCCACACAGTTCTTTTTCAGTACTTTTCAGTCTAGGAAACCCATTTAAGACTGTACAATCCTGTAAAATTTGTTGTCCTAGTCCTCAATACCAAATGGTACTTATTAAGTGTCTACTTATGAGAGTTGGAGGAGGGAGGAAGTTAAGCTAAGTTATGAATGAAGCAAACTAATCACAATCCTCACTGCATATAGGTTTATAAGAATAAAAAAAAAAGACAGCTACTATGTGGACATGAGAACAGAAAGCTGTAAACTAACAAACATTCAATTATGTAGCACTGAGAGGAAACAACATGGCAGGATCACAAACTAATCAGAAGAATTATTTCACATTTATGTACACATTGCATGATGTTATATGGCTCACTAGAGTTGGGGTAGAGCAAAGGATATCATTTTCGAGTCTTCAAAAAAACCCAGTACATTAACTTCATTCTTAAAATGAAGACTTGAAGATATGGGCAGAGGGTAAGGTGATTGAAAGGTGGTGAAAATCATCAAAAATCCTATTTGGTGCAAATCTGAAGAACTCTATAGTTAGGGCTAGATTTCAAAGAAAATTGGCTATAGTGTTGACTCCATTAGGGATGCGGGAATAAATTGGCCTTGCCCATTACTTGTTTATGGTTTCCAGTGGTGTTAATATTCCAGATTTCAATAACCCCCACACCCATATATTAATTCGTAATGACAAACATCATATGTCAATGTTTTGGAAACTCTAGCAATATTCATAGTTTGTGTCTTCAAGCCTCAATTTCTACTCTAACCTCTTTATTCTCAGCAGGTGACCTTTCTGATACATTTAAATCAACAAATTTGTGTCAGTCACTGTACTAAGCAATGGGGCTTCAAAGAAAGGTAAAAACACTCTTTGCCCTCATGAAGCTAAGAATCTAATGTGGGAAACAACATAAAAATATCTATTAGTAAGAATATCTATACAGGACAAATGAGTGATAATTTTGGAGAGGAAGCACTAGTCAATGCTACATAATAAGAGGGATTGGAAAAGGCTTCTTATAGAAGAGAGGGTATAAAATTTTAGTTGAGATTTGAAGAAAGCCAGGAGGAAAGAGGACATTCCAGGCATAGGTTGGGGGTCAGTAACAATGATCAGAGCCAGGAGATAGAGTGTCTTGTTGAAGAAATAGCCAGGAGGCCAGTGCCAACGGATTGTAGGGTACTTGGAGAGGAATAAGGTATGAGAGGATTAGTAGAAAGGCAGCCCAGTGGGATTTAAACTTTTTTGTGACATTTCCCCTCCTCTTCCCCTGACCAAGGGTGACCCTTTCACTTGTGTGCTTGGTTCTCTTCTAATTCTGTAGAGGCTTTGCTCCAACAATTCTCCCCTCACTCTGACATCTTAAACCTACCCTCCTTATCCACTGCCTCCTTCCCAGCCAGTACAAATATATCTCTGTATCCTTGAATACAAACAAACAAACCTTCCCTCCATCCTGCTATACCTCAGACTGCCCTGCCCCCACCTTGTTGTTCCTCTTAATTGCCAGTCTTCTTGATTTTTGCCTTCACTTCTGCACACCACTGAGGTGCAATCTTAGAGGCAATCACAAACCTTCCACTGGTCAAATCCAAAAGTCTTTTCCCAGTATTTGATTTCTTTGACCTGTCTATAACCATTTATGCTGTTGACACCTTCCTCCATCTTGATACTTTCTGTTCTTGGCTCCCATGATGCTTCCATCTTCTTAATTCCTTATTTTAACTCTGGGACTATTCTTTCTGTGGCTTTTCTGGCTCTCCTTACCCCTCCCCCCACCCTTTACATGTAAAATCATAGGTTTGCAGCTGGAAGGGACTTCAAGAGGACTTTGAATTTAGTCCCCTTATTTTACAAATAAATTAAATGCATGACATTAAGCAACTTGCCTGAAATCATAAAGGTAGTAAGGAGCATCAGAAGGGGAATTTGACCTTAGGGTGCTGTGACTTTAGAGCCTATACTCTTTCCATTGCATCATGCTACCTCTCTCTATGAGAGGTCTTTCTCTCTTCTCTACATTCTCTCCTTTTGTTATCTCATCCCCGCCTATACCTCCAACTATTATATGGAATGGCTGCCAGAGGGTAGTCCATTAGTATTAGTGCTAGGCCTCCTCTAGAGAATCAGTCTTACATCTTCCTTCAGTTAATGATACTTGTGCCTCCCAGTACGTAACCTCTCCTGTCTACTGTTAACTCCTTTTCCTTCCCACTATTTCCCTTCCCACATCCTAGTTCAAGCTCTTATTACATCTCTTTTAGACAGTTGCAGTTCTGGTCTCTTGCTACCCTGATCTATCAAACCCACTACTAAACATAATCTCCTGATCAAAAAGGATAGTCACATTACTCTGTCATTTCAAAAATATTCTGTGACACTTTGCCCTGTGATTCAAGTGTCAATTGCATATGTATATTTTTCTTTAAAATGGAGTTAACATAAAAGTCAATCCATCTGAGTTCTTGGATTCTATATCCTGCTTAGTTAAAAAAATAAAATCCACTGCCTAGAATTCAAATCCCTTCATAACTTGACCTCCTCCTACCTTTCCAGTTCCTTATACCTTACTCCATCTCCCACCTCCCCACACACACACTCCCCATTTTGTACTCTATGATCTAGTGATAGTTAGCCTCCTTGCTTTTCCTTACACAAGGCTCTTGTCAACTAGCTTGTGACATTTCCATGCACTGAGCTCCATCTCTAGACCACTCTCCATCATCTCCACCTCCTGGCTTTCTTCAAGTCCCAACTGACATCCCACATTTTATAAGAAGCCTTTCCTAAGCTCTTTTAATTCTTTGCCTCTGTTAATTATCTTCAATTTATCATTTTTGTACATAGTCTAATGGAGGAAACAACATACAGAAAAACTGAGTTCCTTGAGGGCAGGGACCGGTTTTGCCTTTCTTTTGTGTCCTCTGTGTTTAGCCCACTACAAGGCATACAGTAGTTACTTAATAAATGACTTATTGACTTAATTTGATTAAAGAGTATAGTGAAGAGTTCTAATATGTCCCACTACTTACACAATGGACCTTTTGTATTCTTCAGCCAATGATGTCCTTTGTGTCAATAATGAGTCTGACATTTAGAGATTCTTATTGACTCCCTTTGTCTGGGTAACCTGGCATCATTTGGGGGGAAGGATTTTCTTTTAGATAAAAGTTGAGAAAGTTCTTTAGTAGTTGGCTTGGTAACTATGGGTCTTGTAATACCTAGAGGGTTTTGCTGGACATCAAGGCTTTAGAATCTGTATTGGATCCATAAAAAACAGAGGGGATTAATAAGAGAGATTCAGCCTTGACCCAATTTTTTAGCGCTGCCACTTCACCATGATTAATATTTAGCAGACATCTGAGAATCCAGATATAATATGTCTTGAGGCCATTATAGAATCCAAGGAACCAGCCACATTAATCCAAACTTGGCAGGTGGTTAGGAGATTTTTGTTTTTATTCTGAGGAGCTCCTTTTTTTTTTTTCACCTCAATAAGATTTTTCTGGTTTTGAGCCATTTGGGGAGGCAATAAGGTAAATATTTGAACTGTTGCCCCAGAAGAAGCTGAGAAAGCAAAGCTACCTTACCAAGGCCAGAATCTGTTTTGTCTGAGATGATAGAGAAACAGCTGGGCAGTGTAAAGATGATAATCTTTGTTAGACCACTTGCAAACCCTTAGTATAAAAGGAAATCCCAAGTTCAGATTTTAAAAGCATTTTGACATCTTAAAGTAATATGCCAGGAAAAAACCTGTCTTTAATAATGAATGCTGTGGGAAAAGTCACTAAATTTGGAAAAGATTTTTGAGAAAGGAATCTTATTTAGAAAGTAAAACAATGAATTTTTTTAAAGAACTGATCTTTCCAAAATGTATCCTAAGAGAGTTAGTGCAGAGAAACACCTGGAAAATCAATCGAAAGACTTTGAAAATATTGCTAGAATGAAGAAGGTGTTTTTGGTGTTTTTATGCACCAGGAAGTCAATTAAAAAAATACACCCTGGCCCCACAGTACTGAAGGGAGGGGAAACTTATGCTCTGCAGAAATTGGCGGCAGAATTGCTTTTGTGGGGTGATTCCTATGCATTTCCCTTTGGGTAAAACTCGTGGTTTTAAAAACCAAAAGCAGACTCAGTTTTAAAAGCTGTTTTCAAGCTCAAAGCCAACTGGATTGAAATATTCTCTCCCCAAAAAGGAATTAATTCCAGCAGATGACTAAACCCACGGCCACCAGGGATTGCCGTCCCTCATTTTGGGAGTGTACTCTGCTTTGGTTTCCCCATCAAACTCAGGGTTGATCCTCTTATGGATAGACTAGGAAAGGGGGAGAAAAATATTCAAGTTGATATGCTGAAAGAACCTGTGCATTTAAAAAAAAAGCCAGATTTCTTAATTCCAACTAAAACAAAATGAAATTTTTTCTGTATACTCTGAGTTCTAGCTATGAGTTTTGTCTTAAGTGTTAATAGATATATTTTTAAGTCTTCCTTAAATTGCCATAATTTAAAAACTGGACTTTGATCCTTTAATACACACACACACACACACACACACACACACACACACACACACACACATACACACACACACATAATTCTAAGTTGTAGGAATTCAAATTTTGAAGCAAGGGCATGTGAGTGTGTGTGTGTGTGTGTGTGTGTGTGTGTGTGTGTGTGTGTGTGTGTGTGGTATGTTTTGTGTTTTGGTGCCATTTCTAGATGTAGCTTCATAAAATGCTTAATGTGGGTTCCTTTGTATGTAGATAATAGAACAATTAAAGACAATAATCTGTAAGCATCTAATGGAGCTTTGATGTGGAATGTTATGTAAACACTGTTGATTTAGAAGAACTTAATATGTAAACCAATTAGAGTATTCCTAATTTCCATTTCCCTTTCTTCTCCCTCTCCTCTGCCCTGCTCTTTTGTTGTATAAATATAGTACAGAACACAGAGACTCCATCATATTGCTGTACTCCTTTGTTTTATTTTCCTCCTTGGGTTAAATGAAGGGGATCTTCAAAGCATTGCTGATATAAAATAGTTCACCAAGCTTTGAAGATTTTATTAGATACCCTGGAAGTCAGTCTGTTTCCTGGAATCAGCTGTAAAGTGACAAAAAGCCTTTCCTTAGTATGGATGACAAAGTAAATGCTCATCAACAGTGCTGCTAACACACACATAATCAAAATTGCTGACAAAATGCTTCCATACTTCTATGACTTAATATTTACTGCTAGACAATGTTAGTTCAAATGAATAGACATTTAACCGTACCTTCTTAGGGGGCGTTTCATTGGTCACTTGAGCATAGAAAAGGCACAGAGATTGGTGCTGTTATTTGCAGTTATAAATAGCTTAAGCTCTGCTGCTGTAATGAAGGAGTAAATGAAGCATTTATTAAGTGTACAATGTACTGTGTACAATGCACTGTGCTAAGTATTGAGGATACAGAAAGAAAAGTAAACCTCTCCTTGCTGTCAAACAGCTGCTTTCTAATGGAGGAAGACAGTGTGTATCAATGAATGAGTATGTATGTACCAGGCACTGGGGATGCAAAAAGAAGCAAAAGTGAGTCCTTGCCTTCAAGGAGCTTACAGTCTAGTGGCCGAGACAACATGTAAACAAATACGCACAATATTTATATAGTTCATATGCAGTATGATAGATTTAATTTGGAAGTGTCCTTACCAATTATAGCATCTCACAATTATAAGACACCACCTGGAATTCCCTCTTTACTATCCTTGACAAGTGTTTATCTCACATTTGCTCCAAGACTTTCTGTGAATGGTTATTCCTTGCTTCCTGAAGCAAACTGTTTCTCCTCTTGGATAGCTCTTGTTGTCAGACCCCTGAATCAATGGTCAGCTTTTCTGTCTATCAAGCCAAAATTTGCCTCTTTGCACTTCTACTTGCTGCTCACAGTTCTGCCTTAGAACCTACCTGGAACTGATCTATTCCTTTTCTACTGGACAGCCAATCAGATGCTTGAAGATAGCCGTCACATGTTTCCTTTTTCTCCCATGCCCTACTCATCATTCTCTGGCTAAACATTTCCATTTGTTTTAACCAGTCTTCATATGACATTATCTTAAGGTTCTTCACCATCCTGGTCATCCTTCTCTGGACATCCATTGTCCAGCTTACCAACAGCCTTCCAACTTCAGCTGTTTTCACTGGTTGTTCCCCATGCCTGGAAATCTCTCCCTTCTCTTCTCTATTTCCTAGCTTCTTGGGCTTCCTTAGGTCTCAACTAAAATCCTATCTTCTTCAAGAAACCTTTCCCAGTCCTCCTCAACCTTATTTAGTGCCTTCCCTCTTACATTATCCCAAGTTTACCTTGTATATAGGCATACTCAAAGATATGAATCATAGAAAAGTTACGTTTACACCATACTGTAGTCTATTAAGTATGCTATAGTATTATGTCTAAAAAAAAATCCCAATGTACGTACTTTAATTAAAAAACACTTTATTGCTAAAAATGCTAACCACCATCTGAGCCTTCAGTGAATCATAATCTTTTTGCTGGTGTAGGGTCTGGCTACTGACTGATCAGGGTGGTGGCTGCTAAAAGTTGTTGAAGGTTGGGGTGACTATGGCAATTTCCTAAAATTGTTATTCAATGAAGTTTTGCTTCATAGATTGACGCTTCCTTTTGCTTGAACACTTACAGGCCGTTGAATAGTTATTAAGTGGCCTAATTTTAATATTAGTCTTTCTCAAAGAGAGGGGGGCCATAGGAGAGGGAGAGAGATGGGGAACCACCAGTCAGTGGAGCAGTCAGAAAACACCCAACATTTATCAATTAAGTTCATTGTCTTATATGGGCTCACTTTGTGGTGCCTCAATACAGTTATAATAGTAGCATAAAGATCAGTGACCGCAGACGATCATAATAGATATAATAATAATGAAAAAGTTCGAAATGTGGTGAGGCTTACCAAAATGTGACACCTAAGCCCAGTGTGAGCACACACTCGCATTGGAAAAATGGCGCTCCATGCAGGGTTGCCACTAATATTAAACACAATAGAGTAAGTTCAGTAAAACAAGGCGTGCCTTCCCACCTTCTTTGTCCATAGCTGTTTTCATTCTGTCTCCCCGTTTAGAGTGTGAGCTTCTTGAATAGGGCCTGTCTTGTGCCCTTCTTTGTATCCCCAGTACTCGGGACGTTTGCTGGCACATAGTAGGCACCTAATAATTATTTGTTGATGTGAATGACTTAGCTATTCTCAGAAATACAATGACCTAAGACAATTCAAAAGACTTAGGATGAAAAATGCAATCCACCTCCAGAGAAAGAACTGATGGGGTTTGAACGCAAATAGAAGCATACTATTTTTCACTTTCTGTATTTTTTTTCATATTTTTCTCCCCTTTGGGTCTGTGTCATCTTTCATAACATGGCTAAAATGGTAATATTTTTGAATGATTGAACATGTATAACATACACCAAATTGCTTTCTATCTCAGGGAAAGGGGAGGTGAGGAAGAAAGAGAAAATTTGAAACTCAAATTTTTTTTTTAAATGAATGTTAAACTCAGAGAAAGATATAGAAAGACTATAGTTTAAATGGAGACTGAAGCAAAACACACTATCGTTCTCTTTCATGTCTGGTTTTGCTTTCTTTTCCCAGTGATCACTCATTGGTCACAACCCTTCTATACAACCAAACTATTGTACAATGTGAAAATATTTGCAGATCCTATACATGATTGCACGCCACCATGGGGGGAGGGGGAGAGGAAGGGAGAAAATCTGAAACTCGAGTGATTGTGGAACTGAATCTTATAAACTAAAAGTAAATAAACAAGTCATTAAAAAATGAATGTTAAAAATTGTCTTTACATGTAACTGGAGAAACAATAAAATATTATTTAAACAATACCAGCTGACTTGCTTCCTAAATTCTGACTCTCAAAACTGGACATGTCATTTCAGATTTCACTTCATCAGAGCACAGTACAACAGTACCACCACCTCTTTAGTTTGGGATAATCCAAAATAGCATTAGCTACATTGATGATTATTACAGTTGTGGAGTCTGGGCTTTTGCTGACACTCATAGAACTTTTGTCTTTCAGAAGAGCAGCTTTCTAGTGGAAGCCCCCCAAATCGTACTTGTGGAATTGATTTTTTTAAAATCACAGCGTAGGACCTTCCACTAATCCTTATTAAATTTCATCTCATTAGATTTAAACCAATGACTTAGGCCATCAAGATTTTTCTGGATCCTAATCCTTATCCCAAGTTAGCAGTTCTTCTCAGTTTTGTGTCATTTGCGAAATTGGCAAGTATGCAGTCTTTGCCGTATTCAGCACAGAGCCAGATGTAGGTCCCTAGCCCCTTCCACCAAAGACCTTCAATGTTGGAATTTTGGTTTTTATTTTGTTTTTGGTTGGATCTGTGGGTTCATGGCATTAGGAAGACTTTTTACCAATCTAGATCAGCACCATCTCTGTGACTGGTAGTCTAAGAGGGTTGCCTAGGGGATTGAGAGGTGCCAGTGAGTCCCTCAGTTTCTCTGGTGTCAATCAGCACCAGGATGTGTCCAAGGTGGGACTTGAGTTCAGGTCTTCTTGACTTGGAAGATATTCATTATTGCAGCCTGCCCTTGATTTAACTTCCAAGTTCCTTTAGAACCACAAATTACAACTTCTTGAGTCCAGCAATTCAATAGTTTCACATTCCTCTAACTATATTATTTTCCAGGTCATATCTTTTTTTTTTTCAATCATTTCTACAAAATAGTATAAAGTAATTTTTCAAGTGCCATGCTTAAATCTAGATAAACTTTCTCAACATTTCTGAATATCAGTCTAATAACCTTGTTAAAAAGGGAAATGAAATGAGTTTGTTTTAATTCTTTTTATTTGAATTTTAATTTTCATTCTGAAATAGAATAGAAATAGAATGGACATTTGCATATACATAATGGAACAGGAAAAAAAAAGGATTGTCCACGAAACTGCAAGCTTGCTTTTCTTTTTAAGCATATAGTAAGATCCAACTTTCAAAGTTATCCTGCTTGTCTGACCTTCTTCCTGGCTTTGTGTTTTCTATCCACATTTAAAAAAGAAAAAAGATGATTCATTGTCTCTTCTTGGGGGCAGGGGGATTACCCCCATTCTTCTCTCTTGCCCTTCCTGCCTGAGCCTTCTCTTCTCCACTCTACCTCATTAGAAAAGAAAAAGAGAAAAAATCCCTTTTAACATATATGCACCATATTCAAGCAGAACAAATTTCCACATGGACTATGTCTGAAAAATGTTATGTCGTCCTACAGTTTTGAGGTCCATGACACAAGCTTTTAGCATCTGGTTGATCACTGAATTGATCAGGAGTTCCTAGATCTTCTTAGTTGTTTTTCTATATAATGTTGTTATCGTATGAATTGTCCAAGTTCTGCTCACTTTACTCTGAATCAGTTTATACAGACCTTCCCTTAAGACTTTATCTGAAACCATCCACTTTGTAGAACAATGATATTTCATTACAATCTTGTGTCATAATTTATTTGGCCTTTTCCCCAGTAGATGGACACCTTGTTCATTTTTGCTCTGACAAAAAGTTGCTAGACATCAGACTAGTTTGCCAAGTTTCCCGATGAAGCCACTCTAGCTGACTTTTTGTTGTAGATGCTCACTAACCATCTCTTTAATAATGCCTTCCAGAACTTATCTAAGGAGCAAGGTCAGATTATTGGCCTGTCATTTGTGGACTTTTAAAAAAAATCCTTCAAGACCCAACTGAAACTTCAGCTTCTCTATGAAGCCTTCTCTGATTACTCTGATAATCAGGTTCAGGATAATGGACCTTTACATAACTTATCTTCTGTACTTTATCACTCTTTACCTTCACTTCTTCATCTGACTTATTTCTCTTTGAGACTTCACAGTTTTGATCTTGAGTTTCCCACCCCCTCCTGGCTGATTTACACTATAGAATTTTAGTTCATTTTAGTCCATTTATCCTTTTTCCTAAACCCTTTGAAATCTGCTCTCCCTAAATCTTGAGTGTATTTCAGACTATTCCCAGATTTCCTCTCCTCTATCATAAAATCTAATACGGTATATTCACTTTCCCCCAAGATTCCCTTCATTTCCTTTCTGGCAGCCAGATTGTTAAGCAGTTTCAGATTCATTCTCCTAGTCCAGCCCTATCATTTTTCAGATTAATGAACTAAATCTCAAAGAAATAAAGTGACTTCCCCAAAGCATCCCAATGGTTAGTGTCAGAACCAGGTCCAAAACTAGGTTTCCTTGCTCCCACCCTAGTGGGAGCTCTGCTATAGCACATTCCCTCCAGAGCAATATGGCACTATTGTCATAGGATTATAAATCTAGTGCTGGAAGGGACATTAAAAGACTACCTAGCTCAATGTATAGATGAGGAAACTGGCCCTCAGGGACAGAAAGTACCCTGGTCTCAAGATTGCACAGGTGGCCAGTGGCAGAGGCAGATTTAAACCTACGTCTTCTAACTGAAGCCCATGCCATCTTTACTGTATCACATCCTTTTTTCCTGGTCTAGTTTACATAAAAATTAGTATGCAATTCAGTCTTTTTTTGTGTGTTTGGAATATTGCTGGTACCCACATTGTTGGTCAAAATTTGCCTACTTTGCTTGTTTCTTCACCTGGAAGTGATGAAGTTTAATGTAATTGACCTTTGTTGAGGTACCTAGAGTATTGGGCCTTGCTCTATTATTGTGGCATGTTATTTTTTTCTGTAAGCATCTCATACAGAATACTTTAACAAGTGCTGATCACAATTGCCCTGTTATTAAAAAAAAAGTTCAGCTGTTTTATGGAGGGGTCTGTGTATGGTATAATTCAGACTGTGCATTGGGCTGCTTGCTTTCCCTTCTATCCTTGTGTAATCCATGAATACATTCTTAGGATGAGTAGAAGGACTGAGCTGCTGCTCAAGTCTATTTTTGATACTGGAGGGTTCACATCATTTTCCACACACTCAGGTGTGAATTCTTAAATTACTAAAGGATCTTTTCTGACTACTCATGAGCCAATTGGAAATTTTGTGTGTATGTGTGTGTGCGCGCTTGTGTGTGTATGTGTGTATGTGTAAGAGAGAGAGAGAGGAAGAAAAAGAAAAAAAGAGACTTGAGAGGGTGGGAAGTAATAGGGGAAGTCAGATAAGTGCTTTGTGGACCCTTATCAAAGATAATAATAGCCTATTACTTGTCACCATAATTGTTCTGAGCTTTAAAATAAAAATTCCTGAAATCTGCATGCCCTCAGTCAGTTACCAAGCATTTATAAAGTGGTTGTTCTGTTTCAGACACTATGCCAGGGGCTGGGGATCTAAAGAAAGGCAAAACCAGGCCCTGCCTTGGAGGAGTTCACATGCTAACGATTGGCCCAGATGTGAGGTTTACTGGGTACAAGGAAGACTTACACAGAGCAGAGGGGAGGTCATCTCAGGGGAAGGCAGTGGCAGCTGGGGAGACTTTTGCAAAAGGTGAGATGTAAGGTGTCCAAAGTGAGTTTCCTTTTAGATGAGAGAATATTTGGTACTTCACTTCCCTAAACTTTGAATTCCAACCCAAATTACATTTGAGCCTTTCTAGTTAACCTCATTTTAAACCTAATCCCTTATTGTCAGAGTACTTCACATTCCTCTTTTTGAGGAGGAAGGTTTAGAGTCGGCAGGGATAGCTAACTGAGAGCTTTTCTGGCCGATTTGATACACATGGAATTATTTAAACAAAGTCACGGATACCTTTGGGGCTGGAGGGTGCAGTCAGAGCTGGGCTTTTGCCCTGGTGCTGATACTTGGAGTGGAAGGAGAATTAGGGCAGTTCTAAGAACTTGGAGAGAAAATTAATTCTTATGGTTGAGTTCCCTGCAGATATGTTGCAACCACTCCATATCCAGGCTCCAGGAGACTTGTTTTTCTTAAACAATTCTTTATTGTTATTAAAAGTACTAGTGTTGTCTTCACACATGTTGGACACTAGCCCCATGGTCTGTTGAAGCTTGAGAAACTTTGGAGGGAAAATGATTTAAAAAAAAATTTCTTCATAAAACGAAACAGGCCTTTCCCATACTTTTGTCTGGCCAGCAAGAATCTTGTAGGAGTTCGCTCTAATTTTACAGCTGACAGGTGCTAGCACATGGTCAAAGATAGACTGAAATTCAGTCAATTTTCAAGAGTCAGGATTTTGTGAACGTGACTGGCTTAATCTCTCCAAAAGAGAGCTTTTCTTCCATCTGTGTATAAAATATGTCAAGAGTAGTCAACAAAAAAAACGCATGTTTATTTCAGAACACAAGTAATAGCATTGCCAGCTTTAGACTTCAGAAATTAAATACTGTGGTTTTACACATGGCAATGAATTATCTGGTTTAGAAATGTGCATATTATAGGTCAATACCACCTATGAAAAAAGAAGGTTGTGATTTCTTCTTTTCTACTATGTGGTCATGCATGCCTATCTTACATTTGCAGCTGGTTCCTGGCTAATGTTAGCCACTTCTTTGTTTAGATGTGGAGACTCAGAAGAAAAGTTCAATTCTTTTCTGAAAGGACTCAGTTTTTTTAGTGTCTGTGGGAACTGTCCGGATCTAGCATTTATTTGCCTCTTCCTTCAATGCCCTCATTTAGGTAACTGCATTGGCGCTTGCTCCTATGGGCTTAGGACAACACAGCTTGCTGAGGTTGGTGTATGTTTTGGCACATGCTTTTTGGTCTTCCCTTCAGGTATTCTTCCTGTCAGGATTTTTTTTTTCTCCCTTTCATACTTAAGAAGGGGAAAAAATGTTTTGCAAAAAAACCATATTCCTGATGTTTTTTTACTGGGATATCCTCTCCTCTTTCTTCTTTCATATGACAACATTTTCCCGATTGGGACTTTGCTCAGGCTCTGTGGCTTCCTCCACCCAAAAAGACGTATTTCTTCCCTTTTTCCTGGTATTGGTAGTTACTAGAAAGTATGCCAATGACTTTTCCTAGCTTAAGAGTTCATTCAGAAGATCAAGCAAACTCTTCAAAGGACCAAGTGAAGAAACCTACATTTTCTGTGGTCAACACAGCTCCATTGTGACCATCTGTCATCTCCTTGGCAGATAGGGAGGCCCTTTATAGGGGTCGGTGTTTGCATATGAGCCTGGACACAGACCCAGAAAACTTCACACCCACTGTAGGGGGCAGTTAACCAGTCCATTAGGTGGCATTCTCTTATCCCTTACTTTTTTTCTTATCAGCCGTCAAGTCTTTATTCTTTGCCTACTTTGTGTCTGGCACTGTGTAAGATACAAGGAGGAAATCTAAGACACTGCCCTTGCCCTCAGGAGCCTTAAAGCTTTGTCAGAGATGCAAGATAGATACAGGATAGATTAACTTAAGTATGAGGTAGTTTGACCAAGTGACTAAGCTTGCTAGCTCAGACAAGGGAAGGATGAGCCTTTATCCAGGACCACAAGGGCTTGCTGATACACAGGACAAATGAAACTGAAAACCAAGCCCCATCCAAGACCAGCCTTGCCCGTGAGGAAAGGGAACTTCACTTCAGTGAAGAGAGTTTGTTTTTATCAGCTCCCTAGGCAGTTAACCCGATAACCTGAGGACCTCCTTCCTGTGAGCAGTATTTCCGGGAGAGGAGACAGCCTAATCACTCACTTCTGTACCTGCATGAAGGAAATGTGGGAATTCCAGATGCCCCAAAACATTAAGTGTAACCAAGAATCAGGTGCCTCTGCAGGGGACACAACCCCAAATTCCTGGGAGAGGTTGGTGGGGTTTCTGGCTTTAGCCAGAGGAGGACGCGGATGCTTATTTTAGATGTGTCAGCTTCATGTGTCGTCTACGTCAGCTGCTATTTTGTCTCAAAACATCCTCCTGATCTTGGTGGCGTGCCAGCCTCCAAAAGCCATCCCTGAGAGAATGAGCTGCTGCTTTGCTTAGGTCTTAAGGAACACCTCAGTCTGTTTCTTTTCCTTTCTAAGTGTTGTCATTGGCTAATATTTTTATTACACCACAGTTGTTTTTTTCCCATATCTCTTGATCTTGAATTTGTCCTGATAACAATGAAATACACTCCAAGTAACAAAAAGACAAGCTCCACCTGACCATGTATGTCCCATTCCACATCCATAGTCCCCCACCTCTACTGAGGAAGAAGGTATATTTATTTTCTCATTAGTTCTCCAGGACTGAGACTATCCATTATGAATAAACATCATGTGCCCACTATGTGCCAGTCACATTCATCATTTTGATTACTTTTTAATGTTGTTATTGTTTGTGTTACTGTAGTCATTGTATATAATTTACTTTCGTCATTCTGCATCTCTTTCCTTCTATCCTGAGGTTCTCTGAATTCCTCATTCTTCATGTCTTCTGATGCAATGATCTCCTGTTATTTTCATAAACCAGAATTTGATTAATGGTTCCCTAGTCGATGGGTCCCCATTTTGGTTCCAATTCTCAGGCAGTTGGTGGCCTAACAGATGAACCTTGCTGGACTCAGGGTCAGGAACACCTTGCATTGGACCTTCCCTCAGACATTGACTTGAGGTGTGACCCTAGCAAACCATTCAAACTTTCTCATCCTTGTTTTCCTTTTTTGTAAAATGGGGATAATAAGAGCATTTGCCTTAATGGGAGATAACATTTGTAAAGAGATTTGAAAACCTTAAAGCACTTTATAGGGTGCCCCAAAGTCAGGGCACTTCTGAGCTTTAATAGCTCTATTAAACTGTATTAGCTTAAAACTGCACGTAAGCTATTAAAGTTTAAAACTACCCTAAGACTTTGGGACACCCTGAATAAAGACTAGCTACTATCTTTATTGTCAGTACAAAGAGTGCTACTGTGAATATTTCGTGTTATATATGAGTTATGTTAAATATGTATTGTAAGGTGTGTGTGTGTGTGTGTGTGTGTGTGTGTGTGTGTGTGAGTGAATTATATATGCTTTCTTTCTGTTGTGGTCATATACCTGGTGGGTAGGATTGCTGATTTAAACACAAGTTCCAGAGTCTCAAAAGAAATACTAGAACACTTGAAGCTCCAACGTCTAAAACTCCACTCCTATCCACAAAGGGTTGTTGAATACTTAAAGTATGCACAAAAGACATGGTCTCTGCATATGACACACATATGAAATCTAGCAATGAAATAGAATATTACATAGAAGCCCTGGTCCTGGAGATCAGAGTATTTAGGAGAAGCTTCAAGGAGAAACCTGAATTTAAGATGGTCCTTAAAGGATCTAGGTAATGCATAGACAGGTTAAAGGCCTAGAGATATCAGAAATTAAAATACTTCTTTGGCATGTGAAGATACATTCCTCCAGGAATTTTCTGAGAAGAAAGAAGCTTTACCTTCTAGGAAAACTGGCCAGGGAGAGAGTGGGTTACCAGGAAACCAAGTCCCATAGCTTTGGTAATGGGCACAAGTTGACTCTTTGGAGGAACATGGCAAATACTTAATAAAACCCCTTTCCCCCCCCTTTTTCTTAATATGTTTTATTTCCCCCCAATTATGTGTTAAAACAATTTTTTAACATTTGATTTTTTTTTTAAGTTTCGAGTTTCAAATTCTATCCCTCCTCCCCTAAGTTGGTAAGCATTTATAAAACCTCTTAACAGGTATGTTAAAGCGACATGTTTAATTACATAAGCACTGAATTCCTATCTGAGGCACCTTAAAAGATGTCTCCTGCTAGATGAAATTCTTCTGAAAGTTTAACCTTATCTTTTTTTTTTCCTCCTTCCACCCAAAATAACATGTTTCCTCTCCTTGTCCCGGTGTTGGTATTGCGAGAAAGTATGCCAATGACTTTTCCTAACCTAAGAGTTCATTCAGAAGATCAAGCAAACCCATAGAAGGACCAAATGAAGAAATCTACATTTTCCATTAACATCTTGTAGTAACTTCTTTCTGTCTTTGCAAGGTCGTTGTAGACTTTCCAGGAGGACTAACTCAGAGTGCAGTGCTTCTGATAGATTTGGTCTTTGTGAGTTCATACAGCCAAAAAGTAGAGTTTGAAAAACAGTCCATGAGATTCCCTATTTGAGGGCCTTTTGTCCAGACTGGCCTTACTGTGAGGAGAACTGGCCCTGGTGGTGGGCCCTGTGTTGTGATTTGATCATGCTAAAAGGTTATGGTCTTTAAATAATACCATTCCTCTGTAGTCTAGGGCAGGGCTTCTTAAACTTTTTCCACTGGTAACCCCTTCAGTACTTCATAAACTGTGGGTCCCAACCTGAAACGATCATTTTTCAGATCCTTCTTTGAGTTAAGGTTTCTTTTTCGTCCAAAGGCCCCATTAAAATGCAAAAATATTCCATAATAATGCATTGTCATTAACAGCTATTAATGCTTCACAGCATGAGTTTAACTATTCCCTAGGTGTTAGACAGTGGTTCTCAACCTTCCCAATGCCGCGACCCTTTAATACAGTTCCTCATGTTGTGGGGACCCCCAACCATAAAATTATTTTTGTTGCTACTTCATAACTATAATTTTGCTACTGTTATGAATCATAATGTAAATATCTGATATGCAGGAACTATTTTCATTGTTGCAAATTGAACATGACCCACAGGTTGCGAACCGCTGTGTTAAGGCATTAGGACACTGGAAAAATAAATTTTGATGTGACTCGAGAATCATAAAGGTCTTAGGAACTTAATTCTCTGTTCCTTAAACCCCTCTCCCTTTCCCCCCCCACCAGTTATTTGGAGTAGTAGTAGGGGAATATAGTATTTTGCATAGGGAATAGCATTATTAAATTTTTTTCTCTTCCCATGATCATATATCACTAATTCTTCTTCATTCTTCTGACCTTTGTTCAGAATAGCTTTGACTGGAGGTTCTAGGACTATGAATTTAGAGCTTGAAGAGCCCTAGAGGTCATCTAGTCCCACCCCTGGGGCCCAGAGAATGAGTTTGCTAAAGTAGGAAGAGATAAGACTCAAACCCTGTCCTCTGACTTCAAATCCAGCCCCCTTTCTACTGTACCATATTGCCTCCCCAGGCCCTTTGGTGCCTACCATTTGAAGGATTGGGTAGCTGCCCAGGAGTAGAATTTTGCTATTGGAAGGAATCTTAGACTTTTCTAGCCCGACCCATCCATTTTGCATATGAGGAAACAGGAAAAAGACCAGGCCATGGTCATATAGGCAGATCAAAAGGGCATGGGTCACTTTAAAAAAAAATTCTTCAGAGAATTTCTGGGTGGTGAAAAGGCTCTCCTGGCTTAGACTCCTTCCCCCAAAAACAAACTGCACTGGGACAGACCTGTCCATTAGCTGAGTGAAGAAAGAAACATTTGTCCACCTAACCAGAAGCATCAAGGGAAAATTCCTCACTTGCTTAAACATTCTGAAAATAATTTCTGCCACTTGATTTTCCTTAGAACCAAGGCCGTATTGACCATTACTTTTTGGGGGGTTAGGGGGTAGATCCCCAGCTAGGGAGGGTAATGGATTCTATTGGGTGATATTGGCTAATGAAGTCCTTCTCAGAGGTTACTGATTAAGTACCTCCAATTCCACTAGTGTTCAGGGGAAAAAAAAAACCAAATATAGTATGTGTACTTTTTCCATGATTTATTTTGTTTCATTTATTTCAAGGAATGGTTAATTAGACAGGTTATACTTTATATTGCAAAGGGGGGGAAATCATACCACAGAGCACTGAACATTTATGCCAAAGGAAAAGAGTGATTCTGTTTTGCCATGAAATAAGAAGAAAATCAATTTTCAAACTTAGTAGTTTGCTGTCTGTGTGTACCTTTGTCTTCAAAGATATGTATGTATAACTTTTACTAAAGTTTTATGATTCTTAACCTAACACTGTCACTAATGAGAACATGGCTGCCTATATCTCCCCCTCCTAGTTCTAAGGGTACCCCTGAGTGATTGGTGAGGGGTATTTTTCTCTAATGCCATTGACTTAAGCCCTCTCCTGAATACTAATTTCCAATAACTATTAGCATATCCTTTCTGTCATCAGTATCCTTCTGTGATTGGTGCCACAGTATCATTTAACCAATTAACTTCAATTAGCCTTTTCAAAGGGATAATGAAAAATGCAGCAGGAATAGCAGTCCATTCTCCTCAGTGCCCCGAGGCCTGCTCTTTCCTAGTCTATCCTGGTTTCTAGGGACAGTGGGCTCAAATTTCAAGTGGTTTTTAGATAGCCTTTGTCCAGCTTTAAGAACAGCACAGGGGATGGCTTGGGTTGCTGCCTTTCACCTCCTGGTTGCCTCTGAGTCACTGGTAGGTTGGGTTCAGCCGGTCCCTTGGGACTTTACTCCTCGAAGGGGTTGCTATATGAAATATCTGGCACCAGTGTTGTCTCTCAGGCCTCTGGTGGGTAGTTCTTCTGACCTTGTGAAGGTCTTCTGACCTTCACAAGGTCAGAACCTCATCTGGCAGTCCTTCACCAACAAGCCAGAAAGAATAGATGCAACAGAGACAGAAGCAACTGTGCGTGGTGAGCCAAGTGGCCTCAGAGACTTAACACTGCTCTCCCTGATGGGGCCAGTCAGGAGAGAGGAAAAACTTTGGCCCCTCAGTACCTGTCTTGGTTCAGGCTCAGCAGTCAATTACAGGCCTCTTCTGCTCAGGTAGACCTGCCCAGGTTCAAGTCTCCTTGGGGCTTGCATCAGTCAGAGCATGCTACATATGGCTCATTACGCATAGATTACTGGGCCTTTGAAAGGTACCACAGAGCAATGCTTTTAAGTTGACGAGAATCTCTGTAGATTTTGACAAACTTGCACCAAGGAAGGGAGGAAGCACCTTGTGTTTTCTCCCCTTTGGTGTTCTAGTGGGGTGGTCGCTTTGGTGTCCCAGCAGGGCAGTGGGAGACCAGAGGGAGCCATCTGCTCTCATATCACCTTGTCAAAGAAGGATTCCACCCGACTCCAAAGTTCCAAAGTAAAGTAAGAGCTTTGAAAGCCAAGTACAGATGTGTAACAGGGAGACCAATGTTCTCACTGGCCTTTGTCCACAGAGCAAGCTCTTTTACAACTCCCAATCCAGCAGACATTTATCAAGCACCTATACTATGTGCCAGACCAGGGAGGCTTTGCTTTTATTTTTGCAAGAAGCATCTTAATGTGGTTTCCCAAAATAGAATACTAGGAAAAAAAGAGGCAATTTATAGTAAACAGGTGCTTACTATCAGTGTTTAGAGAGGACCTATGATGGAAATAGCCAGGAAATAGCCTGGAAACTCTGAACTAGACAACTCTGGAAATTCATTGTTGATTACACCCACTGCTACTACTCAAAAAATTAAAGAGGGCTTCTCTTTAGAATTAGAATTTGGCCTTGTCCCTCCATTTTTCAGAGAGAATCAACAGCAGTTCACACACTTCTTCAGCCTTGTTAGAGTTATAAGCGATAATAATGTTTATTATACTGCTTTAGGGTTTGTGAAGCATTTTACTTACTATCTCTTCTGATCTTCACAACAACCCCACTAAGGTGGGTGCTATTATCATCACTCTTACAGATGAGGACACAGAGGTTGATTAGAGGTTAAGTGACTTGCCCAGGGTCATACAATTAGTACATTTCTGAGGCAGTATTTGAACTCAGGTCTTCCTGATTCCAAGTCCAACATTCTAGCCACTGTATACCATTTAGCTGCCAAGTACAAGGACATATTTTATTATACAATGTGAAAAATATCTATGAGCCCAAATTGTTTACAGAGACAACAGACTAGTAACTGTTTTCTTGGTTTCATTTTTCTCTACTCCCAGCTCAACTAGGCTTTCTCTTTTTCTCTCCTTCCTCTTAAGAAACGATTCTGTTTTGGTCAATACCAGATAAGCTGTGAGTTCACTCCAAAATGGTATTCTTTAAGCACCCAGAGGGATTATTCAGCCCTCTTTGATACTTGTCTGGAGAAATTTGTTTTGGGCATCTTTCTCAGGTCAAACCTTCCAAATCTGCTTTTTCTTCTAAGTCTTTTCTGGGCAAAGGTAAAGGTAATCCTTACCTTCTTTGCTATTCCAAAATATTTTTCCGGTTTTATATCCCACCCTCTCCCAAGCCCCCAAATACTTCTTTAGGATATGAATTTACATTTGAGTTGTGACAGTAATCATATAACACAGCTTTCATCTACACCCACAAGACTCATGACAACATTATGTATATACTGGGACAATGGAGAAAGCAGAGCTCAGTAAAAAGAATAATGGAACCAAAGACTTGTGGTGTATATTATTGTGGAGTTTATTAATTAACTTACTTTAGGAGAAAGACAAAAGCCATCCTTTTAGGGAGTTGTTTTTGTAGCTTTGGTTTATTTTTTTTTTAACATGAGATAAACTGCCATCCTTCAGTTTCACTACTGACAGTGGATGGATAATTTAAAGAAGAGAAAAGTGCTTCAGGGGCAGAAAATTAATCACTGAAGAAGATCCTCGTCTACTTTGGGAATCTACACGGTTGTCACGTCATTTGCCGTATTGTTTCCCAGTTGGCAAAATAGTGATTTGTGTTTCCCCCCCCCCACTTTCTCTAGAGGAGAGTTTATGAAGATCCCCTTGAGAAGGTGGAGAATGATGGTGCACAGCTTTCCTCGTAAACCCACAATCTGAAGATCAAAAATTGAGGTAAGTGGGCAGGGGGTACCATTCTGAGTAACAGTTCTGTGGCTCATACTTGACTCACCTTCTCTGTATCTAGAGCAATTGTTAGGTTGCTCTGTAGACTACTGATAACTGTTTCTGAAAGGTATCAGTATTCTGGGTAAAATAAGATTGACAGTTCACACTTCTATAGAGTTTTAAGGTTTTCCAAGTGCTTTTCTTAAGAGCTACCCTGTTTGATAGATATTACAGGTATTACCTCTTATTACATAAGACTTCACACAGGTGGTAGGAAGATGACTCACCAGTCAGATGATTTCTGTTTTTGGAAGGAGGAGGGATGGGGGCTGGGGCGGGGGGGGGAGCGGCAGACAATTGGGGTTAAGTGACTTGCCCAGGATCACACAGCTAGTAAGTGTCTGAGTTCAGATTTGAACTTGGAGCCTCCTGACTCCAGGACTGGTGCTACCTAGCTGCCCCTCAGATGATTTATAGTCAAGCACTCTTTCTGTTATGTTAAACTTCTTCTAGAAGCAAGAGAGTAGATTGGCTACTGGGGATGAAAATTTCTGTTATGTCCGTATGTTGTTCCTTGATGTCATTTTCTCTAGATGCACTTGGTCCAGGGGAAAGCACAGAGGACCAGGGTTCAAGTCCTGTCTCTGACATATACATATACACACATACATACATGTATATGTATGTATGTGTGTATGTATGTAAGTGTCAGAGTGTCTGTCTATCTATCTATCTATCTATCTATCTATCTATCTATCTATCTATCTATCTAGGTGACCTAACCTCTCTGGGCCTCAGTTTCCACATATGTAAAAGGGAAGGGGTCTCTGAAGTCCCTCGCAGCTCTAGAGCTGTTAGCCCTGTGCAGCGGACCTCTTCTCAGCTATTATCTAAGTTGTGGGTGTGGGTGTGTTTGTATCTTCTTGATCCCAGAGCTTTTAAGGCATCAGAGCAATAGATTGAGGTCAAACACAGAAATCCCCATTGTGGATTGTTGGATCTATTATCCAGGGTCCTGGGGAATCTCCACTCAGTTGGGTTTTTTAGGTGTACCTTTGAATGACTTGAATCTCCAATAAAGCTTTAGAAGTCCCAGCCTTGGAGCTATTCTGGGTCTAAGTTGCCTCTGTTGGAACCGGATGATAGGAACTTGCTCCTTTACCTTCACCAGCATATTTGACATAAAGGGTTGTAAAATAGTTCTGTGTAGCCTAACCCCAGAGGCAGGTCTTTTCACTGCGGCAATGAGGCGAAAATGCCAACACCATCATTACTTGCTTCATTTTCAGGGATTGTAAATGCATGTGGACTGGGAGATCATTTTGAGGGGGTAGGAACGGGGAGGCTTATTAGAGGCGTGTTTACCGAGGTTATGTTGAACTGTTTGTGCATTGAGACCAGATTATAGGCATACTTCTGCCTTTAGAGCAGACATATTCTTAAAGCAGATCCCTGTGAGGCCAAATTGTGGCTTCCCATGTTTTATCTGGCTTCACATGCTTTTAGCATCTGTTCTAATGCTGGTGGAGACACTCAGTGAGCAAGAGGGAAAAGGCAAAGCAAGGTGAAATACAGGCCATTAGATAGCATAGACATGGTGATAGTTATGGTGAGGTTGCCTGTACTGACCAGGGAGGCAAATCAAGTCACAGACATTTCTGCTTCTGGGGCAGCTAGGTGGTGCAGTGAATAAAGTATTGACCCTGGAATCAGGAGGACCTGAGTTCAAATCTGGCCTCAGACACTTAACACTTACTAGCTATGTGACCTTGGACAAGTCACTTCACCCCAATTGCCTTGGCTCCCCCCCTCCAACAAACAAAAAAACAAAAAGAAATTTCTACTTCTCTGGAAACATGTTAGTGCCTACTTGTGGAGCAGAGGTAATTTAGCTAGGGCCGCTACAGATTTGCCTAATGAGTTCTCTTGATTTTTATAGTCTTAAAGCATATATTTTAAAATTTGTGATCAATTAGTCACCCAGCCTCCTTCCTTCCTCTTAAACACACTGTTGTAAGAAGACTCCCTCCAGAGCCTGTTTTGATTCTTCATGCAAACCTCATGCTTGAATCCATGGCCAAGCAGAGCTCACTCATCATGACTCTGAGCAGCACAGTGAGGGATGGTTGGATTTATTTCCATTTCTCCTGCTCAAGATCTTTATAGTAATTTTCCCACTTTTATTGAGCAGAATGCTATATATGAGGATTCTTCTAGGAGGCTTCTCCTGATTCTTTATGTGAAGCCTCCACACTCAGAATATCTAGTGTTCTCTCGTGGGCTTGGCATGAAATCATAGGCCTTTGTTTTTCAAGCCCTGGTAGATGCTCTTTGTAGATTTTATTTTTGTGGCATGGGACTTGGGAGAGTTTTTAGTATTATATTTATCAGAGCATTACTCCTCTCTAAGAAGTGTCTGATTAGTCAGCCAGAGTGAATTTGGTACTCACTTAGGAGAATATCAAGAAGAAAGTGATGCCAACCAATCCCATTTGGCTGAAAAAGCCCAAACAGGCTCTCTAAGTAAAGAGCTGGCCCTCATGGCAGGGCCCTTGACTTCCTTTCTGCGTGGTGCTTGTATAGTTAGCACTCTTCAAGGACCTGATTGACTAGATTTATGAGGGTTGTTATCAGATCAATCTGCCCTCTTGGAGTGGTGAAGGTGCAAAAGGGCACTTGGAACTGGGAGGCTGGATTTCTAGGTTCCAAAGGATAGGAAGCAGTTAACAGGAGCTTGTTGGTCTCTTCTGCTCAAGATGCAACCCCTGAGAAAAGCCCACATTCCTGGGTCACTGATCATGTCTGGGGATGGACAAGGTAGGCTTAAGTGTTCCTCTGGCCTTCTCCAAGAAATGTACTACCTTGGGCAGGCTTGAGCTTTTCATTTAACTGGGGATATGTTGTTGATTCCCCTTCCTCTGCCCGGGGTGGATCTGTGCAAATTGCTTTACAGTTCTCCAAGACCTGGTGTTTATCTTGTGATCTTGCCAGGCCTCCAACATGTCACAGACCTCAGGACTGAACTCTGCTAGTCGGTTTGATTTGATGACTGTGGGCAACACCAGGAGAGACTGATTTGGAAAATTTAAGGGGGAGAGGGCAAATGTGAAAGTGATGTTTGGGGGGCAGCCTAGGCTAATCCTATGATCAAACGCCTCTTCAAATTTGGTACAGCAGGTGAAATACAGAGCCAAAATTTGAAGACGACAGGTAAGAAACTTCCTATACTCCTAAAATGATTCCAGCTGGTTAGCTTTAGAGAGAGAAGTGTTTCATAATTAAGGCCCAAGGAATGATAGGGGTAGTCGGAGTCTCCATTCTGGCCCTGGTCCTGTAAGGAGTTGAGCTGTTTACTTCTGAACAAGACAATAAATCGGTAAAGGAAGGACTGTGTCAGGGGTTGCTTTATCCTAGCATGAGGGAAAACTCATTCTTGTATTTCTTGGCAGTAGCACTTCAAATATAGATGGCATAAATTGGACTCCAAGTAAAAATATTAATACTTATTACTCCATCAGTACCAGTAAATAGAGAACACTTTGTTTTGTAGATGGGGGGATCCTCCATTTTTCTTTAGGGTGTGACTTAAGAGTTGTTCATCTTCTTCCAAGTGGAATTCCTTGTAGAGCGGTAGAGAGAGACCTTAGCAGAATACAATGACCCTTGCCTTTTCCCTACTCTCCCAGTCCTGCATTTTGGCCATAGTTGGGGAGCAAAATCATCCTAGGTAGACTAGCAGGAGAAGGAGGAGACTTGGAAGGGAGGGCAAAAGTATGTTTGAGCAGCTACCTCTCCCTAGGCCTCAGTTTCCTCATCTGTAGAGAGTGTTGGACTAGATGGCCACTGAGGTCTTTCCAGCTCTAGACCTATGATCCTATAGTTCTAGGAATCTCAGTGATTTTTCTTTTAGAGTTCACATTTATTTGGACATTCTTCTTAACATTTTTTTTTTGCTGGGTTTAAGACTTTTTGAGCATTCTTTGGCCCTGGGAGAGAATTGTATAACCATAAAACTTGAGAATCCTGGCCATAGAAGAAATGTTCCTTTAAAAACCCCAAGGACAGAAAATTGAATGCAGCTGTGCATAAGAATTATGAAGCCAAGTGATAGTTGAGTTTGGGGAGTGCCATGTGCAGCTTTCCCAGCCCACTCATGCTGTGGTCCCTTGGAGATGGGAGAAAAGAGGGTTTTGTTGCTGTTGTTTTTCAAGGTTGGAAGAAGAATCTGAAATCTGACTTCCTGCATACCTCTGTGATGCAGTTTTTTAAAAAGGCAGGGAGGTGGAGGGGGACTTCTTGATGTTAATTGTTATCCATCTCTTGCCTGCTCCTAGTGGCCTGGCTTTTCTCCATATGGAGCACTGGACTTTGAATGCCATTCCTTGAGGATCGCCATGCTTTTACAGGCCTCAGAGCTCTTTATGAGACTGAGAGATGAAGTAGTTTAGGAATTGCAGCATTGGAACGAGAAACGACCTCACCAGGCATCTGGTCCTACAGACTCATTTTCTTATTTAGATAATTAAGAGGAAGTGGGGTGAAGCAGCTCTTCCCAAGACCACAGGAACAGCTGGGTAAAGGTGACCCCAAGAATCTGGAAGCCCTGGGTAAGGATGGCATACACAGGTTCTGCTTTGGGAAGGGAAGGAAGAAGCACCTACTATGTGCCAGGCACTGTTGCTAGTGCCTTACAAATATTGTCTCATTTGATCCTTTGGTGTGGTATCATTCTTCTAAATGATAAATAAATTTAAAAAAAAATAATGGGTGCATTGGCCCTGTTCACCCTCTTCTTTGATAAAAATGAAATAGCCCTTTTTCTGTTATTAGGGGGGTGGACATCGTTAGGCTTCTGTTGAAAGGCCTGCTTTTAATCACATTGCTCTGTGAGACCTTGAAATGATGATTCATGCTTCTTCCTGCCCAGGATTAGATTACTGCAATTGTTATTTGCTAGACGCCCCTGGGGATCTGTAGCATTGCTTGTTGGTATAGAAAGTGGTATTAGGGTTCTGGTGAGAAAGGACTGAATCTGCCCGTTTTTAAAGGTCCTCAGCTAACACCAAAAATATTGATGAGGTCCTGCTTTGGTTCTCAACTATGTGACACCTTCTGAGAAGGGACTGTACCCTTTCTTTGCAGCTTGCAATACACAGGAGTAAACAGTAATGACTCAGTAATTCCACCATTAAGTTTACTTATATATGTGGTTCTTATGTCTTCATAAGTGACCACAAATATGTTTGTAATTGAATTAGAGGAAGATGCCCTTTGAGGGGGAAGATCAGGATGTTGAGATCAAACGCTGCTTAAGCTTCACAGGGGAAATGACTTTTCAATAATGGATGATACATTAGGTTATGCCAGGCAAATGGTTAAGGCCTACACAGAGGGGCCGAGGAATAAGAAATTAATCACCACAGACAAGGGGCAGGGAGAAAGTATGAAGAATGAATTCCCTTCAGGCATCTCAGTCTCTGTATTTCTCTTAGCCATGTTTATTATATATGGCCTTAGTTGGAATGGGCGCATAGACTTCACATGAAGGTGAAACCAGGAAGTTAGGAATGTTTGGTAACAGGCATCTAAACAAGTAGATTGGAAGAATATTCATCTGTTCTGAACTCCTCCCCTCTTTCACCCTTCAAAGGTGTTATTACTTGTAAATGTACCTTGACACCAGATAATGTCTAGGGATGATTCACACTTTCTCATAAAATACCATTAGATGAGATTAAAAGCCTGGGCTGTATTTGTAGAGGCAATGATGTCTTTGGGGGCTTGGAAGCTAGTTATTGGTTTGGCTAGATACACAGACAGACCTATAGGAGATTCTCTTGTACAGGACATCGAGTAGGACACCCCTTTTAGGGATTAAAAAAGTGAGATTTGGAGAGGCTCGGGTATGATTAAGATGACCAGGGCAAGTCTGTTTCTCCATTGCCTGGATGCTGTCTCCAGCCAACCATTCACCTTCCTCTTCCATGCTGTGAAATGCATTGATTTCCTGCTGTCTCTGAAATCTGCAAATGCCCAGGAAACATTCCATTCAGGGCAGACAGTTATTAACTGAGATGGAGCTTGGTAATATCTATTGCATGACATGGGCAGGGCCACACAAATTTCCTTTTCTTCTTTACTGAAGATTTCTTTCCCTCCCTTCTCCCCCCAACTATCACCACTATTATCCTTCCCATATAGTCAACTACCCTTATTCCTTCTCCACTCTCTTCATCCCGCTGCGTGTTATCACCTCTCCCCCCAGTAGAGTTATTCTTGAAGGCAGAATGAATGAAGCCAGAGCTAACTAGCCTTCATCAAGCTGTTGGTGTGATGAGGCCCCTAGACACTACTGACCCTCATCCCACTGGGGTTGCTGCCGGTCACTTGGAGCTAATGAAGTCCCAAGTTTTTGTGATGAGGTGGGGGGCCCTTACCTGATGGGAGCAGGAGGAGAGAAGAGTTAAACAGGGTCTGCTGTGTCCTTGGTCTTGCAAAGGGGAACATGTGTATTTTTCTTCTGGAAACACTGTTGTGGTGTTAGACTTTAGCTACTTAAATTAATTTGATCATTTTTAGGGTATGTGATGATTCCATCCGTGCATATATTCCTTCTACCATCAGGGCACAATCTTCTCTTTTCCTTAGTAGATGGCTTTATATAATCTAGTGTCCATCCCTCCAAAGATAAGTTTCTGAACTTAGCCAGGCTGGGGCTTGGATGATGGACATAGTCAATATACCGATCCTTAGTCCAAGTTTCAGAGCTCTGAGACATACATCATAATGGAAATATAGTGGTTGAGTTGAACTTCACGGTGAACTTTTAGGCTGGCTCAGCCCAGGAGCTGAACTATCACCTTAACCCAGTTTCTAGGGGGGATATCTATTCTGAGCTCCAAACAGGGAGATGGATGCCTTATAGAACATAGCTGGTTTGTAAGGGGAGGTCATGTCTTGGCCCACTGTTATAACCTAACATACTGTTTTGTGCTTTCATCTACTGCCATGTTTTGATTTTTTTGGTTCATGGAAATAAAGACTATAGTTCTAGAGAAAGCAGATTCAGGGGTTCGGGGGGGGTGTTTGTTTTTGGGTTTTTTCCCCCAAGCACTAACTCCAAAGTTGCCAGAATTTTGGTTTGGGAATCCTGGGTCCTGCCCTTGGATTTGTTGGGTCTCAGCTACCCCCTTTTCAAATTCTGAGTTACAGAAAACTGTTCATGGAGACACAAGGAAGCTCATACACAAAAGAGGTTTTAAAGGATCTGTCCTGTGTATAGAATATTTATTATACCAAATATATAATATTTTATACTTAAATGTTCAGGCTGTAAGAAAGGCCAAACCCTTCCATTGGTCCTGTTATACACTCAATTACCATTTTAGATAGGAGAGTATTCCCATATTATTAAGCTTATCTACCTAGCAATCTAAATGGAGCCTGTCACGACATATACATCTCATATTACTTTCAAGTCTCTGAGACTACTCTCCTAGAATGTAATGTCACTCCAGCATTGTAAGGTTAGCCTCCCCAGTGCCAGGAATCACAAAATACCACTCCAAGATTACCCCTGGAAATCCTATATTTCAGTTGGACTATGAAGCCAAGTTTTGTGTTTCCACCATGCTTTGCTACATACCCATTGCCATGTAGTAGAATGAAGAGTTTGGCACTCTGACCAGTTGACCAAGCAATGATCTACAGACTACCCCACAGTTCAAATGAATTTATTCTTTTTTTAGCTAATAAAATTCCCCTTTACTTTAAAAAAGAAACCAATTGATAGACTTGGGATATAAAAGAGAAAACTGTATACATTCAAATGATACCTTATTTTTTGCTTACTCTTCCTAGATATACACACTTACATACACATACATACGTACATACATACATACATACATACACATGCTCATGTACATACACACACACATTCCAAAATTGCTTCAGTTGCCTCAGATCTCATCCACATGACAAGCAGATCATTTCAGATCCATCATTTGTTGGCACATATTGGGAAACCCATGCACATGATTTTGCCTGCTCTTAAGACAGCCGTTCTCAACCTGTGGGTTGTGACCCCTTTGGGGTCGAATGACCCTTTCACAGGGGTCACCTAAGACACATATTTCCGATGGTCTTAGGAACCGAGACACTGCTCCTCTATCCATCTCCAGGCGGGTCTGCCCACATGCAGATATGCCTACATACAAGTATTAAAGGGTCGCAGCATTGGGAAGGTTGAGAACCACTGTCTTAAGAGATTCAGAAATCCCAGTGGGTAGGAGTATAAAAGGAAGTCTATCTAAGCTGACACATCCACCTGTGTATAGCTCCTAGTCTCTTAGCATTTTTCCACACTGGGAATGGACTCTGAAGAAACCCATTCACCAATTCCTCTCTTTAGTTGTCATCAAGAAGTAGAGCAGTGGGACCAAGAAGCAGGTGAACAGACAATTCTCTTCTTGGTCTCCTTTTCCAACATAGCCGTCATCTTGTCTTGTTGCTGCAGAAATAGATGCTTCAGAAGAAGAGAAACTGATTAGTGTCAAGACAGACAGAAAGGCAATTTCACTATTACCTTTGCACCTGTATTTTTGGCACAGAACAAGAGGACTGCTTCCAGTCTTTTCTCATCCTGTTTCAAAAAAAAAAATATTAAGGCCTTGAGCCTTGGATAGGAGGTGAATATGGCTCGAATTGAATGAATGAGATAAGGACCTAATGTATACAGTGTTGACTGTCTTTTGTCCTTGATGTTCTACCTTATCTCACTTCAACAAACTTGTGAAATGAAGCATGCCTGGTCTCATCTGTTGCGTTGCATGACATTCCCCAGAGCTAATCTTTTCTAAAAATAAAGCATCAGCATACATTAGTTTGACTCTTCAGTGACAGTTGAAAGGGTCTTTGAATCTTGGTTTTATGCTATAGAAACCTTGAGAGAAGACTCAAGGGCACTAGCAATCAACCAACCAACCAGCAAGCCTAGGTGAATCTCCTACTATACTCTAGAATAGATTCTCCAAAACAAAAACAAACCAACCTCTGCCTGCAAGTACGTCAAATTTTATTCAGGAAATCGTGTGTGTGTGTGTGTGTGTGTGTGTGTGTGTGTGCGTGTGTGTATACACATAAATATATACACACATACATATATGTGTATATGTATTCCATATATATGTGTATATATATATATATATATATATACACATATACACACACATATGGAAATTGGTAGGGGATTAGGGAGATCAGGATTCAGTTCTTGAGGCCCTTGGACCAAGTTTTGAAAGTAGCTAGGAATTCTAAGTGGAAGAAGGGAAGTGGGAGCTTAGTCTTGGGAAAGGCAAGGAGGTGAGAAATGTTACGCAGTTCTGCCAGTTTGCTTAGCCCATACAGTGCTAAACCATTCTCTCTTTTTTTTCCTATTTATTGATGTCTTCTATTTCTTACATTATCATGGTTATCTCAAATGTACCTTTCCCTCCCAGAAAGCCACACTATGTAACAAATTTTTTTTAGAGAGGAAAAAAAATCAGTGCAACTGATCAATACATTGAAAAAGTCCAACAGCAATTAGTAGGGTGTTTTGATTTGGATTTCTTTTATTATTAGTGATTTGAAGCATGCTTTCATGTGATTATGGATACTTTTCAATTCTTTCGAGAGTTAGTCATATCCTTTGACCATTTATCTATTGGAGAATGGCTATTCTCTCTCTCCCTCCCTCCCTCCATACATACATACATACATACATACATGTGTATATATATATATATATATATAATTTATATGTGGGTGTGTATATACATATATAAACTTATATATAAAATTTATATACATTGGATAACAAACCCTTGTCAGAGAATTTTGATACAAAGATTTTTCCCC
>CM053581.1:529652334-529663418 GCA_028627135.1 Pseudochirops cupreus | reverse complement strand
TCATGTTCAACTCTTCTTGACCCCATTTCAGGTTGTCTTGTCAAACATAGTGGAGAGGTTTGCCATTTTCTTCTCCAGTTCATTTTACAAATGAAGAAACTGAGGCAAACAGGGTTAAGTGACTTGCCTAAGGTCACACAGCTAGTTAGTGTCTGAGGACAGATTTGAACTCAGGAAGATAAGTCTTCCTGATTCCAGGCCCTGCACTCTATGCACTGCTTCACTTAGCTGCCCTGATTATATACATGCAGTCATGCAAAATGTATTTCCGCATTAGCCATGTTGTGAAAGAAAACACAGACCCTTACCCCCAATAAAGAAAGTAACATTAAATATGCTTCGATCTACATTCAAATTCCGTCAGTTCCTTCTCTGGAGGTAGATAGCATTTTTCATCCTAACTCCTTTAGAATTGTCTTAGATCATTATATTGCTGAGAATAGCTATGCCAACTCACAGTTGATCATCCTTACAACATTACCATTGCTGTGTACAGTGTTGTCGTGGTTCTGCTCATTTCACTTTGCATCAGTTCATTTAAGCCTTTCCAGGTTTTTCTGAAATCCACCTGCTCATCGTTTCTTATAGAACAATAGTATTTCATCACAATCATATACCATAAGTTGTTCAACCATTTCTCGATTGATGGGCATCCCCTCAATTTCCAATTCTTTGCCACCACAAAAAGCTGCTATAAAAATTTTTGTACATATTGTCTCTTTCTCTTTCCTTTGATAAACTCTTTGGGATATAGACCTAGTAATGGCACTGCTGGATTCAAGACTATATACACAGCTTTATATTTTGGGCAATATTTCTCTCCACTTATCTACTGCTAAATTTCTAGCAAGAGTGATTTAGCCTCATTGTCAATACCTTGAACAGCCCAAAAGTCAGATTAACTCAAGCATTTATGAAGTGTCTACTCTGTGCCAGGCACTGTGCTAAAGACAAAGAAAGAGAGCTGAGATTTGGAGGAACCCAAGGAAGGTTAAGAGGTGAAGATAAGGAGGAAGAGAATTCCAGGCTTGGAGGACACCCAGTGAAAATTCCTGGAGTTGGGAGATGGAGTGTCTAGTGTGAGAAAATGCAAAGAGGCCTTTTGCTTTGGATGGCAGAGTTAGGGGTTGGCAGGTTTGGGGGAGCAGTGATGTCTGGCCTGAAACTAGAAGGGTAGGAAAAGGCCACATTGTTGATTGCTTTTCTAGCATACAATTGACCTTGCCAAGTGAAGAATCATTGTAGCCAACAGTCAAGATCAGTTTTAAAAACAAGCTCATCGTTTTTGCCTCTCAGAATACTTGCCATCCTGGCTTTGCTCCTCCACAAAACTCTTTGTTTTCTCCTCTGTAAAATGGGGATGATAGTACCTACCTATTGGGGTTGTTTCAAAGATAAATCTGACCCCAGACACAAGCTGTATGACTCTAGGCAAGTCACTTAATCTCTGTCTGCCTTAGTTTCCTCTCCTATAAAATGGTCATAAAATGATGTAATGTTTATAAAGTACTTTGCAAACCTTTAAGCACTATATAATTTCTAGCTATTATTAGATATTACTTTTAGTATTCTTTCTTTCCTTAATTTTTCTTCTGTACATGCTCTATATCTCTGGCTTCAGGGAGTTTATATTCTGCTGGGCCAAAGCACTACGAGCATGAGATCTGTAGAGTATCCTTAATGAAAACAGGAAAAGGGAATAGACAAACTTTTATGAGAATTCACTGTTGAGGTGGTGGCTCAGCTGTATCCATTTTGGGAAATTGTACAATGCCTTCAAGGTTTTCAAATTGCTCCCTGCTGCAAAACAAAACAAAAAACATTTTTTAGCCTCGGTATTTTCTTGGCAATACTATGTGGTTGTGACTCATTGGGCATGATACTCAGAAGAAGAAAAGAATTACAAGTCACTAAAAGGACTTTGGAAAGACACATGATAGGTTCTAAGTAGGCTGCAGCATGTTGCCAGTGGTTAACATGACAGATATGAGATAAAAAGGATTGTCGAGGGCATTCCAAACTCAGGCCTCAGCCTGGTCTGAACTAGTGAGGGTGGAGCATAGAAACAAAGGACCAGCTAAAAGAGAAAAGTGTTTATTAGCTGTGGGGAAATCTTTTGGGAGAGCTCTACCTGCATAGGGGAACTCAGGGTTTTTATAGTGTAGCAAAGATGGGCTAGGTTCAGGACCCACCAGCTGCATTCCTTGGCATAAAGGAAGGGGGTATATAAAAACGTGGGGAGGGGATCACAGGAGTTTGTAAAAATCAATTTGTGCCTTTGGGAAAATGCATTTCTTCTGTGGTCAGTAATCTCTGAGATTGTAGAGGTCTCCTTAAAAGATGGCATTAATCTTGTTCTTCCTGTTCTAGCCAGTCTGGAGATGAAGAAGTTACAGGGCCTCTATTTATACACACATACAGTCACACGCACATGCACACACACGCGTCCATCTTGAAGTTTTCATTATCTGGTGAAAAGCCTTTTCCCCCAAAGTCACAACCCTCTCATTGTTCCTCCTCTTGCACAGCATCAAGAATATATATGACTGGAAAGGGAGGTGAGATGGGCATGCCTAGGTTAACAGCCTAAGGGCTGCATTGGTGCCCATGAAATCAAGAACCTGAGGGAGATTCCCAGTGGCCGGGGGAGATCTTTGATTGTGGAGTTTGTGTGACAGACTGAGAGGGAAGCTCAAACAAGAGTTCCCTATCCACTTGGTTGGGAGCATCCCCAGAGAAGGCCCAGGGTAAAAAGGCATTATGGGGGAAGAAGAAATTGACAAAATAAAGACAAAGGAAAATGGAAGGAGTGGAGGCTGGTGTTCTCCTCCTGGGGATGAATGATTGGGAAGACTGGAACAGATACTCAGTGGTGGCTGGGGGACCAGGTCATTGTAGTGGTTCTTGGTAATGGGAGCTATGAAGAGGGAATGGGGTGAGATGAGGGCAGGGAAAGGTAGGAATTGTGGAATGAATCACAGCTGCCCCAGAGTATGTGATGAGGCATGATGAGGGGGGGACTCTGGGCACTGCCTCTGTGCATGTAAAGGAGATGAAAAATCCTGGGTCTTCTAACTCAGTGCCTGGATTAAACAACTTGTAAAGGGAATGAAATCTGCTTTAGCTCCTCTTTCTCTCTGTAAAGTGAATATACTGATTGTATTTTAAATATAAAATGTAATCATAAAACTGGGGAAGTGACTTAACCTCTTTGGACCTCAGTTTCCTCACCTCTTAAAAGGAATTTGGACTAGGAGGCTTCAAGGTCCTTTCCAGCTCTAATCCTCTCATCAGTAGACTCACTGCCTTTTTATGAAATAAAATAATCTAAAGAACTTCCTTTTGGAAGTAGAGACACCTGGTAAGGTTAAAAACACAAAACTGATTCAAATCCTAAAGAATGAATTCAGTTTTGCTTGTGATCTGGAAAAAAGAATGCACAAATCTGTATAAAATTTGCAGGAGTAGCTTATTCGCCTAGGAGAACAATGTGTTATACTCCAGTATAAATTCTAAGCAATTTGGGTTTAATAGTGATACTTTGATATTTCCATACCTACAACAGTGCATGTACATGTTGAGGTCTAGGGGTGCTGGGACCCCAGAATTCAAGAGTGCAAGGGATGCAGGTCCTGCCTCGAATTAATTCAACCCAAGCCTTATTTCAGTCAAAGACAAGGTTTATTAGAACACCAGTTGGGGTAAAAGAGATTTTAAGAATCTGCACTATTGTTAACACTTGTATGGACAAATGGGCCAGATTGAATCTGAGCATATTTGTGACTACAAATGGGCCAAACTCTTGACAGATCTGAGCAATTTAATGGGGGCAAGATAGACTATATACAGAAAGACTGGGAAGGATCTAGGAGTGGTCATGTAGTCTGGAGTGACTGGGAGGTAACAAAGAAAAACCCAGAAAGGCCAGGTGCCCCAAGCCAATGCCGGGGACCTGGGTCACATGGAAGGGGTCTAGAGGGAATCAAGGAGGGCAGTCTAGAGTGGGGCCAGCTGCAGACAGTGAGGGCCACAGTGAAAGGATTGTTAACTGGAAAGGGCTGGGTGCCCCAGGTGAATACCAGGGACCTGTGCCAAGTGAGAAAGCCCAGGGGCTTTTCCTTTTTGGGGTCCAGATCCCAAAGGATGATCTTTTTCTTTTGGGGGTTCAGATCCCATCCCCACCCCCATGTCGTACAGACATGCTTAAAAAAATCTTTTACTTAATTACTTTCAAAAATTCAAATGTCTTAAGTACCTTATGTGCATTAACTTTTCTTCATGGAATTTATTTGGTCTGGAAGTTAGGTAAACGAAGGTAAATACTGGATATTCTGAAGTAAGCTCTATTGTGCTGACTTGTAACTCATAAATTTTAGGTTTTTAGTAAATTTCCTCTCAATAGCTGTGTGCCATTACTGACCTTGACACCAAAATGTTAAAGTTTCTGGTGTTCTCGTTGCTGTTTTTGTTATTGTTTTTTGAGGGGTGGTGGAAGATACATTCAGACACTCAGCCTTTAATAAACTTGGACCTTTTCTTTATTTCTATTAAAAATATGAAAATGTCAGAAATTGTTCTCTTGACCCAAGCCCACACTTACATATAGTCTTCTGCAGGTGTTCTTTTGTTTCCAAACCTTCACGATAAAATAGAGAAAAAGATAAAAGTTGACAATATAATTGAATTTGCAGTAGCTGCAGAGCTGGGCTTGTTGCAACAGCTGATTTGATCCCTGGGCTGCCTTTCCAGAGCTATTTATGGTAGATTAGCTGGTATCAACACTCTACTGTTCAGCCCATAAAAGGCTGGTCCTATGTGAAGTTGCCACACTGCATTTGGCATAGTGCTCAGAGGCTTCGTGTGGATAAGGCCAGTAATGGATGGGAGCACCAAAGCCAGACTGACGAACCACAGCCTTGAGGATTCCCGCCTGCTAAGGGCTTGTAAAAGAAGACTCTGTCCTGTAACACTCTGGTGCTCCTTGCTCAGGGGACCTTCGGGCCTATAGCTTTTGCCTAGTTCATGTAGTTGGCCTCTATTACATGCCTGTTGGAAAGTACCGAGCTAAATTTACCCTCTTCTGAATCATCTTCACCGGTCACCGGTACGACGCTTTGTGTTCTCGGGAGTTGAATTTGTTGAAACAAGTCTGAAATAACAGAGTAGAGTCCTTGAAAAATAGAATGAAGAGGATTTAACTTTTTGTGTGTGTTGGTGGGATAAAGATTTTGTGTGTCTTTGCTTTTTCCTCTCTTAACTTAGAAGACCAAGGATTGCTCAGAAATTTGAAGTAAGTGGAAAATGTTCCCTTTAAGTCTTAAGAGATTTTCTTTGTCATTTGAGCAGCGTTCCAAGGATCTGCTGAGCTAAAAAATGCTGTGTGATTGTTCGAGCTGTTATCCTTCTTTGAGTCTACACCCTGAGAGTGTTTGGGAGTGGGGTAGGGTGTTTGCTTCTCGTAGGGCTTTGGGGTTCAATTCTGGAGAAAGACTGCTATAAACAGCCTTTTAGTATGGGTTAGTAAGTTGTCTGTACGCTCGCTTTTTAAATTTCACAATCCAAGAACCTGTAATGTAAGAATTATAGATAAACTCACAGTCCAGTGTATCTTACTAACTTGTTTTTGGCAATCTGAAGGAAACATGCCCAGAAGGACAAATTAGTCATAAGAATGATGAGCATTTAGATATGTAAATCAGAATTCTACCTGCAATTTAATATTGGGTTTGAGGATATGCAACCTTATCACATGGGGAAACCTTTGGACTTCATTGGCAGCACATGTTCAGTATTCCAGGATTTATGTTCCATGCTCTTTCTACCTTCAGTTTCCAAACTAAAAATACCGTTCAGGAGAAAAACTGTGTTGTTGCTCCAAAATTTTAGAACTTGGGAGGCCTGGGGCTGCTTGAAAACATTTGGTTCTTTTTCCAAGTTGGAGATGTAGCAGCTCGATGTGGCTTCTATTGAATGAGGAAGGCCTGGATTCAAATCCTGTCTCAGCCTGACTGGAAGACCATGGACAAGTCACTTGACAGCTCAGTCTCAGTTTCTTCATTTGTAAAATAGTACTTACTGTGTAGGTTGTGAGATCAGAAGAGAGAATGTTTGTAAAGCACTCTGTAAAATTGAAACTCTATAAATATGGCAATAGCATATATTTATACTTAACCATGCCTAGATTTATAACTATAATTTACTATATAAACAGAACTATAAATGTCAATTATTACTATCGTGAAGTAATGCCAAGTTATTTGAGGTATGGTTTGCATATTATTTTTTTAAGTTTTACTTTCCTTCAGAGATGTTTCTTTATATAGATTCAAATGGATTAATAATAGTCATTATTTCATCCTCTCTAAGAGGAGTATTTATAGGGAAGAGAAAGTTATTTTATTACTCCCCTACCCAATAGAACCCTCCTTTACAACAAAGAAAGTATACAGTCAAGCAAAACAAGTCATCACATTCGTCATGTCTTAAAGCATATGCCTTGTTCCTTACCAGTGCCTCTCTATCGGAGTCTGGAGTCATGCCTCACCATCCACCCCTTGAGGCCGGGCATGGTCACAGCATTCATTCTCTCTTTGTTCTTTTCCTTCTGGCCATTGTGTGAATTATTCTATTAGTACTTCTTGCTTTGCTCTTTATCTTTTCCTTCATGTTTTGCCAAGATTCTCTGAATGCTTAATATTTCTGATTTCTGGGGCAGTGGTAGTGTAGTGGAAAGAACATTGACTCTAGAGTTAAAGGACCTGAGGTTGAATCTCTGGGTGACCTTGGACAAGTCACTTACTATCTCTGAGTTTCATTGTTCTTATCTGTAAAATGGTGTGATTGGACCAAATGGTAAAGATCCTCATCAAGCTTGGAAATTATCGATTCTCAGAATATTAGAGTTGTTGTACTTTGCATTGCTTTTATTAGTGATTTGGCACATTCTTTCCCATAGTTGATGATTTGCCTTTCTGCTTTGGAAAACTACCTGATCTTTTCACCCTGTTTTGTTTTTCAAAATGTTTAAAGAACCAAATTCATTGAAGGACTGTTGAAAGAAAGAGTGTTGTGGGGAAGTACCCTTGCCATATTATGATTTGGGAAGGGGAAATCAACTCTAGAAAGCAGCTTGATGAATGGGAAACTCTTAGGGGAAAAGGATTCCTTGTTTTTGAAGCATCTTTTGCCATTATGTTAGCAGACGTGTGTATTCTTCAGTGAGATTTGCTTTGATTAAGAGAATTTCTAGACTTGGAATTTTATTTTTGGAGCCCTAGGACCCCTTGTTTAGTAGCAACACATGCATGCTTCATGCCAAAATGCAGCTGTTTTAATCCCTAGAGTATTTCTGCCATATTCTTTTTCCAATGTGAAAAGGGCATATTGGACTCTGAAAGCCATTGGACTAAAAACCAACTATGTAAAAAGAGAATGCCGTCTTATTAGGGTGGGATAAATGGGTTTCTGTATATGAGCTTTCTGTAGCACAGGAAATTAAGGCACATTCAACAAGATGAATGACTTCAGTATTGGAATCCACCAGGGTGATCTGATGTGTGTGTACCTTTATCAGGCATTGGACTTGATATCTTTTGAGAAAAATGTTTATCGAATCACTTATATGTTGCCCTTTCACATCTGTGTGCTGTCCTATCTTGAGGAGGGGTGAGGGTCAGGATGAGGAGTGTTGTGGCTTTGTGATTTTCATCCCAGCATATATTATAGGCAACATCCTGTTGAGGTATGCTTGGGAAAGAGAGATTCACCTTGCTTTATAACATTTTTTTTTAACTCTGAAAGTCTATTCAAGCTTTTTTTTTTTAATATTTGGTTCTCCCAACCTGATAAAAAAAGTTCATAAATAAAGTAAAAAGGGGTAGAGAGTGTGGGAATATAACTCAAATAATCTTATGTAATTGGACTTTGGTTTGTGTTTTGGATCCAACGCCCTCCTTGGGTGATTTGAGGAGCGTCCAACCATCAGGTATTTTTATGCCAGTCATTGGGATGCAAATAGAAAAGCCCAAAGAGGGCCTGCCTTGCAGGAGTTTGTTGCCCGTTATGACCCCAGGAGCTCAGTCAGTCAAGATGGGATGTCCCAGCTTGAGGGGAGGGCATGGAGAATCTAAGAAGGCTTCACGGAGGTGGTGGTTCTTGAGCTGAGCTTGGAAAGTAGTCAATCCATGAAAGTGAAGAAAGAGCATCCAGGTGTCGGGGATGGCCTGTGAAAAGGCAAAAGCACAATAGCAGAGAGGATGTTGTGTGACAGTTATTAGTTGTGTGATCCTAAGCAGGTCACTTCACTTCTACCTGCCTAAGTTTCTTCCACAAAATAATTGGACCTACCTCCCAGAGTTCTTGTGAGGATGAGATGAGATCAGTTAGCCAATCAGTCAGTAAGCATTTATTAGGCACCTACTCTATGCCTGGCACTATGCCAAACACTGGGGACACAAGATGATCCAGAGATAGGACAATCTGATGGGGGAGACCACATGCAAACAAAGATATACAGAGCAAACTATGTATATGGACGAATAGGAAGTAATTAAGAGAAGGAAGGCACTGGATTTAAGCAAGAGTAGGGAGAGCTCCCTGTAGACGGTGGGATTTTAGTTGGGAGGCACACCACCAGTGCCACCATTGTCACTACCAACACAACAGGAAAGCAACCCATTTCTCAGGGCCTTAAAATGTTTTTCTTCAACAACGAGGTCTACCTTAGCTCAAGCAACCATCATAGAAATGAAATTGAAATCTCCGTCAACGTCTCTCACCTAAACCATTTCAGAGTCTCCGGGAGCATTGCAAGTCGAGGGGGGGGGGTAAACAAATAACTTTTGCAAGGTTTTTTGTTTGTTTTCAACAGTATATTTATCGGCTTAATGGCTAATGCTGACGCTTGTTTTAGGTTTTTTTGCCTTCTCAGTGAGTTGAAGGGGAGGAGGAGAAATGGAGATCATTTAGAACTGAATATAAAATTAAAAATTGAAAAAACAGAACATAATATCATTTCTTTCAATGCAAATTAAAGAAAACAATAACACTCTATTGGTTCATCTTATGTAGTTAGCAGAAACAAGCCCCAGGTAGTCTGAAAAGTTTTGCAATAGTTAATCCATATAAGGAGCGATACAATAAACACAAATTATATTTTGAATTCTAATGTTTCTGTGCAAATTTCATTTCTTAAAATGCTCAAGTCAACTAAGTACATTGACTAGATCAGAAAGACCTCTGTGTGCTATAAAATAGTAGAAAATTAGCATATTATATTTGCTTTAATTACAACCAAGTGTTCCTTTTAGCAGTGCATACATAATCCAGTTATTTAATCCACAGACTTCTGATTAAAAGTGTTGAATTCTTGAAAAAAAAAACCACAACACCATGACTAGATAAAAATTCTTGGGGTGCTTTTAATTTGAAGGGCTCTCTTTTTTAAGACCAAGTTATGCTTCACTGCCCAAAAGAGACAGTCCCGTTTCATCTGGAATTTATTTCTATTGGTACAGCATCTTTTCCCAAGAGATCTCAAGGAGTTTCATGGAGAACTTTCCAACAGGCAACACTTTTTAGATATTTCAAAAATCAGATACAGTAAGAATATGGATTAGGGAACAGTTGCATGTGGAGAGACACATGAAAGTAGAAGGAAGAGTCATTAAGGATTCTGGTAAACATCCTGTGCTAGGCCCCCAGGGTTCTTAACCTCATTTGTATCATGAGTCCCTTTGGCAATCTGGTGAAGCCTGTGAACCCCTTCCCAGAATAAATACAGAAAATAAAATACATACAATTACAAAGGAAACCAAAAGTTAGCAAAAATAAGTATGTAAGTTTTTTCCCCGTCCAAGTTCATGGACCCTCTGAAAGCTGCCCGACTCCCAGCTAAGAACCCCTGCCCAAGAGGCCAGCCTTAGAGGTCATTTCATCAGCTTCCTTACTTTAAAGATTGAGAAAATTGAGTCCCAGAGAAGTGAAGTGATTGACCCAAAGTCACATAGAGAGTTAATGGGAGAGCTGAACTTCAAACCCAGGTCATCCAACTCTTGGTGAGTTGCTTGTTTGAAGCAGATCCAATGTGGAACCTAAGGGCATTTGAACACGCTAGGGGAGTTTGTTATGTGGCCAAGTAGACTGGTGGGGAAAGCATTCCATCGGAAGACTGAAAACCTACTTCTAGCCTTGGCTTTGTTGCTACTGAGCTGAATGCCGTTGAGCATTTAACGCCTCTGTTTTGATTTCTGAAAACAGAGAGGTTGAGTTTGATGATACTTGAGGTCCCTTATTGCTTTGACATTGAGTCATTTGGAGGTGACTTCCGGCCAAAGGAAACGGGACCCTCTATGTATATTGCCTTCTCAGTAGAATCATGTTACATTTACACAGTCCTTTTAAGATTTATAGAGAACAACCCCACAAGCAGCCACATGGATTGTGCATAGAGCACTGGCCTGAATCTAAGCCTGTCAAAGACGTTGACTGCCTCTGTGACCCTGGGTGGCAAGTCCTTTACCTTTTTCAGCCTTGGTTTCCTCGTTTGTAAAATGAGGGGATCAGACTATATGGTGCCTCGCCCATAGAGAGCACTTAATACATATTTATGGCCAAAGTCACTTCCAGATTTGAGTCATTGATCTTATGAACTCAGTGATGTTGGTGGTGCAAGTACTATTATAAGGATTTTTATTATTGTCATCGTCGTCATGTTGTCATCATCATCGTCATCATCATCATCATCATCACCATCATCATCACCATCATCATCATCCCTATTTTGCAGATGAGGAAATCTGAGACAGAGAAGTTAAAAGGCTTGCCCATAGTCATAGTTAGGGGTAGGTAGGTGGCACCATCCTGCAGATAGAGCGCCAGACCTGAAGTTAGGAAAACCCATCTTTCTGAGTTCAAATCTGTCCCCTGACACTTATTTACCAGCCGTGTGACCCTGGGCAAGTCACTTAACCATATCTGCTTCCGGTCCTCATCTGTAAAATGAGCTGGAGAAGAAAATGGCAAACCTCTCTATTATCTTTACCATGAAAGCCTTAAATGAGATCAGGGAGAGTCAGACAGCCCTG
>CM053581.1:529594834-529647334 GCA_028627135.1 Pseudochirops cupreus | reverse complement strand
CATGATAATGAACTCACTTTTTGCACCTGGCAAACAGCACGCCTGGGCACCAGCTTTGAAGAACTAAGGTCTCATGGTCCAGATTCTTGGTCTGTATTGACTAGAGCTGTTAGACTTTATTTATTTATTTTTATGAGGTTCTGGTAAACTCAGTTCTTCTAAACCTTTTTTGAAGTTAGAAGGAGGATAAGAGTGTTTCCTGCCCCTCTAGAGTATTGTGTTAATTCTATTATGAAGACCTTATTCATTGCCGGGATTTATTTTGAGAACTCAAATCATCTTTAAGCCTGAATTGTGTTGACTGTTCACCTTCAGAGAAAATTTCTAAAATTACCTTTTTAACTGCAGTCTAATGGTCTCCCAGAAAGGCTTTGAAACTACGATTAATTTCATGGGCAAAGCTCATATAATAAACCAGATAGATTCTCACATTGCCTGCAGCCCACAAACCTCCAGAGAGCACAGTCTAATTAGCTTATAAGAAGTAAATTGCAAAGCACATGAAGTATCTTTTTTGTAAATGCCTGAGTAGATTGCCTCACAAGCCCAGGGCTCCCCACTCCTGTGTGGAGGAGCCTTTCCCATTGCCTCTTCCCCTGCTGGCTTCATCCCCCACCACACAAAGCTTGCACCTTCACGCTGCATCCATGCAAGCTCCTTGAGGGTAGGGAATGTCCATCTTTGGTGTTTGTATCTCTGGGGCCTGGCACTCAGCACAGACTAAGTAAATTCATTGACTTCAGCCAGGTGACTCATTTTTGCCAGCAGCCGGAGCAGAGATTCCCAAAGGAAGTGAACCAGTGTCTGAAGGGATGGGACGAAGGGCCCCAGTTCATTACTTGCATATCTCTGCAGTGATTTTGATCAAAGAGACTTTTAAAATTTTTATTTTATCTCTGGGGAGTGAAATCAGGTGAAGGGAAGAATCTTTTAAAAGCATGACTTGAGGGAGGCAACTTCACGTGGTCAGCCAAGACCATGTCGCAGGCTGGCCAACCCAGGTTCCGCCGTTACCTCTGACACTTATTAGCTGTGATCATCAAGTCCCTCTGAGCTTCCTGGAGCTCTGCCTCTGAGTTATATTGTTAGAGATAGGTTGGGATCTGTTTTGGTGAGGGAAGGGAGTTCCCAGCCAGTCACCAAAGATTTATTATTAAGAGCCTACTATGTGCATATAGATAGAAAGGGAACACTCATTTCTTAAGCACCTCCTGTGTGTCTCTTTACAAATAGTGTCTCATTTACTCACAGCTCTGAGAGGTGGGTGCTCTTATTTTAACTCCCATTTCATAGATGATAGGTGAAATGACTTGGCAAGGGTCATACAATTTTGTGTCTGAGAACAGATTTGAACTCAGGTCTTCCTGAGATAACACATAACTAGGAACTGAGGGAAGGGAGGGAGGGGAGACTTGTTTTTGAGGACGCAGCATTGGTATTTAAATCTCAGAAAGTCAGAAGGAGAACTCAGTGGTTCTCAACTTTCCTAATGCCACAACCCTTTAATACTCGTATGTGGGCGGACATGCCTGGAGACGGATAGAGGAGCAGTGTCTCAGTTCCTAAGACTATCGGAAGTGTGTTTTCCAATGGTCTTAGGCGACCCCTTTGGGTGCCCAAAGGGATCGCAACCCATAGGTTGAGAACCGCTGACCTAGAGGAAGGTGAAGGATGCCTGTTCTCAAAGTAGAGGCCCTACAGGGGTGGGGAGCCTGTGGTTTTGAGGCCACATGTGGCCTTCTAGGTCCTCAGGTGCAGCCTTATGACTGAGTCCAAGTTTTACAGACTAAATCCTTTTATTAAGGGAATTTATTCTGTGAAGTTTGGATTTAGTCAAAGGGCCCGCACTTGAGGACCTGGAGGGCCATATGTGATAGTTCTCCACCCCTGGAGGAACTCCCTAGAAGGAGACATGCTTTTCACCTGCACTGTTGCAGTCTAGGGGTGCTGGGAACCCCAAAATTCAAGTGCAAAAGGTGTGGGTTCTGCCTGAAAAGAATTCAACTCAAGCCTTCTTTCAGTCTGATACAAGGTTTGTTAAAATACTGGTTGAGGTTGGTGAGATTTTAAGAATCTGAGCCATCTAATGGGGGCAAGATGGACACTTATATACAGTGGTCAAGGAGTGGGTCTCCATGGAACCAGGGAGGGGCACTCCATGGTGGGGCCAGGTACAGACAGTGAGGGCCACCATGATAGGGCAGTTAAAAGGTTTATTCATAGATGCCTCCAGTTAATGCCAGGATCGGAGTCCAGGGACTGGGCTCCTGGACTTCCTGGGAAAGTTCAAAGAGAAGGGGTCCAAAGCCTATACCAGATTCTGGAGTGGTTTGCCATTTCCCTCTCCAGCTTATTTTACAGATGAGGAAACTGCAGTAAATAGGGTTAAGTGACTTGCCCAGGGTCACACAGCTAGTAAGTTTCTGAGGCTGCATTTGAACTCATTCCTCACTCCAAGCCTTGTGCTCTAACGATTACATCATCTAGCTGCCCCTCATTCCAGTGCAAGGCATCCCAGGTCCCTGTCAGCTCTGGGAAGAGTTGGTCACCATTCAGTTTTGGAATAATTTTGCAGTTTTAGAAGATGTTCTGAGCCAGACTCTTAGGGAAACCCCTAAAATGTCTCCTAGAATGGCCCAGGGGAACTGTTTACTGTGTTGGAGTTAGACATATTCCTCATTGAGAAACCTCATTGTGAACTAGCAACTAATAGATTGGCTGCCTAGTCAGTCCCCAAAGGAAGAAATAAAATTTGCATTCCAATAGTGCCTCCTTTTTAATGAGACAGTGGAGAGTTTTACTTGGCCATGGGCTGAGTTACAGATGGCAAATAGCTTAAACAATATTCGCCACGAGAATTCCCTGAGCCAAGTGTCCAGACCTTTGTGCCATTGTATTGGCCAGAGGTAAAGGAATTACACGAAGACTTGTTGATTCCAGACTGTGAAACCTGGCTTTCTGGTTTTAATGAGGCGCTAAAGAAGTCAAGGAGGAGAAAAGTGAGGTTCAAAGAGATCAGATGACTTGTCCTGGGTCATGGAGTTGGCAAAGGGATGTCGGAGCCGAGCAGATCTGAACAGTCAGCATTGCACTGGGTCTCCTTTCTGCCACTGACAAAGCCCATGGGAGCTGTTCAAACAAGTGTGAGCAGGGGAGGGAAATCTGGCAGAGAAAAGTATTTATTCCAATGAGAAAACTCTTTGGGGTCACTGTTAGGTATCTCTTCTCTCACTTCATTCAGGCGGGGAGAGGGAAAGGGACAAGGACAAAAAGAACATTTTCAACATACGAGTTGTCCTTAAGAAAGCTCTCTTGAGGTAATTTGGTTTCACTGCTCATTTTTCAGATGAAGTCTTCCCAAGTCCAAAGTGATTGCTGGTTGTCACACAGCTGGTAAAGAAACAAAGCCAGGACTAAGACCCAGCTTTCCTAGCTCTCCACTCTAATGCTTTTAATAAGGAGAATAATAATGCTTTTTAATAATAACTTTGGCTTGTCTCACAAATACCTCCAAGTTACAGGGTGATGAGCGTGGTTAATTTGGTCAAAAGGTAACTACGGAGGGTTATTGGCCTTGGGCTATCACTAGGTGGTGTAAGAAAGAACTTTTCAGTATTTTACTGAAAAGATGTGTATTTTTTAAAGAGCACAGAATATTCCCGACAAAAACATGCTCCTTTAGAAACATTCCAATGTTAACTGTGTAAATAAATCATGCTAAGACATTTCTCCTGAAGTTTTTGTCCCCTTGGGGAGAGGAGAATAGGCAAAACCAATGAGCTTTTGAAGTCAGATTTGGAGGAAGAGGTGGCTTAGGAATTTCTCCCATTTTTTAGTTGGGGATAGAATTAGGGGAAAGAATTCCCTCCCTTTCCGTGCTCTTCCCCCACTACTTCCCCTACCCCAGGTTCCTGGTAGGCACTCTCCTGGGAGATGGCCAGTGTGAATCATGGGCTTTTAACATAAAATTTTAAAACACAGCACACTACGCCTCACTACAGAGCTTTGGGTGTTTTAGGCACTGATTTTTTTTGCGTGCTTCAGTTAAACTGGAATGATTTAATACAACTCAACAAACATTTCTTAAGCACATCAGCAAGGCTAAGAGTGACCTTCTGAATTATAAAAATTGGTCTCTACATCTCCCTCTTTCTTACCTGTCCTGACTTTAAAATTCTGGGCAAGATACTTAATTTTTGAGTGACCCACACAACCAAGCCACTGAGACGAGAGAAATCTCAGCATATAACATTATAAACTGAGTGTTCCAGGCACTTTGGTGCTTAAATGTTATTGAGTTGATTGATTCATTGATAAGTTGTGGAATATTTTCTGATCTGCGTTGGCAGGAGTTTCTTCATTGGGTCAATCTCTATGTCAAAGAAATTCCAGGTCCAGATCAATCCACTGGTCAACCAACTGAGGCACCAGGCAACTCAAGCCCTGGGAACACAGAGTGAAAACTAACTAAACCTATGGTCGAGGAGCTCACCTTTCATAGTAGCCCAGACACACGATTTTAATGCTGCATGCTGCTGTGGCCTGGAAGATGGAAATCTGTCTTTTTTTTTCTTTTCTTAAAAAAGACCAGTCAGAATGTTTCAAGAAGTTATTATTAAAAAAAATAACCAACCTTTATTAAGTGCTTTCTTTGAGGATGGTTTTGATTAAATGATGAATTTTGCCTAAAGAAGAAGACTATATTGGGGCAGCTAGGTAGCACAGTGAATAGAGCACCAGGCCTGAGTTCAGATCCAGCCTCGGACACTTAACACTTACTAACTGTGTGACCTTGGGCAAATCACTTAATCCCAATTGCCTTGCCTTTCCCCTTCCAAAAAGCAAAAAAAAAAAAAAAGACTATCTGGTAAAGTTATCTGTTACTAAGTAATTTCAATTCAGTTTAATAAATATTTATTATTTCATCAAGGCATGGTCCTAGACTTGATACAAAGACAGAGTGAAAAAAGCCTACCCTTCAGGTGCTCACATTCTTCTGAAAGAGAACATGAGTAAAGTCTAATAAGGCTGTTGAGTTAACAGAAGTAATCATTTGAGATTTAACCCAGTGTCTCCCCTAAGAAGTCTGAGGGGCCCTGGTAGGACTCCTGTTGATTATTTAGTCATTTTCAGTTGTGTCTGATCCTTTATGACCCAATTTCAGCTTTTCTTGGCAAAGATACTGAAGTGATTTGCCATTTTCTTCTGCAGTACATTTTACAGTTGAGGAAACTGAGGCAAAGAGGATTGTGACTTGCCCAGGGTCACACAGCTAGTAAGCTTCTGAATTTGAACCCAAGACAATGAGTCTTCCTGACTCCAGACTATCCACTATGGCACCACCTAGCTGCCCAGGTAGTGCTTGTCCTTTGGAAAATAGTGTTGCTTTTGCATTATTTGTAGTAAGGATATGGTGTGTATTCAAACAGCAGAGAACCTCCTGTTCCCCCCCCCCCAATCATTTGGTTATAGAATTTCCTTTTCTATTTATATTTGAGTGTAGATGTATAGGTATGTCCCAACTGACTAAAAGTTTGTTTGTAAGCTGTTTGGAATTCAGAATTCATTTTCCCCATAAAAACTACGTTCAATGTAGTGTTTTGTTGTTAAGCAGAAGTCAGGGAGATGGGGAGAGAAGAGGAGCCTGGGTGGCAGGGTGAGCAGTGGTATATGAGAAAGTAAATCAGAGACTGCTCGAATCTGATATTTGGGAGTCTACCTCAAGCAAAGTAGGGAAGCATCCCTGAGAAGGGGTATGGGAAGAGGAAAAGCTGGGATGCTGCTTGGATTCACTATCTTTCCACATTGCACATCTTCTCTCTTCAACTGGGAAGAGAAGGCACCATTTTTGATTAATGATTGAAGGCATTGCTCTTTGTCCTTCATTCTCAAAAGAGGACCATGACATCAGGAAGGTCATGCCATGACTTGCAAGTGAATTGGATTTAAGTGAGGGAGGGCTGTGCAGAGTCACCAGCCTCATGTTTTCTTCTGGAGCCATTTGGGTCCTGTGTTAAGACATAGGTCAGGATGACTGGAGATGGCCCCCAATTGAAAACAAGATGTTCACCCACATGGAAAGAAAGTACTTAAGTGTTTTGGTTTTAAAAGGATTTCCTTCCTTCCTCTGCCTGGCTACAGCTACATATGAAGGCTAACTGGGTCTAGATGTGACCAAGGCAAGTGTTTTACCAAAAGAGGTACTAGACAGGGAGCTAGAGATAGAGTCTTATTGATCATTATATATAGTCAAGAGTTAATTATATCCTAAAGCTCTTTAACCTTTGAGGTAGTGAAATGAATCAGTCAATCATATATTGAATAAGCATTTAAGTTTTAGATGCTGTGCTAATAATAAGTCTGTATTTAGAGAATGTACAGCTAGGTCCCAAAAAAGTGCAAATAATGAATTCTGTGATCACATGTATTTGAATTATCACTATTTGAAGTTGTGATTACATAAAATATGGTCACTGGTTCTAGTCTATTGGAAATATTCAGTGTGAATTCAAATAATGTAAACATTTCCCAGGATTCATTGTTCTCACTAATCAGCACCTAGCTGTAGAGTATGTCTCATTACAAATTTAAGAGTTGGCTAAAGAGTGAGATCATCTTTTTTTTTTTTTTTAAATCATAACATGAGATGATGAAGTGTTAGTCTCCTAATAGGTTACTACTTTATTTAGATACTTTAAAAGATCTCTCCAGCATGCCTTGGATGGAAGGATGGTCTTGGAGTCAAGAAGAAACAGGTTCAGATCCTCCCTCTGCCATATGGTTGTGTGACCATCATCCAGTCAGCTGCTCTGTGCCCCTGTGACAGATGTTGATAATCTGCATTAGTGGAGAGAATTTCCATTTGCCGATAAAATCACAAGTGGATCAAAACAAAAAAAGTTCCACTATTTCATTAGCATGGGCACAGTCTATTGACTAAGATTGCTGGGATTCCAAAGCTCATTTTTTCCTTGGATTTCTTGCCCATGTTTTCCTGTAAAATCCACTGTGTAAGCTCCATTTAGAACTTCAAGGGTTCTAGACAAAAAAATGCTATCCCATTGTGGAATGGGCTGTCTCAGGAAGTAGCAGATTCCTTTTTGCTAGAGACATTTGAGTAAACACTTAGGTTGTAGAACGATTCTCAGACAGGTATTGGTTTACCTACATCACTTCCAAGGCCCTTTCTTGCTCTGAGATTCTGTGATTCTGTTCCATATTGGATAAAAATATTGTTTTATATAAAGATTTTTATAAAGATTTATATAAAGATTATACTTCCAGCCTAGGCCAACACTGGGTGTAAAATTGGCCAGAGGGCACAACTGCTTTAATCCAAACTCATCCAACCCTCCTGAAACAACTTCCTGAGACGGACCAGATGCTATGGACATAGTGGTGTCTATCTGTGATGCTCTTAGGAGTACTGAGTCAAAATGGATGTAGTCTACTTGAAATCAGGAACTGTTTTGTGTCTGTCTTTTTTCCCCTGTACCTAGCAAAATGTTCTTTACATAATAGATGCTTTATAATTATCTGTTAAATCAAATTGAAGAAGAACAGATAGAGAGATGAATTCTTGAATTTTTTGAAATTTCACTTCTTAGGTGGTTTCTTTTTCTCATACCGGAATAACATTTCAGCCCCTCTCTGAAATCATTTTGACTTAGTTCTCCACTTGTAAATAGATTACTACACATTCATTTTGTCTAAAATTGTAGTAAATAACTGTGAGATGAATCCTATTAATAGAAGGATGGAATAGTTCAGCTACAAAATATGCTTACTTCTAAAGGTGGATCCAATCAGCTGATGCATGTCCAAATATAAATACTTATTTGTCACCAGGGGATCAACAGTAAGAATGGTGTGGTATGAAGGACCCAAAATGGTAATTCAGGAAAGGTGGGTGCTTGTTCTAACTCTGCTAAGTTTCACATGTTATCTTAACCAAATAATTTCTCTGTCAGATGTAAGGGTTAAACAGAATCCCTTCCAGACCTAGCATTTTAATCCATCTCTTCAAAAGCTGGGTTTTCTGTAAATGTTAGGAACAAGTTTTAAAAAAAAAACCATGCTTACCTGTATCCAGTGAATCCCATAAATTATATTTTTGAAAACCAGAGAGCCTTTTAAATTTTCTGTGTACATCTTAGTAGAATTTAAAGTACCAAGCTTTTCATCTGAGCTATAAACTATGTATTAAATCAGGGTGGGAAGCCAGAATTTAGGGGATTGCAAATCTCCCACCTCTCTAGCATGGAAATTACTAAATAGTTTGCACATGATTCAGCAATGGCACATTCTTGGTTCTCAGAGGAAATTATTCCATTTATATTACTGCTATCGAGCGCCGAAGTCATTATGTTGAATTATTTACTCAATAATATCCTAAAGACCCACTATGGGATGAAGAATGGGCAAGGAGCCATAAAAATTCTGCTTAAAGGATGGTTTAAACATAGAGGAGAAATGAGAAAATAAGGTCCCCAGTAACCAGTGGGGACTTCTTTATTTCCACATAGAATAATAAGTTCCCTGGGGACCTTGGCTCTGATCACCTTATCTTCTCCCTTGGTATGTACTGGCCTCTTGAGGTCAAAACAGATTTTCTCCTGATTTGTTAATGGATAAGAGCCCAGTGTTGATTTCCCAGAGGTAACCTAAGAGGCAAAACCTGCCAGTGTCTGAGCTGTCCAGTTGAGGGAAAGATATACATTATACTTGTGAGGAGACCTAGAAAGAAAGGGAGCTTTGAGCCTATGTAATTGTCCCCATCAGCTTTTCCATGCCAGGAAAATAGAAGGAGAAAAACAGTAAACTATTTGATTCATATTAGTGCCAGGCACCAGGCCTCTAATGGTAGGTTGCAACCTTGGTCTTACCTACATACCCCTTCCCACCCTGTCATACCTGAACCATGTGGAGCTTCAGGCAGCCCTGAGGATACAGATCTAAGAGACCCTTTATGCTGTAGCCACTTGGGGGAATCAATGCAGAGCTGATAAGCTTGGGGCAAGGGCAGTAAGACCCTGAATAGGTTATTTTGTTCTGAAGTCCTATTTCCCCCTTGTTTCCTCTCCAGGATTCCCATGATTTTCCAATTTTAAATTCCCACCTGGCCTTTAAACTGCCCCATAATAAAGAAGCACTTCAACAGCTATCCTTAGCCATGCCCTCAGTACATGGCAAAGTCTATTCCCCTTCCTTGTTGTTATTGCAGCAGGGGGCTGTAAAATGGCAACTTATTTCTATTTTTAACAAGAAAAGATGTCATTCTCCCAGCCCTGCCAAAGATAAAAGAGAGATGCTCCCCAAACCCTAGCTGTGTTTGGAGAGAGTTGGAATTGTAACCACTTGCCTGGGGAGGTTGTGCTCACCCCATCCCAGTTCTATCCAAGGCCAAGAGGAAGCTGAATCTGAATCACCCTCTGAGTAGGCAAATTAGTTCAGGCTGGATTTTTATATGATATATAAAGCTACTGTTCAAGAAATTTGAAATGTCAGTCCAGTGAGAACTTATAGCAGCCTCCCAGTCATAAAGGAAGTGTGGATAATAAGTAACATTTCCCTTTCCTTTATAGGGAGGAAATAGGTGTAAACTGAGGGAGGAAGGGAAGGACCCAGAATCAGGGATCATAGGACCTCCTCTCTCACCTTCTCATTTCACAGATAAGAAAGGAGTTCCAGAGAGAAGAGTGGTGACCTGTCCAAGGCTATAGTGGTGTCAATAAGTAATAAAGTCCAAGGAGGGTTTGCTTGCCGCTATACCATGCTGAGGTGGGGAGGAACGACACTTTTGACCAATGATTTCTGACGCTGAGATGGACTCATCCAGGTGTCCATCAATTCAGGGGTCCACCCTTCAGTGATTTTCTCCAGGATAATGAAGAGTCTGCTGCCTGCTCTCTGAGATTATGTCCAGTTGAGCTTGTCTATATCTTGTTTGTACACAGTTGTTTCCGTGTAATGACCCCCGTCTGAGAGCATCTGGAGAACCCAAGCGGGTCTTTTGCTTTTTTGTATCCCCAGCATTTCACACAGTGGTTGGCTCATAGTAGACACCTAATAAATACCTGTTGACTTGAAACACACTAGAGGGCATAGCTGCCTCTGTCGTGGAATGAGGTGCCAATGGCTGTTTTCAGAGGGATTGGGACTGGCTACATTTGCCTGGGCCGGGTTGGGGAATCAAGAGGACAAAAGGAAGGGGCATGGGTTGAATGGAGAAGGAAGTAAAGACACACATGCTCTTCAAAGTGGCCCCACTGCTAGTCTGGACACTGGATGAGCTAGAGTTATGCAGAAAATACAACTTAAGAGTGAAATGTGCTTCCGAGTGGTCCTCAGAGATGCTGAGTCTTAGGGGTCAAGAACACATGGGTTAAAATTCCACCACTATGTGTAACCTGACCTCTCTAAGTGACTTCACCTCTCTAGACAGTGGGCATTGATTAATTATGTGCAGTCACTGGGCTAAGTGCTAAATCAGTGTGCAAATTAACCTGTTTAAGTGATTTAATTTCTAAACTTCAGTTTCCACATCAGTAAGCATTAAGCTTGCATGATGACATGACAAGTCATGACAATACAAAGACAGAGGAAACAATTCCTTGTCTTGAAGAGCCCGTATATGTAATAAGTTTCTGCCACAAAAAATCCAGGTTCACTTGGGGCAAGTAAGCCTGACAGCCGGGGATCAGGAAAGGATTCATGTCAAACATGAGCTTGAACTGAGTCTTTAAGGAAGATGAGGTGGAATAAACCATGTGAACCATCTGCTTCTCCGGGCTGTTGTCAAGCCCAAGTGAGATGATATAGGTAAGCTCATTGAAAACTTTACTATGCTGCATAAATGTCATTGATTATTATTCTGCTCATTCCTGCTTCTCACACCTAGCCATGAGTGGAAACAGGTGGAAGGCACTTGGGAAAGAACTCCACCTGGAGCATAAGGGTATGTAAAAGCGAAGGGATGCGGGCTGGAGCAGATTAGGGCCCAGGCATACAAACAGAAACCAAGAGAACACAAGGACCAGATGGACAGAGGAAGGCAAGATGGCCCTACAGTCTCCCTACAGTTACTGAGCACCTGTTATATGTAAGGGACTGTGCTAGTCACTATGGGAGATAGAAATGAATCAGACTTAATTCTTGCCCTCAAAGAGCTTACAGTCTAGTAGGAGAGAGAAGACATTACACACATGTAACTATAAGATAGGAAAAAATTATGTTATCAATGCTGTAAGAGAGGGGAGAGCAAAGTGCTGAAGGAAGAAAGGAAGCATTTAATAAGCACCCACTCTATGTTAGCCACGGCGCTAAGCGCTTTACAAATATTGTCTCATTTGATTCTTATAACAACTCTGGAAGTTAGGCACTATTGTTACCCATATTGCAATTGAGGAAACTGGGACAGAAGTTAAATGACTTGTCCGTGGTCCACTCCCACCCATAGGTAGCAAGTGGTTGAGGTCAAATTTGAACTCGTCTTCCTGACTCCACGTCCAGTGCTCTGTTTATGAGGCCACCTCGCTGCACAGAACAGAGGCCACTTCTTGAAGGGGTGATAAGTAAAGTCTTCATGGACTTCACCCATTTATACTGAGACTTCAAACATGGTGTTGGTCAGTAGAGATGGGGGTTGGGAAAGAAGGGCTTTCATTACAAGTGGAAGACACCACCTGAAAAAAAAGTCTGGAAGCTGAAGGAGGAACTAGCAGTAAAGTGTGAAGCAACCTGGTGGTCCAGAGTGGGGTAGGATAGTGGGAGTGGGCTCAGGAAAGCAGATAGTACCATACAGTAAGATGGTACTTATACCATCAGCAAGAAAAGGGCCCAGGCATGGAGGCAGCCTTCTTTCCTGGCCTCACCTATTTTTCTTCTCCCACCCAGTAGAAGGTCTGAAAGCTTGCAGGTAGGGAATGAATGAATGAATGAATGAATTCCCTTCAAGTCTTAGCTACAACCTCACTTTCTGCAAGAAGCTTTTCCTAGTCTAGGAGGCTAGTGGCCTTCCTCCTCCCTCTGAGATTATCTCATTTATCCAGTTGGTACATAATTGTTTGCATGTTGGCTCCCCTACTAGAATGAAATTCATTGAGGGGAAGAGACTGTTTTTGTCCTTTCTTTGTTGTCTCTAGCAGCTTAGCCCTATGTCTGGCCCATAGCAGGTGGTTAATAAATGATTATTGTTTGGTGAAAAAACCTGTGGTAAGAGCTTGCTTTGTGTCAAGTTTGTGCTTAGCAATGGGGACACAGAAAAAGCAAGTTTACTACTGTCCCAAGGAGTTAACAGTTTGAGAGGCAGGAGCAACAGTGACCAGAGATAATTCTCTAATGGAACTAATGGAGATAGGTCCCTGCCTCTGCTTGGAGGCGTCAAGTACTAGGCTTGGCTGACTCCTGAGGGTTTCTAATTTAAACCCTTTCTTAAAACTTCCCAGCATCTTAGATAGATGCATGTCCTGCAGTACTCAGGGCAGCTATCTAGTGGGGAGAAAGAGTGCTCATACCTTGGAGAACATTTGTCTGTTGCAGAGAAGTTGGAAGGTATTTGCAGACATGCATAGTGATTAGAAAAGATAGATTTTTTTTTCCAAATCTGCTTTTATATCTTTATGTCTACATTGAATTCCTAGTCACCCGGGGGTTCTATACCACTAACTAGTGGTATATCCTCTTAGCATTGCTCTATCACTTCAGTCATTAGTACCATAGAACAAGGGTGGGCATGCTTTGACCTGTGCCATCCCCCATTTTTGGACAGGTGCCTTTACAAGGCAAATATGTGAACCAAACTCCTAAGTATCTTTTCAGAGAGAGCACACATCCAAGCCATTCTAAAACACTCCATTGCAGGACCAGAATGTATGGACACTCTCAGAGCCTGAGCCCTGGGTTTTTGTGTTACGAGCTATTAACAGCTTAATGTAGCTTTCTTATTTTATGTGAAAGGGATAAGAGTCCAAGAATAACAGTGAGGTCATTTGAAAACATAGGCTATAGCTGCCCATTAAACTTCCTTTTCAATATGGATTTTGTTTAAACTATGAGTGGAATAGAACCTGAATGTATAATTTTATAATGAAATGTGGGATGCTTCTTTTCAGAGGGAAGACACTCCCTCCTGGCATTTCTGTGTCAGTCTTCCTTGTCTGTCCCCATGAGTTGCTCTTTATCCAGTTAATATGAACACCTTGTATGTTTGAGAGCAACAGGTAATGAAATTTGATTCAACCATCTGTGAAAGATGGCTTGTCTCCTGTGCGTGCGTGTGTGTGTGTGTGTGTGTGTGTGTGTGTGTGTGTGTGTGTGTATGTTCATGTTCCTTTTTCATCTGCAGCTCTCAACTGTTTGAAATGTGCTCCTCTGAGCACCTGTAACTTCACAGGGGAGTTCTTAAACTACTTTTCCATTTCCATTTTGAATACTCCATGTTGGGGGGCAGCTAGGTCATGCAGTGATAGAGCACTGCCCCTGGAGTCAGGAGGACCTGAGTTCAAATCTACTCTCAGACACTTAACATTACTAGCCATGTCACCTTGGGCAAGTCACTTAACTCCATGTCCAGCCTTCCTGCCTTCCCCCCCAAAAAAAGCAAAAACAAATAAATAAATGAATTAATAAGTACTCCATGTTACTTACTTGATACCATACTTGATTTATCCCTTCTTCAGACAAAAGAAGCACCCTCTCACCTTCAAGATCTTTTCCAAAAAAAGAGTAGACCCAGCTTTCTTTCCCCTTTTTTCATCTCGGGCCCAGTTATTCCCAGTTACCCCTCTCATCCAAGAAAGCAGAGTTCTAAATAGTTGCTGACGATAAATGAATTCACACGTGTGTGACAAGTGTGCAGGAGAAGTGGTGTGGTTTGCCTTCCCAGTCCCTTGACACAGTCGTGACTGAATATAATTGATGAGAACAGCTGGTTCCTCCACCTCACACTGACTTGCTTCTGCTTGGTCTTCCAAGAAAGGCAAAGCTTGCTTGGGAACAAGGCTGCTGCATTGTCAAACCTCCTCTTGTCAGACTTGCTGGGAATTGGGAATTGAATGGGAGTGAATTGGCTTTAAGCAAAAGTTTCTGTGTGTTTGTGTTATTTCTTAGAAGATTAAGTTTTTAAATACTAGTACTCATGCAGGTTGGATAGCTTTTACAATCTAAAATGAGATCCCTTTCAGATTGATTAACTAGTACCGTTTCCAAATTCGCAAGGTTTTGCCTATGTAACCAGCAGCGGCCTGACAACATGTCCACAACAGGTTTGTTTGTCCCTGGGTCTTGTATGAGCACATCACGGTTTGCTTCCAGGAACAATTATGTATTAAAACCTATTGGTCCCTTTTGTGGAGCAGCAGCAGGCTCAGGAGAAGCCTTTCACTTGTGTATAGAGGATGGGACAGTGGGGGACAAATGTGCCCTAGGGCAGAGCTTGAAATGGAAGGTCTCACTTTCTTGGTCTTGAACCTCTCTGGTTCTATAAATTTTTTTGCTAAATGGAGTATGTGCAATGAGTCCATAAGTGCGAAATTTCGGAAATGGCTCCCCTCACTTCTTGCTTGGGACAAATAGATCCCAAATGGGAAAGGAATCTTTTTCCCAACTCCCCCTGAAGATAAGGGTTTTTTGCAATCTGTCACATCTGGAAACTGATTGGTAGGCAATCTAGCAATGCAGGTTTTACTTATACTATTCATAGAATCACCTATCTTGATTTTGGAGAGCTTTTAACCAATAATGAAGATATCAAAAGTCATTTTTCAAGTCATGTTCAACTCTCCATGACTCCATTTGGAGTTTTCTTGGCAAAGATACTGGAGTGGTTTGCCATATCCTTCTCCAACTCATTTTACGGAGGAGGAAATTGAGGCAAACAGTGTTAAGTGACTTGTCCAGGGTCAGCGAGTCAAGTGTCTCTGAGGCCAGATTTGAACTTATGATGATGAGTCTTCCCAACTCCAGGCCTGGTGCTCCTCCATTGACCACCTAGCTGCCCTGAAGATATCAAAAAGTAGACTACAGGGGAGAGAGAAAGAAAAGGCCTTGATGATCTATAATTGAATGACTGTGCAGACTGAGTGATAAAATTCTGTGTGTGTTTGGGTAATCTGGAATCAGAAGTAAGCAGCCTTTTTGGTTTCATGGTCACCAAGCAATGCATGGGGTTAATCACTGACCCTGCAGGGGCGAGGGAGAGGGAATGCAAAGGAAGGTCAGCACGTTGTTGTTTCCTTCCCTAAAGTCTTACCTTATTGGCTTATCCCAGTCTTGCCATAACTTTAGTCAGTAAGCTTTTATTAAATGCCTGCTGTGTGCCTAATGCTAGGCATGCATAAAAAGAAAGAAAAAAGACAGTCAGTCCCTGAGCTCAAGGGGCTCACAGTCTAGTGGCTTTAGATGAGAGCATAGCATCTGGCATTCTGGAAAACAGAGAGTGAGTCATTAAAGCTCCCAGGGAAATGCTCGGTAAAGCTTTTCTCCAGAAACTTTTGTGTGTGGGTGTCATTAGTTATTTTCTTTGGAAGAGAAACTTATTCAACTCTAATAATGTGTCTTGGAAACAGAATCTCAACGAAATAGGAATCTTCTAAGTTAGCACGTGGTCTATACAACCCTTCATCAATGAGATTTTTTTTTTCTTTTTAAGGAAGAACTAAATCACATTAAGCAAATTTCCAGAGGGTGTTGAAATGTTCTGGTCATACTGAAATATCATGGTCTCAGATTTCTAGAACTAATTAGCCCATCATCTGGGGATTAGAAATATACTGGCACCTCACTTATAACATTATAAAATTGGAGTCAGTGTTCAATGGCTTTTAAAGTGTGGTCTAGAGGGAATTCAGTTATTAAAATACCAAATGGAGCTCCCTGGAAGGTGTTTCACTTATAATTGGATCCTAGGATATGGACCCCCATGATCATGGGGTGATATTCTTTTTATTGTGGTGGGGATTTTTGTAGGGATAATATTTGGCTTGTACTGGATTTCACCTTATATTAAATACCTTCTTAACGTGGCCCAAAATTGCATTAGTTTGTTCACATTGCCAACTCATGGAACTCTCAGTTTCCTTTAAACCCCTCGCCCCGCCTTCCTTTTCATAACAAGTCCCGTTTAACCTTGTCTTCCCCATTTTAGACTTTCGAAGTTGATTGTTTTGGAGTCAGGTAAAGAATTTTACATTTATTCCTGATGAATTCATCTTATTAGATTCAGCCCAGTACCTAAAGACCCGTCCAAGTCCTTTTGGATCCTGTCACTCCTTGTGTTAGCTTTCTGTCCCTTCTGGCATGGTGTCATCTGCAAACTTGTTGAGTGTATCCCATCTATGCTTTTATCCAGGTAATTCGTAGTCATTGTAAAAATGGTAAACAGCATGGGGCCAGGCCCCCTGCCCTGCTGACACTGAGCTGTTATTAACTACTCTCTGAGTTTGTTAACGCTGGCTATGCAATTGGTCCTCAATCTGTGAGTGTATTTATTGTCCAAGCCTTATCTTTCTGTCTTTTCTATAGCAAACGTATCAGCCATTTGATCAAAAAGCTTTGATAAAATCTAGATAAATTACATCAACAGCATTTCCCTTACCTATTAATCTAGTCATCCCATCAAAAAAGGAAATGAGTTTAGACCGATGTGACCTTCCTGACCTGATACACGTTGGCTTCTTAAAGTCGCCATTTCCTGTTCTAGAATTCAGCAATTATCCTTTTAATGATCTGTTTTAGCATTTTCCCAGGAATTGGAATGAAGCTTACAGACTTAGAGTTTGCATACTGTTCTCTCTCCCCATCTTTTTTAAAATAATTGAGAACATTTGCTCTTCTCGATTGTGGTATTTCTCTTATTTTTCATGATTTTCCAAATATCACTCACAGGGGCTCAGAAACCAGTTATTAGGCGGATGTTTCCCAAGCCAAATCAGCAAACATTTTTTAAGCACCTACTATGTGCCAAGCATTATGTTAAGCTTTAGGTGTACAAAGAAAGGCAGGAACAGTCCCTGCTCTCAAGAAGGTCCCAATCTAAGCAGGGAAACAACTTGCAAACACCTGTGTACAAACAAGCTGTATACAGGATGAATGGGAGATGGTCTCAGAGGAAAGGCACAAGCATTAAGTAGGACAGGGAAAGTTTTCTTTGTAGAAGGCAGGATTTTAGCTGGGACCTGAAACAAAATGGGAGGTGGAGATGAGGAGGAAAAGCACTCAAAGTTTGGGGAACGGTCAGTGAACATGCATGAAATGGGGAGAGGGGCTTGTGGGAGAAATAGCAGGGAGGCTGTACCATCCCTCAGAGCTCAGTATAGCTGTATGTACATAGTGATCTGTGCATCATCTCCCCTTTAGAAAGTGAGCCCCCTAAAGATAGGGTTGTTTTTGCCTTTCCTTGTACCTCTAGTGCTTAGCATAGCACATTGTGGGGGCCATCTACAGTCATCCTGATCTATATCTGGCCACTGGACCCAGATGGCTCCAGAGGAGAGAGTGAGGCTGGTGATTTTGCATGGCCCTCCCTCACTTAAATCCCATTCTCTTGCACGTCATGGCATCATCTTCCTGATGTCATGGTCTTCTTCGAGAATGAAGGATGAGCAATAACAGCACATAGTATAAAGTAACCAGGTAATAAATGCTGAGGATACAGTTCTTCTGACCTTACAGGTCCTGTATTCAAAGGCAGTTTGGTGTCCTAGCGCCTAGCACAGGGCTTGGTACATAGTTAGCTGTTAACAGGTGGTGATTATTCTTACTATCTCTTTATGGACCTTGCGTATCAGCTCCCTGGTTATCATTTTTCTGTCATTTCCAGTGTAAAAGGTATCTACTTTGCAGAGATTTAAAGATTTCTAAAATGTTCTGTGCCTCATGGGATCACAAATAAAATCTGGGTGAGAATCATGGCCAGGATCCCTTTGGAGAGCAGTTGCACAAGAGATCTTTAAGATTTTAAAGTAATGAAAAAACACTGGGATGTATATATGTAAGCTGGGTCGCAATATCCTGGCATTTTTTACTTCCAGTCTTTACTTCCAGTCTGGCACATGTTGTTCAGGCTCATTATTTAGATTATAGTCTTCTTGGGGAGGGAGGTAATGGCTTCTTCTCTTAGATGAGACGATCAAGTGGGTTGGGTTCATGGCTCACAGGTTGGTCTCCATGTCCTTCCCATTTCCATCTTCGTTTTCCCTTCAGGTTGATTTCTTCCTGCCTTAATATCCTGGAAGAACATCTTTCAGGCTTCTTATATATCATTAAAGTATTGTAGCCAAAGTTCTTGCATTTTACAAGAACGTCCAGTCTCCTTTATCTGACCTCTTCCTGGGCTTGAGCTGTTGTCTTACTTCCCTTGAGGGCCTGGAACATGCTTTTTTAAACAGAAAAAAAGGAGAGAGAGAAAAATCCCCAAAAACAACAAGACCAAATTGCCTGATGAAGAACTTGTTCTGATTTTTTTCCAGGCAAGAAAAGAAAAAAAAAAGCAGCTGTTAGCCTGTGCCTTGGCCTGAAGTTCCTCCTTGCAAGGTGCGCTGGGTCATTACTCTGAGCCAGGCCAGTAGACACAGTCTCAAGGTGTGAGTGGCCACTGCAGCTCTCCTCTCACTTCCTTCACCCCTCTGCCATCCTGAGGTGAAGGTCTCATTCTCTTACAGCCCTAAACAGTACAGTAGGCAGGGCAGGGGAAATATTACTTTTCTCTTCCCGTTAGGTCCTATTGCCCTCCCAAAACAGGCTTGGCATTTTGGTCTTGTGTCATTTGTCCTTTTTCAGATCCAGATGCAAAGGGCGGAGTGCTTGGACACCACCAGAAAAAGTGAGAGAGACTGCCTCAATCTGGTAGCTTTCACAATGCAGCTGCTCCTGGCCACATAGTTCATGGAAAGAGGCTGCTTCTGCCCATGTGAAAGGATTTGTCTTCTTCCAGAAGGTCCTTAGAGTCTCTCCCATGGTTGCTTCCATCTTAGGTGATCTGAGCATGGGCCAAAGCCCAGATGGAAGAGAAGTATCCCTGCCAAATCAGCATCATCGAATATTTATGGAACTAAACAGAGTGACAGATTGGCTTGCAAAGATTGTTTGAAAGAATGCATGTCCTCATGAAGAAGTTAGCTTCTGAGGGAGGGTTTGGGGTGGAGACAGAGAGAGGAGAATTTTCTGGGATGAAGATGCCCCAAGGCAACTGCAGATAGCATGTTTTGGTTAAACTTTGGCTGGGCTAGTGTGAGCATGATCTCATGTTCCAAAACTGTCACTAGAAAAATGCAATGAGAATCTTGTTTCAATTTTGTCTCTCCTTTCTCAATTTATCCTATGGTAGGCTGAAATCTACCTTCTATGTTGTTACTAATGAGTCCGATTTTATTTTAAAACTATTGCTTTGGGCCTAAAATGGATCTTCAAGTTCTTCAAGAGAGGAAATGAAGGGACACTCTCTTAGAATCAGGTGTTCTATAGCAGACTCTAAATTACTTATTGCTGGATCCTGGGGCAACAGTGTTAGCCAGTTTTCTGCCTTTCCTTTCATTTTTCCGTCCCAACTGAAGCCAGAGGTTCAGGTAGGTTATGACATGAGGGTGTTGTGTCTACAGAAGTCCATGTCCCAACAAACAAATAAGTCTGGAGAAGACAATGAATTCTGTGGCCATAGTACATCCTATCAGAAGTGGGAAGGAAAACAAAATGTCAGTTATTCTGACTGGGGACAGAGGTAATGCTAGTGTTAGAGCAAGCATACTGGAAAGGCTTATTTTATCAAAGCATGGAGACTATACACTCTGACTGTCCGCATAAACAGGAATTTCTGGGTCCTGTGCCCAGCTCCAAGAGCTAGCTCCATGACCCTTCTCTGATGTCCTGCTCCATTTTGCAGAAGCGAACCATTATTTAAAACACAGTGCATCATTCTTGGCTCTGGTGGATAATAGGGATACAAATTTTTTAAAACCAACCACTTGGTTTCTCTAACTTGAGTAGCTTGAGGACAGACATGATTACAGTCATGTGGCAGGGGCTAGGTGCTTCAAGGGCTCTCTTCACCTTGTGGTGGTTTGCCCAAGACTGTGAGAATAGTCCTTGTTCTAGTCAACTTTATGACTATAGCACGTCACTTGATTGAAGTATTTTCTGTTATTGGAATTGGGGATTCTGGGTTCTATTAGTTGGTTCTGTTACTGGGGCTGGACATGTATAGATGTGGGGAGCAGCTGGGAGCACTGGAAAAAACATTGTCTTTGGAGCCAGAGGCCCTGGGTTCAAATTCCTACCTCTAAAGCTGTGTGATCTTGGGCAAATCATGTAACTCCTCATCTATAAAATATGAGGGAGTGGGGCCTCTAAAGGTCCTTCCAGCTCTAGAGCTATGAATCTGTGCTTAAAATTGCTGTTTTGTAGAGAGCCATAGTCCAGGCTCAGACATAGATTCCTTGCAAAATGCAATTCAGCAGTAGCCTTGATTCTTGGGAGAACCAGGCAGACAAATGGGCATCAGTCACAGTGAGAAAGAGGCTAGCCCTCTACCTTCTACATAATGTGAGCCTCTGTGTGCTCCCTGTCGCACAAAGCATACTTCAAATACCAGGCAGTTTTATGTGTCTGTGCAGAACTTTAACTAGGAATTCTTGTGCTCGGGGGTAAACTCAGTTAGGGGGAAGGGGAGAACTTGGTATGTCTGAAGGCCTCAGGCAAACAGTCCTAACTGCTTGCTGCTTCTCCTTTTCCCTCTATAGTCAATGGGTTGGCTCATTAGAAATGAATCAGTAGTCAAGTCAACAAGCGTTTTTCAAATATTCATATGCCAAGTCCAGGCTAAGTGTTGGAAATTCACACAGGAACAAAGAGTCAGTCCTTGCCCACAAGGATCTTCCGTTTTAGTGGGAGACAACACAATAAAATGTGTGTGTGTGTGTGTGTGTGTGTGTGTGTGTGTGTGTGTGTGAGAGTGTGAGTGTGTATGTGAGGAGGGCGGAGAGGGAGAGGAAGAGGGAGAGAGAGAGAAAGAAGTCTGGACTCTTCCTTGAAATGGAGCTTCCTGGATAAAGCGATCCACCAGGGAAAGGAAGAGAAGGCGGCAGCAGCACCAGGGATCCTCCAGTGAGCAGGTCTCAGGGAAATGGTGGAGAAGGCATCTCCCAGAGTAAAAAGGCTGCTGGGGTTTAAAAACAAAAATCCTCCCTGTTCTAATGAAATCCCAGGTCTAGCTGATTATCCTTATGCCCTAAGATGATTTCAGTAGCCTCAGAAGTGGTCTCCTTGTCACTGGTCTCTCTCCTCTCCAATCATCCTCTTTCGGGTTAGCATCCGATTGTCAGCCCCTTGTTCAAAACCATCCATCCTCCTTACACCCACCTTACAGCACCCAAAAACCGTCTTTAGATCGCTCGTTCTCCTGGTCGTAGGGCTGTTGTTGTTGTTTAGTTTTACTGACACATTTTGTTTTTACGTTTACAAGTCTGACACATTGTTATCGCTTTGTGAGAGAGCTCTTGTAACAAAGTAAAACTCCTAACAATAAATGGTCTTGTCTAAAAGCGCTCACAGTATTTATCTCTAGCACCCTACACACACACACACACACACACACCCTTCTCTAGTAAAAACTCAACAAAGATCTATTTTCTCTTGCTCTCACCCCACCCCCATTCCATTGAAAAAGAAAAGAAAACAAATTTAGTGTAACATGTGTATAGACAAACAAAACAAATTCCCTCCTTGATTATATGCAGCAACAGTGATGCCTCCCTCTGCCCCCTGAACTAATCACCTCTGCCAGGACGTGGAGAGAAGCACATTTCCTCTTTGGAGGTCTGGAATCACAAGCAACCTCCGTCCTCGCAGCTTTTCATGTTTGTTTTACAATGTTGTCCTTAAATGTCTAAGTTGCTCTCATTGTACTCATTTCATTCTTCACCAGTTTGTAAAAGTCCTCAAAATTGTTCCTTTTTATAATACTGATCTAATGATATGAACTGCTTTGGCTCTGCTCACTTCAGGATGGATCCGTTTATTAGTTCAACTTTTTGAAATTATCTGCTTCCTAATTTCTGAAAGGAAAAGAGTGCTCCATCCCATTTATGTAACATGTAACAGCCATTCCCAGGGGTGTGCTGGTAAATATTTAACAGCCAGCTGCCTGAAAAACACACTCATCCTACTTTGTTTTGGAGGCAGTCAGGGTTAAGTGACTTGCCCAGGGTTACCTAGCTAGTAAGTATCTGAGGCCACATTTGAACTCGGGCCTTCCTGACCCCGAGGCTGCTGCTCCATCCCCTCTACCACCTAGCTGCCCCTCAACCCACTTAGAAGTTTAATCTCCATTATTAAGATTTTCTCCATCACTTTCTGAAGTCTGGATATCCAACAAATCATAAACCAAGCCCTGACTTGTAGCCTTTGCTGATTCCCAAGGTATAAATGTTCACAGTGAAACTTTAACAGTTTGCTTTCAAAAGCTAGATGATGCTGACTCCAACCCTCCCCTGGCCATTCCTCAACCAAAGGCCATCCCCTCACTTTCCAGGGGCTTTGCCAATACAAAAAAAGCTGCAATAAACGTTTTTACATGTAAAAGACCTTTTTCTATTTCTTTGCCCTTTTTGGGTGTATAGGCCTGCCTTTGGTGTAGCTGGGTCAAAAAACATGCACTATCTAGTAACCTTTTGTGAATAATTTCAAATTGCTTTCCAAAATGGTTGTATCCATTCATAGGTTCATCAACAGTGTATCAATGTGCCTATTTTCTCATAGCCCCTCAAACATTTATCATATTCTCTTTCTCTCTCTCTCTCGCTCTCTCTCGTCATCTTTGCTACTCTGGTGGGTATGAGGTGGAATCTCAGAACTGCTTTGATTTGCATTTTTCTAATTAGTAGTGATTTGGATCATTTTTTTCCATAAGGCTATAGAAAATCTAGGCCTCTTGCCTTGAGAACTCTCTTCGTATCTTTAGATCATGTGTCAATTGGAGAATGGATGTTCTATACGTCACAGTCCTCAACTGTAAAATGAGGTTGGATTAATTGATTTCTGAAGTCTTTTCTGTTTCCTATTATGAAGATACACTACTTCATTTGAGCTCACAACAACTTCACAAAAGCCCTTATGAGTTAAATGCTACTGGTAGTCTTAGTCATCCCCATTTTATAGATGAGGAAACAGAGTTGGGGAGATCAAAGCTCTTCATACCTATGGTCACCCCGCTATAGTGAGTGTCCAACCTGGGATTTGAACTCAGGCCTTGGTGACTCCAAGTCTTTGCCGATGGTTCCTTCTGCTTGGAACATCCCTTGCTCTAACTCTGCTCCAGTCAAAGTTGCATCCTGCCTTCAGATGCTGTCTTCTCCTCACAGCCTTCTCTATTCTCCCCAACTTGGATCCTCAGCTAGAAATGTTTACTCCCGGGGTCATGCAGAAATACAGACTGTGCAACCAGCTTTTACAGGTAAAGATGCTTTCAAGATGCTTACAGAAGCCAGAGGATGCCCTCCTGTTAGGATGCCGCATTCCCACACACACATAATGAGGTCAAGATCAAGGGGACATATGGCAATCCCTTCATCCCTATGTGTGTGGTGTGAGAGAAAGTGGCTCAGTCTGGGTCAAGTCAACACCGTTGTTGTTTCTATGCTACTGAAGGACTGTGAGTGCTTCCAGAGCCCTCTGACTGAAATGCCTTGGGATAAAGCCCCAGTTGTATCGCCCTAGTTATGAGCATCCCAACTAGATATGGTTTTTCCCTTCCTTAAACTCTCCTAACTTCATATTTCTTTTCTTCAAGCCTTTGTCACCTCGTCTAATTCTGTATTTGTATACAAGTTTTACGGTCCCTCCTAGCCCATAAGTACTCGATAAATATTTGTTGAATTAAGGAATAAATGACCTCTCTAGAATCCCCCCAAATTCCTAGTAGTAAATGAGGTTTATTAGGGTCCTTCAGAATAAAACCAGAATATTCCTGGTTCTGTAATTCTGTAAAACTATTGATAGTTTTAAAGAAACATATCTTTAAACATGAATGGTGTATGATCAAGTAAAATGAGGTAAGTGTGAAAAAGCAGTCTATATGACAAATTAATATATAAAAAATGTATAATAGAGGCATTGTGGTACAGATGGGAGGAGCGAATCCAAGGCCTGCGCTGCCCCACATTGGGCTTTTCCATCCTTGTCTTGGTACCTCAAGCAATTCTCCAGAAAGGGAATTGGCAGAGAAGGTGCCAGTCTAAACCGTACCTCAGTGATGGTCAGAATGAACTTTAAAAGGTATAACAATGGGTGACCTTCTAAACTAAACTATCCTCTCCTTAGTACTTGTTATACTTTGAGTTTCTAATGCTGTGCACCAGAGGCGTCCTGCCTGCTGCCTGAGCGCAGGAACAAATACCCGCACAATTTCTGAGTGGGCCTGAGCCAGATTGAAACACAATTGGGAAAAGGTTTCTGAAATATCAAATGCAGCTTAGGTAATGTGACTTTGTGGTTTTCTAAGTCTATGCAGCTGCAGGGATCCCTTTCTCTCTGAGTGACAGACACCGCTGTTGTGTTCCAGTTATCCTAAATGTCAAATGGGGAGAGGTAGTGTGAGATGTAGTGGATAAGGAGTACTGAACTTGGAATCAGAGAAACTGAGTTTGAATCCTTTTTCTGACCATTTTGTCCACCTTTGTGACCTTGGGTGAGTCACTTACCTTCTCTGGGCCTCAGCTTCCTCGTCTGTACAACTAGGAGGCTGGACTAGGCGACAACGCTAATAGCTAGCATTTATGCCGCATTTTAAAGCCGGCAAAGCACTTTTCATGTGTTGTTTTATTTGATCCCACAACAGCTTTGTGAAGTAGGTGCTAGTCTTTACTACCGTTTTGCAGATGAGTAGACTGAGACCCAGAGTCTGGCCCTAGTTGACCTAAGGACTTTGTCACCTCTTAGTCTGTATTCCCTATCACCCAAAGTTTGTAGAATTCAGGTTTATTCTGCTTTCTCTCTCTGATCCATTATTTCCCTTCCCAATTCATGGGGCTTCATGATGTTGGGCAGTTTAAGATCTGGCCAGCTCTTCACCCAGTGGCTGACCATCTAATCAAACCCTACATGAAATTTCTCGAACCCTGGTGAAATTAAAGTTGTGTGCTTCCAATGTTGCATTCTCATGTCACACATTGAGGCAGTAAAGCCATCTGAAATATTTTGCAACGGTCAAGAATGAGATGGGAGGGAGGTGGAATTCTATCCCAGCAGAGCCACTCAGATAAACTGGGGTGACAGACGTGACCTCAACCACAGTGAGGCTCCCCATTCCTGTTTTAAATTCTGCCAAGGTTTCTCATGTGCCCACTGGAAGCTTCGCAGGGTCGCAGGCTGTCATGTTTTGTGGTGAGGTCTTGGTAATGAAGATCTAAGTACGCAGGGGGCCGGTCCCCACATACACACTCCACATTTACTATGGAAAGGAAGCCCAAAAAGCATCATGTCAGAGCTGGTAATCTGGGATACAAATCAGTGGTGGCCGCCATGCTGCCTTAGACAGTACAAAGTGTCCTTTGCAGGCTGATGTTTTCTCTATTGCTATTTTCACTTTTACCCCAAGTTAGTTTTTTTTAAATTGCATGACAGGAAAGAAGATAGACTGCTCATGTGTCAAGAGCAAGGGCTGACAGCCGAGTGCTGAGTGCTCCAGTGTTCACCCTTGCAACGTTGACATATTGACATTGCCATAACTTGGGTGTGACAGGGAGGGCTTTGTCCCTGGATGGAAGAATTGAGAGGGTTCTGAAAGCACTATGCCTGGAAGTGCTTCACGTCTCAGAAACCTTCTGGTGACCTCTGCATATTTTCTCTCCCAAAGTTGCCATGTCTCAAGTAAGAATCCCCCCCTCACCCCCCAGTTTGCTTCTGGTACAAAACTAGATTGTTATGGTTCTGGATGTTGTCACAATATATATTTTCAAAACTGCATACCATGGGTCTCAATTCCTAGCTTAAGATTACAGAGGCTGAGACTTAGCATTTTATATTGGAGACCTAGCTTTAGACATAAGAAATTTCAGGGAGAAAATAAAATAACATTTTTATAAGTGCTTTTAAAATGTGATTAGGGACAGAAACAGGGAGATAGGAACGATGGAGTTTCCTTTTGACTACTTATTATGAACTGTAAGTCTTGGTGATACTATTTTTGGAACAACTTTATCTTTCTGCTGTCCCTCTTAAATTCATAGCCTCTATGGAATTGAAATAGTGGAGTTCAATTAAGAGCCAACATGATGCCCAGATCTTCGTAACTCCTAACTTCAATCCTTCTTCCTAGTTGTTAGTAGCCAGAACTGGTTAGCAAAAGCTGCTAGTTTAGAGCTCAGTTGGCTGCATGTTCTCACCTCCTTGCCTTTCCAATGCCGTCTCTCTGTGGAAGTGCTGATGAGTGAGTAAGCAGCCAAAAGGTCCACAGCTCCAGGAGAGGAGAAGTTAGAACTGGAGAGATGCACAGACTAGATAACCAGACCCTGAATAGTGGACAACTGGCAGCTTGGGTGGGAGGAAGAATGTTTATTTCTTCATTTATTTTTCATTTTACTAGCTAGTGAAAGTCACTTAGGTATAGCTTACTGGGAGCTGTGTGATGTGTTTTTGTTTTAAAGTGAGAGCTTCAGAAATATTGCATATGTAGTGTTATAGTCTTCTTTTGATTCAGTTTTGTTTTTTAAAACAAAATGTTTGGTATGTGGGTTCCTCCCCCCACCCCTTTCCAGTTGGCAGAGCATACAGCCCACTTACTAAATGCTTTCTGCACCTGTTTGCCATGTGTGGACCTTCCCTTCTACTTCGCCTACAACTTGAGGGTCTCGGGCTGGTGTTCCAACCATTTCATTGTCTCAGATGGGGTCTGTGAGGAAGGAAGAGGTAGGGGAGGAGTGTGTGTCTTGACACCCCCAGAGATCTTACTTAGAACCATTCCTGGAGTTGTATGACCAATTTGTAACATAGGAGTAACACCTGATAAGTTTGCCACGAGGACCAAATGTGATTATGTGTGTACGGTATTTTATAAACAGGAAAACACTACATGTGGCAGCTGTTCTTAGTGTTACTCTCTAGGCTAATCTTAGCTCCGCTGCGACAACCTCTGGACGTGGCCTTCCACAGGAAGCTGGGTGAAGGGGCAAGTATAGGGCCTAGACCTGAGGTTTCTTGCTGTAGGAAGCTCCTGGGAACTCCCTCTACCAACCCAGGTCAGCCATTTCTCTGCAGTCAAGAGTCTTAGAGTTGCCTAGAACACTAGAGGGCAAGTGACCTGCCCAGGATCACAGAGCTAGTAGGTATTGGAGGTGAGACTTGGACCCAGGCAGGCCTGGTTCGCAGTCTGCTTCTCTATTCACACTATCTATTGAGAAAGTAGGCAAAATATCCATCTAGGTGGTAACTTTTATTTTCCAAAGAAATTTTACTTATAAGATTACATCAGGTAGAATTAAAGAACCAGCTATGGGTCTTCAATATTACATCTTTTTTTCCCCCTATTTTACTTGGCCATGCATTTTTAAACTAAAAATTAGATATGAAAGAAAGCTTGATCATTGGACTGGGTATTTTAAAGTGTTGCATTGATAGATTAGTGTTGTATCTGCAGTAAATAAAATTACCTTTAGCCTTTAAAACCAAGCATGCAATCAAAAATGGTACATAGGGAAAGGGGAGCACATGGGTCATCAGGAAGGACAACTGTGAACACGAAATTAATTTGGGGTCACCAAAAAGCAAGGTTAACTCCGTACCGCTGTCCTTAAAATCGTCAGTATTTATTTTTTTGTCTAACCTCCAGTTTTCACTCTTGCTTCAGTCTCACCAGTCTATTGTTTAAAAAAACAAAAAACCTGAGAGGCTGGTAGTGTTTAAAATTCAATTGGGAAGTATCATATTCTGGTGAAGTCAAGCCAGTGGAAAGCCTTTTGAATGATAATAGGAAAATGGACAAAAGCAGAGGGAGATTTGTACAGTGATAAATGAACTGCAGTTAATCTCTGCACAGCTGTCCTCCTTATATGTAAAGTACGGGAGAAGCATGTGCTTTGAGAGGCTCTGTGCCTGGACTTTAATGGAATTTTTAAAAAGAAAAAAAATTAATGCTTTTTTCCTCAAGCATACTTAAGATCGTTATCTGTACTTCTGTCTAGAAAGCTAGCAGTTACTTCTATCTGTCTATTTATTGGCTGGCATATAAACCTAACATTTGGGATGCTAAGGTCCTGTTGACTGCATCTGACCAGGGGGGGATCACTTGCGATCCTGTAGCCAGTGGATTTATTTGGAAATTGCATGTTACTATTTTGAACTCAAGGAATCTTGGGAAGTTATTTTGCATACTAAGTGAACTCTTTCAAAGATGTGGCTTTGTGCAAGTTTTGTATTGAAGCTGAAAAAAAGGGGGGGGTGGGAAGAAATTTGCCTTAATCATCTAATATGTTCTAGGTCGCCACTGCAATTAAGATTTCTTTCTCAAACTAAGCCTTAAACCAGGAATATGTGGCTGCTGTCTGGCTCATCATTGCAAACCCCAAATTTTCTATTATGATGTAAATATCCCCACAGTAAAGCCTTTTAGAGTTTTTGGCAATGGGTGATCTCTTCTTTGCCAAAAGGTAGGTTCCCTGGTGTCTTGCAAGCTCACAGCTTGCAAGGTAAACACTGGGTGACCTATAAGCCAGCCAGTCAACTTGTACATTGCCATATTAGGTAAGTAGCTGAGATTGGCGTCTGGGGATAAGGCATTGCCGGATGCCAGCTAAACCTAACATGCTGCTGGGAGCCAGAGTCCAAACCCGGGGAGACATGACCCAGTACTGGCACATTCATTATAGCGCAGTATGATGAGATGGATTTGCACTTAAAATTTTCATTTGCAGGCATAGTATTGTGTATGATTTGAAGGCTGGAGGTTAGCTGGGGGAGGTAAGAGAAAACACAGCACTTTTAGCTTTTAGACTTTACCAAGGAATTAATGATATCCCCCTTATTCCTTTTTCTGGTTTTTCAGTGCTGTTTTTTTAGGGTCCAGGGGGGATGTCATATAAAACCATGACTCAAATTATCTTAAGAGTCCTACAGAATGATTAAGATCATTTTAAAAATGTGAAGAATCATAATAAAGTATTTTCCTAGGACTATTTCTTGACATCGTATGCATATGTAGTAGGGGGGAAAGGGAGTAGAAACACTAGGAAAGGAAGCACACAGGAGATGCCTAATGAATATTATCCTTTGGAATGGGTTGCCTTGGATTCTAGTTTTGGCCTGATGCTTAAGAGCTGTGTGACCTTGGGCATCTCAGGTGCCTTCTCTGGGCCTTCATGTCCTTTCTCTTTTGAAAATAAGAAGCTCTAGCAATATCACAATGGTACTTGGTGAGCTTTAAAACTCTGTACTCAAATATGGATTTAAAGAACATTCAACTCTTCATTCTATCTTATTCCTATTATTTCCCTGCAGCCAATCGATAGAACACTCTTATAAGGTGGCCCGGGGAACAGTTTGTTGATCATACAGCATAACAGGCCTGGAAGCAGAAGCGTTTTATTGATGTATCCTTAATATTGTGAATCCATTTTCCCCCTGCTAAATGATAGAATTGCTAGAAAGCTGCTGAAGTGAGGGAAAGCTTCCATTGCATTCTGACCCAGTGAATTCCTTTCAATTCATTTCTTAGGGTGACCCTGGAACTGAAATTTCAGGTGATGCTTGGTTTCACTGGAGCAGATGGAAGAGGATATGTCAAAACCTCTTGTTCCCCACAAAGGAGCAAGTGTGTTTACCTGTGTTTTCAAGATAGGTCGTCTGGCCAAAGTTGTTTTGACATATGGCATCTCTCCTGTTCAGTGGGAAAGTCCACACCTCAAAAATCTGACCACTGTGATTCAGCCCTCAAGTTATCAAATCAACTCTTGAATGTTCATTGAGATTAGTGCTTTTGAGCCTAGTCAAGGAATTGGTCTTGCACCTGTATAAATTACGCGAAGCTAAGGTGAGAGATAATTGCCTACCTGAATTCTTCGCCTTTCATTAATCTTTTGTTGGTGGTGTTATTAGCAAAGGTTGTTGGCTCTTCCATAGATGGCAGGCACCTAACCAAACAGACCACTTTATACCTTCATCTCCAGTTAGGTGTGTGATGCCTTTACATTAGGTTTCCTTCACCAGCTTTGTGCAAATAATTATCGCCCTTTTCTTCAGTGTTCTACATCTTTATCACTTCCATGTCAAGAATCAACAGTATAAAAAGAAAAAAAATTGAACAATTGTATAATGAGTCTTGGGAGAAAGAATGAGCCTTCCATTCTGCCCCCCACCCCTGCCCTTTTCTCCTTAGTTTTGTTAAGAAATATATCACCACCATCATCATATTATCATAATCATAATTTTCACCACTTAGAAATGTTTGCCCCAATCTCTGCTGATTAGTTTTATGTGATAAATGCTGAGAGGGCAAGAAGATAAGACTTCTGAAGTCAGTTCTCTTGCAATATTAGGAACATTATTGGTACAAAAGGAAGGTTTAACAGTGCCCTGTAAGGAATCTAACTCAATTCCCTAAGGATTTATTAAGTACTGACTGTGTGCTCGGTATGAGTATGTGCTAGTAGTTAGTGATATAAAGACAGGAACAAAATCCATCCTTCCAAGGACTTTCCATTCTACTTGAACAAATATTGAGGAAATCATGATGTGGTAGATATGAGATGCTATGAAGAAATAGAAGGGACAGGACTGTGAGATGGAAGCACACAGTCAGAAGGGAGGGTGGAAATTTGATAGCCAAGAGTTCTGGCTTTCCTCTATTATACTCATGAAACCCAGCAAGAAATGTTCTGCTGAGAGTGGTAGATGTGAGTCCACAGTGTAGATATTGTTCTGGCAGGTAGATATCTCTGTGAATAGAACGCTAGGCCTGGAGTCAGAAAGAACTGCATTTAAGACCTCTCTCAGACACTTATTACCTGTATGACCCTGGGCAAGTCATTTCTCTGTGCTTTAGGGTTTTCTTACCTGTGAAATGGTTATGAAATACAATTACCTGTATGACCCTGGGCAGGTCACTTCTCTGCCTCAGTTTCCCAACCAACGAAATGGGGATAATATGATTTTGTAGATTTGTTATGATGATCACATGAATTAGTATGGTAAGTCCCTTTTCAAACCTTAAAGTTCTATATAAATGATAGCCATTACTACTGTTATCTTCATCATTTTTCCCTTAAACTTCTCCCCCAACCTACGTGTTAGGTGGCTGCCCCATTGTCACTGGCTTTTACATGACACTCTCCTTATCCTCTGTCATAAATGACTGATAAATGATTTGAAGTTCAGTGCTTGGACCACACTGCCAGAGACACAAACTTGGACACATTCAGAAATCACCACTGTCCATCTGTGTGTTGATGCATGGATGGATCAGCTCTTTTGTCATCAAATGCAGTCCTGGATCTCTGTTCAGAGGTCAAGGTAGGAACAGGATCACGTTATATTTAATGAGTTTGTTCCACCATGAAACCTTTGCTCCTGACAAAGAACATTGCCTCATGACATACAACATAAAAATTCTTCTATGTCACACCATCTGTTTGTTGGAACTTGCTAGTGGTGGCATGAATAGTTTACAAAGTGTATTCTTCTTCCCAAGAGGCAGACTGATGTAATAAAGGGGAGGAGCCAGACTAGGAATTGTGAAGACCTGAGTTCCAGACTGAGTTCTGACTCATATTGACTGCAAATCACTGAACATCTCAGTGGTGCCTCGGGCAGCTCTCTATAGATTTTAAGTTGCATACTGCTCATCTCTATCCTGGAGGGAACTTCTCTACCTGCCTCTGTGTGGCATTACAGATGAAATCATAGGTCTGGACCAAAAACAAAAAATTTCTCACTAATGACTGCAAGTCATCTTTGTTCTTCAAATCTAAACTCCGCTGTCTGACCTTAAAGTCCTTCCATTAACTGACACCTTTCCCTTCAATACACTTTCCGTTGTTCAACATTCTTTTGTGTTTCTACCAATTTTCAGCCCTCAAACCTAGCAGAGCCTGTCTCCTAACTACTCTACACATAATGTCGTACTCATTTGAGATTCCTTTCATCTGGTTTATGTCAGTGGTTCCTAAATTTCTGAGGACCCTCTTTTAACATTGAAAAATAAAAATTGGGCAGACTCCTACACTGTACTTTGGCTTCCATCTACAAACCTGCATCTTGACAAAAGGCTGTTATGAACTGATAGAGTAAGGGATAGAGATGGATCTGGGATCACATTGGTATATGAAATTTTCCTGGGTGAGGAAAGTCTCTCAACCTATGGAGATCAGTGTCTTCTCTGAAACTGTCTAAGAGAATAGCCTAGGTCATTGCAAGGTTAATTTCCTTGCTTAGCTTCACACAAAGGGAGCTTGAGAGACCCAGGTCTTCTTGGCTTTGAGACTGGCTCCCCATCCACCATGATACATTATGATTCAATAACTCTTTAAAATGGATTTGTATTTTAATAACCAGAGTGGCATTTCTGATATTTGAAAAAGTTATTATAGAAATCAGCAAGCCCATTTTCAGTCTATAGAAGATATGTTTGCTTCTCTTTTTGAATATTAAATTAACCTCTTGCAGGAACTCTGAGACCCAAAAAGGGATAGTGACCTACAAGTTGGGAAACCCAGCCTCATGTCCATCCCTCTGCCCTCATCCTCATGGCCAATTCATAGCCACCTCAAGAGAAAGTATCAAATGCGATTATGTTTATAAAGTGCTGAGCTTGGTGCCTGACACATAGTGGGTCCCATTTATCTATGTATTATCATCATCTTCATCATCATTATTATTCTGTGATCTGACTCAAAATACACCCTGTCCTGATAATGCATCTCCCATTCTTAGAATTCTACTGATTCATGCTCTTTTATGCTTGATATGCATTTATTTTTTGTTTATATGTCTTACTCGTCTTTGGTTGTTTCATTCTTGGCCCTCCCCCTAGGCTGCAGACAACTCAAGAGGCAGTGTCTTGCATTTCTTCTGCTAGGCTTCAGAGTGCTAGATTATTTGCTGTTGGCAGAAGTTACAGAGGCAAATTTAAGTAATCACATAAGGAAAGGTTTGTCAACAATTAAACCAATCCAAAAGAGAACGAAATGACTCAGAAGGTGTAATGAGTTTCCTTTCATTCAAAGTTTAAAATCAAAGGGCGCATGACCACTTATTGGATATGTTGTAGAAAGAGTTGTCATTAAGGATTAAAGAGAAACTAGTTAGCCTCTTAGGTCCCATCCAGTTTGGAGATTCGGTGATTCATCTTCTAGTTTCTTTTTCCCTTCCAAAGCTCTCAGTACGTTAGCTAAACTTAGTACAAACAAAGTAGTTATTTAATTGATGCCTCTTAAAACGATGAATGAATGATGAGAATGTCATTATCAAGAAAACTGTCTAAAATTCAGCCACGTTGCTCTTGCAGACACATTCTGACATCTCTTAGCAAGCTAAAAGGTACTTGGAAAAGCTGGCTAAGAACAGAAGATTGCTCCCTACTTAGATACTTAGATACTCCCTTGTTGAGCCGTACCAAATCTCATAGTGCTGCTTTGCTAATTGCACAAAGCAAGTGAGGGATTTGGTATATTTATTGGAATCAAAAGGTGATGGCTCCATTACATTATAATATCATTTACTGACAATTTATGTTTACCTCTCTGACATCTGAATTCTCCTGCTCTTCTCCATCTAGAACAAGGGTGCTTAATCTGGGACTCATGAACTTTTTTTTTTTAAAGAAAAGTTCCTATAAATATATTTCAATTTGGTTGATTTCTTATGTAATCCTATGTGTTTTATTTTACACAGTTTAAAACATGATTTTGAGAAGGGTTCCACAGGCTTCGCCAGATAGACAAAGTGGGTCCATACCACACACACACACACACACACACACACACACACACACACAGAACCCCCTGGTTCTAGAGGAAATCTTCCCTGGTACGTGTTGACTTGTTCATATGGTCTTTTCATGACTGTTTTAGCCTATGTGAACAGTTGCTTGTGGCTGAAGGTGACATCACACAGTATTAATGGATGCTAATTGCCACAATGTTTTTCCATTCCAAAAGTGGAAATATTTTCCTGATTTCCATGAAGGTTTAGAACATTGCTGCTTTTGTGTAGTACATGTTTTTGGTGGTGGCTAATGGACAGGTGGGTTTTTTAAAGTTTCTTAGCAGTTTGGTGCTTTTCCAGATGTGCAAGGAGGGCATAAGCACACTGAAGACCCCGTGCTGCACCTTCTCTTTGCTACTGGGTCTCTAGCCATCTTAGAGGGCTCTCACAGCCCAGGACAGACCCAGTAGTGATGTTCAAGCCTTCTGAGATAAATGTTCATCCTTGTCTATGGTTTAACTGAAGTCAAATTTTTCAGATGTTAAGTGGAACGTTTGCACTTTGTTATTTACTTTGATTCTGGAAGATTGTCAGTCGTCTCCCTCCCTGAGGGACATCTCAGGTAGCTGAATCTTTCTAAAAATCATTATTTATATTCAAAATCGATTTGTATTTTATGCTGGGAATCAAAGTGATTTTCACATGAAAGCTTATTAATATAATTTCATACATGCATTTTAAATATGGAAGGGGGATTTAGAGGGAATTTAAAAGGTTTTTTGTTTTTGTTTTTCCTTTTTTAAAAAGAGGCTGTTCCTATGCAGCAAAACTGGCAATATCCTTTCACCACATTACATGTTGAAATAGCTTTAGACTTGCAATAGCACTTTCTGCTTTCTGTAATTTTTTTTTCATCTCTCCACATACTTGGCCTGTTTTAGATTACCTTATGGGATGATACAACCAAAGATTTTATTTGCAGACTTGTCCAAAATATCACCACTGCCCCAAATAAATGCGTGAAGTGTTTCACGGTCCACACAGGAAGATTATGCTAAAATCAGGAATCTGGAATTTATTGTATAACGTGATAGATGGAAAACAAAAAGGATTAAACGTGTTTCCCACTGGAGGGATAATCTAATGTCAGGCAGTTTTGCCTCATGTTAGGAATGTACATGAAGAAATAAAATACAGTGACAAAAATGGGAATACCCCTTATGACCATTTTAAGTGTAAAAAGAACACACACACACACACTCCCACACACCCTCTGAACTGAACTCTAAGATTTTTCAATCATGGAGGATTTTTTTTTTTGTAGATTATAGTAACTTTCATTGAAATGTCCCTGACACATTTTAATTTTTGAAATTTATTGACAGGTAATGTACAAAGTCAAGGAGCATCTTTCTTCTGTAACAGGCGTATGTACAATCAATAGCCTAATCTTCAGGGAGTGCTGTCTTGCTTGCCCTGCCAAGCTTTTGCCCATATTTCAAAGGAATGGAAATAATTGAAAAGGCAGTTGCTAACTAGAGTCTGGCAGTGGCATGAAAGCTTACTGGGAAGCTTGGTGCAAGTACTGGTCAGTCAGCTTTCCCAGAAGCCCCCAGGGTCTGTTAATGTGACATCAGTGCCTATTAGGAGTGGGTCGGGATACCTCTGTGGGATTTTGTTTTCATTTTCCAGTGCTGGCTTGTCCAGCTGACATGCACTTTTATGATGAATAATTTGCAAGTGTTTGCCAATTCATGGTTGGGAGCTTTTGATTCTGTGAACTTTTTAAGGGTACTTTATTCTTTCTCAGCCTGTACCACTTTCTCATCATTTTATTTCACTAAAAAGTCTTCTCTCTCTTCCTTTTCTTCCTCCAATTGATTGTTGTTTCCCACTGATTCTCATTTTAGAGACTCTTCAAATGCTGCTTGCTGCACTAAGGAGCAGTGGCATCAAAACATGCCCATCATTTTGGCTCACCATGGAGCTAGGCGCCATAATATTCTATGACTAACACATTCCTTTTGGCTTCACTACCTTCAGGAATTGGAAAATATGTATGTTCAAATTGTTTTTTCATACTTGTAAACTACTAGTAGTATTTTGGAATAATGGGAATCTCCTTCTTTTATGCGTATGATTACATAACTATGAATTCTCAAATTCCATGATTCTGTCCACATTTATTTCTTTCCCCTGATGCATCCTTCTTTCCAAAATATGTCACATCACCTCTTTGCCCATTAGAAAAGGAAAGAAAAAGAAATCTGTGCTAGGAATTTCATGTTCAGGAAACCACTAGTTACATCTTTGCTTTGTTTATCCATTTAGGAAATGAACTTGTCTGTTGATCTAAGTTCAGGACCAGATAGAAATGAATTTCAATCTTTTGGTATTCTGGAATTTGTTAGAACTATTCTTTTCATCATTGTGGACCTTTCTTTGTAGGATCATAGATTTGGAGCTTCAGGGTCATTAAATCTAGCTCTTTTATTTTACAGGTCAGGAAACTGAGGCTCTGAGAAACTCATTGTGTGAGGCAGGATTAAAACCAGATCCTCTTAATTCCAAGTCCAGTACTCTCTTGTGTCATTCTGACTCAACCAAAGGACAGTAGAAAATTGCATGTGGGGCAAATAAGTGGTCTCCTCTACCAGTGTAGATCACAGTCCCTGCATTATTTTTCATCTCTCTTTTTGTTATCCTTATTTTGTGGTAAATTCACTTGAGGAGTTGGTGCCCAGCATCCTGGAGTACTTTTTACAAAATATCGTGCACATATATGTTCTCAACAATGTATTTCATTCTACTCCCACAGAAACCACCGTTGCTAACATGTTGCAATTGGCTTAGACCCGCCATAGGTTTTTGGTTGTTTCGTTTTGTTTTGTTTTGTTTTTATTTTGCCATTTGATTATTTTTTACTTTAATTCTTTGGAGATCATGCGGATAACTTTTACAAGCCTCAGAGTTCTTATGCCTCAAGAAAATGTTGTTGGACCCAGTCTCCAGGAGACTTTATAGGTGCTATTGAAATGCAATATGTGATTTTTGTCTAGTGATCATAATTGGCACAATTCTAGAGGAACCTAACCATACAGGTATTGAAATCCTTGATAAGATTAAACCAGAATTGGTAAAGAAGTTAAAGCTAAGTAGAATGAAAGTTGGCAGGGTCTGAGGGGAATGAAAGAGGTTCCCCAGTGGGATTCATTGGCCTCCATTACTTATGGTGGGCAATAAACAAAGAAATGAAAAGAAAGATAATGTACCATATGTACTAGAAGGACGATGCAGGGGAGAAGTATTGCTTAAAAAAAAAAACTCAACAAGCTCTTCCAAACTAATAAGTCATTTGATATTCAATGATTTCATTTCACAAGTGGACAGAGGGGAATTATGGTTCACTCCCCATGCCCCAAAAAACTTTTGGAAAATATGATTTAGAATCTAGAAAAAAGAGACTAAATGTTTGTATAGTGCTTAGATCGTATTAATTCAACACATATTTCTGAGCACTTCTTATGTGCAGAGTCCTTTTTCCAGATGGTAGAAGGAATGCAAAGAAGTCTAGAACATGATTTCTGCCCTTTAGGACCTTTCAATCCATTTGTCAGACAATGGGGAGCAATGGGAAGTTTTGGAGGAGGGAGAAATGTGATGATGATAAGGAGGAAGGAGAAAGGAGAAAATAGAGTTGATAGTATTAAGTAAAGTTTTACGCTGTGGTTTCTTTAATCACCTTGGAGATTTTTGGTGATGTCTGGGAGGAATGAAAAACACTCCTTCTACCCTATCAGCATTAACTACAATTTATTTATTGAGATTTTGCCAGCTATGTAAGACAGTACTCTCAACGAGTAGATTTAGAAGATAGAAGTCCCTACCCTCAATTAGTATATAATCTTAGAAAGAGTAACATGTTATCAGCAGGCGTTATACAGAGACTCACATTAGCTTTATTGGAGTCAATGTGGTCACCTGACTGGAGAACTGGGAAGATATGGGGGCCTTGACTTATCACTTAATCTCTCAGTGTTCCCAGGCAACTCTCCAAACTGTAAATTAAGGAACAACTACTGATCTGCATTGATGAAAAGGGATTATTTCAAAAGGAGTTACATACACCAAAGAAATCATAGGACCAACAAAGCAATACTGCCTCCAAAATTGTGGGACATCGTTATTGCCCCCTTGGAGGGCCCATAAACAGAGCATCCCAACTCCTGACAGAACAGGCTGACTGAGGAAGTGAGGTGAGGCAAAAAGCTGGATACCAGAGAGAGTAAGGAGCACCCCCTGGACGTTTGGCACCTCCTGGCTGTTTCCTTTCTGATGATGTTGAGTCTTTTACCACCTCCATTCTTTGCTCAAATCCTTCTGAGCTTCCCCCAGGCCACACCCAGCCTCATCGTTGTGACCTCTAATCTCAGAGGGAAGTCGCTGGCTCCCTAAAAGTCCCATGCTAGGAAGGCTGTTCTCCAGACTCATCTCAATTTTAGTATTATTTTCTTTTGCTAATTTTGATGATTAAAACTTTTTTTTCAAAAATGAAACCTTTGAAATGTTGCCTCTTGAGTATTCTCTGATAAGTATTGAAGATCATATAGTTTCTTCAAAACGGAAAATGTTAGTATTAGTTAATATTACTTAGTAAACCCAGTGGCAATGACTTTTGTGTCCCTCATTTGCCTGTATTAAGCTGGTGGTTGTTTTCTTTATTAGATGGGGAATATATAGATATTGTAGGTTTGGGGCAACATTTTCTCTCCTGATTTTGAGGGAATACCAAATCATTCCCTAAAATTCTTTCTTTACTTAAACTAAAGGTGTTAAGGTACAGATGAGTGTCAGTAGACATGTAGGTATTTGTTTTATAGATCCCTTCTTTGTAGAACTCAGCTTTCTTTTTTCCATTAATATTATCAAACTGCTTGGAAACTGTCTATTGCTGTATAATTTAACCAGACTACTGTGTTTTTCCTTTGGATAAAGATTCCAGGGCATGGAGATTAAGTGATACAGCCATAGCTTGGAGTTGTATTGGCAGGAGTTGGGGCTGGCTTTCCGTAATTCCTTGTGATAGCTTTGACTGCATTTAAATCTGCTGCTCACTTTATTTCTTTAGCACAGAGCAACTAAGAGGGTTAAAAGAAAGTAATTCAGGTAAAGTCCCATCACATCAAACTTCAATGGAATAGCCAGATTTTTTTCTCTGTACTAGAATCTCATCAAAATGCACACTGCTCAGAAATGAAGGGGAAGCTTACTAATAATTGAAAGGAAACACTGTTTATTCAGATTGTCATCATTTCTGCCAAAATACAGTTATTTTCCAGAGCAAGGGTACAAGAGTGGGAGTGATACTGAATTATTTTGTCATATCTCATGATATTCTGCCAGAATCAACTGCTTTCATCCTAAAGATGTCCCTCTACCCGAACCATTGGAAGACAAGAAACATTCCTTATCAGTCCTGACCCTGAAATGAGGTTTCCAACTGAGAGAGGCAGGATCCTCATGTTAGTGTTCACTCATGGACCCCTTTTTTCCCCAGGATGACATATGAAGTTAGTAATCATAACCATTATAGGTACTGCTCAAGTTTTTTTGCCATCCAAGTGCCTGGTGCATAGTAGGCAGTCAGTAAGTGTTTCTTGAATTCTTCATCAAAACGAGGCTGAAGATGTAGACTACTGCTGATACATAGGCACTGAGTCTGTCTCCTTTTCTTAAGATCAGATATTATAGAGTTAGAAAGGACCATTTCATTAAACCCATTATTTTTCAGTTGAGAAACTGAAGTCCTCAGGTGTGAAGTGAGCTGTCCAAACTGGTGTTCCTTACAACTGCTTAGAAAAGCCAGGTGTCTGCCTCCAAGTCCAGGGCCATTCCACAACATCATGAGGGTTAGGTTTTATTCCATTGAACAAATATTTGTTTTGCTTCCTTGATGTCTCCCACCCCACCCCACCCCCACATCCCCTTATTACCACAAAGTGATTCCTCCTCAGATTTTTCATGCTACGTTACCAAGACAGTTCTCCTTTGCATTAATCACACTCTCCTTTGTATCAAGATTATCTGTTTTTCTTTCCCCCCTGACATCCTTTTCCCTCTAGATTATAAATGCTCTGAAAGCAGAGGCTGTGTTTCATCTATATTTACAGTCTTTTTGCCTAGAATACAAAAGTTACTTGGCAAATATTTGTTGAATTTCATCAAATTGGTAGCTTGACTATGAAGAGATAGAGGGAGAAGAGTTAAAGGTGGCCCCAAAGTTTCAAATATAGGAAACCTGCAGGGATGAGAGTGCCACTGACAGAAATGATGACCAGAAAGGGGAGCAAATTTGGGGAAAACATAGTGGTCCAGTTTTGAGATGTTTTTTTTTAGGTGCCAGTGGGACATCTATGTAGAGATGATCTATGGATAGGGAGAGGCATCAGTCTGGAGAGGGGCTTACACATTTGACTGTAACCTATATGAAAGTGAGAATTAATAGCCCTAGAGTAAACAAATCAGATTCCAAGGGAAAAACATGAAAAGAGCCAGGAGAGTTATAGCCATTTTAACAGGTGGACAAGAGTCAAATGGGACAATCAGGAGACTGTGGTATGTCCATGGCCGACAGATAGAGATTGCCTAGAAGAAAGAAGACACTTAGCAGTAGCAAACATTGCAATAATATGAAGGAGGATAAATATTGGGGAAAAGGCCCTTAACCTTGATGATTAGGAAATGATTAATTAGCCTTGAAGATAACAGTTTTAATAGACTAGTGGAGATGGAAACCAGATTTCAGAGAGGAGAAATGGGGAGTGAGGAAGTGGAGTTATGATGTGTAAACAAATTTTTCAGGAGTTTAGAAGTAAAAAAGAGAAAGAAATAGGATTATGAATATCTTAGTGTGTACCATACAAATGTTAAGAACTTGTCAGATCCAATGATGGGCACTAGAGATAAAAGAAAACAAAACAAAATCATCTCTGTCTCAAAGGAATTTATATTTAATTCAGGACATGATACATATTCAAATAAGTTGATACAAAGTAAATGAGTAATATAAGTAATTAATTGGGGGAGTTGGAAAGAATCATAAAGTAGAGTAACATGCATGCTGTGCTTTTGAGAAATCTGGGGATGCTGTGATGAGATGATAAAGGAATACATACCAGATATGGGAACTCCATATGCAAAGGCATGGGACGAGGAAATCACATATGCTCAGCAAACAGCTAAGTGGTCAATTTTACTATAAAGCAAAATGTATAAAGGGGATCAGTACAAAATTAGAAAGATAAGTAGGAGCCAGATTGTGTAATAGCAAGCCAAGGATTCTTATTTTTATCCAAAGAGATGATAGGAAGCCTTTGAACATTGTTGAATAGGAGGATGAAATGGAAGTCAGTCAATCTCTCGATAAGCATATATGTACCTACTACATGACAAGTAGCATAATCACCAGGGATATAAAGAAAGTGAAAACAACAAGAAAGTCTCTCTAAAGGGGAGAGAACTTGTAAACAACTTTGTGCAAACAAGCTATAGCTCCCTAGATCACACACCCACATACCAGTTCCTGGCACATAGTGGGCACTATATAAATGTTGAGAGAGAGACAGAGAATAAGTTGGAGCTAATCAATAAAGAGTAGGCATTCACATTAAGGGGGAGTCAGGAAAGACTTCTTGTAGAACTGGGAAGTCAAGGCATCCAGAAGGTTGAAATGAGGAGAGAGGGAATTACAGGCAAGAGGGATTAACCATGCATGGCGAGTGGAAAGTGGGAAGGGGAGGAGATAATTACTGGAATTGGAACCTGGGGAAGATGGATGAGAGTAAATTCAAGGATGCCTATAAAAGAGTTAACTTATTAGAAAGCAGAGAGACACCTCTTTTCTTATGGCCAGAGGTAAGTTGAGAGTTGATTGTTGGGTGAGGAGTTTTGAAGAACGGAGGAGGGTAGTTAAACGCTCCCACATCAATGGCCCCTTCTTGTTGAGGCTGTTCTTACTGAGGCGGTCACTGGCTATGATGTTTATTCCCTTTAAAGGATAAGAGTTTGGAATAATCCACTTTGGAGAAATGAGATAGAAAGCCAATGAGCGTAGAGTAGAAGGAATGCCAAGTTGAAATGAAGAGCCAGCTGATAATATTGTCCCAAATGAATAGCAATGAAAGAATCACGCAAACTCCAATCAAAACATGCTGTACACTGAGGATAATAACAATAACTAGCATTTATTTAGCACTTTAAGATTAGCCAGATGCTTCATAAATATCTCATTTTGGGGCAGCTAGGTGGCGCCGTGAATAGAGCACCGGCCCTGGAGTCAGGAGGACCTGAGTTCAAATCCAGCCTCAGACACTTAACACACACCAACTAGCCGTGTGACCTTGGGCAAGTCACGTAACCCCAATTGCCCTACCTTCCCCCTCCAAAAAAAAAAAAGCAAAGAAAAAAAAGCAAAAAAACAAACACACCAATTTAAATAAATAAGCAAATATCTCGTTTTAGTCGTCCAGGAAGGTGCTGTTATTATGAGGGAACTGAGACAAATGGAGGTTAAGTGACTTGCCCAGGGTCACAGATCTAGTAAATGCCTGAGACTGGATTTGAACCCTGGTCTTCTAGACTCCAGGTTTAATGTTGGATCCATTGCCCCATCTAGCTGCCTCATGGTGACCATAGGCCTTAAATTCAAAGGCAGTAGAGTCAGTTCCTCTGGCATAACTCTGCTCAGGGTCTAAGCATGGGATCCAGTAAGAAGTGGTCTGGCATCAGACTAAGGGAACCAGAATGTAGCTGCAGCACTGCCAGAGCATTTTAGGCTCCCTTGTCCTTGGTGTCTTCATTGGTAAAATCCCAGTGTTTTTCCTAGATGCTCCAGAGTCCTGACTCTTAGTGTCTGTGATTCTATTAATGGTCTTCACCTTCACTGTGTGTTAGAGTAATGTTGCTGTATTTGTTCTTTAAATGAAGTGGAGCTTTTAAAAAATGGGGTGGTTCAAAGGACAAGTGTAACAGGAAACTTAGTGACCATCTTCTGTCACATATTCATATTTTGGGCGCTTGTGGTTGTATCTTTTCTTTTCCCCACAATTTCACTCAATATGTTGCCCATAAATCTTAAGTTTTCAGTGTTCTTCTTGACCGCCTATTAGGTGAAATGCTTCATTTAGTGATGTTAGTTAAGAGCCTGGGCATGATTTTGCTTCTGCTGCTCCCCCATTCTCCCAGCAGTCTTTGTGATTTTGGGGAGAGAGCCTAGGGATTGCTTTTCAGTGCTTGCAAAGATGGTTAGCTTCAGTCGATCGCTGCCTTGTCTACTTGGCCAGAGACTCGTGCTGTCATTTGGCTTGCGCTTTGAAGTGGTAATATTATAAATCTCCCAATCACTGTTATCCAGTCTGGTTTAGTATTCATGTGCCTAATTTCTCCTTGTAATCTGATTACTGGTTTGAGCTGTTGCAGCCTGCAGCCGGCTGCTGTGCATTTACTGTACTCCCCAGGACTTGAGCGCCTGACAGCGCTGGTCCTGGGCTATGAAAAATCTCAACACGATTTTGCTTAGACGGGCCTAGGGCTGTGGCTGGTTAAGAATTAGCTGCTAGAGGAGTTTCTGTTAGGCGAATCCTTTGTTTGTGCAACCATGTTCAGAAACCCTTGGATTTCCAGCTTTGTGGAAGCTATTGAGTACTCTGAGGAACAAGGTAAGAGGCAAGAGATTGTACAGAAAGCTGTTACTCATTTTTTTCACTAATTGCCTGAATGCTCTGTTGCTACAGCTATTATGAGGGTACTTTCTCCCAGAAATGCTAGTTACTCATAGCCAACAGTCTTATTTTTCTCTCAGAGGATACTTGAAAAAAAATCCAAGTTCTTTAATTAGTTTATTTTAGAAATGCATTAAATTTAAAGCATGGGTTGGGGGAGGGCAGAGAGATGAGCATTTTAAAATTTTTCATTCCTGCTCAACAATCAGAAGTATTTCTACCACCTTTTAAAAGCTTTCATCAAGGACAGTTGCAGACCCCCGAATAATTAAACTTCTGATCAAATTGAGTTGGGTAGTGATGATTCTGTCAACCAAATCTCTTTACTACATTTTCTCCAGTAGTCTGAGCTGTTTATTTTCATGAAATCATCCTACGAGACAATTTGGAGCAGGGGTTTGTGTTTTCAGTGGCTTCTTTTTCAGTTTACGGAGAGGATGTGCTTTCAATTTAACTACTGAAATGTATCAAATACTGAATTCACCGCCTGAACAAGAATGAAATGTGTAGATTCTCTCGCAATCGCTTGCCTTTCAAACATCACTCATCCAAAATGGCCCTTAGCAGAACTTCAGTATTTGGAAGTGACAGGCATCTGTCCCGTTCCAGTGGTGCATTATACTGTACTTGGTAACATTTTGTCCTGGGAGTCTCGGTTGACTTGTACAAGGCACAGACAAAACAGCTAAAAAAAAATTCCCAAACCAGCTGCAGCCAAAATATTGCTGAGTGTCTGTTAGATACAAGGCAGAAGAAGAGAAGGAAAAAAGCACAGAACTTTTCACTGGAGCTGTTTCTCCAATTTTGTGTCCCTCTTCAGTTGACAAGTTTACAAACACCAGGCTTAAGTATATATTTTGGTGGGCAATGAAGTGTCAACATTTACTCCATCTTGTACCTCTTTCCTCATCAGGCCCCTTGCCCCCAAATCTTAGGTAGTGAAAGCTCATCTCCGGAGGGATAAAGTTTCTGTAAGTGGTTTGCTTGTGGTTTTCTGGGTGGACAAATGATCACTGTGCCAAAAGCTGTAAAATAGGTTACATACCATTAGAATGGTTATAAATTTTACCCATGCCTGGTTTTTATTAACCAATTCATTCTATATATGTGTTTCTTCTGTGCAGAATTGTTACCAGCTGCTCTTACATAATGTATAATATATCTGGTCTTCAAAAATAAGTAGCTGGTTAATAGGATGAACTTTTATGATTAAGGTTTAGTTTAAAAAAGAAAAGAAAAAAAAGACTAAAGACACCTTATTGCAACACAAACTGTAGCAGAGATCACAGGAACATGATTTCTCTCCAGATGAGGGGCTTCAGAGTTCCTGAACTATCTACCAAAGTTGGCTGGATCATTTCTAAGTGTAAGTTGGCTTTAGTTTAAAACTGTATTAGACCGTTCTCCTTCTTGCTCCATTTTCTTCCCTTTAAATGGGGAAATTGGACTAAAATTTCTGCAAGGGCTTGACTAACGTCCCAGTGTGTTGGTGGGAAATGCTGTCTGGTCCCAGAACAAATGTCAAGTTGTCTTGTCTTAAAATTTCAGTAATACTAAATGTTTGGATTAAATTGGTTCCTGGAAAAGCAGTCGTCTTACATCTATGACTTTTGAGTGTTTTTATTTTGACTATTTGAAAGGCTTGGTGAAGGTAGTCTTTAAGTTTACAGGAATATTACTGTTAAGCCTCAATTTCTTAATCTGTAAAATGAAGGTGATAAGACTTTTGATGCCTAGAAAGTGCTTTGTAAACTGGAAATTATATAAATATGATTTTTTTCATTACTTTTCTGGTCTACCACAAAAGTATCTTCTTTAGACACTGAATAATTTGGTGTGTTCGGATAAGGAGGTTGACTTGTTTTTTTCAGTTATTGTTCAATAATGTAATCAGTGACTAAATAAGATTTTTTTCTCACTTCCTATTCTGTTTCCATTTCAACATCATCTTTTTTCTTTACCCTCAGATTTCGACAAGAAAAAATCAAACCTCTTCCAGCTACCGCATCAAAGAAGGTCATCAAGGTAAAATTATTATAATGCTTTAAGGAAACATAACTTGTTTGATATTAAGCTTCATAGAAACCTTTGAAACATAGGGGAGCTTTGGCAGTATGAGTGTCGAGAACATGGCGGTGTAGTGGTGCTCTCTGGCTTAGGCTCCTTTCTGTGCTCCAGAGTCCCTTATCTGTAAAAATGGGAGTAGACTGTGTGCCATCGCAGAGGAATTTGAAATCTCCACTCAAGTCCTTGGCATTCTTAACATTCTAATTGCTGCTCTAAGATGGCTTTTAAAAATGATGTTCCTGCCAAGAAAGATAGCTAAGTAGGAAATGCTTCCCTTTGGGATGTTCCCATTGTTGGTTGTTGAGTCTAGGAAATATGTTTGGTCTGCCTGGAATTGTTGTCTTGAATTTGGAGAATCAGTCATTCCACCATATAATTAACCACATCTCACAAAAGAGAAAGTTCACAGAGCATCTATATCCCAAGGTGGACACAAAGCTGAAGCATTAACAGATTTTTTTTTTAAAAAACAACAGCATCTACCTTAAATAGATTTCTATTGGTTATTCTATTTGGGGATATTGCTGGCAAAGGTCTCTGCCCTGTTTCTCAACTAAGCATGAATTGAGACAAAGCCACATGAGAGTTTGTCTACAATTCTACACTGTGAGCTTGGCCAACATGAAAGCAAGGGGACCTAACATTCATGCCCACAGAGCTAAGTGTAGTTATAATTGTGACAGAAGCAGAGTAGAAGTACTGTTTATGTTGCAAGGGTCAGTGATTGATGCCCTGTATCCACCTTCCCAGTACAAGAGAAGGAAGACCAAAACAAAACAGCATGGTAGAACTACTGCAGGTTATATAACTCGGCTTGATCTTAAGCAATTTCCCTTTCCTGCTCTTTAGAGAACACTTTCTAAAATTCTGCAGCTAAGATGGTGCAATTTAGTCCATTGGGTTCTTTTGTGGTTTACCAGGTCATTGAACCTGAACCTGAAGCAAATCTCTGAAGAAAACAAGATAATTCTAGGGGACCTGATTTGTGACAGCTGACCAAAAGTGGGAATAGTGAGAGGAAAAAGAGGGGAGATTCTGTAGTCATGCTCTGCAAAATCAAGTCATTTTCCAAAATGAGAAAAGAATGAGCAAAACTCATTATGTATGAATTTATCTGGATAGAATAAGATTACTCCTTCCTTTTCATGGTATTGCATGTAAGATGGAGAATTAGTCATTTGCACCCCAAGGACAAAGTTGACCACAAAATGTATTTCACTTCTACATAGAGAAGGTCAAAAAAAGAAGGTCGTATATGTTATTCTCCCTAGGTCCCTTAAAACACAAGATCTAAGACAAGAGAGATCAGACTGTAGGCAGCTCAGTGCACTACATGCATGGTTAATATTTCTTATAATCTTAATAATGACCCCAACCTTCAAATCAGGATAATAGCAGAATATTTTTGCTGCTGGCACTTGGATCAAATTGCCCCCTGTTGCTTTTGCTGAGCATGTAAGTAGGTTAATGGGACATGTATTTTTAAAAAATTCCTCATCACTGAAGCAGATTGGTTACTCAGAGAGAGAGAGAGAGAGATAGAAAGGAGAGATGTTAAAGCATGGAGTTACCAAGTATTTCCAATGACCTGAGTTATGTTTTCATGATTTCTCCTTCAGTGTTTGGATTTTTTCATTTTAAATTAAGAGTCAACCATACTTTGAGAAGGGAGAATCAACCATTCCCCTTTCTCTTTCACCTTTAATTTTCCTCAAACCACTGCCTCTTTCCCAACTTCATATTCAAATGTTTCCTTCACTTGACCGTGCCACGATCGCTTTAAGCTATTACCCTCTTTGTCTTCTCTCGGTTCCTGTCTATTGCTCTCCTTCTCGATCTGTTTCTATTTTTTTGATCAACTAGAAAGAGTCACCTTTGCTGCTTCTCTTTCCTTAACACTTCCTAGCCCCCTGAAGGCAAACTCGTCATCACTTTTTGAAATTGGAGTTAACAGAGATCTCTTCATTGCTCACTATGTTGGCCTTTCCCCCATGTTACCTTTTCCACAGCTTTTAATAATACTCATTTCTCTTAGAAAGTCTTTTCCTTTGGCTTCGGAGACACTGTTCACTCCTACATATCCAACCACTCTCAGGTCTCCTGTGCTGAATCATCTGTTTTCTAGTCATTAGACTGTTTTCTAGTCCCCACATATAGAACCCTATCCTCAGCCCCCTTATCTCTCTGTCCTCTCTTTGTGATCTCATCTATTCCCATGGATAAAGGTATTTCATCATTTCTCTGCAAACAATACTCAAATGGATATATGTGTGTTTGCATATGCATACATATAGATATGTGTATGTATATACATAATGTATGTATAGATGTATATATCCAATCCTAATGTCTCATGAATTCTTGTCCCCTATATCCAGCTGCCTGCTGGACATTTCTGCCTAGATCAGCACCTCAGATTCAAACTCTACACGCCACTTTACCTTAAAACTAGAGGAATTTGAAATCTCCATTCCATTCCTTGGAGTTCTTCCTCATTTTTTTTTATCCCTGTTGAGGGTAGCATCATCCTTCCAGTCACCTGGGATCATAACTTTAGATTCACATCCAGGCTCCCCACATTCAATTAGTTGTCAAGTCTTGTTGATTCCACCTCTATAATATCATTTGTATTTTACTCCTTCCCTCCCTCTGTATAGCCCACATCTTCATTCAGGTCCTTGTTGCTTCTTGCCTGAACTGGAACAGTAGCCTCCCTATTGACTTCTCCCTTCTCTAATCCATCTTCCACATGGCCACTAAAATCATCTTCCTGAGGCACAGGTTTGACCATGTCATGCCCCTCCTCAGGGAAGCTCCATTGTCTCCCTGCTGACTCTTAAGATGACTCCTTCATCTAGAAGTAAGTGGTTCAAATCTCCACCTCCCACCTCCCACCTCCCCAGTCCACAATCTCTGTTTTCCTGTAAGTGAATATGTCATCTCATGCCTCTAAATTTGGATAAAAAGTCCTTCATGCCTAAAATGCACATCATTTTCATTCCTGCCTTTTAAAATCCTTGTCTTCCATTAAGTTCATATGCCTCTTTCTCCATGAAGCCCCTTCCCATCATCATGTTCCTAGTGCCCTCTGCCTGCACAGACAGTCCCAGAGTTCTCAGAGCTCTCCTTTCCTTTGTCACTGCTTGTCTGTATCATACTTTAAAATCCACGTTTGGGTTGTTTTCTCTGGTTGAATTAAAGGCAGAGAGAGTTTCATTTATCTTTCTGCAGTTGGAACAGCAACCCACAGCAATAAAATCAAAGACCCAGGGAAACAGCTGACTATCCACACTACCTGTGTGTAGTCATTTGTCTAATATATAAATATTTGTCACATTGGTGAAATTCCTGATTGTTGAGATTTTTGCCTTTGGCTACTTTCCTCCAACCAGACGTGTAAAATTAGAGACTGAACAAGTGTTAATGTTTGGATAGAAATGTAGAATGAAGTTACAGTCGAATACCTTCAGGATGATGAGTTTTCCTAATCAGTGTAAGAGAAAGAACAGAAAAACTGGGTTTGAATTCTGGGTCCATGGTTCTGTCCAAGTTACTTCTTTCTGCACTTTGACTTCCTAACTGCAAAATGAAGAAATTCTGTTTAGATCATTTTCGCATGTCTTTCCAGCTCGAAATCCTGGGGCCTTTGTCTTGGGTTAATATTCATTTCTGTTTTACTTTTACCAATCAATGCTCTATATTTAGCTCCAGTGCTAACAAATATATTATGATATACTTTAAGAATATGACTTGTGAAGAGCGTTGATGTGCTTTCCAGGAATAAATGTACTTGAAGTGGTGAAATGTCAGAATGGTGATGGAGTGGATCAGTAAATACTGCCATGAAAAGATTCAGCAAATTGTCAGATTGGGAGACAGGTGCCTCCCACCTCCAGTGGTCTTTTAACTAAGCGGAGACGGAAGGGAGTGGGGAGACGGGGAAGTTCAGACACTCAGTTTTGAAAATAGCTTTTCTGGGTAAGCAGTTGGCATGCCTCAGATGAGGACACTTGCATCATGAAGATGAATGATGTGAGAAGCACAGTGTTGTAGGCATAGAAGAATTTCATTTTAATACAGAAAACATTCCAGACGGGATCTTATTATTCCGAAGAGTCAGATAGAGAGCTTCTCCCCAAGTACTTGCTGTTGCTTATCTCAACTCTAGGTTCTATATGTGTGATAAATGCAATTATTGCTACAGTGCTCCTAGTCCCACCAATTATACACTTTTCATCATTTTTTCTTTAAAAAAAAAACAAGCCTTTTGTTCTGTCAGGCGTCTACAAAGAACCTTTGAAGAAGACTGCTCTTGTTTTGCTGCTCTCCTTTTAAATGGTGAGGAGTCAGTACCAAGTAATCCTCTCTTTTCCTTTTTCCAGAAATCTTTGACTGCAAGTGTTACTCCTTCCTCCGTAATGCACAGTCATTAATAATAATTCATTCTTATCATCAGTAATTAACTACATTTAGATGACACTTTAAAAATTGTTAGTTACCACCGTAAAGTTTACCTTTTCTGCAGGCAAGAATGAAGCCTTTTTTTTTTTAACATAAGAATCAGGTTTTTAGTATCCTCGCCTAAACAGTGTGCTTAGGGAAGAAGGATGCAGTAGATCGGGAGAAATTCCATAGATCGAATTCAAGTAGAAATGAGGATGACTAAACCTTACATAAAGATCCCTGCAGGCCGCACATCGACTCAGAAAACAGTATGTTCACGTTGTCTTTATTGATTTGTTTACATTTATTTATTCATATTATTTTACTATATCTTTATTTTATTAACCATTTCCCAACCACGTTTTAATCTGGCTTGGGCAGCACTCCGGAGCCTTGCAGAGGCTCTCGTCTTTTGATACCTTTGCTATAGATTATCTCTTTGCCTGATTATTTTGAAATATGGAGAAGTCCTTTAGATTTGCATTTCAGTTTTCATAATATCTTACTCCCCCGTAATTTTAGAGCACCCTCAGACTTCCTTGACCTTTGAGAAGCATTTTGCATCCTGGCTAGATTCAAGACCAAAAAAGGGGAACATTTAAAGAGAATTTTACATGGAAGTTCTTTCAGGTTCATGTCTTTCCCCTACCCCAAAATCCAGGATTTCCCTCTTATCTCTCAGATAATATGCTTGATATTTAAAGACTGTCCCCAAATGGCTTCCCTTTTACCTATCCATTTTCATTTCATTTTATACCTCTTTAGGTATCTACCCTTCCAGCCCAAACTTGGGTCTCTTACAGTTCCCTAAATTCAACACTATCTCCCATCTGTCCTGTATCTCTCAAACATAGGACAGGTTGTAGTAGAAATTCAATTAAACTTATAGTAGCTGGGATACTGGCTGTCTCTGGGGCTTTGGGCCAGTCCCTTCACCAACCTGGGCCTTAGTTATAGAAAATGACCTTATGATACTTTGAATATATTCTCTCCTCACCTCCAGTTCTCAGCTCCCTTCAGGGCTCACCTTGGGTGAAGCCTTACCTCATCCACTTAGCTATTAGAGCTCCCTCTCTCCTCACAGTTTCTCTATTTGCTTGTGTCTTTGGAGGTCACATACCCCTCACCAGCCTACCCCCAGAAAAGTGTCAGCTCCATCCAGGGATCATTTTTTTGCTTTGCTTTGTTTTTCCGGGTCTGGCCCAGTGTCTCCCACGTAGTGGATGTTTAGTAAAAGTGAATCTTATTATTTGATTAGGTCCTAGGGACAGTGTACAATCACAGGATCCCATTAGTCTGTTCTTTTTATCTTTTGTATTCCTATTTTGCCATCTTTTCCATCTGGTTATAATGCTAGGCACTAGAAAAGCTGATCTTATTATCAAAAGGCCATTGTTACCAACTAGTCCAACTTGCTCGTTTTGTTTGTGAGGTTAAGGGACTTGCCTCTGGTTAGACAGCCACGTAGAGGGAGGTCCAGCATTACAACCCATTTGGTTTCTTAATGTCTTTGTCCAGTGACCCCTTGGGCCCTAGGTTGCTTTTGTTGATGCAGTTCTTGACATTTTTGTCTCAAATATCTTGGTTTTCAGAATTTTCTTAGGCTTTGATTAATTGGGTAATTTTTAGTTTTCAGAGAGAATTTTCACTTGAAGAAAAGAAACAACTTGCCAACCACAGAAGCGATATCGATGCTAATCTTTTAACTGTGCCTCCCAAAGGTGAGTTCCCTCTAAATTATTTATCAGTTTCTGATCCATCCATGTAAATAGCAAGAAAAATGTTAACTCAGATTTACTTTAAAGGAAAGTCTCTCAATATTTTTCATAACATTAAGAAAAAATTTTCACCCACATGGAAATGTAATGATTTCCACCCCATCCTCCTCCCAGGCAGCTAATTCTGGCAATAAATGATTTATAATTTCTCTGTGATTTTTTTTTTTGAGCTGTTTTAGCTAGGAAAAGACAAGATGGGGTGGAGGATAAAGTGCATTAACCAAGATTTTCTCTGTTCAATAAAAGGAGCCCAGGATCTCTTCCATAAACATTCAGCTCTGATGCCTTATAACAATATGTAGGTAACCCCCATTTCTGAAGTTCTGCCAGTTATCATTTAGAAAGAAGTGTTAGGGGCTAAGGGGCTCACACAATTCCAGCTTCTGAGAATTGAATGGTTTTTGCCTGCAGTGTCCTGTAAAACCAGTGAAAACACAAAAATAGTTCACAGTCCAGCACAACCCCTTGTAATTCTGCCAGTCCAAGGAGCCCTGTTATGTTTGGTTTTTCTGTTTTTTGGTTTTTTTTTAACC
>CM053581.1:529577236-529594334 GCA_028627135.1 Pseudochirops cupreus | reverse complement strand
TATACTTCCAGCAGACTGGATAATAAAGACTCCAAGACCGAGGCCCAAGACGGCGATCGGGATCCAAGCCACTCAACGCGAGTACTCTGGCCAAGACCAATCGCTCAGTCCCCCTGCTGCCTGCAGGCCGCGGGCGGGAAGCTGCAAAGCCGAGGTGGGTGCAAAACCTCTGCCTTTCGGTTTTCAGCTCTGGAGGCCTTCTGGCCAGACTGCTTATCTCCCCCTTTCACAAGTCCCACTGGCAGCTGCTGCTAATCCGCTCACCTGAAGCTCCTCCCGTCCAGACGCCCCCCGAGTCCAGACGCCCCCGGGGCACAGCCGCTGCTTCAGGCCAGGCTGGTTTCAGTTTGCAGTGCTGATATGATTCCTCGTAGCCGAGCTGACTTTAGTGGGAAGTATCTTTGTGTGCGTTTTGGAGTTCCAGGGTTGGTTTAGAGTCCTATTTTATGGGTATTTTGGGGTGGCTATGTGAGAGCTGCGATATGTTGCTGCTTCTACGACGCCATCCTGTATAGGATGAATATTTTCTTAAAGAAGAGATTCAGAAAGCACTGGACTTGGCAAGCACCAAACTTCACAAAGAATGAATTGGACTATATTTTAACAGATAGAAAGGAAATTGAGTAGTTACCAGCACAGTAATCATTTCAGAATCAGCCGTGTATAGTCATACCATGACTCGATTAAAGGTCAAGGTCAGTGCCAAAATAGGAGAAAGGAAAAAAGTAAGAAGACACTGTGTGTGATTGTAACAGGCTCTAACATGACTGGTTATAACCAGCAGTCAATTCCAAAAAAAAATTGGGAAAATGCATGCCAGTGAGACCTCTGACTCTATCTACCTTTTCTTAGAGAAATTTAATTATTAACAAAGCAATTGTCTCAGACAGCAAACACTCAGCGCTCTTGCCAGACTAGGTGATGAGGCAGCTGAGAGTACAACAGGCGTCTTTGATGAAAGGCAGCCCAACATTGAGACCTTAAGTAGGGAGCTGTCCTCAGGTGCTCACCAAGGGCACCTTGGACAGCACCTATATAGAATTGTTCGGTTGTGTTTTGTATTTTTCACTAGGGAGGTTTTCTAAAAACCTCCTGAATGAATTGTTGTCATTTGAAAAAGAGGAGCCTGTGCACAAGTGGATGTAAATAGAGATTTCCTGGAGTATAATCTATAGACGGGAAGGCTGTTAGTCCCTCGGTGTGTATTTCTTGGACTGGTTCTTCAGAGAGTTAATGAGCCAGGTCCGGAATAAAATAGGAAGAAGAAATTGCTCCAGATTGCATTTGGAAAAGGACGCTGGACTTTAATGATCTCTAGACACACCTCAATGCGAGAGCCTGTGTTTTTTGCATCAGGAATTTTCCACCGTGATGGTGAATCATGGAGTACCAGTATCTCAAAAGATAGAAAATCGCGGATAAGCCAGGGAGCAAACAGAAACGGTCTTGGTGAAGTGAAGTGGTCTGCAGGACGTTTACTAAAGATGGCCTGCATGTAAGAAACTTTGTAAAACAAATAACTTGATCACAGAATGAGAATGAGAGGTAACAAGTGGACAGGCTGGGGTACCATCTGTGAAAAGAAGCGAAGAAACGCCTTTGCCTCTTCTCGAACTTTCAGGTGAATCCTCTGTGGAGAAGATGGCAGATGCTGAAGCCTTGCTCCCTGTAGCACCTCAATGTGCTTCTGGTTTAATTTTTCTTATTGTCTCCCTCAATCTGTGTATGTGCCCAGACTCCCAAATCTAAGCTCTAGAATTATCTTTTATGCCATGTCTTGCATGAAAATTATTTGTAACTTATTGCTTATATCCACTGGGTACTTTTCCATGTTGGTGTCAAAGTGAATAGGGCTTTGTAGGACTGAGGGATATGGGGCCACTGAGCAGTATCTCAGATGGAATGTTGTCTCTCCTCATCTTCAGACCCACTTTGTTTTAGCTCTGTGGCACTTGTCCGACACAACACATATCGAGGGGCTGATTCCATAAACTATCCAGCCAGCTGTATGTCATAATCTGGGCACATGCACTTTTTAATTCAGCTTGCTTTCTCAATTTAGATAGTTAGAGTTATCTCTTTTGCATCATCTTGAATTACTGAGGATCCATTGTTGTAGTCCAGGGCATCCCTGTAGGAGAATTTGGAGGAAAACTTGATAGTCAAAAATCTTTTAATTGGAATTTTGGTAATTGACCCTCTATGACACTTATGAACACATCTTGTTCAATAACTCAATTGATGTGAATATACAATCAGTCATTGAAGAAAGCAGTCTCTCTAGTGTAAAATTTTGGATTAATAACTGTTTCTAAGGGAAACCTTCAGAGTTGCTTTTTGAGTAAGTCAGATGCTTTCTTGGCATCAGTAAATGTTGTAGGACCTTAGGTATTTTTGAAGACCTCTCAGCTATTTGAGTGAACATAAAAGGTATGGTTGGTTATGGAAAATTGCCTATGAGAACTTGCCTTTCCCTTATTATATTGTTAGTATGGAGAAAACTTGATGGGTCTTTGATTGTTTTCTTGAAATGCTTAGGTCTGCCCTATGGAAGGGGCATTAAACTTCCTATTCCACCAAAGGATATCATTAAGGGGAAGTGATTGGGATCCTCATGGAATGGGGCCAACTTGGGAAGCAGCCAGCTCTGAACTAGTGTCTGAGCAGAGACAGGCTAATGATCCTTCAGAGATCATTGGATCAAAAGTTTTCAGCTGGGTGGAGCGTTAGAGGTTATCCTCTCAAAGCCTTTCATTTTACAGATGAGTACATTGAAGCCTAGAAAGTTCTGTGACTTGCCCAGGCTCATACAAGTGTAAGGGGAAGAACTGGCATTGAAACCAGGCCCTCTAGATTCAAACTTGGGATTCTCTCCATTGCACCAAGATGACCTTCCTAACATGGAAGGGGAAGAATGCACGCTGGGTGAAGTCCTCTGACTCCAAATCCAGCTGTGGATAAAGGGCTGGACGTGGAGTTGGATGACATGGGTTTGTCCGTGACCAGAACCTGTCTATCTCTTGCTACCTGTATGACCTTGGACAAATCACTTAATCTCTCAGGGCCCTAGTTTCCTCATCTGTAGGATGGAGGGCTTGGCTTCCATTTCAGAAAGCAATTGCTAGAGTGGCCTGCCATGGCCTTGTAGGATTTTGAAATTTTCATGAGATATAACATTCCCTTTCTTCCACTGATTGAGTGACTTCTTTCATTTTAAGGTTCAATATAAACATGTTCACTCATTTTTTCAAAGCAACTTAGTAAAAAAAATATGTAGTAAATATGTACTAAAAAGAAGAGTTCTTGACTAGATCCCTTCCACATAAAAAAGAATAACATCAAGATGGGTTGAATTTTTCTAAGTAACAATTTTATTTGTTTTTGTTATAAAACATTTCATGTGGTTAAGTGATCTTTTTTTTAAAGCACAAAATTGACATGGAATTAGGATCTTTCTGATATTGTCTGTCTAAGAAATAGAGATGAGGAGACAGGAATGATGATCATGTGTGGAAGAAGATTCAGACTAGCTTTGCTTAGCCTCAGAGGGGAGCTATAGCGGCAGTGAACAGAAGCTACAGGGAGGCAGAGTCAGGCTTACTGTAAGAAGAAATTTTTTTTTTTGCAAAGGTAATCAGGGTTAAGTGGAAATTTCTGACAATTAGCATTCTAATTATAGGCGGCTTGGATGGCTTTAGGAAATAGTGGGCTTTCCCCTCATTGGAGATCTTCAAGACAAGGCTAGGTGAGTGTCTGCAGTTGTTGGCAAGGGGGTGAAGATCCAGGTACAGGTTGGCACAGGTTGGTTGATTATAATTCCAAAACAGAGATTCTGGGATTTTGATGGGGAAGAGGAAAACACCTCCTTCCAGACCCCCTTTTTAATCCCACCAATTGCTAGTTTCTCTCCATTTAGAAGTCACTTTATATTATTTTCCTTGTACTTAGAATTTTCTTGTCTAGGTATGAGTCATATCCCTCAGGCAGTGAGGTTGTACAGTGGATTGTGTTCTTGACTTGGAGTCAGGAAGATTTCAGTTACAACCTGGCTCTAGGCACTCACTTAACCTTTGTCTGCCTCTGTTTCTTCCACTGTAGAATGGAGATTATAAAAACACTTATCTCCCAGGGCCATTGTGAGGACCAAGTGAGATAATGTTTGCAAATAGTTATTTAGCACAATGCCTGGCATATGTTAAACGTGTTCCCTTCCACATCTAGGTAGGATGTTATTCATCACCAAGCATTTATTAAGCACCTGTTGTGTATCGGGCTGCTGAGCAGAAGTGTGTACTAGTGGACAGAGAACTGACCTTGGAGACAGAAAGATCTGGGTTGATGTCATGCCTCTGACTCATACTGGCTGTGTGACTTTGGACCATTCGCTTAAATTCTCAGCTTCCTTGGCAATCTCTAAGGCCCAGAGCAGTGAAGATGCAAAGCTGCCTTGGTGGTGGGAACATTTTCATGTGAATTTTCCTGCCAATAAAATGACATACCTCTGGACCCCAAATGAAGCTATCCCTGACCTGCTCACATCTTTGACTATGGGACCGTCACATTTTTATGTTAATTCCCAACCAAGCTCTTGCCCTGACACACAGTAATTGTTTAATAAGTTTTTGTTGAAATAAAAAAAATGAATATCGAGAAACTAAACAAAATAAATTTCCTTGAGTAATGAAGAGGCATGAGAAGATTTCCTCCTAGCCTCTCCTGGGCAGAAATGAGGGTACCCAGGGATAGAACACAGAATCCATGGAATGGCAGGGTTTTTTTTTCCACGTATTGATCACTTTTGTTGATTTGGTTTTTTCTTTTTGAAAATTTTTATAAGGGATTGCTCTGCCAAGGGAAAATATAAGAGAAAAAAACAAAAGGTATCAATAAAAATCTCTTGTTTCAAAAAAAAGTTTTTAATTGAATGGAATCGATTCCTCTAATTATCACTGCTGGCACTCATGTTAAGAGCAATCTTCGGGCTTCATTTGGGGGTCCTCCTTTTGCATCAGTGTATTTCTGAGCATTTTAGAAAGCTTCGAAAATGAAAGCATATGGGCCTTTTAAGCAGAAGCCTGCCTAACGAGCTTTAGTGTGACTTGACTCTCTTTTTTATCTTGAACCATTTAAATACATTGTTAGGAAGAGCCTGCTGCTATATTTATATTTCTGTGGTATAGAAAAGCAACTTTGGAACACAAATTGTAGCTCAGTTAAATTTTAAAAGTTCCCAATTTCCACTATCACTGTTACTGTAGACTTCTTTATAAGTCAAACCCAATCAATAAAGAATTTATGTCTAAAAGGCCGCTCCTTGGTAGAGTGGCAGGTGGTCACCATAATTGGATCACAGCTATGTTTTTATCTTTTTAAAATGGAAATAAATAATGGGTCTAAAACAGTTTCCCAAACTAGGAATAGCTTTTTCTCGGTGTCTGGTTTTAGTTTCTCAACATCTTTTCTAAAACTCTGATCAGCAGAGTTCAAGTGGTGAGCCCAGTGGTCTCCATGAGAGCTTGTATAACGTTGGGGCCTGGAAGAGGAAGAAGTGAGCGCCTGCCATCCATCTGAATTAAATTCCATCCTCTCCATAGAACTGAAACACTTCCCCTCAGGGTGAATCCACACAGGCTTATTGCGTTACATGTTTGTTTTATTAATTTTCAATTTAAATTGCAGTCTGCAGCGAGGGAGGCTGAGACCAGCTGGAGCCGATATGTATGCGTCTTAAATGATTGCTTTTCTTTAAATCTCTCCCACACTTCTTGCTCCTCTTTCCTTTCTGCTCATGCTTCTACAGGTGGATCTCGATTTAAGGAAACTTAAGACCAGCAAATTCACAAGGACTATTATTATTTGCTCCATGAGAGAATTTTTAATTTTAACAAATTCAACATGGAATCCCTGTAAAAAACACGGCCACTTATTATATTTAAAATGTGTCTCAACATGGGGTTAAACTTTATAATAGTATAACTAGTAATGTGTTTATGACCACTGTAGCACTGGTAATGTTCACCTTTGCATAGTTCTTAAAGGTTTTTCAAGCCCTTTGCTCATAACAGCTTAGGTGGCCGAGGGTATAGAGTCCTGGATTTGTAGTCAGGAAGAATCCCGTTCAAGGTCTGCCATAGACAATAACTAGGTGACCCTGACCAGGTCTCACAATCTCAGTTTTCTCATCTGTAAAATGGGTGGATTGGAGTTGATGGCATTCTCCATCCCTTTCAACCAAGTGGACGATCCTATAACTCTACAGGAGGGTAATGTCAATATTATACCATTTTACAAAGAGCATCTTTGAAGTAAGGTGACTTACTCTGCCCAAGGCCATGCAGAAAACTCCAAGTCTCCTAATGTGCCAAATTCCCAATAGATCCCACTCTTTTGTGCTATTCAGGACCTACAGTGTGACTTTTCTCTGTGTACTTGAAGAACTACGTGGAGATGCTGGGAGAAGGATTCAGTTGTTAGTTGACTAGCTTGGGTTGGCCAGGAAGGCACTTGTATTAGAATAATAGCTCTAACAATGGAATGGATATTAGGTCATTGCAGAAGCAGACTCCAGGAATCAGTAACTAGTTGGATTTGGGTGGTGAGGGAGAAAGAAAGGGAAAATGACTCTCAAGCTTTAGAGGTGGAAAGGCCTGGTTCAATATCCCTTCATTTTGTACACAAGGGAGCAAACTAAGGCTCCTATAGAATGAGCTGCAGTAGAGCCAGAAAAGAAGCCAGGTCTTTGACCTCAAATCTAGTATTCTTCTTATTACCCAATGCTACCCAGTGACTTGGAGGATGGTGGTACTGCTAATCCAATTAGGAAGTGTAAGAAGAGATGATTTATGGCAGGTTGAATTCTTTTGGGGAATGCAAGAAGTGGGTAGTCAAAAAATTGGGTTGCAAGCAGCAACTAACATGATTTAGCCTCTTCACTGCCCCATATCAACTATTTTCTCTTGAAAATGTCTTAGGCTCTGAGGGGCTGGTAGAGTTCCTAGAGCCATAGAATGTGAAACCTTGGATGGGACTTTAGGAGCCATTCAATCCATTCTCCTCATTTGACCCACAGAGGAACTCAGTAAGGATTTATTTGCTCAAGGTCACAAATCGAGTAAGTACCACAGCCAAGATTTGAACACAGGTCTTCTGACTCCAAACTTCGTCTTCTTTTCACTGCACTGAGTCCTTCAAACCTTTAAGAAAATTATGATTTCAGCCAAATGCATGTTGTTATCAAGATAACTTTATAAGCAGGTTGAAAAATGATCAGCCAGTGCAGTTACCCCTTCCACATCATGCAGATTCGGGGTGCAGGGCCCTACAGTCTAGAAAATCTGAAAAATTTTTTGGCCCTCCCTTTGTACCAGGGATGAAGTCTGAATTATTGTGGTATTAAAAGATAAAATATGTTGATATTATAATATACTATACATATATTTTATGCATTTATAAACTTTTTCTGTCATGTCTGCTGGCCTTCATGTGCCATCTGTGGCTTCTCTAAAACTCCCCCAAAATTCCCATTGAAGTTCTTGTGCCAACCCATAATATATCATAACTGCAATAGAGAAAGTTGCAATGTGGAATGGATAACTGTATACTTCTTAAAAGGGACAGTGGTAAAGTGAATGAAATTTTTTTCTGCTTAACTATGCAGAACTCTTATTCATCCCGCATAGACTAGTAGATATTTCTAGGTTATAAAATTATGTCCAGTGTAGAAAGGTGACAAGATTGGGAGTCAGAGGCCGTGAGCTCAAGTCCTCTCCGTTACATTGATGAGCTGTGTCGTTGATACTTGACACTTAAACCTGAGACTCAGTTTTCTCATCTGTAAAGTGGGGCTAGTAATAACTATTTCACAGAGATGTTGCTAATATTTAAAGATGATAGATAATGTATGTGACATAAACCCTAAAGGGGAAGGTTGAGTTTCTCTGAATAATTACCCATATTCTTTCCAGTCTATTTAGTATTATGTTATTTTGTTTGTTTCTTTGAGGCAATCAGGGTTAAGTGACTCACCCAGGGTCATACAGCTATTACGTGTCTGAGGGCAGATTTGAACTTGGGTCCTCTTGACTCCAAGGCCAGTGCTCTATCCACTCCACTTAGCTACCCTTGTTTAGTGTTAGATTGACAAAACCCATATTTAGGAGTGTTCTGAATTCATTAAATAACTTTGTTAAAGTTACTCTAGCACTGACCTTGGTGGTGCATGTTTTTAATGCCAACTGCTAAGGAGATTGAGGCTGGCAGATACCTTGAGCCCAGAGTTCTAGTTGGGAGTCCTCACTAAGTTTAGCATTAGTGTGGTTGAGACCCTGGGAATGAGGGACCACCATGTTGTCTAAGGAATTGCAAACCAGCTTAGGTCAGAAATGAAACAGGTCAAAGCTTCCATCGATCATCAATAGTGGGATAGGGGCCATGAATAGCCCTTGAATTTCAGCCTGGGAGAAATGGGGAGAACCAGTTGTAAGATTTTTCTTTTTTTAAAATTACTCTCACCATGTTCTGCTTTATATTTAAAGCAATCTAATTAAAATCATGTGGTTTTGATATTTTGACCTTTCAAATTACTAGCCATTAAAGTTATCACCAGCCTTAACCCTAGTTGCAGTAGCCAAAAGTTCCAGCCCCTGTGGAAAAACACCACAATGGTAGATTGTGTCCTTTTCTCTTAATTAGGAACATAAACAGTATATTTATGAGAAAGCACTCCTTTCCTCCAGCTACTACACTTCCTAGGAAGGTAAATGAAAAATGATCTTTTTTGCTAACCAGCCTGCTAAAGAATGACCAGTTCAATCAAAGTCTTGGATCCTTAGTTTTTTTATGGGTCTTGTATATTTATGTGTACGGTCAGGGAGCATCCTGTGTCTGTTTAGGGAGTTGCTTACTTGTAAAAATGGGTGCATGCAAATTAATAGCAAAATAAAAATTAAAAATTCTATTCCTTCTGTAAAATCTGTTCAAGGGATTTATTCCAAGATTTACAATTGTGCCAGGGTTCTCTCTTCTCCTTCCCCTCCCTCTTTACTTAATCTCTTGTCACGGTCATTATATTAAACAGCAGAGAGCTCTCAGAATTTAGGATGCCTTAGATATACCTGTCTTTATAAACCATATGTGAGCATCACTTCACTCCACTGAATTTGACCATTTGTTGAATAATTTAGATAATATTTTGGAAGCACCTAGTAATTGGTGTAGTATCAGCATTTGAGTTAGTAATGTTCAATAATTACATGCCCACATTACAGTTGAGTAATTAATAAGTACTTTGGAGACCTGGATCCTAGCAAGAGAAGGCTGGAGCTCGTCTATCCAGTCCCAAAGGTGATTCCAGGGGTGTGGTCCAATTTCACAGTTGGGAGGAGGTAGATGAGGGCCTAGACAAAGACCACATGACCTGGAGATGGCTAGGCATAAAATACATTTGTAAAGGTATAGAGCTATTAGATCGTGAAGGGCCTTGACCAATAGGCAAAAAAAAAAAAACATTTGAAATTATTAAGATAATTAACTAAAGTCAGAAATAAAGATTAATATTCTTCCATGTGACAGTATGTCTAGAGGTGTTTGATAGCCACACTGCCACACATGATTACTTGCTAGAGAGATAAGTGACATCTTGGAGCATTCGATTTCTAGTGTGAAAATTTTGGGTTTGCTTGGGCTCTGCTGCTCACCCCTGTGTGACTCTGGTCAAGTCCCTCCAGCTCCTGGCCATCTCTGCACCACCAGGCCTCTGTCCAGGTCCTCATTTCCCCTTCTTCCCTGCTGTAAAATTAGACTCTGCTCCTGCTACCTTGTTAGACTGGGATCTTGCTGAGATCCAGGCCTCCAAAGTACTCTCTGGCCGTCTCTATACTCTGTCTCCATGTCTAACCTGGTCTCCAACTCCTCTTTATGTCTTCTTCCTTTGAACAGAAGTTTCTTGAGGGAAGCATATATCTTGCTTGCTTGTAGTAGAGTGACTAGCAAGTGCCATATATATCTTTCCATCCTTCCATTTTATATGTCTGTCTATATCCATTCTATCTACCTACCTATCTCTCCATCCATTCTTTCTATCAACTGTCTATCTCTCCACTCATTCTATCTTTCCATTCTGTCTATATGTGATCTATCTCTACCTGTTCCCCTCCAAACATGTAGCCAAACTGCACTATTTTGTCTACCTATCATCTCTGTCTGCTATATTCTATCTTTAAACCCCAGCCCAAATGACATTTCTTCCATGATGCCCTCATTGAACCCTCCCTGCATCTGGATGTGATCTTCGCCTATGAGGACACCGAGTCTGGCACCAAAATTAGGCACTAGGCTGCCTAATGAGGGGTGAACCAAACCATATCAGAAAGCTTACGTGATGGTGAGCAGTGGGGGCAGGCTGTCTGTGTGACTGTCTGCTGTACTTCCATCCCAAGGCGAGGAAAGGAGAACTATTTCCCCCTGCCCTAAAAGGTTAGACTTCTACTTTAATGACTTGAGTTACCCTAACCTCAAGACATATCCCGTAATTTGTAATGGCTAAAGACTAATCTTAGTTGTATTTTTTGTTTTTAGTTGCAGAATTAAGAAAACTCTTTGAGCCAAAGAGAAAAGACGTTTTAGAAATGAAGAGGTAAGGCATTTGTGGATTTTGAAGGAGGAGATAGACTACCTGGGCACAAGTCTACTTCTTGCTTGGTGCGTATCACTTATTGCCCTGTTTGGGGGGTGTATTTCACAGAAAAGAACGCATTGCCCGGCGCTTGGAAGGAATTGAAAATGATTCACAGCCCCTTCTTCTGCAGAGCTGTACGGGATTAGTTACCCATCGATTACTAGAAGAAGACACACCTAGATATACGAGAGCCACAGACCCTTATAGCCCTCACATTGGTAAGCATTGACTCTCCATTGGATCGTGCAGCACACCTCTTTGTCTTCATGCCACTGAAAAATGAAGTGTTTTGCTTTAAAGCGCGTCTCCAAGATAGCTAACAAAACTTGAAATTTTTCTTTGCTCATTTTTGATCAATATTTAAGAGACATCAGAATCCAAGTTATGGGGAGTAGCAAGGTTCAGTGGAAAGGATATGGGGCCAAGAGCCCTGGCTCCAAACATGGCCTGTGACCATTACCTCTTTGACCTTAGGGAAGTTATCCAACATTAAAATGAGGAGGTTGGATGATATGGTCTCTAAGACCAGTTCTAAATCTGTGTGATCCTATGATTTAGTGTCTGAAGAGAGTTCATAGGTCACCTAGTTTAGCCTCCTCATTGTAGAGATGAAGAAACTGAGGCCAAAAGCTTAAGTGACTTACCTAAGGTCATGTAGGGAATAAGTAGCATAGAAATTATTAAATCCACACCAACACTGGGCTTCAAACTCAGGATCCATAGCTCCATGTGTAAACACTCCTCCTACTCCCTTCTTCTGTGACTTCTTCCTCTGATGATCCTAAAGACAGTTTGAACCTTTTTTGGTGACTCATGCCATCCTTGTGGACATCAGGCACTGTCCCTTTCCATAACAGAGTGGCCACGAGATAGAGAACTGGAAGGGACCTAAAAAATCATCTGTCTCAAACCCTGCTTCCTCTGCCCCTCCTTTCACATGATTTGCCCACATTTACATAGCTAATTAGTACAGAGCCAGGACTGTTTCCCTCGCAGGATCCTGCTCATTAAATGCAGTTTTCTGTCCAGTGGACCACACCAATTCAAAACACCACAACAAATGCTCTCTGGGAGTCATGCTCTGGATCCAGCCAGTGGCTCCCTGCCTCCAGACTGCTGCATTTGGAGGTCTTGCCTTTTATAGGCTTTTCTTGCTATTTCTGGAAGCTTCTGATTTACTGTGGACCAGTAGACCAAACAAACAAGTTGGTCAGAATTCTGGAAACTCGGAATTAGTGGGACTCAGGGAAGGTCTGAGTGTCTCTCCTGTGAATAAAACAATAGATTCCCTAATTCTGAGCTTTAGTGCCTGGAACCTGAGGCATTATTTTGGACAGCTCAGAGCGAGAAGTGCTGCTTTCTTCCTAGTTCTTGAGATGACTGAGGCTACTCAGTAAATGACCTCTGGATAACTGAGGTGGTGGTGTGCCTTGTCATCAGGATTTGTTTCATTTCGGGGTTTGTATCCTCTGTGCCTAACAATATCATCTTCCCCGTCCTCATCAAAATAATGCCAGCTAATATTTAGATAGCACTTAAAATGTGGCAGGCATTGGGCTAATTACTGTCTCTCGGAAGTAGGTGCTATTATCCCCATTTCACAGATAAGGAAACTGAGGAAAACTGGATAAGCGACTTGCCCAGGATCATACAGCTAGTAAGTGTCTGAGGCCACTATCCACTGCATCACCTAGCTGCCCCAGATATGTCATTTTAGAAGCATATTCTTAGGGATATAAAAATAAGAGATATCAATTAAAAGTTTAAAAAGACATTAATTAAGAGACTAGAATTTTACTCGCCAAAAAAAACCAACCCTATTTTCTCTCTGTGATTGGAAATTATTCAAAGGAATTAGCAGTCACCCACACACATTGTATGTGGTAGACTTAGCTGTTGTGTGTAAATGGCAAAACAGATCTTCCTTCCCAACTGCCGTAACTCACATGTTCTCATTTTGATTCATGTCACTCTTTGGGATCTCCTTGATTTCTTCATGAGTTGTAAGGCAGGATAAGGGGGGGTGGTTTACAGAGGGTAGAAATGTGCCAGGAGTACACTGAAAGCCTGACCTTCATCCTGAAAGCATCCCGGCTGAACTTTTAATGTGTATGTGATGATGGCGAAGGTGATAACTGGTGATTATGTGGCACTGGAACTTTTTTTTAACACTTCACATGTGATGCTTTATTTGGTCCTTCCCAACAGCCCTTACAAGGTGGAATCTCCAGATGTCATTAATCTTGTTTCGTAGATAAGGAAACAGAGGCTCAGAGAGAGGTGGCTTGCCCACATCGTTACCCAGCTAGTGAGTTCTCAGGCAGAATTCAGGTCCCAGATTTTCCTGGTTTCAAGTCCATCTCTCTTTCCATGACACCATTCAGCCTATTTCTAGTTACAGAAATCTCCCAGAGATCTGTACTTTTGGAGCGATGCCTGTAGGCAAAATGGAATGGATGAGGATTTAGGGCTTAAAGGGTTCTTAGGGATTTTACAAGAAAGGAAACTGAGGTTCAGCCATGTGAAGTGATGGCGTCAAGGTCACACAGGCAGTAAGTGCAGAAGTAGGATTGTGACCTAGGTTCTCTTACTTCCCATTCAGTGCTCTTTTGACTGCACAGTAGAGGTTTGATCCATTGGAGTCTTTACCTGAAAATTCTTGGGTTGACAGAGTAAGTGTTTTAGCTAAATCTGTTCAAACAAGCTGGTATTTCCTCACACAAGGCTGGGAGCTTGGGTGGTTTATAGTAATTCTTCCTTAATTAGAGCCCCTTGCCCATGAATTTGCCATCGTTCTTATGCTACATGTCTAGGTCGATCGAATGAAGAGGAGGAAACTTCAGACTCTTCTGTAGAGAAGCAGCCTCGATCCCGATATTGCATAGAAACTACAACCCTCAGTACAGAGTCCTCCTATAGCCCAGTGACCATGGACACGCAGGGACTGGACTCCAAAGCTGAAAGAATAGCCAGATATAAGGCTGAAAGAAGGCGACAACTTGCTGAAAAATATGGGCTGACCCTGGATTCAGATGCAGACTCTGAATATCTGTCACGTTATACTAAGACCCGGAAGGATCATGATGTTGAGAGGAGGGGAGGCAAAAGTGAGAAACAGGAGGAAGAAAGCAAAGATTTGTCTTACCATTATTCTAGGATTGAGACAGCAGAGCCCAGGAGCACTGCTGCTGAGTCCAAGGACTATGCCTTTCACGGGAATGATGGTGTTCTTGACAAGGAGGCGCTTTTGAATGTGGAAAACCACAGAAGAGCACAAGAATTGAGTGCCATTGGCCAGATCCACGACTTGCCACCTGCAGCTGATAGTTCTCCCTCCTTTTCGTTTTCCGGACGAGAATCCTCATTTAATGATGTGCCAAGGTCTCCCAAGCAGACTCGCAGGGTATCCCTTTCTTCACCCAAGCGGCCAGCATCACCGAGTCGTTCACTTGCTGACTCACCGTTACATGGTGATTCCAGATTAAGGTAAGTGTATGACTCTGTGCCTTCTCCCCCAGCCACACCCCAGTCTTTGAAGTCTTTCTGTCTTTCTACAACTGCTACCTTTTCTGCACAACTCAATTAGTGTTTCCTCTTTGTCTTTTACAGCAAGAATTTGTTCATTAATAGTCAGAAAGACCATTTTTCTAGATATTTTCACTGTGTACTAAAAGAGACTCTGTGGCAGGTAGGGGGGAGAGAGTGTTCTAGAATAATGAGGCTTGGACAAGTATCTTTACAAGGAAGTCCCATTACAGACTCTACTTCAGAACAATATCACTTTTTCTTTAGTATCTTTCTTAAATCCCTCTTGCCCTTTTTTTTTTTGGAGGGGGCAGGGAGAAGATTTGTAAGTATATGATTTTACCAAGGACTTTTTAGGACTTTTAAGAAGAGGTTATTTGTTTCTCTAACTACCCTCATGTAAGCCAGAAGCAAAGTTTGGGTCTCTTTTCTTATGCCCACCAAAACAAGAAATACAAAAACAAGATCTCAGATTTTTGTAATATAGACCATATCTTATTATGATATGGGTATGGATAGTGATGATAGGTTTTCTAAGGCAAGACCAACAGAGCATAAACTCTGGATCTTCTTAGGAATCTAGAAAGGCCCTGAGTATGAGCCTAGTGATGTCTATTTCCCGAGGACAAGCTTAGTCAAATTCAGGTTTTCTGTTGTGGCAATGCTCAAAGTCTATCCAAAAAAAAGTCTCTAAAGGGGTTATGATCAGCATGGGGGAAGGAGTCACCCACAACAATGAAATTACAGGTTGTTACGATGAAGAAGGTTTGGTCTCCTGTGGAAAGAGTGCAGTTTAGGTACCTACAGGAATGTACCACCACCACCACCAGGCCAGTGGAAGAATTCTAATTTCCCTAGAAGAGCGAATGAAGCAATTCCTCTTCCGTGGCTGGTAGAGATCAACTCTTGCCCACATCTGCCCTTGAAGGTGTACAGATGACTTCATGATGGGTATCTGTTCCCCTGTTTCTTGTCCTAGGCCATCTTCTTCCTCTCTCCTACATACATACTCCCCAATATAAAGGAGCAGATGTGAGTCTAGAGCCAGTCAGCATAGTAATGCACCTGCACACACTCAGACTAGGCAGATGGGCTTGGTATATGTTCATAGTATTCATTGTCTTTTATAACATCATTCTTCATTCTCAGCATCCTTAAAATCAACAGTTATAGCAGAGAAGTCCTATGAGAGCCACAAACAGATCCTAAAATCCCACGTTTTTCTTTCGGTGACCTGGAAATCCAAGGCACAAACCTACCTTAACTGGAACCTTCCGAAAGACAAAATGCATTTGGGGAAATGCAGCTCTCTTAGTGTAGTCCAATAGTGATTGGACTAAGTTGCATTCTTGGGCTCGGGTATTCACAGTTTTCCCATTCTGTTTTTTCAGTTTCCAAGATTTTCCTTGCCTTTGTTATTCCAACAGACTTTCTTAACACATGCCGTTTGTTTTGCTTTTCTCAGCTGTGTTTTTAATACACACGCACACACGCACACACACACACACACACACACACACACACACGCAAAGCAGAAGGCTCTGCACTTAAATAGTTTGTGCTGGGATGTGATGAATGAGGGGAAAGAAATTGCATGACAGTGAAGTGCACTGCCAGTCCGCCAGGACCTCATGGTGTGGAGAGTATTTCCTTTGGTGATTCCTGAGTAAAAAACCCTATTTTTCAAAAAATAAAAAGTAAGGTTATTTCCTGTGGAATAGGACCTAGAAGTTAGTGTAGGAAAAAGGGTCTAGATATGGCTTAAAATACAAACATTAGCCTCGAAATATTGCACTTTGGGGTGTGGTTTTTTCCTTTCGTTTTTATTGAAGATGAGAGTTTATTTAGTGAGTGATGACAATATTTAAGGCTTATTTACTTAATCAGCCTCTTTTGAGATGTGAAATAATTAGCCATTAAGTTTTTCTGAGGTATATTTGTTCATTTCAGCTGTATAACAGCTTCCAAGAGCAGGTGGTAAGGGATTGGACTGATCCCTGATCTCGGCATAGATAGAATGCTACTGGAAAATTTGTCAGCATGTTTGAGGCGATCCCTCCCCGGCAACAAAACATGCCAAAGATACCATGGTAGGAAGAAATGAAGTTTACTGACTTAGCTACATGTCCATCAACATTTGTTTGCTATTCTCAGGAAAACAAAACAAATCAGAGTCAGGTTGATTTTGCTCAGTACATTAAATTTAAGTGCAAGGAGTTCTGTAAAATTTGCAAAACCATCATATTCTATATTTTCCAGTAAAGGATTAGACTTTCATCGGGAAATTTGCATTACATCATAGAGATGGAAAAATGTGCTTGGTCAGATTCTTCACACGTTGCATTACCTGACATAGGGAAATGAATTCCAGTGAATTTGTCTCTGCAGGAAAGATTGGAGATGATGCATGCCCTTGGGTTATGTTCAGTTGTTTTTCAATCATGTCCAACTCTCTGTGACCCCATTTGGGTTTTTTTTTTTGGGCAAGATACTGGAGTGGTTTATCATTTCTTTCTCCAGCTCATTTTATAGATGAGGAACCTGAGGCAAACAGGGTTAAGTGACTTTCCCAGGGTCACGTAGCTAGTAAATGTGTGAGACCACCTTTGAACATAGGAAGACGAGTTTTCCTGACTCCAGGGCTGGCACTCTATGAGCTATGGTGCTCCCCAGTGCTTGCTCTTAGGTTATATTTAATGGGAAAAGGGCTGGACTTGGAACCTGAGGACCAGATGCAAACCCTGTTTTTGTCACTAACCATGCAGTCCCAGGCTAGTCATTTAGCCTTTTTGAGACTTATTTTTCTCAGGTTAGGCTAGGTGACCTAAGATCCCTTCTAGATCCTATTAGTGAGGCTGCGTCTTGAGCTGGACCTGAAATTTCATCAATTTAAGTCAG
>CM053581.1:529492824-529576736 GCA_028627135.1 Pseudochirops cupreus | reverse complement strand
GTGGGACCTGGACCCAGATCTGACCTCAGACACTTAGTCAGCTGTGTGACCCTGGGCAAGTCACTTAACCTTGTTGTCGCCTAAGTTTCCTCATCTGTTAAAAGGGGATAATAATAGCACCCATCTCCCAGGGTTCTAGTAAGGATCAAGTGAGATAATTATAAAGTGTTTAGCACAGTGACTGGCACATGGTAAGCACCATATAAAGGTTAGCTATTATTAAATCCTGGTGTCAAAAATCCATCCCTAATGGGGTCTGCTACTATTCTATGACTTGGAAGTCTTAGAGGGTTAACAGAATTACTGACAGGCAAAGGGATTTGTCCTAGACCACATGGCTATTATAAGTTGTAGGACTGGCTTCAGACCTCCATGCTGCCTATAGCCTTTGGAGAACAAAAGAGATCTAATTTCTGTGGATTGATTTTCACTGCAAAGAGTTTTCATCATACGGCAGTGCTGAATTCTTGCACATTTTTTTATCCTTTCTGAAAGTCATCTAGTTCATTACGTGTGGTAATGGAGAATATTTTTTAATTCTACAAAGAGAACAATATAGCACATTCTTTGTCTTCAAACCTTATCTATCAGTCTCTGAAAAACGTTTGATAACTTGCACCACTTTAAAAGGAGAGGGGAGGACAGGAGCATTTCTGACTTGTTCGGGTTAGTAACAGAACTAAACTACTTCTTGGTAAAGCATTTTGAATTCCTATAAAGTAGATGAAAGTTTTTTCTGGAACTAAGAAAAGAATTTCCAGCCTACATATTTCTCTTTTCAGTGTTATTGACCTAGACAGACTGATTTTAGAAATTACTTGAACATGACCTGGTGTAAGAAGTCATTTCAGAGGCGTTGCTGAAGAGGCAGGAGACTCGTATCCCACTGGTCTCTTCTGGTTCTATGATTCTGTCATTTGCAGACAAATGAAAACAAAGATATTCAATATATGTCGAGGGAAATTCCCCACCAGAAGTATTTATGTACAAGTGGATGACCAGCCTATGGCATCAGATACATTCAGAACAGTTTTGTCCTGTATTCCTGTTCAGTTCTAAAAAAGAGATGAAAAATGCATTTGTATCCTGCTGTGGATGGCCTTTATCTAGAGCCAAGAAATCTTAGAGGCATAAATTCTAGTTATATAACTAGACATTGTAGCCAGCTTCTTGGATCCTCTCCAGGGTGGAGCCAGTGAGTCTAATGCTCCTGACTGAGGTCTCAAAGAAAACTTTATAACCTGGGAAATATGTTGTAGAAATGAAGAACAAAGCACGAGAATAAGAAGGGAGAGTCAGTGTCATGGTAATAAATTTTATAAAATGTTTAACCTAGAACTTATGTCCAGTCCCCAGTACCAACATGACGAACTAAATAAATAGTGTCACTTGGGAAAATATTTACCTGGTTTAGGAAGTAATTCCGATATTGATCCCATCAAATGAAGATCCAATGAGTGTGTTCACTTTGTAAACCTTAAAAAGTGCCCTATAAATTCCGGCTGGCATTGCCGTTATGTTTTGCTTTTGGTTTGCATGTCGAAGAAGTTTTCTCCCAACTTTTAGGGAGGGTAGACCCTAAAGCCCATTGCCATTTATTCAAGAGAGCTCAGGGCTGCCAGAGAATAACTGGTTTTCCCAAAGGGACTAAAATAATACTTAATGAAGTGAGGCATTACTCTGCTTCCTTCCACAGGCTTGGATTTTTATCACTTGCCTTTCTGGAAGGACAGCAAACTTATGTTCTGGGCCCTGTAAGTTTTGTGAGTGTATCTCATTGAATGTACCAAGAAGCTGATTCCTAGAGGGGCCATTCTGTCATTCACTAGCACTTAGACCCAGCCTTAGCAGTCATGTGGAACACATCCAAACCACTCAATTGGAGACTGCCGGTCTTCCCTGGGTATTATTTGATTGTCAGGACTGCATTAAGATATCTATAATTACTATGGTTACAGCTAATGATGTATTTTCTGAAGCATGAGGAGAAGTAGGAGGGAAGCCGGGAGAAAGAGTTGTATAAAAAATATGGAAATCTTTCCCTAGGTGAAGTTCCTGGGACATCACAGGAACATGAACCTTCATCTTCATTCAAAGTTGAACATCTGACAGACTTCTCATTTCACATTCATGGTTATGTACTTAAATAGTTTATGCTCAGGAAAAGACTTGCTATCTGTTGCCCGAGGGATACCATTTCTCAAGTTGTGGTAAGAACTGAACTAGGCCATGGCTTCTGTCATAAAAGCTATCCATGGGAGAAATGATAGATTTGTTTGTCAAGTGACTTAGCATTCAGCTTGTACATCATTATACAGATTATAGAACTGTGTATATATGGACATATACATAAACACATACATATACATACACAAGAACATGAGAGAGACGTGTCCTTTTCTCCAAATCACCACATACCACACACATCACAGTCACCCTAATGACCTTAGGCACATCACAAGCCTTGGTTTCCCCATTTGCAAAATGAGGGGTTTGAATTCTATCACCTCTGAGGTCCCTTTCAATGCTAGATCTGTGATCAATAAAGCATTTGCTCAGTGCCTATTATATGTCTGTGAATCTCTAACATAAGTAAGTGAGTAAATCCAAAGGAGTTGTCTGTAGAATGTGAAAGTTAAGTGGCCTGTTCAGAGACCCACAGCTGGCATGTGACAGAGGTGAGATCTGAACTCAGCTCTTTCTGACTCTCAGCCAAGCTCTCTTTTCTGTCAATTACCAGATGCCTCCACAAACTCTATGTGTATGATTGTTTATGTACATAAATATATACACACATAAAGATTTATTTCCACTGAAAGACTGTCCATATACACATAGAAATACTCACACATGCACAATATCTCAGTAAAAATGTGTGTGTGTATACATAGATGTTATGTATATAGATATATTTATGTTTTCCTATGTTTTAAATCTGAGTTGCTAGGCATCCTAAAGTACCTGGACACATAATCTATAGGTCCAACAATAAGACCACAACTACTTCTAATTCAGGCTCATGATTTCAAACATTTAGGTGTTTTTTTCTCCCGCCACTGCACAGGGGGCTGCCACACGTCTGTGGTGGGATTGTCCCTCTAGAAGAAATAGATTTTAGTTTGTAAATGGCATAATTTGCAAATGGCCAAAGTTGGATGATTTCCCTTCTTGCCCGACTATTCTCTTTTCATTTTGACATTAGATATTCCAGGTGACCTGACTGAATGTCCTTGGGGAAGCCTACCTTCTGATGTTTGTTTACTGTTGGAGAAACTCTCACCTCTGTCCTCTAGAAACTGCCCTCTTTCTCTTGAAAAAGAAAACTTTCTTTTTTTTTGATCCATAACCTTGGACCAAATTTTTTGAAGTTGTTAATTTTGATGAACTAATTCCCATAAATTGATTTTCTTTTCAACTTGATCCCTCTCTGCCATTCCTGTTTCATCGAATTAAATGTCTTCCTACAGAAATATCTCCCTATAAAGTCCAAAATATTCAGACTCAGACTATGTGATTTTTTTTGTTTTGTTTTGTAATCAGTTTCTGGTCTTATCAGCATGAATCCTCTCCTTCCCTCGGTGCAGTTTACAACACATAATGTCCTTTCTTCCCTTTCAATTCTTACCCTTGTCCTTCCATAAATTCTCCATGGAGTACTTATCCAAAACCCTTGAGGCCTTCCTCCAGGCCAGGGAAATATTTCACTGATAAACAGGCTCTCTCATCTCTCATCAATGGTCACTCCACCTTCTTTTCCAGTCATGCATGCCCTCAATGACATATTTTTTCTGTCCTGAGAAAAAGTAGAAATACAAAATCTTCTTTGTCTTTGTCAGCATGACTTTCAAAATCTTTGTAAATTGGAAGAAGCTGATATTTAAACTTAAAATTGGCCAGAGAATATATAGGGATGTCTACGCTGTTTAATAGTTTTCCCATCAGGCAGATTTTTAGGAAATTAAATTTTAATCTTGGTGAGAAAAGCAGCAGCAGGTTAATAGTCATCCTTATTAATGGTATATACAGTAAGAAAAGAAAAAACTAATCAGTACTTCCCATCACAAAGAACCCCATTAATTTTATAATTAGGTTTCATCACCCACACAATTAAAATATTATACTCAGATTTATTCTTTTCTACTTTTGTGATAGTGAACAGATTTGAATCTGTTGACTTGAAGGAATTATAAGTGGTACAGTCACTTATCTCTTCATAAATGCTCTGCATGGTGCACAATCATTGTGTAGCCCCAGAACAAAATGGAGTCTGAAGGGCAATGATTTGTTACTGCTCTAGGGCCGCAAGACTCCTGCTGGTAATAGCGTGGTCCTTCTCAATGAGGGCAAAGTCCTATCACAGCTACGTGATGGGAATGAGAGTCAGTAGACTTTCAAGTGCCCAGTATGTATGTGCTAGTGCTGGAGATGCAAAGAAAGGCATAAGACAGTCCCTGCTCTCAAGCAGCTTACAGTCTAATGGGTAAAAAAAACACATAAAATAGAAGCTGAGAAGGGGGCAAGATTGCAGTCCTGTAACTGGGGGTGAGAAATGATCTAAGGAGGCACAGTAACAGAGCTGATTTCATCTTGGAAGAAGATAAGATTCTGGAGATAATGAACTCAAGGTGAGCAGCTGGGTGGAAAGTGATGAGATGATTGCCCTGGACACCCTGATTTCAACTAATGTAGAATCTGGGAGGAGCTCTCCAATCAGAAGGAGGAAGGGGCCAAGGATATGGGGCTACTGAGGAAGTGAGAGTTTCAAAGTTGTTTGAATCACTTTTCTAGTGATCATGAAGTCCAGCTGAGCAACCAGCTGGGAAATGATCTTTTAGGAGTTGCAACACACTCTCCAACCAAAAGAGTTAATCATCTTGGGTCATAGAATTTTAAATAGTGAAAGGTCTTTTGAGACCAGTTCAGCCAGCAAGAGCTGGTTTTACAAAAACTATTTTACAAATTCATTTTATTTATTCTATTTATTACAAATATGTTACAAAAGAGGGAACAGAGCTCTAGAAAATGAATGAGACTTTCCAAAGTACACATATTGACTGAAGAGAGGGTTTCAAACTCAGATCTCTTGATTCCTAGCCCCAGTGCTCTCTCCAGTATGCCCATACTGCCTTTTTCATAACAATGCTTGATTTTATCAACACAAATAAAACAATTGACTATATTTTACTAGAAGTGGTTAGAGTGTTGGACTTGTAATCAGGAAGACCTGAGGTCTTCACTGATTGTGTGACCCTAAGTAAGTCATCTAACCTCTGTCTCCCTCAATTTACTTATCTGTAAAATGTAAAATAATAGGACCTACCTCCCAGGTTGTAGTGAGAATCAAATGAGAGAAAATCAGCCAAACACTTTGCAAACTTAAAAACACTATATAAATGCTATTATCCTCATTTCTCTAAGAACATATCCTCAGTTTAGCATCTCAAGCAGTTTTTGTTCAGTGTACAAAATGAGGACAAAACCACACTTTTTTGCATAAAAACCATTCTCGTGCCTGACCAATAGGGAAACTTCCATTTATACCATTTTCAGGTGGCTCACTCACCATTTAGCACTTAGAATTATTTTCTCAAGCTGTTCTATTCTTCCTATTATTAGATTGTCATTTTCCTAGAAAAGTTCAATTGACTGGGAGTCAGAGTGTCCCCACATTTAGTTGGAGAGGTAACAATTTTCCTAAAAGAGTTCAGGAGAATGGAAGTGGCATCTCCTATTCCCCATGAAAACACAAAGCAGAGAAGAGTGAGGTCCCATAAATATTGCCATCCCTCTGTACTTCAGTGACTTTGGGAGTGCTGATCTGAGAGACTGATTAAAACTTCTACCAATCTATATACCAGGATTTTGGAACAAAATGGGTTTAGCTTTCTCCTTAGAAATTTACTCTGAACATAATACCATTTGTGGAAGCGCTTCAGCAAAGGAAGGCACCATTCTTTATATTCCCCTATAGAAGAAACTAGCAATCAATTACCTATGGAAGTCACAAATCATTGATGTTAAAGCTAAAAGAGACAAGCATTGATGAAGCATCCATTGCATTCCAGGTGCTGCGTTAGGCACTGAAGGTACAAAGACAAAATCAAGTCATAATTCTTCATAGAATACAATATTTGTTGATTGCATAGATGCTGACACATGACTTCTAATTAAAGTCAATCCATTCAAACTAGAGGGGTGGGTACACTATGTCTGGAGTTGGAATTCTGATTTTAAATCCTCTGAATTATTTTAATTTGGGAATCAGAAGACTGAGTTTACATGAACAGAGTTTATTATTTTATTAAATAGAACTTTTTCCCCCATATTAACCATTTTTATAAATGAAAACACAACTCCCCCAAGAAAAATAAAATGAAAAAAGTACATTTCAATATCTTTTTTTTTAAGAGTTTATCAATTCTCTCTCTCTCTGGAAATGGAAGCATGTTTCATCATGGGTCCTTTGGAATTTTGGGGATCATCAAGAGTAGCCAAGTGTTTTACAGTTGGTCATCATTATCAAATGAAATGTTTAAGGAAATTGTTAGTGATGCTTGGGGTTGGAGTGGGGAACAAAATATATCAATGCACATTAGCACCTTTCCTAGGATTTACAGTTATAGTTTTAGAGAGCTTCCTAAGACTGAAAAATTGTAATTTTTCCAGGGTCACATCGCTAGTGTCAGAGGCAGCATGAGTCTTCTTGACTGGGACCAGCTCTCTCTCTCTGCACAATACCATGCTTCCTCTCTCATTGACACATATTTAATGAAATGTATAATCACTGTTTTGCAGCATTATAATTAAACATAAACGGTAGTCAATTCATATAAATTACTGTAATCACTATTACTTTTACATAAGAAGCCAAGCATTTCTGGGGTTAACTGAGGGAACTGGCTGGTAGCTAGGGAACTGAATAGAGCTACAATCTGTTCCAAAGCCCTTCCTAACACTCTGAGAAATGGAATCAAAGGGACCCAGGCTCTTCCATCTTCCTGCACTTCCTGGAGGTTAGCGTTGTTTTACAAAACAAGATGCTCTCAGAGTTTTGTTTATGTGTAACCAAAGTCGGTGGCATGAAGTGATTTAAGAGAAACTCTCCCCATACAGGATGGAAACTTTGATTCTACTATTGTTGGGTACTTTAATAAGATCATCTTCCAATACTTCACAATAGAATGTGGGTCACATCCAATTGACTTTACCTTTATAAGTCTTTACTTGGTGGTATTTACAACCACGAGTCAAGAAACCACATAAGTATTTTCTTATTAAGTGACAGCTGCCTTGGCCCCTGGGCACAGTTAGAAGTAGAGCCAAATCCAGATAACATTTGTCTTTGCCACCTTCTTTTCCTCCCTTTTTTCAGTCAGCAAGTATTTATAAAGTACCTACTATGGACTAGGCACTGTGCTCAGCATTAGGATTTCGAAGACAAAGATAAATCAACCCCTGTTCTCAAGGACCCCTGACCTTCTAGTTAGGGAGGCAGGATACTAGTCATTGGTGGGATCAGGAAAAGCTTCATGTAGAAAGACAGTGGTGTTTGAAGCATGTAAAGGATTAGAAGGAACGTCTGAGGTGAGGAAATGCATTCCAGGCACAGGGAGGAAGGTAATGAAATGTCAAATGTGAGGAACTGCCAAAGGGCCAGTTTGGCTGCCCCGAAGCTTGCAGGAAGGGGACTTAATTACAATGAGGCTGGAAAGGTAGATCTGGGTCAGATTGTGAAGGCTTTTAAAAGTCTAACAGAGGAACTTACTTTTTATTGTAGAGGTAATAAATAGATAGAACATTTATTAAACCCTGTCTATGTGCCAGGCAGTGTGCTAAGCAATGCGGAGGGGAAGGCAAGCAATGGAGACAGTCTCTTCTCTCAGAGAGGTTACATTTTAAAGGGTGAAGACAACACATAAAAGGCAGAAGAAGGGAGAAGGAGATGGTATCCACATTGGGGTAAGCCTGCTTGTGAGGAATCCAGAGAGTAAGTCAAGCCAAGAGTGCAATAAGCGTGGGGCTTGGGCCCCGTAGGAATTGGGGGTCTAGGCAAGGGATTCACCAGTCTTGAGGAAAGGCTTCAGGATAAAGGTATCTTCAGAGAGGAAAAGCTGCTGATGAGGAAGTAGAGAACTCCAAAGAGTGAGTTGAGGCTGAGATGAAGAAGTAGTAATGATGGGAGCCCCCTGTGAAATGGGGGTCCAGACAATTGATGACAGTTAAAATTCATTGCATAAGGGCAGTAGTGTCAGTCAAGAACAAAACTGAAGACCTGAAATAGTTTCAGGAAGACTTTTATTAAGTCATTTAACAGAGGAAATGGAGCCAGAAAAAGGTAGTGCTCCCCCTGCTTGAATCTCTGTTCAGTCTCACATTATATAGAGTTCAAATAGGGATACTACCGTACACAGGCAATTAGGCAGTTTCCAGGTCAAATTGCTTGAGATTTATCAACAGGTAAGTGTAAATATTGGATAAAATTTGGGTGAAGCCAAAACACAAGCTATTGGGGAACCCCAAGAAAAACTTTTGGGGATAGACATAAAACCTGGATGGCTGGACCCAAAATGAGTTCTCCAGCCTCCCTGGAGGGTCTCTGAGGACAGTATGACCTAAGGCTTTGGAATAGACAATTCTTTTCCACATAAAACTAGTTTCAAAACATATTCCTAAATGATCAAGTATTTTCCCCTACAGTGGTGACATGTAATACCTGAGCTTAAGGAAGATCACTTTAGCAGCTATGTGGAGTACAGGTTAGAGTGGAGAGAGACTTGGGGTAAGAGAATCAATTAGAAGGTCATTTCAATAGTTCCAAATAAAGGAGGATGAGCACCTGAACTAGAGTGGTGGCTGTGAGATTAGTGAGAAAGGGGACTGATGGGAAAGACATGGTCACGGTTGAAAGGGCAGGATTTGGCAGTTGAATTAGATAAGTGGGGTGAGGGAGGGTAAGGAGTTGAGGAGACTACAAGGTTTTTCAAACCTGGGAGAATGATAGGACAGAGGTTCTCTTATCAGAAACAGGAAATTTGGAAAGAGGTGGAAGACTGGGGGTAGATAGGAGGAGGCAGGGAGAAAACAAGTTCTGTTTTAGACATAGCTGAGATTGAATTGTATGTTGGATGTTGAATTTGAAATGACCAACAGATAGGAGATCATGTGGAATTCAGGATGGATACTGCAACTGGAAATAGACATCTGGGAACCATTTATATATAAATGATCATTGAATACATTGGAGCTGATAAGGTCATAGAGTGAGTGAGTGAGTGAAGTGAAGACAGGACAGGACCTAGGACAGTCTTCTCTTCTGTCACCCTTTCTAGTAACTTTATCTAATGCTATTTTCTGACTATGCAAAATCTCACAATTCAGTAGTTCATCCAACCCTGTGCCACTGCTGCCTCAACTCAAACTTCTTTTCTCTTAATGTATGGGATGATAGACACTCCTCATTCTGCAGTTAAGGTACATCCCCGATGACATAACTAGGAAATCCCACAAATGTTGTAGGGGCCATAACATAACCCTTACTTTTCTACAATAAAAAGGGAAAGGACGGTGACAAGGCATAAATGAGGGATCTCCTCTTTTCCCCTTTTTGAATTCTTTCCCTCTACCCATTGTCCTCCCAAGAGGAATTTATAACTAAATTGGAGACTAACGTTTGCAATTTCCCAAGACTAGTTGGGACTCCAGGCAAAAGTTTTGTCTTTATAGTTTTCCCATGCCCTTTTGGAGTAACTATTCCTTCTCTTTCTAATTGCTTGAAGTTCTTTACCCCAATAGACAGCCCTCTGGTTTCAAAATCTCATGTTAAACATGGGTTTAAAAACGTTTCCTAGATTTCTAAAGCATGGAATTAACATAATTTACCTTAGGTGTGAACTGAAAGCTTAAAGGTGTTTGAATTTTAAAAGGGGAGTTTGTGAACCCAAATGAATATCTAATTGTTGGATTGTGTAGAGGCCATATTTGTGAATTGGCCTGGAATAGATTCCTTATCATTTCCCCATCCCCCAGTCTCTTCATGTAGTCCACTGAAGATAAAATGGGGGAGGAGGAGATAAAATACATCACTTTTGTAGCCATAAGCTATTATCAACACCCCATCCTCTTCATCTTTGAAAAGGAGCCAGGGGAGCTCAGTTTAAAACAACAACAACAAAACCTTAATAGACTGGAAACTCTCTGAGGACCTGCTTTGTAGGTCTTCTATAAAATGGCCATATTTTCAGAATAAAAAACCAGGTCACATCGTCCAACAAAGGCTATATTCCTTTTGCAAAATCTTAAAAATACATTTTCTTTTCTTGAAAGTCATCCTGGAAAATCCAAGCAGAAGGTAGTCATAGCTATCTCTGACAATAAGCACACAGTGGGAATTTTCGGGTGTTTTCCTATATCCTGATTGCTGTCTTATGGATCCCTTATAATGAAAGAACTCTTGGAGCTCATCAGGAAATGGCATCTTCATTAATAAAAGTTTTCCTTGCCCCCTAGGTATCTTGTTGAATAAGAAAAACCTTACTCTTCTTAAAGAAGAACATGAATTCAGGGTTCCTAGGACAGTATCTGGCACATAGTAGGTACTTAATAAATGTATATTGACTGACTGATTGAATAGTCTTCTAGCTCTAAGCAGTTTAAGGAGGAAATCCAACATTGGATGGGGAATAGAAAGAAAAAAGGTTTCTTCTTCCTTAGCTCATAAGGTCATAGATTTCTGGCTAAAGAGATCTAAGACATCTTCCTTTTACAGTCCCAGAAAGCTTGAGTGACTTGTCTATTGTTATGCAAGTGAGTTCTCCCAGAAACAGGATCTAAACAGAATTCCTCTGAGTCCAAATCTGGCACTCATTTGACTTTACCCTGCTTTGCTCCCTCTCTGGGGATCCTGTAGGTTGTTATAGCTTCCCAAACTGGAAACTGGGAACACAGGTAAAGAAGACAAACCCATTGTTTTTTCCATTTCTTTTTTTCATTCCAAGATGCTTTCCATTGTTGCTCTATTTCTCCCCCTGGTGGAATGCACCAGTGGGCTATATTTCAGACTAAGTCGTCTTTCTACTTGTAGTCACCCAAACCTGCCTATTATGCAAAAGGTTATGAAAATATGATCTTGTTAGAGAAGTGTGGAAATGGACTCTGGCAGGTCAAACCTCATGTTCCCACTCCACCAAAAACTATGAAGCAGGAGTGGGGGGGAGGAAATTGGAGATAAGGAAGACAGGCAAGCATGGACCCTTAGCCAAAGGAGTGAGAGACATTTAACTGTGGTAGGGTGGAATGATAAGGGTTAGCAGGAGAAAGGACATGGAAGCCCTAGGCTGTGGAGATGGAACCAAGAATTTCACTGCCCTTACTCGCCCCATTCTGAAAGGAAAACTTGACCTTGAAGTTCTTCCTCTTTGCTCATTTAATCTGCAGTTTGTCCTCATACTGCATGCTCTGTTTATTCTCCTCAATTAAGACCACCCAAGAGAATGGTCTTCATCATTGGAACATTTGCCTCCTTCAGGAGCATCCTTTTAATCAGTTGTCATTATACTTTTTCCTATTGTGGATCACTGGATTGGCTAATTGTCATTCTCCTGGCTACCTTGGTACTCCCTAAAATCTGATACCTTTTCTATTGTTCCATGGTCCTATCGTGATCATTCTCATTGCTGGTGTAGCTTCCAAGCAGGGGCACACAGCTCCCTCCTATGCCTTGGAGAAAGATGGTTCCTTGTGGAAGTCAAAAATATAAAGTGTTAATTGGGTGCCAATTACAAAATGAAGCTAGGAAACCCTGCTGTTCCTCTTAACCGTGGTGTTGGCTGGGCTCCCTTTCTCTCTTCCTCTTTCTATAGAAGTAAAGTCAAAACTGTGGGTTTCTACAGAGATACCAGAATTATGTTGAAGATTTCTTGTTACTTCCCTAGGACTACAGAGTATTAGCCCTAGAAAGGTCTTTTGAGATAATCCTGACCAAGCCCTCCTTTTGCAGATAGAGAGAGTGGGGCCCAGATAGGCAATTAAAAAAAAATCCTTTTTAGTACCCCATTCACATACTTCCTTCCATCTTTTCCCCCATGCCATGCCTACTACTATTAATGTTGCAATATATCTGTAAACCTACTTTTCCATTTTTGACCCTGTTTCTGGATATATACATAAGTCAGGTAACAAAGGAAAAAATAATAAACAAGGAAACTTTTCCCACTCCTTTTCCCTTCTTTCTTTAGGTAGTCTGACTATGACCACCCTGTTCTCCTCTTAGACTCTGTTGTGATTTCCTATTCTAGGGAACCATGGCTAACATTGCGATGTTTCCAGGTAGCTCTACATGCTAACATTTACATTACATGCTAACATTAACATAACAAACATTTATTTAGCATCTTCTGTATACAGAATCTCCTCCCCACCAACTCCGCCACTCCTACCTTACTTTAGAGTTTACCTTGTTCACATTGTATATATATATATTTTTTTAATGTATAATTTTTTGTGTGTTGCTTGCTTCACACAGTGCCTGGCAAATGATAAACACTTGATAAATGCTTGTTGCCTGATTCTCCTGTCAGCCTAGTAGGTCCTGGTGGGAATAAGCAAATTTTAGATTTGATCCTTGCCCTTGAAGAATTTGTAAGTGAGTATAACCTTGTCTTTCCCCTTACGTGTCAATTAAGTAAGCTTAATATTATGATCATCTATCATGGTACTCTAATATGATTTGAGCCAGCTAACTGGAATAAGCCTCCTCTTTAATATGCCTTTAACTGACTTTTATTCATTTCCCCCAGCAAACATTTATTGAAGCAGGCAGCACAAAAAAAGATGGGTGTTCTCATTTCAGTATCAGTTGCAAAATTCTTTGGTCATTCCTTGCATGTGCCTGTTTTTTTTTTTCTTAAGCCAGAGTCTGTGCTTCCATGATTATATGAGTTGTGTTTGGCCATTTCTCTTTCCCAGGTGCTTCCCACTTGTTTATCTTCCTTTTCACAATCCCTTTATCCCTAGCAAGGACATTAAGTTACCTGCTCTAAGTCCCAAGGAACATCTTCATACCCAGAATCCCTGCTGGAATCCATAATTATGGTACCCCCAAACATATAGCTACTGGATCCTGGGCCATCTTGCCCATGTTGAAGTTAAGCACTATGGGGTGATAGAACTAATATATTATGTCCACCTTGTTCCATCTTGATCCCATGACTATATACCTTGTCTGAGGTAGCTTTGATATCCCCTTAGGAGCTACCCTGATGGTCAAGCTCTAACCAGGGTGCATGGAAATCCAATTCATTTGAGAGAACTTGAAACCTTTGAGTGACCCTAGAATGACCCAGGCCTTCTGGAAAGTCTTCAGAGTAAACATGACTGAGGTCTGGACTGCTACCACACCCTCTCTTCTCCTCTCCAGCAGTCCTTTCTTTTCTCACATATTTATTCCTTGACACAAGTCCTCTCTCATTCCCAATTTTAATCCTCCTGAAGGACTTCAGATTATAACACCAAGACAGAGAGTCCTTGATCAGACACAGAGACTACTTCAAAGGAAGGCTGGAAGAAATCTGAGTGATCTCACAACCTAAGCAGCCCCAAGCACCCTTCTTCAGTCCCCATTGGCTTCTGTGTTTCCACTCTTTTCAGTTTGGCTAAGGACAGCATCCTTTAAATGCAACCAAATGTAATGGATCACTTCACCATTGTTACCCCACTTTATAATTGTGTATCAGCTGGCCCACTGCCGGAGAGGGTGGCATAATGTCACTTACAGAACTCGAATCTTATCAGATGCTGAACTGGTCATTTCCACTGAATCACTGCCTTTCTCATTGCCTTACACCATAGCTATCTGTCTCCCATTCAGGAGTTTCCCTTTTGCTTATAGGTTAGGAAGCTCACCAGGTGTGTTAACTTCTGCAGAACCCTTTCCCAAAACTGCCAAAGTAAAATCAGTGTTTTAATGAAATGACATAAGTACTCTTTCACGTGAATCTCAGAGGTGAATTTGGCCACCCCTAAGTAGTTATACTCAGGCTGTAGCTCTGGGGAAAAGCCTGACCAAGAATTTCCATTGCATACCCCAATTTTTAGGCGCCTGTGAATTAGCCAGATCAGTTCTGTATTTTGATTTACTATTTCTGGGAGCCAAGATATGCTTTTAATCAGCTTTCAAAAAGAAGCTTTTGGCTTTTCTACCAATGTAAACATTCAAAGATTGACCACTTTGGGCTTTTCTCAGTGGGAGAAGGGTTGATTTTTACTTTGGGGGGAAAATCTGGGACAGATTGCTTGATTGTGTGTGGTCCATTGAAAGAAAATAAAAGTTTGACATATTTTAATTTTTAAGCCCAGCTAAGCAGATTTAACATAGACCTCACCCAGTTCCCAAGGATTTTAACTGGGACGACTGCTTTTGCCCACTGTAAATAAAAAACCAAAACATTCATCTTAACAATAGAAGATCTTTTGAAGGGCCCCAAGACATCTTTTTCTAATGACAAAAATGCTTCAAATGTTGTGTTTCTGTGGTGTCCAAGAAAAAAGTGTGAGAAAATTTCTCTTTTTGAATCTTTAAAATGGCAAGGGGAAAATTGGTATCATAGTTTAAGCAAATCTTATTTATTTATTTTTATTGTAGGGACTGAAAAGAGGGCTGGGAGTTAAATCTGGGGCACCTATGTGATGTAGAATTTCAGAACTGTTTGGGAAGATGCAAGATGGAATAGATAATAACATTGCTCATTCTCTTTGAACTTCCTGATGCTTTTTAGACACTAGATCAAGACTTTGCAGTGTTTTAATCAGGAAATTTAGTGTATTGGCTAAGGTTCATCCCCACTCCCACCACCCATACCTTTTTTTGGGTGGTAATACAGTGATCACAGTAGGAGGGCCACATTCGTGAACAGTTGACAATTTATGGCTTGTGAACATGGTAGGAAAAATCTCTCATGCTTGAGGCAGTTAATGTAATTTTCCTGGAATGCTTAGGTAGACTTCAAGGCTGCTAAATACATTACACATTTCTCATTATCTCTTTTTCTGTGCAAAATACAAGATAATAAAGCAGGCCAACCAAAATGTTTTCTTGTTTCCTTAGTGCATCTACAAAATTTCCAATGAAAGTCTTCAAATACAGGCATAACTTGGAGTTATTGCGAATTCAGTTCCAGACTGCCACAATAAAGAGAGTCAAACAAACATTTTGAGTTCTTAGTGCATATAAAATTTGTGTATGCACTATACTGTTGTCTGTTAAATGTACAGTAATATTATGTCTTAAAAAAACAATGTGCATGTCTTAATAAATATTTTATTGCTAAGAAATAGTAACCATCAGCTGAACCTTCAACAAACCATAATTTTTTTGCTGGTAGAAGGTCTTGCCTTGATATTCATGGCTCCTAACTGATCAGGGTGAATGTTGGGGTATCTGTGGCAATTTCTTAAAATAAAATAACAATAAAATTTGCTACACCTATTGACTTTTCCTTTCATTTGGACACTTACTTAGCAGCCATTGTAGGGTTTTTAATTGACCTAATTTCAATAATATATATTTTACATACATACATACATACATACATATATACATATCAAAATTAAGAGGTCCAAAAGAAGGAGAAAGATGGAATGGCTGGTTGGTGAAACAGTACACACAACATTTATCAATTAATTTAGCCTTCTCATATGGTTGCAGTTTGTGGCACCCCAAATTAATTATAACAGTAACATCAAAGAGCACCATAACAGATATAATAATGAAAGCACTTGAAATATGGTGAGAATGACCAAAATGTGACACAGATATGCTGTTGGAAAAATGTTGCCAATGGATTTGCTAAATGCAGGGTTGTGGCAAACCTTTAATTGTTTTTTTTTTTTTAAAGTAAAGCACACAAAACAAGTTATGCCTGTATGCAGGGGTCATAGGGACAGATGATATAAAAACAGACAACTATTTGGTTCATTCAGTTTCTAAGTTTGTTTCTTAAGAATTTTTTCTATTCCCACTGCTTCTTTTGGTTGTTTGTCAGCCACTTTCTTGGGGCCAAAAGTCCTGTGGACCTCCAATGCATGTATGCTATTGGTTCCCAGCCATCAAAGCAAGGACAACTCTTCCCTGGGTCAGTAATTATACCCTTTCACCAAAACTATCCTTCTCTTACTTGACTCTCTCCTGTTAGAGAGCCCAATAGATGTGGCAGCTTGAGCTTGAAAGCTCAAGCTTTTGATCAATATTAAATGTCTTCTATGTGCCAGACAAAAACAAAAAAAGGAAAGCCATTCTGCATCCATGGGCTTTACAGTCTAACCAAGGCTGATAACATGATCACCCAGGTATCTATGAAATGTATGCAGTAAATATAAGGCGATCTGGGAGGAAAGCATAGAAAACTGAAATCAAGAAAGGCCTCCTGTAGAAGGGGTGGTGCTTGGATTGTACCTCAAAGAAGACTAGAGGTTCAGAGAGATGGAGGTGAGGAGATATTACATTCCATGCATGGAGGAGGGGGACACCCAGTGCATCTCAGGGACTGCCTTATGGGCTCTTTCTGAAGAGTGATTTAAGGAATTGAGAGGTAAAGGGTGGAGCCCAAGCATTAGAGGCTTTCATTTCCTTCCCTCCTTCATCCAGGGCCAAGAGATGGTGGGATCCAAATGGGCTGCCTCTTAGCCAAGCTGTAAGCAGTGGAACTGTGCAGTTCTATAGTCTCGTACTTGTTGGGTTTCTTGCCATGAACACAATGAAAATCAGTAGACTCCTTCCATCATGCAGATGCCTTCCCTTGCAGAGAAGCTTTAGGACTGCCTAAGCTAGACTTTGGGAAGAACTTTCCTAAACTCCCACAGGTTTTTTGGAACTGTTCCCCTCCAGCTTTTAGAAGTAAGGTGATTTTAAGCAATCCTAGGAGTTCTTCTGTGATAAAGATCACACTGAATATTTATTTGCTGTTAAGGTCTTGGCTCTATTTTCTCTTTAAAAGAGTAAAGCCAGATTAAGTAAAAAAAATTCACTGGAGATTGAGCTCCTTGAGGGAAGGGACCATTTCTTTTTTTGTCTTTGAATCCCCAGGATCTAGTTCAATGCCTTGCACATACGCAGTTGCTTAATAAAGGGGTATTGAGAATCAGACATATGGCATCATAATGTGTTTTGAGTGGGCATCAAGGAGACCTGACCTTTTGAAATTTACTAGCTTCAGACAGCCTGTCTGAGCCTTAACACTCCTATCTCTGAAATAGGAAGGATAAATGAAATTTTAGCAGGGCTTTTTTTTTTAAACAAATTTTAAAGCTTTATATAAATGTCAGTCATTATTTTTACAGTTGTTTTCACTATTGTGAACTTGCACAGCTCTGCATTGTGTCATTAACATGTCAAAACTTGGTGACCGTTCACCACTTTCATAGTTATTGGAATCATAGGATGCCAGAAACAGAATGGACAGACGTTAGAGATCATCTAGCTCAAACCCCTTCCTTTGTAAATGAGGAAACTGCAATCAGGTGATGGCGGTGGGGCCAGGACTGGACACTCAGCCTCCTACCCTGAGTCTGAGAGTCTTATCCACCCCCACCCTGTGTCCTGAGAACCCACAAAATGCTACTTACAATAATCTCCAAGGGAGGTTCTAGGTCCTATGACCCTCCTGTTCCTCATGGATGATGAGTAATTGTAGCTGCAATGGTTAAATTGAGAGAACTGCTTCCCTTTGAGGATAGGTGATAATGAGAATCACGATGATAGCAACAGAAATTTATAGAGGACGTTACCATTTACATCCATTATTTCATCGGATTTTCTCAACACTGCCAGGTGGGAAGTGATCTTGTCAGCATGAGTATTCCCATTTTACAGACCAGGAAACTGACACTCAGTTGTGGTGACTTGCCCCATGTCACACCACTAGACGGTAGCAGAGCCTTGGTTTTCTATGTAGTCTTCTTACTCCATAGCCGCTGCCTCTCACATGATTGGATCATTCCCTTTATACAAAGTCCAATAGCACCAGGCAACCAGAAATATCTAATTTTTTTTCTCATGGTGACAAGGAGCAATATCTTATCCATTATGCTAATTTGATATTAGAAAAAGTTAGGAAAATTTTATTCTCTATTTTCTCCTGTGCTGTGTGTTGTTATATTGTCTCTTTTATATGCTGTGAACCAAACAGTAAGCAATTTAACTGAAACCATTGAAATAAAGATTGAAATCTATCAATCCCAACTCCTGACAGTTATTTTGTGTGTGTGTGTATAATATACTGATTTACACGTCTGTTTGTGCGTGTATACATATATGTATACACACACACACACACACACACACACACACACATATATATATATATACACACATATAAATCTTTTAATTTTTATGGGGCAGCTATAACTCTGGGGTATATGTGATTATGTGTTGGACAGAATCAGTCATTCAGTCCACCTGTCGGATTTCATCATGATTATAGTGAAGGGTCAACCGGCCCTCTGGTCAGCAGGTGCTGAGAGCATTTATATTATCTCCATTATTCAATGGAGGAATGTTCCAATAGAATTCCAGAATTTCAAATTTGAAAGTGACCTCCATTAACTATTCCAGCTTGTACCTGAACAGAAATCTCCACAACAAAATCACTCATAAGCAGTCATCCAGTTTCCATTTTAGAACTTCTCTATTGGTGAATCCACTATCTTTTGAGATGGTTGACAGATTCCTACATCTTGAAAATTAGCATAGAACCAGGGTCTGAAATAAAGGTGTGGCTGGAAAGTAATCAGGCAGTGGACATGCAAAAATTTAAAATATATTCTACTGAAATGTGGAAGCTGCTCTAATATTTGGTTTGGAATATTATACATTGTATACATCTCAGAGTAAACTAAAGGATATTGGAAGGTGGTCTGTGGCTCAGTAATTGGCATGTTTCATGCCAATGTTTGAAGCCAAGTCTACAGTCACTTGGACATACTTTGACTAGGTCTGAGAAGAGTTAGTAGTAAAAACACTGTCAAGTCAATGGCTGGCACCACAGATACTGTGAAATACACAGTTTATTCACTACTCCCCAGCCCTCATTCACACTCATGCTGTGTCTTGTTGCCACCTTATCACTGAACCAACCCAAATCTTAGAGTTGGGAATCTGGAATGACCTCAGCAGACCAAGTAGGCTCTTCCAAAGGATTTTGTTCTTGATAGGCCTGACAATAATGATCCAGCCTTTGCCTCTAGTGAAAGGGAGAGCTCCTGGTTCCTGAGTCTGTACAATTCCCTTTTGACTATTTCTAATCATTTCCAAGTTCTTTTCATTGAACTGGATTTTATCTCTTTGCACTTCCATCCATTAGGCTTCATGGAACCTAACTCTACTCTATGGAACCTAACAAAACAAATATAATCCTTTTTCTGCTTGAAAATGAAAGAAGTATCCTAGCAGAAAATAAATGTGAAAGGAAGAATATTAACTGAGATGTCACAAGTGGCCTGAATTTTAGTCCTGTTCTGCATCAAACTAATTATGTGACTCTCAGCAGATTATTTATTCTCCCTCACAGCTTACATTTACTTATTTGCAAAATGAGGGGGTTGGATTAAATGATTACCAATGGCCCTCCCAGCACCAAAATTCTAGGACTCTAGAAAATTTCAGGAATGTGTCATAGCAATGAAGATAATGAATGACCTTCTGGATTTCTGTCCCTGCTTTTCCTATCATTTTCACTTTCCAGAAATTAATCATGCTTCTTTCATGTGTAAAGTGGTTTGATTTTTGCCTATTCAACTTGGCAAAATGAATAATGCTAGGTGGCCAGATATATTTATCTATAGCTAACATCTGTTTTCTAATCATAAGAATATTTAGCATTGTTTCCACTTTACTGAAATGACATCGATGGAAGGGCTACTGCGTCTGATAGCAAGCCGTGCCTCTGGTAGAATCTTTGGGGGGTTCTTTAAACTACTCGTATGTTGGATGAAGGCATTTGCTTCCCAAATCTGCTATTAGCGATTAGGACCTGCCTATTTCTGTTTTAGAAATTCCTGGTGGCATCAATGCAAACCTAACAAACCCTGTTTCCTTTTTTAAAAAAATTGGGAATTCTCTTCTTCATTGACGTTTGTGGGCTGCTATTTGTTTGTTTGGGGAGAGGGCAGTTAAGTTTTTTAAGGCTTTTTGTTAATTTTTGAAATACTCATGGAGAATGATCTGAAGTTTTGTTTTCTGTATATGGTAGCCCAGGGAAACCCAAACATGAGTGGTTTCTCCAGAAAGATTCCGAAGGAGACACACCTTCACTTATCAACTGGCCTTCCAGGTATCTCTCAGATTGAAACCGTGTGACTTGTTACTGTTTCTGTTCTTTTCTCCTGCTTCTTCTAACCCATAATTTAACCCCAGTTCCCTGTTCTTCAGTGTCTATGCTCTAGAAAATTGTGTGTTCAACAAATGACTACAAGAAGTCATTTCATAAAAGCCTCTCCCATTTTCTGCTTGCCACTCATACGTTTCTCTTCTCCTCTTTCTCCTTCTTCTCCCCCTTTCTCCTCCTCCTCCCTCTCCTCCCTCTCTCCCCCTCTCTCCCTCTCTTCCTGTCTCTCTCTCTTTCTCTGTCTCTCCTCTTTGTCTCTGTCTCTCTCTCCCTCCCTCTCTCTCTCCCTCACTCCCCCTCCCCTTTTAATTTCTGTTATTACTTTTCTGTTCCTCCTCCTTCTCCCTCTGATATTTAATTGAACAATCGTGTGTTTAGTGAAGAACTAAACAGCATTTTTAATGGGTTTCTCCCACTCCTAGTTGTTTTCCTTTGGGATCTGGCTAACTTCCAACATGTTTCTCATCTTGTCTACCCCAACCTTAAGCTTGTTTTCATTTCCTCTGCCATCCAAACTAACAGCTTGTTTTTGGTAACCTTTTGAAAAGGCAAATTCAAGGTGTGGTTTAAAAGAACAGATTTTAAAAATCTACTATCATTTCATTTTTAAGGTTGGGGAAGGGGGAGGAAAGAGTAAGAATGAATATAAAGCTCCCATGTACAGTTTCAGATGGCCCTATGCCCTAGTCTGGTGACAGTGTCCAAATTGTCCCTAATTAGAAGCACACATTCCACTGGGAAGTTTAAGCCCCATTGCAGTCATCTTTTGATTAGCAAATGTTATGAATATGAAAACCTCCAACATTGCCTATTTTCTAGGAGGAAATAATAGCTGACTGTGCTTATTTCCAAGGCTTTAGGGAATAAACAGCCTTTTGTGTGAGGCTTTGCTTTTTAAAAAATGAAGAAGGACATTGTAATCACAGGCATTTCACATCCTGTGTCAAAAAAATCCATCACAGTTGGGGGAAAAAAAAATCAAGTTATTTAGACAAAATCAGTTATTTTTTAACATATACATTGCAATTGAAAGTGACCTTGCCCACTAGTGTTGATATGGGTGAATTCTTTTATTTGTTTTTAGAAATGAGTTTTTCCCTTGCCCTTCCAATTCTTCATTTAAAAAAAAAATTGGTATCAAGTAATTAGGTATATTCTCTACCCTTTTGTGTGTGTGTATGTGTGTGTTTGTTCCTTTACTCCTGCTTTAATGCAGAATACTTGAATAAAGTGTAGACCTTGAAGTGATTTTAGTAACTTTCAGAAAATAGTTCTCTGTTGTTCTAGGGCATTTAAATGGCTCTAGAAATTATAACCATGCCGTCTTTTGATTTTGAAATATATAAACTGGCAGCATATTTCAAAAGGTATTTTTGGGTTTTTTTGCCAACTGTAAGGCCACTATCTTTCTCACTTCTTCAAAGGTTGGCAGCAATAACTGTCACAATTGGGTCAAGCATCTGATTTTCTTGGCCTGACGTTGGAAGATTGCTGCTACTGCCACTTACCACCTCTCTTTTCTACCTTTATGTTATCAGACCCCACAAGTATGTACTAGAATCTTGGAGTTGACAGAGAATTCCTCTAGGCAGACCCTTCCTTTTTGCAGATGAGAAAATAGAGACCTATGGGGTAAAAATGACTGCCTATGGTCATATAGCTACTTAGTGGCAGAGTTAATGATAGCTCGCTTCATCCAGTGCCGTCATCCAGCAATAGCCATAAAAAACCTTTAAACGTTTTCCCTTATCATTTTTTTTCATTCAAAACCAAAATGGAAGCTCTCATGGTTTGAGTGCTGATGCTTTTATTTGCCTCTGTGCAACAATGTTCCATTCTATTCTGTTCTATTTGAGGAGAGGAATTTGTATGTCTCTCTTGTAAAAATGATTAAAACAGTATACATTGTTTGAAAATATGGACAGTTAGCTGGTGCAAAAGGAGTTCTCAAGGATGATTTGGGTTTTTTCCCTTCTTCCTTGCTTTATCCTGAAAATGGTTCTGAAATTTTGAATCATCTTCTAAGTGATAATGAAATGACAATAATTTTGTTTTTTGGAAGTATGTATAGGTATACAAATGTCTCTGTTAGCCCACATGCTGAGACTATGCATGCCTGAAGACATGCTGCTCTCTGCACCCTGGAATTGTACCTAGGTTTGTTGACCCTCACTTCTGGCTTTTTGTTACAAAAATTCAGAAACCAAACACTTTGCATGGGTTACTGGAAATTGGAAAATATGCCAATAACTTTGAAGTTTCATAGGTTCCTTTGATTCAGCACACTGTGTTTTCCCCTTTACACCTTCAAATTCAAAGGGTATAAAACACTGGGTTACTTGTCCTTTATGGTCCACAGCTGATGCATGCTTTTCTCCCCCTTCATGAGTGACTGTGTTTTACGGTTTTCACCCTTTTTCTTTCTTAAAGAGTAAAAGTTAGAGAGAAATTGGTGAAAGAGGAAAGTGCTCGCAGCAGCCCTGAATATACCTCAGACCCTTTAACTCAGAGGAAACATCAGCCAGCTTCAGTCCATTGCATGTCTCTGCAGTCAGAAACGTCTGCTTTTGACAGGGTGACAAGCAAGCCAGTCACTTCCACCCGCCAGCCAATCCATGGTTACATACAGCCGGCTGGTCATGCCCACACTGCTAAGCTGGTAGCCTCTGAAAAACAAGAGAGTTCCTCTGGTAGCAGCCAGGTGGAACCAACCACTCCCGACGTAACACAATTTCCTGTGCCTGGTGGTGCCACAGAAGAGGGAGGAAGGGATGAGAACCTTGAGCTTCATATCTATGAATCTGACACCAAGGAAGATACCGTTAGAACAGAAACACTTGGGAAAAGCAGGAAAACCTACCTTGAGACTCACGAGCAGGTGAAGAATGATGAAGACCCTTCTGGAAGCAGCAACCAAAGGAGGTCATCGGGTAGCTCAGCTATCACAAGCAAGCAGAGAACCAATGCCTCAGAATCTTGGCAGGACCTTGAGAGCCAAGTCCAACCATCTGAAGCCACCCATTACCAGACCCCAGAGAAAATCAGAAGGAGTGAAACAGTCATGTATATACAAAATCGACCTGCTTCTGAAGTCGCCTCATCCAAACACCACAAGCAGGAAGTATCCGCAGCGAAACACAAACTCCTCACTCGGTCGCTCTCTGATCACACTGGTGACCCCAAACCTGAAACGTTTAAATGCATGGAAACTGTTTCAAAGAAAGAGCAGCAGTTTCAGCATGCAGGAGATGAGGCAGTGCCTGGAGAAGTTGGCACAGTGGACACAAAGGTCTCTGTTGCCCAGCTCCGAAATGCCTTTCTGGAGTTTGCCAGTGCCAACAAGAAATCTGAACTGTAGGTGACGTTTCAAAAATATCCCTGGTGTGGCACTTGCACGCTCTTGGCAGTTGTTTTTCCCCTCAATCTCATCATCTGTTGTGTCCTGCGTTGAAGCATATAGCTTAGCTCACAGACACATACAGGGCAGACTGGATAAGGAAATAGCACCAAACCTACTCTCTTGCTTCTGCTTGCTAATGGAACAAGTATAATATTGATCAGCTGGAATGGTTGTTGTTTTTTTTTTACCTTATTTCTACGCATGATAGAGGCATGCAGAGTGAATTAACAGTATCAGTGAATTGAGATGCTGAGATGCATATGTCTGTGCTTTTATTCTATTTCTCTTTCTTCCTGTTTTCCTTTTTCCGTGCACTTTCTGTCCTCTGACTGTAAAAGTCAATCACGGGTTGAGCGGTCAACCACAGGGATTGATTTACCTACCAAAACGGAACGGGAGAGAGGGTCCCGGAAGCCGAGACGGTATTTTTCTCCTGGTGAAAGTAGAAAAACTTCTGAGAGATTTAGAACTCAACCTATAACTTCAGCAGAACGAAAGGAGATGGATAGGTAGGCATGTGTGTGTATGGTTCTATTTAGGTACGGGGAAAATTATGGTGCATTTTGAAAAAAAATCAGCAAAACCTACAAAACAAAATTTGACTGAAATTTTTTTGACTTGTTAAAAAACGTTTCTTTAAGAAAGTTGACCTTCAGATTGAATTGCAATAGTGTTTCTTTTAAAATACCACTACCAATTATACAATTCTCAAGTTGCATAAATTGTACAAAAATGTATATTGACAGTAACGCTTTTATAAAAAGAACGTAAATTCAAATACTTATATACAAACCTTTTATCCTATTTAGTTTTTATAAAAAGAAAAAAAAGGACTATTTTTGAAGTCAAATACAGCTTTTTGCTGCTGTTGACATTCATTCTTACAAATCGCGAGGTAATGTTTTGATGCACCTGAATTTTTGCTAATGAATTGTTGCTACATCCTCAGTCCCCTGCATAGAAATGGTGAGAATCAGCCCGTAACTTAAATGTTAATCACATTTTAAAAGATGTACTCGGTCCTCATTTTTCTCTACAAATTCTATGTTTTGCCATAACTGCTTCCACATACTCTGCTGTGTCAACAGTCACTGCAAATGAGTTGCTCACAACCCAAGTGCTGCCAGGGTTATTTTCTTGATCAGAATGTCATTGTCTTTTTTCTTTCTGCCTTAAAAATGATGATTCATTTGTGTTATCTGCTCCCAACTAATTTATTTTCATCATTATTATTATTTTTAGATCCACTTCAAATTCAGAGATGCCAGCTGCTGAGGGTAAGGATATCTATAATACTTCTACCGATACTAATATATCCTCTTTTTGAACCTCTCTTTGAACTTCAGATGAAAAAAAAGAATTTAGGTTTTGGAACAGATGATTTTACAAACTGTCACGTGACATTAGATGTCCATCTGCTTTCCTATCAAATACATCACATTTCAGCACGATGGAGAATTAAGTTGCCAGGACTTGAATAATCTTGATTTTTTTCCCCTCTCACTGGGTTCGTGGACACAAGGGCTTTCAGAAAGGCTTTTAGGGAATAGTGCAGAAAAAGTGATTTAGACCTAAAAGGCATGTTTTTCTTGTTGTGGATATAAAGTAACATAAAAAGGAAAATGACTAATGCATTTATCAATCCTTCCCATAAAGCGTATCTGTCTTTTGACAAATAAAATTTTATAGATAATATTCTGGTTTTATATCACTTACATTTCCCAATGTGCTATTTTACCATGTCTCTCCCATAGAGACATCCTTTTTAACAAAGAATAAAAAAGAGGGGAAAAACCTTTAGCAAAACTAGCCAACATGATAGAAAAAAGGGATATTGTCGGTAGCCCTTCACACTCATAATTCCTCACCTTTGCAAAGAAGAGTGGGGTAGGTACCTTCTTAAAACTATTCTGGGAGCCAAGCTTCTTCATAATTTCCCAGGATTCAGTTGTTTTGTCATTGCTGTTCTTTCTTTTGTAGTCATTGTGTATATTTTCCTGGTTTTGCGTCCTTTATTTCGTATCTGTTTATATACATCTTTTTATGTTTCTTTGTATTCATCATATTCACCACATCTTAAATACCACATTAATTTTCCATTATATGTACTGCAACTTGTTCAGCCATTGCTCAATTAATGGGCATTTACTTTGTTTCCAGTTCTTCCCAATTACAAAAAATGCTGTTACAAATATTTTTGACATCTCTGGAAAATACCCTTAAAGCACAATTATACAGTCATTTAGTAGAAAACTAGGGAAGCAAGAAAGGGCTTATTATTCCTTGTCTGGAATAATAATAATAAAAATAAACATTTCTTTATTGAAATTTGATTCCAGCTGAAAATATTACTGATTGTTATTTTTCTCAGCAAACTGACTGTTGTAGTTTAAAGGATTAAATGTTTCCAATGGAAAATTTACATGATTTTTAATTCATTGTTCTTTGCAGATGAAGAAAAATTGGATGAACGCGCCAAGCTGAGTGTTGCTGCCAAAAGGCTCCTTTTCAGGGCAAGTGTATAGGCTAGGCATCTTTCTAAAAATCCTAGTACAGAGAATCCCAGATTTTAGCATTAGAAGAGGCATCAGGGGTGATCCAGGACAAAGTATACCCCAAGCATAAACTCCCCTCTGCAACATTTAGGTCTGTTTGAGTACCCTTAATCAAAACCACTATTCAGCCTACCACCTCCTTCTACAGCTCACAGTTCTGTAGTTAATGCCAGTTTATGCGAGATTCTGAAAGCTATCCTGTCCTGTCCTGCATAGCATTCCAGCTGTGCCCCTTGAAGAGTTTTCAGGGGCTATATTTTAACTCCCTCTGTGGTGCCAGTTTTCATAGCATGTGTGTGCCTCTGGTAATGAAAGCTACATCTCAAGAATGACACCTGGCAAACACCAGGGAGAAACTCAGCAGACACATTTTTTAGGGCAGTCTTCTTCGTGCCCCCCCCCCCCCCGTCAGACACTCAAACATATTTCTAATCCTAGGAAATGGAAAAATCATTTGATGAAAAAAATATTCCAAAGCCACGTTCCAGAAATGCAGCTGTGGAGCGACGCCTGCGCCGTTTGCAGGATAGATCTCACACACAGCCCATCACCACTGAGGAAGTTGTCATTGCAGCAACGTAAGTCTCTTTCCTGTGTTGGACTTGGCTTAAGATCCTGTTTTGGAAATTAAGAGCCAGTGGGGGAGATCATCAAGTGAAAGTTTGTGGCTAGACAATGTCTTTCTTCCCTCTAGTCCATGACTTTCTAAGTATAGCACTCTTCTAAGGAGGTTTAGAACCTGAAGTATTACCTAGCAGAAGACATCTTGAGTAATGGAAGATTTGGGGTTTGGTCTTAGATCTACAGCCAATTTGCGCCCCAGTGTGCAGGAAATTGACTTTTAACTTCAATTCCATTGAATTCAAGGAGGACCAGACTAACCAATTCCAGATACGATGATAAATCATCATCAGAAGGTTGGCCACCAAGCCAACTTTTTTTTTACCGCAACAATTCATGAGGACAGTTAACTAAGGGGTGGAGGTGAAGTCTGCATCAATGGAGGGAGGCCCCCACCGATCATGAAAGAACAGATCTTGAAATTTTGAAGTATTTTCTGATCCTAATTTAACAACAAGAGCAACAACCCAAATTCATTCAGGGAGTTACTTTTTCCCCTGAGAAAAGATTTTAGATTTGTTGTTGTTGTTCCTCTTCTTACCTCTTTTGAATTTGCCCAGCCTAGCCCCCTACCCAAACTATTCTTGACATCTGTTGTACAGAAGTGTAAATCACTTGGGTGATTGACACCTTTAAGTGGTTCTTGTCATGTATTACGTGTTAAAGTCTATGAACTTCATGGTCGTAAAGTAAGAGACTCATAGTGCCCCTGTTTTCCATACATTAAAATTATGTGGACTTGGACCAAGTTTTCTCTAAACTCTTTACATAGTGTAGTTCATGTTAATAATAATAATAATAATAATAATAATCAGGCATTAAATCTGGGGAAAACAAGCAAATAAAAACAGCAAGGTAGAGGATCAAGAAATCCTTCTTTTGCCCTTCTTCTACCATGTGGTTAATAGAGCAGTGACTGAATTGAGGAAACATTAAGTTAATAAAGAAAACTATTGACCAAGAGTATAATCTGTCGATTCACTGGTGTCTATTCAATTGATGATTGATATTAGGTGGTTCATGGACTTTAACCATTAGAATGTGTATGACTCCTATTCCAATGCTCCTGTTGGGCAGGCCTTTCTTTGTATCATCACTGCCTACCACAGTGCCGGGCACATAAGTACTTCATAGATGTTCCTTGACCGATTGACCAACTAAGCACCTCTACAAATAATTTAGTTTAGAGCAGGATGACCAAGTTTCAGGTAAATTCCATATCTTAGGGTTTCTTTTCAAATTCTATTGTAATTTTGAAAAAGTCCTTAACAAATAGCTTTGTAAAACTATTGATTTGTTTTATCTTTTCTGTGCATAAAATCATGCTTTCCTTAATGCTTCTTTTCTTCTCTCTCCTTGTGAATTTTCCATCTTTGGCATTTGCTTTTAAAGGGAATCTATCCCTGCCTCACATTCTGTGACCAGACACCCTGTCATGGCAAGAATTCCTAATCCCACTGTAGTTAAGAGCCCTGTACAACCTACCAGGTACTGGAGAGAAACACCCGCATGTGGCATTGAATGCAAACTGCTGGGCACCAGACACAGCTTTAAAATCTTAAATGCCTTTTGTACTTTTGACAAGTCATTGCAATAAGTTGTTCTAGGAATGTGTGGCATTTTGTTTTGTCATAATGCAAGGCACTGATTGATTCATTTTGGCCTGCATGAGGAAGGTCCATTTGTTTGCTTGTATTAAGTGTTTGACCTTAGGACCATTCTAACTTCACTTACCACTTTTGTTTCCCATGAGGAAACTCATTGCAAAAGAATTGCATCGTGTCCTTCTGAGAAATAAAGGGAGTTAACAGTCTTGCATGTTTTAAAGAAAAAGAATGGGAGCACCTCATTTTTGTGTTTTGTTTTTTATCTTAAATCCAAAAAAGTAGCTATTCCTCGGGTAGCTTATATATTGATTGCTGCCTATTTCTAATTCATAACCTCTTTCAATATGAAAGGATAACTAGTGATACTATACCATCCACGGGCGCATAGGCAGCTTTTACTCTTAACCTTTTTCCAGCACTTTAAGTTTTTGTAAATTCAGTGTTTCAATAAACACAGGATAGTAGAGATGGTACAAGCCAGAGGAAAGAGCAATAGAAGAATGTGAAATGCTGATACAAAAATGTTGGTGGTGAAGCTTGTGCAGAATCAGGACTCCCTCTGGGAAGTATTGAAATGCCAGCCAGAGCCACACTGAACCAGAAAGACCACTAGTATCCCAATGCCTCCATTAATGGCTCCATCCTCCAGTAGGAACAGAGATATGGCCCCAGGGTCGGGGGCACTTTAGTTAGGAGTTAGTAGTTAACCAATCCATGCCAGGTTGCACTAATTAGAAAGTCCAGGGATGGTACCTCTCAAGGGAGGCAAAAACTAAACATTCCTGAGTTGAGGGTGACTATGTAAGCCACAGGCCCCCATCTTCGAGCAGAAGTGAAATACATCTGTTGCTCTCTTAAAAGCTTCTTTTGGCATTTGCTAGGAATTTCAGATGTATGTAAATTCTGAATATCAACAGAAACCTATAGGAGAAACTGCTCTGAAGAATAGCTGAGAGGAATGTCTAAATTGAATCCTCTCGGACCATCCCGGTGAATATCCCAACCCCTGTGGTGTATAGACAAGGCCGTGGATAAGATGACTACTTTTTTGCCCTTTCCTATATAAATTGGAGGAGGAAAAGTTAACTACTGGCATGTATGTCCCATGAGATGTTTCCTTTGGCATAATTTATTATGGACACTTAGAAATATGCAAATTTTCCCTATAAACCAGAATGTACATCCCAAGCATCCTTTACCATTTTTGTCCGTGAATTGTTTCTTTGTTTGCTTGTTTTAAGGACAAGTAAAGTCACAGCTCACTTGGGGCTCTTCACTGACTTGATAACGCTGCTGTCTCCCTGGGGCTGCTGCCCTGAAGTTCTGAAGAAGTCTACTGGTCTCTCTTCTACTTAGTTGCTGAATGACTGCTTACAGTTACCCTCGCCCTTTCTTTGTTTAGGGGCCAAATAGGAAAGGACAAGTCCTTTAGAAAAAAATTAACAGAGCACACTCCTTACAACAATGATTTGAGGGCATTAAACCATAAACTAGTGGGCGTGGTAGGGTTTTTTTCCCTGTTTCTAAACTGATTTTGTGTCACTTTCAGTTTGCAGGCTTCGGCACACCAAAAGGCACTAGCCAGAGAACAGGCAAATGAGGCCAAAGATTCTGCTGAACAAGGTGAACCTGATTCCTCCACTCTGAGCTTAGCAGAGAAGCTGGCCTTGTTTAACAAACTGTCTCAGCCAGTCTCAAAAGCGATTTCGACCCGAAACAGAGTGGATGCTAGGCAGAGGAGGATGAATTCTCGTTACCAAACTCAACCAGTCACACTTGGAGAAGTGGAACAGGTGTGTACACGCTGATTGCCTCCTCCCAACAGACAAAGAAGCTAATGTTCTCTCTTAGCTATTGATCTGGGGAGTCTGGGTGACCTACCTTTAAACTGCATCAGGCTGTAGATGTTGCAGGGATTTTATCCCGAGAAAGAAGGCTGTCAGTTCTCCTTCCCTTTTATTGATTCTCTTGCATTCTTCAAAAATAATTTGGAGAAAGTTTGCTATAGTAGAAGGACAAAAGAATGTTCTTTCTCTGACCCTTATTTCCTTTTTTCCTTTTAAGGAAACTTTATGTAACTATGTTAAATAGCTTTTATCTGTCCTTAACACTTCTTTTGTCCTCCCAACAGGACTTGGGAACATCACCACTGAATGTGGTGGCCTTTTATTCTCAAGAGAGTCTTTGAGTTAGACTTATGTGAGCTATTTTTTTTAATCAATTATAGGTTCAGAGTGGAAAACTCACCCCTTTCTCCCCTACTATTAACACATCTGTGTCTACTGTGGCATCGACAGTTGCTCCAATGTATGCAGGGGATCTACGAGCTAAGCCATCAGTGGAAGAAAATACAGGTGCTGCTGACTTTGGCTTCCATTCAACAATGGAAAATGCAGACTCCTCAATGAAGGGCATCCTAAAGTCACAAACATGGCAGCCTTTGGGGGAGGATATCGGAAGCAATAGAGGATCAAGGGAATTTGGGGACACCGAAACTGAAAGAGTCTTAGCTCAAGATGAAAGTGAGATGAGGAAGAACAGGTCCTTTGATGAAGAAGGGAGTTCCTGCCTCTTCCTCAATAAAACTGGAGAAAGGGATAACCAAAGAAGATATGCTCCAAGAAAAGGCAGCATGGAGCATGCTGACCTTCCAGTGCCATGTCATCATGAAGAGCTACGGGAGTTTTCAACCTCCAGAAGCGCTGGACAGGGCAAACAGGACCCGAAGGAAATGCAGTCCTTGGAAGAGAATATGGATTTGGAGAATGTCACAAAAAGCAGGTTCATGCTAAGAGGTAAAATGGATTTTTATTAACTAGTTGCTATTGGGTTGGTTTGGGTTTTTTTTTTTTTTGCTTGATTTGCTATATTTGCTTCCTAAATCACAAGTACTTACAGCTAGCAGAGATTGTAAAAATCTATGTATCATATGACAACTCAAAAAAAATTTTCATTTTTACTCTGAGCATTTCAGTATGTTAAAAGCAAAACTTCTTACTCTTATACTAATACCTGGAAATTCCGCAAGGTGTTTCACTAATTTTAGGCAGTCTTTTACATACATTGTTATCATCCTCCTTCTCCTCACAGCATTCTGTGAATCAGAGGCCAGACCTTTTATCTCCTTTTCTATTTAAAAATGCATATTTTTGTTGTTGTTAATGGCAAATTGTGAAGCAAGGGTTTGAGCTCTGGGGCCCCTGCCTTCAAGTCACACTCCACTAGAGCTTTTCTCCCCTTTATGCAAAGCTGTGAAATAGCAAAGGCATGTTTAATTGTCACTGTTGTGTTTGTTGTTACTTGGCCCGGTTTGCTGCCACTTTCCATTGCAAAGCCAAAAGGGTTGTTCTGGGGAAATCTAAGTGTCCGGAGTTAACTTGAACTTCCTGTGTGCTATCTGTGAGAATAGGATCAATTGTTCCTGAGCAATTTGCCCTGCAGTCCTTGGGTAATTTGTGCTTTTAAAACCTGATGGGCTACATATTTTCATAGAGCTCAACATATGTAGAGCTGACTGCTTGTCCTGGTGGATAGACTGCTGGACTTAAGAGTTCAAAGTCCTCTTCTGATATTTGCTAGCTAGGTGATCATGAACCAATCGCTTCACCTCTCTAAGCTTCAATTTCCTGTGTTGCAAAATTAGTATAAAGTTCCATGTGACCTGCCTCAATGAGAGGCTGCATGGAGGCGGATCAGGAGAGATAGGGCAGATCCCTTCACTTGTCAAGGCACTTCCCTCCTCCCCTTCCCCCTCTTCCTCTCCCCAACTCTCTAGGACCATTAGGTAAAGCAGAGGTGCTGATTAACTCTGGTGAAAAAGAGTTTCTCCCTGAAAGTACCCTCCACCAGTGAAACCATATGTCTGCACAGAGGCAGAAACCTCTGATCTTGGATTTAATGTGAGTGGCAAATGAGATCATATATGGAAAGCACTTTGCACGTCTTTAAGCTTTATATTAATGTTTTTCATGTGGAGGCTCTCCCTGGTGCTAAGAACCCTGGTCTGTCACCCTGGGCTCTTGGGATCCTGAATGCCCTTCAGGGTTCAGCTCAGGCCCTACTTCCCACAGAGCCCTTCTGGGGATATGTGCACACTCCCTCCTAACCACCCCCCCATGACTTTATATTTCTTTCTGTTTTGTTTTCCCCACAGTAGAATGGAAGCTTTTAAAAGCTGGGACTTTTGCATTTTTGTCTCTGAATGCCTAGTACATGGTAGGAGCTTAATAAGTACTTGTGGAATTAAATGATCAGTTCCTAAAGTTGGCTGTGTAATCTCCCACGTGATGTCTGTGGACTGAGTCTGCCACCCTTGATTGTTGCAGAGTTAATGGGTCTGAGAATGCCAGCCTGAAGACATAAGTGCTAATGCTGCATTCTCCTTTTCAATGAGCAGAGCCTGCCGAGCCCACGTCCGAACTTCCTGGCATGACAGCTACGAAAACTCTTTCTCAGACCACAGCCCTGGTCACCAGTAGACGAGAGTCTTTGGAACAATCAGAGGAAAGACTCTCCAAGAATCCATGTAGGATGTTTGCTGGTGGAGAGAGCAAAGTATCAGAGGATGCTCTCGATGCATCTAGCAAAACGATGTCGATCAAAGAAAGGTAACTGTCTACTTGTTTAGTCCTCCCCACTGAGAAGCATGGAACTTACTTTAATAGATATCTTCTTGGAGAGCTATTGTTTAAAATAACTAATTAAATCACTTACAAAGATGTGGTGTCACATTGGCATGTTTTGAGGAGATGGAGTTATTCAGTGGTGAACCACATTTACCCAATGGCAGATCTAATAACCACATGTTGAGTGCCAGGCCTAGAAAGAGTCTGATGCAGGAAATAGGGGCACAAGTTTTTTTCAACCAAGACTTACTATTTTTGTCTGGTTTAAATACTGTTTATTTTAAATTTAAATTTTTGCATATTTCAAAAATGCAGCAAAGTAAGCCCTTAATAAATGCTGGTTGACGTCTTTGGGTGATGGATTTGCCCATTGCTTTTGCTTTCAGTCTATGGAAAGTATATGTGCATAAAGGGGCAGTGAATATATAATCTTCCTGGGAATGGTGGCACCTAAGACCGAACCTTTGGTTTTGTTTATTTTTAGGTCAAGTAGATGAATGAATTTCTATAGTGTACAATGAGATTTTATTCCAGGCAACAGTTCTGAAAGATTACATTTGAGTGGCAAAAGCGCAATAACCCCATTTTATTCAGAAGAATGAAATGGGATTGAGGAGGATATATTTAAACACAGCAGTTATCGAGAACAATGAGCTAAACATTTTCTGGATATATTTCCTCTTTTAACCTCCGGCTACAGTAGAATTAAACAGCAAAAGATTTAATAGTGATAAAAGTACCAGGTGAAAGAAGGTCAAGTTAATTTCGCAGTGTGATTATCAGAAATCCTTCAATCCTTCGGTCCTTGCTTATCACAGCCCACCATTCAGAATTTTTCATTGGCTCTGTCAATCATGTTGGTCTCTTTTCCCTTCTTCTAGACAGATTTCAGATTGCCCTGGTCTTATGTTTTTTTCTTTTTGGTCTTATTTTTCAAAAGGCAGGAAAACTTCTTTCTAATGTTCTTCATGAGTCCAGACTTTTTTATTTTAACGTTAGATACAGGAAGACATCAGATAGAGGGAACTTTTTTTCATTTGATCTCCAAATGAAAGCACATTCATTCAGACCCTTAAATAGTTGAGAATAATTCGTATCTCCTTGACTCATCGTACTATAAGAAAATCTGGAGCTGAAAAATACCCTAGAACCTCATCTAGTCCAAGCCCATATTTTATGAACAGGAACAAAGGTCTAGAGAGAAGTTACTTGGTCAAGGTCACACTGATGGCAGTGGCAGAAACTGAATTCAGAACCCATTCTAAGTAAAATAGTATTTCTGTTACATTAAGCATTCAATTAACATCAACTTAACTCTACTTCACATCTCTCGGTCTAGTACAGTATTCTTGTCAACTATGGGTGTTTAGTAAACATTTGTTGATGTGGGTGGCCACTAGTTCTTACATTTTTACGAAGCACCAAGAAGATAGGCTGGCTTTTTCTCTTTCATAATATTATGTATGCATACTTGAAAGTAACAATACTTCATTCTTTCTCCTTGCCCTATACTTGGAGGCACTGATTAGTGGCAGACTAGAGCCCATCTCCTGACTGCCAGTTCAGTGTTCTTTCTGCTGCACCAAAAAGCATTAGAATGAAGTGAAGGTTTTGGATGTGTAATCAAAGTCAGAATAAAGTCAACTGTAATTTTCTAGGAACTAACATTTGTGAGTATAAAGGTCAATGGGGAGAAAGAATAAATTTGAGAAGAGTGAGCTCCCAACATCACTTTTTTCAGCTAGCATTTGTTGAGAATTTTGCAGGAGGGGAAAAAAAAAAAACCATTGTCTGTGATCAAGTCTTGAATGACCTGGTGGCACTTCCTTCTCATAGGTCTCAAATTTCCAGGATAGTAGCAGTGATGCTGACATAATGGGCTTCACTGCTTGGTCAATACTTACTCAATTCTCCTCTACCTTCCCTATTCTGACCAATTTACTGCCATTGTATGGAGTTAGTTTCATGTATTTGACATACTTGGACCTACTGATTTTTGTTGTTTAGTTGTTTTCGGTCATGTCTGACTCTACGTGATCCCCGTTTGGGGTTTTCTTGGCAAAGATACTGGAATGGTTTGCCATTTCCTTCTCCAGCTCATTTTATTGATGGGGAAACTGAGGCAAACAGGGTTAAGTGACTTGTCCAGGGTCACAGAGCTAGTGTCTGAGACTGGATTTGAATTCAAGTCTTCCTGACTCCAGACCAGCACTACATAAGTCCAATTTGAAAGATTTTTTTTTTAGATTGTACTTTTTGCTATATGTTAGTAATCTTCCAACAAAGGTCCCTTTTTAATCATTTTTCACCTTTTGATAATAACAACTCCTATAACTGTAAATGGCACATAGTTTCAACTAAGAACTGGTTAGCTTTGTTTCCACTGAATGGATAATAACTTTTTAAAACACTCCTAAGTTCTTATCTCTTCAAATTTTACATGTGTGTGAGTTCAGAGAGGAACTTCTTGAAAAAACCACCTAGGGAAATCACATTTCTCAAATCCAAAATCAGGGCACACAGTCTGACAAAGTCTCTTCCTTTGGCTAAGCCTCAGTAAAAGTGTCTTCTTTTCCTGAAATGTAGACCATCCCAAGATATCCACACCATAACCTAGGAAAGCATTCCTAAGTTATTTAGTGTTGGAGAATGTTGAAAATATATTTAAGGTTATAATAAGCTTTTGAGAAATTTCATGAGTCCAAAACAGCTATAGCTCTACTTTTTTAAATGGGCAGAAGAGACTACAGAGGACAATATACCTATCCATTCCCTTTGGAGGGAAGGTTGGGGTAAGAGAGAACCTTCTTCAAGTCCCTTGAATCCTTATTCTGACCTTGTAACCCTTGGAAACCTAGGGGGATTCAATGTGGTAGATACAATTTGCAATTCTGAATAATACTTTGGGTTTTATAGCTGCCTTTTCTCCCTTTACACCCTAATTCAAAAAAGAGGCCATGACCAACAAAATAGGGCTTCTAGGAATTGTAATGCAACTAGATCCTTCTGCCACTAGAGGGCTCCAGATTAGTATAATAATGACATAGATCCCAATCTTGTTCTCTAGTTCACAAATTGACACTAGTTCATCCCCCTCCCACCCCTTCCCTCTGCCCAAGGACTTCTAAGGATCCAATTCAAGGCTGCGCTGTCCCAACTGAACCCAGCATTGAATGGGGTTCTGAAATGAAGACTAGGAAGTTTTAAAAAGGGGAAAAGATAAAGAAATAATCTTTAACCTGCCCTACACTTGACCTAGGCTTGACATACAAGCATATTCCAAGGATTGATTAACATTAGCTCAAGCAGAGCCCTCAGACAGACAGGTAGATTTTTTTTTAATTGGGAAATTACGGGCTATTGAAAAGATAGATAGATAGATAGATAGATAGATAGACAGACAGATAGATAGATAGATGTATATAGCTGAGGATAAATTGTGCTAACTTCCCCATCCCACAGGGATAGTATGAGAAGCATAGAGGGTGAAGGCATTCTTTTCCTTTGAAGACAGCTCCTCCCTACCCCTTTTAATGCTTCTTCCCGTATACCACCAAATAGCCCTGTGAAAAACAGCTCAAGTCAGGAGAGGCCAAAGTTGGAATCCCAGCTTCAACTGCTGCAAGCTATGTGCAGTGCTGGGAGGTCTTTGAACCTCTTTTGTCCTCAGTATTCTCATCTGTAGAATGGGAGCATGTACTTATGCCACCTGCTTCTCAGAGGTGTTGTGAGGAAGAGGCTTTTGTAAACCTTAAAAGGGGTACAGAAATGTGTAAGAGGCGGTGACGGTGGCACAGTGAATAGAATCCTGGACTTGAGTCCGAATCCTGCCTCAGGCATATAGTAGCACTATATAACTCTGGGCAAAGGCACTAGCACTGCCTCAGTTTCCTCCTCTGTAAAATGGGAATAATTATAACACCTACTGCCCAGGGTTGTTGTAAGGACCAAATGAAAGAAGATGTGAAAAGCATTTTGCAAACCTTCAAGTGTCACATCATGCTAGCTATGATGAGAATGATGGGAGTAGTTATTATCTTAAAAAAGAAAAAAAGAGGCCCAGCTAATCCTTGGTTAGCTATGATGGGGGTGGGAGAGGCTTCCTGTTTGCCCCTTTCTAGACATGATTTTAGTGGGTCATTCTCTGGCATTCAGAACCCCAGACAAATCACCCTTGCCACCAACCAACCCCAAGATGCACGAACAAGCAGTTGGATTTGACTGAGATAAACAACCCTGACAATTGCTGGAGTTGCTGGGGCGGTAATGGATCTCATGTGTGGGGAAAGATGCTCAGCTCCTCCCCCCCTCCTATGCTTTGCCATTTGTGGCAAGTGGGGGATGTAGTGAGATCACAGGAGGAATGAATACATTTGGAAAGATCTGCCCTCTTCTTGTCTTGTTTGGCCACAAGTAGGAAATTTAAAGGGACAGGAATAATACATTTAGGGTTTGATCTGCATGTTATTTTAGAATAACTCCTCATTTGCACTCTGCGTGTTGGGGCTGCTAGTAAGAAATAGATGTCCAAAAACTCATGTGGGTTTAATAATTTCTGCACTGTTTCCCCCACATTATTTTGGTTATGATATAGCACTAGAAGTCTGTGGTGAAAACCTAGCCAGAGCATTCACAAGTGAATGTTTAAAACATTTGGAAGGGATGGAGACTTTGAAAACCATTCCAAAAAAAAGGGGAGAGAAGGGGATTCAGCTGGCTTAAGCGAGTCTTACATTGATCAGTTATTTATTTAATCTATAAACATGAACTAATCAGAACATGATAAGTGCTAATGGACACAATACAAAATATAGTCTTAGCAATAATAATAAACATTTATGTGGGACTTTGAGGTTTGTTAAGCACTTTATTATCTTATTTGATCTTAAAGGCAAAAACTACCAGTATCATCCTTGTTTGTAAAATGCGAAAACCGGCGTAGAAATGTTAAAATGATTTCCCCATAGTCACACAAATTACAAATATCAAAGACAGAATTCCAGCCCAGGACTTTGCTGGGTTCATGGCCAAACCTTTTCACTGTGCTATGGAGTCCCTCAAGCATATGGTGGAAAATCAGGAGACCTGAGTTCTAATTACATCTCTGCTACTTGCTATGTGACTTTGGCTAAGTTACTTAATATCTATGCCTCCATTTTCTCTGATACAGATAATAAATAATACTTACTCTATTATTGGGCTATTGGAAAACCAAATAAAATAACAGCTAAACTTATGCTTCAAACTGTATGTCAGAACTTATATATCTAAGTGCATACTGTCCAAGAGTTGTCATGGATCAAAAACATCTTTAAAATTCCTATTTGGGGGCCAGCTAGGTGTTGCAGTGGATAGAGTACCAGTCCTGGAGTCAGAAGGACCTGAGTTCAAATGTGGCCTCAGACCTTAAAAAGCCTTTTGAAAATACTTTGAATTGTTCTTGAAAATAGCGAATCTTTGTCCTTTGGGGGTAGATTTGAGTTTGTTTTTTAAAATAGCCAAATTTTCATTTTTAAGCAAATCTTGGGAAGTGGGCGATCAAACTATGTAATACTACATGTTAAACACTTGTACACACACACACACACACACACACACACACACACACACACACACACACACACACACACGATTGGGCATTCCTAAAGAAGTACTGAGGCCAATTTTCTTGTGTCTCCTAAAATGACCCTTTTGCCCATTCTTGGAAAGGTGTTCTAAGTGAGCTCTGAGTAAGAGTAATACCATTGGAACAAGGTTATAATTTTGCATGGCATGGTAACCTTGACAAACAATACTCATTTTGGATTCATTTAAAAAGTAGGAATGCCTTTTAAAACTTGGAAGTAGAAACTTTTTTTTTAAAGCAATGTTATACCTCTCCTGAGACAAGGCTTCTAAATCTGGAAAAGCACCATACAAACACAAGTTGCAATAGTGGCTCACTATGAGGCCAGAGGCCCCTTCCTTCTTTTTGTTACCTAAGAACTGAGCTTCACTAATTCAAATTAACTTAAAGGGAAGGTTAGTCTGCATCACTGGGCAGTCAGAAACATAAAATAAATGCTTTCAAAGGAACGAAAATTTTTTCAAACTTTTATTTACATGATTCCTTTCTTGCTAACAGAGTCTAGGTTAGGTCATCAAACAGGAAAGGCCTCAAGATTATTTGGTCTTCACAGAGTCATTTGGTGATTTTCCCAAATCTAATTTCCCAGAACTAATGAGTTACAGAACTCATTGAATTTTCAGGGGGACATCTGGGTCCCTATTTCATTTTACTGATAATGGAGCTTAGTCCCAGAGTTTTTTTGTGATTTACTCAAGGTCAGGAAAACAGTATTACCTGAGAGATCAGACTGTTACTCAGGTCTCCTGCCCCCTTGTGGGAGGCTCTTGTACTACGAGGCCTTAGACCAAAGGAAAAATGATTTGTAAGTTAAGTTTCCATCCGAGTAGATAAATGCATGCTTTTTAAAAGAATTTGTAAGTGTTTTGCTTTCTTGAGCAGGCAAAAGTTGCCCCCTGAAATCTTACTTGTACTTTTTATTTTCCTAGCAATAGTGTTGTTATCCTAGGGTAAAAATAAATTCCAGCCTACGTTCTGTTCACATTCAAACATAGAATCAAAAAACCTTAAAGATCACTTACTTAAAACTCCTTTAGTTTACAGATGAGTCAAGTGAGTCAGTGACTAGCCCTAAATCGTCTATCGAGTAATAACAAACCCCAGGACTAGGACCCCCTTTCTTAATTTCCAGTTCCTTGGTCTTTCTCTTCCAAGAATTTGCTCATAAACTCAAAATTAATGGAGTTCATCTTAAAGACATTATAGAATTTAAACACACAGACTCAGCATGAGGAGAAAGGATCAATTTTACATATTTTCCCTTATCAATTTTTCAAGCTCAGATTTAGATGAAATTTGAGTCAATGAACTTAATACCTTCCTGCCTAAGACTTTCCTGAATTTCTCTAATTTTTAGTGGTTTCCTTTTTGTGATTGTTTAATCAAAACAAAATATAACTAGCAAAAATACCCTCAAAATTATTTTGAACATTTGATTGGTGAGTCTATGTGCAAATGCATATTTATGAAGCTGCTGGTTATATCAAAGTGAATTGTGTAATCATCTCAGTTGGTTAGATGCTTTTCTACAGATATTTCTCATGGGTACCATTACAAAAAAAGGGAGATTTATGGAGAATGGTCTTAGTAGGAAGAAGATCAATATGAAAGACCAATATATGTAGGTAATGGCAGAAGGGGCAGGTAGACAAGGATCAGAGAGAAGGAGACTCACAGTCTTAGAGGTGATGATTTGCTAATGATAATAGCAATAATAGAGGAATCATTGAAATCTAAGTCCACTGGTCAAAATGGAAAGATATTCCTCCTTTATTAATTCATTTCTATAGCATTCGATGCTTAACTGGATACCCATACCTTAATCAAGTGTCACTCCTTCGCCAGAAGGGGTCACTAAAGGATTTCCTCTGTCCTAGAGGTTACTTTAACTTCCTCTATGCCGCCTGTATCCTAGGGCCAGTGAAACAATTTAACTGTTTGCCTACCACCATGGTGCAACTATAAAAGCCCATCAGATGGTCTCCAATTTTTTTTTCTAGCTTTTAAAATCTTATGATGCATCTTGGGGATAGGATTATACATTACCTAAGTTCTCACCTTAGTTTCTCCAGAAAACGGGGGAGATGGAGCAGGAGATGGAGAAAAGATAGTTAAAGGAGAATTTGCCAGCATATAAATATGTCTGATTTTGGAGTAGAAGGCGCTAGAGTTTAAGATCTATGTCTTCCAGTACCTTATGTCCAGAGTATAAGTAGGATAATTATGGTGCATATGTATGTATTGGGCGTTGGGGAAGGGGTTAGGTAACTGATAATTGGGCAAACAGGATGAGAGTTTTTGTTTTAAAATTTTCAAAATCCTACATGCAGTTTTATTAAGTTTTAAAATGCTGTGCTGAAGTCTCATAGTTGCTGTGTTCTCTCCCAGGTTGGCGCTATTGAAAAAGAGTGGAGAAGAAGACTGGAAGAGCCGACTTAGCAAGAAGCAGGACTATAGCAAAGTGTGTGTGGCTGAGCGGAGCAGCCGGCTGCCAGAGTCGGAGCAGTCGTTCAAGAAGAAGGTAAGCTGCCCATGTTAGGAAAGGCATTCTGCTCCGGACCAAGCTTGGAAAGGCATCGGGCAGACAAGCACGCCTAATCTCACTAATTGCTACTTTGGGAAGCATTCACATCATCTTGGCTTTGGGGCCCCACGTGGAAAAGCACAAATTTGTCACTGGATGCCAGCAATAGCTATTTTTGACTAAACTAGAAAGGTAGCCTCATTAAGTCTTCTGGAATCGGTATCAGCAGCATATCGTACTTCAGCAAGCTTAGAGGTTTTCGAAATGGTCTTGAAGTTTGGAGTCTGTTTGATAAAAGAACGACTTTGGAATTGCAAAAAATTATTTATAAGGAAAAGTGTTAGTGAGTCATCACATGCAAGTTTTACCTGAGGTATGGCCTTGGAATTGTTCTGTTGTGAGTTGAAGCTTGCAAGAGAAGAAAGTGGACACCGGTCAGACCTAGTTCAGTCTTTAATGGGTTTCTTCCTGAGTGGTTACTTAGGTGTCTTCCCTTGTGCTGAGATTTTTCAACTGAAAGACTTTGTGAAATGGCTACAAGCTTATTTTGAAGTTGACCTGTACATAGGTGCCAACACCTGGAAGTATTTTAGAGGCAACATTTTCAGCATGTTATCAAAATACAACAGGGCAGCCTGGAGTTGGGAGTAGTGAACCAGACTTGGAATCACATAGACTTGGCTATAAGGCCTGCCTTTTGTACATTTTACTCAGCAACTAATCACTACTTCCTCAGGACTTCTCTTAGAGTGCTTTTCCAGGTTTGTTTTTTGGTAAATCCTGTGTTGTTAATTAGCTTGTTCAGCTGTATGATCCCTCCAATCACTTAGGCTCTGTGCTGAGGGATCTTCTTTCCATAAGTGGAGGTGGTTCCCCACCTGCTTAAATCAGGCTTACATTTGCTTGTGCCTTTTTATATTTTGTGCCTACATTCAGCACCAAGGAGTAATTTAGTCTGCTAACTGATGCAATTTTTTGAAATGAGATGAGACAGAAAATACATTTTGCATGAGCACCCACCAATCTGAAAAAAATAAAAGTCCTCAAAGACAAAACAGCATGATGTGCTTATACCTCCATTGATACCTCGGCAGTCCCTTCTAGCTCTTAAAAATATAAAAAAAGATTATTCAGAGAAGAGATAGGTGTGAAAGCGATTGTTCTGCTTCAGGAAAGTTCATGGAGAGAAATAAGTTGCCAAGAGAAAGAGCTGCCGGGATCTTCTGTGGCTTCATTAGTAAATTGGGAAGGCTGTATTTAGCCAATGGACAGGACCAAAGATAATGACTAAAGAGCCAGTGAGGTGGCTCAGTAGGTCAGTGATGAACCTGGAGTCAGAAAGACCTGAATTCAAATCCTGCCTCAGACAAATTATTAGCTGTGTTGTGGTGATGGTGTTGTTGTTCAGTCATTTTCAGTCATGTCTGACTCTTCATGATCCCTTTTGGGAGTTTTCTTGGCAAGATACTGGAATGGTCGCCATTTCCTTCTCCAGCTCATTTTTCAGATGAGAAAACTGAAGCAAACAAGGTTAAGTGACTTGCCCAGGATCACACAGCTAGTAAGTATCTTAGACCAGATTTGAACTCAGGTCTTCCTCACTCCAGGACTGGCACTCATTGCACTACCTAGCTGTCACCCTAGCTGTGTGATCCTAGACAAGTCATTTATCCCTCCATAGGCCTTCCCTATCTGTAAAAGAGAAAGAATGATAGTACCTAGCTCACCAGGGTTGTTGTGATCAAATAGGATGACATATGAGTACTTTAGAAACCTTGAAGTGTTCTATAAATGCTAGCCGTTATTGTTCTGGGTTAACTCAATAGTTCTCAAATAGAATTGGCATCCATTTGATAAAAGGTTAGCTTTGGAAATTCAATAAATTATTTATGAGGAAAAGTGTTAGTCATCTTATGCAACTTTTACCTAATGTCTGGCCTTTGTTTGAGTTGACTCAATAGTTCTCAAATAGAATTATCATTCTACCAGTCATGAAATTGAATGTGGGCTTCTCTTGACTTTGGGTGCCCCACTCCCCTGGGCCCCAGGGAAAGAAATTTATGGCTTTGGAGTTAAATTTCCCCATTCCCAAGATGCTTCCTCTGAAACTGTCTTTATATCTCTGTCTTTTAAACACTGTGATATCTCAAGTTACTGATTTCATTACTGTGTATACACACGCACACACACACACGCACACACACTATGCAGTTCACAGCCCCTCGGTAACGTATACATTGCTGTAGCTGAAGAGCTCATTGCTTGCAGCCGGCCTTGCCTGTTCATGGTCTCAGACTAGGCTCAGCTTAGTGGTGGATGACAAACACACTACTTGTTGCCAGGCCGCCATACTTGGCCATTTCTTCCTGATGGAACCCCATCACCTTGAGCAATTCAGGACCCACCTCCAACCTACCAGGAGCAGGATTTTAGTGGCTGGACTTTAGTAAAAGCATCAATGTTTGCCCTGTGCTCAGTCCATTCATCACGAGATATTAATCACCTGTATGCAAGGCACAGTGTTGTGTCCTCCCTTAGAGGAAGACAAGACAAGTGACAGTGAGGTGTTGTGGGGAAAGCATGGCTCTGAAGAGGTCAGAGGCCCTGGGTTCATATCCTGCCTTTGCCATGTGTGGTTTTGGGCAGGTCCCTCACCTTCTCTTGGCCTCAGTTTCTTTATCTATAAAATGAGGTGGTTGTACAACATGGCCTCTGGGGCCCCTTCCAGCTCTGTTTGTGTTTGTGCAGCCTTGTGTCCTTAAAACAGCTATAGGAGAGACCCCAACCAGTACCTAGTTGCAAATTGAGAAGTATCTCAGCAGAGGAACATACTGAAGGAAGCAGAGAAGGTCACTTCGGGACACATTGGCTGTGAATAGATCAAGGTGGCTCCAGGAAAAGGGCTAAGATTTCTAGGTAGATGAAGAGGAATCAGGTTATGTGGGGAGAAAGGAGTGGTGGGGGCCCAGAGAGAAGGAAACTCACACAAGACAGCCACACTTTATATCCACTAGGGTAGCGATGTCTGTCCTTAACTCTAGCAATAGTGAACACGCCATTCCTACAACTCATCAGAGACCTCATTCCCTGGGCCCAACTCAGTCTAACGCCACTTTGAAGTTAAAATAGGCCGAGCTATTTTGGTCAGTTGTAGGAGCTATTGGACATTGGTAAGTTCTTATGAGGACAAGAAGCTAACTGATGGCACCTGTCTGGGCACTGGCTTCCTCCTTTGCCAGATGGGCACAGTGCATTCAGAAGGAGCTGTGGCAGTGGCACTGTGGGCTCAAATAAGACATGGAAAGGTGCTTAACTCTGGGCTTTCTCCACTAAACTCTAAAGGAAAAATGTCTGAGAAATAGTTATGTCACAAAGCTGGCTCCACTTGTCTAGCAAAAGGAATGCTATTTGTGATACATGATCCTTCCAAGTAAGAGCTTTGGGCATTGCTGTGGACTCCATGTGAGCTACGCTTGTCAGTGACTAGCTGCTGCCTGGGACAGGTGCTGACTGGCTTGCATTGCTTTCCAGAACAGATAGCCTGGCTTCCCAGCCTAGGGATTAAGAGTTGGTGTGTCATCTGATCCACAATTTCCAAACCCCATCCAGAGCCCTGCCTCAGTGGTTACCAAACTTTTGGTTGTTGCCTCATGCCTTCCCTCAGGTTTTCATTAGTAAACAGGGTCCCATACATTTCCATTTGAGCAACCTGCAGAGACTTGGAGGTGGCCAGAAGGAAAGAGAATATTCCAGAATCCAGGTCACAGGACTTTGAGAGCCCATGTAGTGTCCAGGGCTTGTTGGAGCTACTTGTCGGGGAACCTCTGACCTTGGCGATAATCTAAAAACTTGCTCTTAAAAGTGAGAAATCATGAAACCTTCGTACTTACGCTCCCAGTGGAGAGAAAGTAACACAGGGCCAGGTGTTATAGTAGGTGCTTAATAAATATTAGTCAATCGATTATACAAGACACAAGTGAGGCAGAGGAACAGGAGAAATCAAAGTGTGTCATATACCAGCAGCCCATGTAAATAATCATGACCAACATATGACAAAGTGATTGCCATGGGAGAATTCAGATTTGCTCTGGTTCCATTGCTAACCCCATTGCCAGGGCTTAAACAGTAACTTTTGAGATGAAGAATTAAAAGAAGGATCATTTCCATTTTATTTTTTTATGTATATGTATGTGTGTGTGTGTGTGCGTATGTATGTATGTATGTGTCAGACAGAACTACTCCAATCACAAATCCCAGCATAAACAGATAGATAAGGGAGCTACTTGTTAAGTCCCATCATTAGTTATTATGAACCAATACCATCAAAGATGGTGGAATAAATCCTGAAAAAAAGCATTTATTAGCACCATTACTTTTCATACCACTTCATTTTGCTGGCATAGATGAGGCCAAGTCCTTAAAGTGTGAGAATCTCTTATTTACCAACCGAATTCTGTTATACTTTCCATCTGAAGATCATCTATGCCCTGAAGGGCAGCAAACTCCTATGGGAAGTTGACCAGATTTCAGAATAAAGAGATAGGAGATGTCATAAACACGAGCTAATTTTTGGATTTGCTTAAACTTTTATGGTCATTATGAGTTCACCAGGAGGACTAAGGGAAATCTGATACATCATTTATAAAAAGAAAGAAGGAAAATCTTGGCAAAGGAGTTAACCCAAAACCAAATAAAATATGTTCCTTTGACCAGCCTTACACTTTCAGTCCAGTGCATGATAAGAAAGGGTTCCGTGGGCCATGTGAGTACATTTTTGGAACCAAAGTTAGGTTTTCCATTCTAATATTAAATGATCTTTCACTTTACAGAAGGTGTAAATGAGAGGTAGCTGTTTGCTTTCCAATTTCATTTTTAAAATGTAGGATTGAGGATTTGGAGTTTAAGGATACTACTAATTATTTGTCCAGCTGTCTGATGGTATGCCCTTGGAATAACACTTTGGGCTTCTTTCTTTTTTCCTTTTATTATTTAAGGATTTGCCAAAAGTTAGAAGTATTTGATTTTTTGTGGGGCAGGGGAGTATTATACTCACCTAGTTTATCAAAGTAGTCAAAAATAGAAGCTGTTGAGTCTCAATTTGGTCTGTGCTGTGCTACACTTGGTACCTTGGTGCATGAGCTCTGACCGCTGGGATTACCTTCAGAATGGTCAGTGAAGCAGATAAGAAATGAAGGGAAGTCTGAAATCAACAACTTCCAGCCTTCTGCCTGTGGCTACTGAATCTGCTACTTCCTTTAACCACATGCCAGTGTTTATACTCCTCTCCTGATGTTTGCTTATTCTGCATGAAGGCATGAGTTGGTTTACTTTCATGCATGTTAAGCATATTGATTGACTCACATTCTTTCTAGTTAAGATGGTCACCAAACGAATCAGCCCTTAACAGGGTTTGCCATTAAAAACCTGAACCTACTTACCAGTCCCAGATTAGTGCCTGATCATCAGCTGTGCGGCGATGCCATTAGGAGAGTGAATCAAGCTGAGCACCATGACATTCCCACAGCAAGCTCCTATAAATTCAAGGACAGGACAGTGCATCTGTTGTATTCATGCTGGGATTGCCCACTGTCCCTGAGATTCTGAATTGTTCTGAGGGTGGCACATGTAAGATCACTTAGAGCAATGGGGGAAGGGGATGGGAGAGGGTCATAAAGGAAGGAGGAAAGTGGAGGGAGGGAGAAAGAGGAAGAAGACAAAGTAGAGGGAGAGAAGAGAAAGTAGAGAAGAGGGAGGGAGAAAAAGGGAGAAGAATGAGAGACACATGGGGAAGAGAGAGAGAAGAAGAAAGAAGAGGAAGAGGAAATGAAATGAGGAGAGAGAAAAGGGAGAAAGGATAGTAGTGAAGGGAGGAGAAGGGAGAAAGTGGAGAAGCAGAAGGAAGGAGAGAGAGAGAAGAGATGAAAGGAGGGGAGGGAGGGAGTAAAGGAGAGGGAGAGGGGAGAGAAGTAAATGGAGAAGAGGAGAATAGTGGATTGCTGACCTCTAATTAAAATGTTCGAGTACTATTGGGAGACTAGCCTTTGCAAATCTTTGTTCCACACACCCTGCTGTGTGCTAGCATGTGCACGTTGCTAATTGATCCTAGGCACTGATGATTTGAAGAGAATGAATGCAATGCTCTAACTGGACTATTCTTTTCCAACATTCTGCAATGTTTCCCATTTGTTTTAACCTGTAGGAAGAAGGAGGATTTACAGATGATAATGCCATTTCTAATCTGCTTTGGGTAAGCCTAACTCTAACAGAGGTGTTAATTGTAGGCTTTAGCCAAAAGTCCCACATTTCCCTTTCACATCCTATGCATTAGTGTTTCCCTTTCAAATTTTTTCCTGTTGGATAATCAAATGCTTGGAGGAAAGCAGTTCCCCTGGTATGGTGGAAGGAGTATTATTAGTTCTGGAGTTTGATGACCTGGGTTCAAATCCCTCCTTCGGTGGCTCATTAGCAGTATGACCATTGGCAACTCACGTGACCCCTCTCATTTTCAGATTCCTGATCTGTCAAATGAGGAGGTTAGTTCATCAGGCTCTGGAGGTCCCCTTCAACCCTAGAGCAGTGAATATAAGATAGATTCCGCCTTTTTCTAGAGGGAAAGGCTGATAATCTTCACAGTAAGACCACTGCTAGGCTTTCCTTTAGTTTTTTCAAGAAGATAGTGTGACTTTTAACATCTTAAACAGTTCAATACCAGTCTTTTTTTTTTCCTTCTCTGCCACCAGATTTTATGTTTAAATTGCAATATTTGTGACTTTAACCCACTTAATCACTATACATACTCACTCAGGTGAATTTGTGATGCTTGTGTGGAATTATTTTAGCAGTTTCTTTTTTTTTTTGTTTTATTTCCTCTCCCTAAAGATGAAGAACTCTTTCTTGGAAAGAGGACGGGAATTGCAATGAGTAAATTAACGTCCTGTTAGAAGATTACCGATTTTTGTCCTTTGCCTCTTCTCTTTACATCTCTAATCCTCTTGCTTTGCTCTCTAGGAACCTGTATACGCTTCTACTTACTCTCCTGCTATGCCTGCTGTCCATAAATACCAGCCTTTTGTACCCATTAATCAGGTGAGGAAAAACTGACACCCTCAACAAACCTCATTGCAGTTTCTCACGGTAGCAAAGCCCTTTTTCTTTCGCCTGGAGACCTGATTCTCCTTTGTTGTTTGTTCTTTCTTGCGATCGATTCTGCAGATATTTCAGGTGAGGATCCTGCCACGTGTATTCTTGTCCCCATTTATTTCTAGAACTTTGAGCAAGACAGTAATTTACCTTGTATAAACCAAACTTTTTATCAAGATTTTTTTCCATTTTAGTCACTAGGCTTTGTAGGTTGAATAAAATCCATTGCAGGCCAACAAATGGTGCCTGGCGTTGTTTTAATACAGTAATGGGGGGAAATTAACACATCGTTAAGAATAAATTCATTCCTAAATACTCAGTGTTTTATTTGTGGGTCCAAGAAATAGCTTCGATTAGCCAAAAATTCTGACCTAGAAGCAGAAATTACAGAACTTTAGGATAAATGATGAGGGTTTTTTAAAAGATAAGCTCTGTGACCTATATCTATTTCTGCTGTTTCCTCTTCAGAAACGGACGATTTTCTTACATGACTTTTTGAAAAGTCACTTAGTGAGCCATTTCCTCCTTTTATTCTCTTCCCTACTTTTTTTTTTGCTTTTGTTTTTTGTTTCCATCCTATTGAAGTCAATAGTAATAATTGAGAAACTGAGAAGCTCTGGTTTCTGAGGAATGTCCTCCTTAAAAGACGGAAGATAAAAATCATAAAATCAAATGAGCAAAATTCCAGTTTGAATATCTAAGAAGCAAATGGAGTTTTAAAAAACTCAAGTAACCCAACTTTTTTAACAAATTGTCTTGAAAAACAGCGTCAGGTGACTTTTATAAGAACAAAATGCTTGTCATAAAACCTGTTCCTGATTAAATGTGTCAAGAATTTCAAAACAAAATTTTCCCCATAATTTCATTTTCCTTGGCAATTATTATTACATTAATGATGGTAATAATAACAAATATACAATGCTTTAAGGTTTATAAAAACTTTATTTACATATGTTATCTTAATGAAGCCCATGCGATTGTATACTGCCCGTCAGTTTACACATGGGGAATGCAAAGCTCACTTTCTTTTCTTTGGTAATATCAGCTTGTTAAGAGCCTATCATTCAGAATCTCAAAGGAGAAAATACATAGTGTCCAGTGCACACAGTGGTAAGCAAGAGCCTTCTAAAGAATATTCCACACTTGCTGTGTGTATTCCAAGATGTTCATGAACTCCCTCCCTCCTCCACATTTTTTTTCTTTTCTACCATAGATGTTCATGGTGTATAACAAACACGAATTGTATTTCCTTAATTCTTCAGAATGTTGTGTTCACTTAGATGGATGCAATGTTAGGTTGTATTCATTAACGGTGAACTTCAAAGGGAGGCAGTAGGTAAACCTGGAGCCACAGGGGGTTCATAGTCCTGGGTTCCACTACTGCCTCAAACACATGCCAGCTATGTGACTTGGGAAAGTCATTTAATCTGTGTGCCCCAAGAACCCCCACCCCCACCCCCCAAGCCTATATATTGCATAGGAATTCCAGATTTGCATTGGCAGGAATGTCTCCACAGTAAAGGCCCTGTGCCAGTGTAATTAGAAGTTAAGCTGGCAAAAAAAGAGTGCATGCCTCTTTATTCTGGTGGATGCATTACTCATTTGGTATATGCTAAAGCATTTTGGGGAAACTATGTTAACTTTTTCATATCCCTAGAAGAATGCTTTTTAGGAGTCTAAGACCCAAAACTTTCTCCTAGAAAGCAATTTACCCAATTTAATTCAACAAACATTTGTTAAACAACTACTACCTGCTAGGCACTGTGCTCGGCTTGGAAAGCAAAGACAAAAACAAGACAGTTCTTCCCCTCAAGGAGCTTGTATTCTGCTGGAGGACTATTTGAAATGTTGACCTAGTAGATTGAGAAATTGTTCCCACATGCATGAAAGAAACCATAGACCCAGGCCAAAAATAGATAGTAACACAATAATAATAAGCTGCATCAGGGAGGCATAATGGATAGATAATTGGCTTTGAGGTCAGGAATATCTGGGTTCAGATGCCTCTGATACAAACTAGCTGTGTGACCTTGGGTAAATCACTTAGTCTGTGAGGGCTTCCCACAAGTTCTCTGACACCTGCAGAAGTGTTTCAGCTCTAGATGGGTAAAAGGCACTTCCTTACCAGAAACTCTTCATGTGAATGAAATCATAGGTCTTGGCAGAAAGCACAAAGTAGCAAAATGATGAAAAGAAAACCTCAGAGTGTCCCAAAATTTTAAGTTCAGCTGGTCATTTGGAGAGGAAAAAACCTTTCTCCCTTAAAATGGACCAGACTAGCTACCAGACCTGATGACTCCTAAAAATTCTGGGTTCTCTTTAGAGAATTGTCTCATCATCTCATGTTACTCCTTGACCTACATATTCTCCAACTTGATCATGTTCATGTGGAAGAGATCTGGGGAAAGCCACCTGCTCCAGAAAGGGACATTTGGGCCTCCATAAGATTTCATTTTTGTTACTCATGAACCACAATAACCATCCCACTTAGGATTTGGAGACATGATACTCATCAGATAACAAAAAGAATAAACATTGGGACCTTTTGAGATGAACTTTAGACATTTGATGAGGATAAGAAAAGCCAAGTCCAATTTTTCCTGGTTTTAAGTTGGATCCTGAAAAATCAGCGAGAAAAGATCTTTTTTTTGGTTTGTTTTCTAACTTACTTCAGAATTGGATGCATGGTTTTCATGGCCAAGCAAACTATACACCACACTGTCATCACCATCACCTAAGATGATTTTCCTGCATTGTGTCTAAGGTATACTCTGCTTCAGAGTACGCAGATCATGTGTAGTTTTGAAATGAAAAGGATCCATTCAGTTGTAATGGGTAGCAGTGCAAAATTTGGACTTAATCAGAATTGCCAAGACTCTCCTAGCCTGCAAAGAACGTCTGGCTGATATATCACCTTGTTTTTCTTTTAGATGGAATGCCCAAAATGGGAGTGGGTAGAAGGAAGCTGTAAAAGGCAGATTTATAGGTTGGAAGAGTTGCGATGTTCCAGATTCTCGACCTTAGATGGACCTTCCCTAGGCAGGCCTTTTCCTATAGGCTCAGAAAAAGAGGCAGACAATGCTTTTTCCTTTTTGGGTTTTTTTTTTTAACTTTCTGCCTCACCTCATATTCCTGCTCTTTTGTGTTTCATGAAACATGCTTCCAGAAATCTCAGTTCCATTTCCTGTTTGGTTAATTTGGGGAAACTAGCTTGATTCAGCAGGGTGGTATATTAGGAAGGAAAAGAACTGCAGGTATCCCAACAGGCCCTGAATTTCCCCTCCTTTCCATTGTGTGGTCCCAAGGCATTCTAATCATTTGACTCAGTGCTGAATATTACTCTCGGATTTGCTGTCATCCAAAGAAAAATAGCATCTTCCCAATGGCTGAAAGAAAAGCCAAGCCATAATAACTGCAGACGCAGCCATGGTGGCTGGCATTTAGTTACCACTTTATGGTTTTCAAAGTGCTTTCTAGGTCTTTTTTCATTTGGTCCTCCCGATAACCCTGGAAGGTAGAGGCTGTTATCACATGGCCATTTACATATGAGGCAAATGAAAGAAAGGGAAATGACTTGCCCAAGGTCACATAGCCAGTAAGGAAGCTTATTTATTTGGATAAATAAATCCCACCGGGGGCAGAATTTGAATTCAGCCCTTGATGACTTCGAAATTCAGTACTCTTATCTCCTGCAGTTCCTGCTGTCGGGGGGAACCTGTCCTAGACAAAAATGCTCCTGACTGGGCATTCCATCAGAGAAGCTATAGACCCAGAAAGAGGCTGGGCAGGACCAAAGAAATTGAGCTCATTTGGGGATGGACAGAACTAAACTTTGTTCAGTCATCATGTCTGACTCTTTGTGACCCCACGGGCCACACAATCCATGGGTTTTCGTGGCAAAGATACTAGAGTGGTTTGCCATTTACTTCTCTCTCCAGTAGATTATGGTACACAGAGATTAAGTGACTTACCCAGGGTCACACAGCCAGTACATGTCTAAGGCCAGATTTGAACTGGGGTCTTCCTGCCTCCAAACTGGTGCTCTATCCATTGAGTCTTCTAGCTGCTGCAGACCCAGACTTAGGTTCATTTAACTGACCTAACATCTTTTAAATATGAACAGCTTCCTTTGGAACGCTATTACTGCTTTGGGGTTTTCAGCTTCTCTCTCCCATTACCTTCATCCCTAGTAGGTTTCCGTGTCTCATTTTGCCTCAAGGCCCTTCCTGCCAACTCATCATTTGTGGATAGTCACGCTGAGCCCCCTTTTTCCTTACCCATGCATACCCTGCCCCCACTTGAAAGGCCTAGGGGCAAAAATAGGGTGCATGCCGTGCTGCTGGCATCTTGGTGCCCTAACCTGCCTCTCTCCATGGCCACTGGAACTAAGGAAGGAGAGAAGGTGGTGAGCAGTGAGCATCTCAAGGCTTTCCCAATACCTTCCACCTCCAGACTCCTTCACTGTCCCTATAGCCCCTGTCCTTTGTTCTCCCCCACACCAACCCTAATCACTTCCCTTCATCATTCCTGCACATCACTTGTCTCTCTATTCACTCCTTTTTTTCTCCACCATTCACCACTGATCCTGGATCCTAGATCTTTACCCTCTTTTTTTGTGCCAGAACCCCCATCCTATCTCTTCTTCTCCTAAGTATTTGGGTCCGCTAGTCCCTAGTCAACAAGGTCCTTTGCCCAGACCATAAAACCAATTGACTCTGAACTAGGAGAGCCCCTGTTCTTGCTGCCAGGACTGCATAGGAACAAGGGGGAGAAATTGAGCTCCTTGCCTTATACGTTTGGATGAATAAGTTTTTGTGGGCTGAGCAAGGATCCTAACCACTACTGTGACATTGTTTATGTGGGAAAAGGTCTTACTAGTTCCAAACAACTGATCTACTACTGATTTTAAAATACAGACTTTTTATAATTTAGAGGTTGCTGATGCTTTGAATTCTTTCTAAATGATACCAAAAAGTCAGTGTGGTAGTCAAGCTGCCTTCAAAACCAGGAAAATCTGGGTTCAAGTCCCACCCCTAATACATACTGACAGTGTGATTCTGAACAAATCATTTGATCTTAAATTGCGGTGGGCAACTCTCTTTGAAGTTCCATAGAAGGTGCCAACTTGTATTGTTAGAAGGAGTTGAGTCACGTCGGAATTCTCTAAGTTAATGGAATCATAGGTCTAATCTTGTCCCTATCATGTGCTACTAGTAAATTGATGCCCAAATCATCCAGGATGGTGAAAAAAAAAGTCTTGCATGTCTAAACCTACAAAGTTGATAAGAGTTGCATGGAATCATGAGTTCAATTCTGTGATATACTTGTTGATATGAGGCAGCCTAATATCAAGACTGAGGGACACCTAATGGACAGCCCGTACAACATCAAGAGATGCTGAGAATGGCCTCCTACATGTTGGGTGAGAGCTGGGTTGTGATCTTCATCATGAGAAGCAAGGTCCTTCACAATGAGATCACAGATCCATTGAGTGTCACAGGATCACTTTGGTTCAGGTAATCTAATGGAATTCCAAGAAAACCTTAAGAAGCGGAACAAAGGTTTGATCTGACATTGCACTTTTGCTGATGGTCTAGTTCTATAACCCAATCCCCAAATCCAGATGACTGCCCTATGATGGGAATGGTTTTGGGGAGATAGCCTACTGGCTGGTATTGGCACTAATTTTTCTTTCCTCCCTTCCTCTTCTTTTTCCCCTTCCAACTCTGAAGCAGAGGATGGCAGAAAGTCATGAAAACCAAATGACAATTGAAGAGAGGAAACATCTTATTACTGTAAGAGAAGAAGCCTGGAAGACCAGAGGAAAAGGAGCAGCCAATGATTCCACCCAATTTACTGTTGCTGGCAGGATGGTAAAGAAAGGTCAGTGGGGAAGGAAGCCCCTTGTTGAAATAAACTCCTTTTTTTTGCTCCCCATGGCTAAAGCTACATAAATCTGGTCTAGATGCTCTCAGTGAATTGGCTACTGAAAACCATTTCTGTATGAAAGTTTAATTAGCTTTAGAATCAACACGGGAGAAGAATTAAGTCCCTCAAAATAAAGAAGTTAAAAAACTCAGCCATTTAGAAACTGTGCTGTATTTTGCAATTTCAGACTTGATCAAGACCTTTGCCATGGCCCATCATCGTTTGTAAATTACTTTAAGTCCGTTTTCAGATTGGGAGAGGTTTCCATCAGAATGTGTGCCCAGTGTCTCTGAGCTGGCACAACAGTTACTACAGCACAGAGAAACTTTCCACTGTCAGTGTTCACTGCCACCTTTCTCCTTCCTCTGAAAGAGGTCACTGGGGCACATAGGTCAAACTTTTCAGAAATGGGGAAATATTTGGAGGACTGGGAGTAGCCCAGTTTGGCTAGAATTTGGTACGTGAGGAAGAGAAATCTGAAATGGCGGCAAGAAAGATCAATTGCAAGGCGAAGGCGTTTGGATTTAATTTGGTAAGCCGCGAGGAGCGCTCGGAGGGTTTTTTGTTGGTTTCGTCATTTTACTAGATGTGTAATGTGATCAGAGCTTTGCGTTGGGAGATTAATTTAACAGTAGTTTGTAAGATGGATTGGAAGAAGACCACCAATGGAGACGAGACCAATTTTAGCCGTTCTTGCAAAAGCGTGGATTAGATCAAATAAGATAATATGAAGGACTTAGCACAGTGGCTGGCATATAGCAAGGGCTTAATAAGTGTTGATTCCCTCCCCTCTTTCCCTAGAGATGGTGACCTATGCTGGCAGCACATTGGAAATGAGGGCTAGAAATAACCAGTCCAGCAAACATTTATTAGGTGCTTATGACGCGGGAGGTACAATGCTAAGTGCTGGCCGTACAATTCATGAGAAGAAGGACAATCTCTGCCCTCAAAGAATTTAGCGTCTGAAGAGATTTTTATAAAGTTAGAATTGGTGACCAATTAGCCAAATTGTGAAGTATCAGGGGAGGCCGAGGATTCAAAGACCATCGAGGTCTGAGCCTGGATGGTTCATGAGATAGAGGATGCTGTTATTAGAAAAAGAAAAAAGTAAAAGGAGTGCTGTGTTTTGTGGAGAAGATAATGAATTCAGTTCTGGACATGTTGAGTTTGAGGTCCTCTAGGAAAGAAGAGATCCAGTAAGTAGTTAGAAATGTGAATCCTTGGTTCAGTATATGGAGTTGGTGTTTATAGTTAGATAGATAGATAGATGTATGGATGGATGATGGATAGATAGATGTATGATGGATAGATAGATGAATGATAGATAGATAGATATGTGTGTGTTTATATAATTTGCATAGAGTTGGTAGATAAAGCCATCAGAGTGGATGAGATTGCCAAAGCAGAGCATGTAGTGATGGAAGGCAACGATAGATACATGTAAGAGTCTAAGCCAGGAAGTGGAATTGGCAAAGGTGACACAGAAGGAACAGTCAAAAGAGGAGAACCAGGAACATTCTTTGTCATGAGTATTTAGAAGGTGTGTTCAAAAAAGCAGAGGGCAAGAAGCAATTTCACTGGAGTATCAAGAAAATGATATTGCAAAGCGTTGATGCTAAAATGGTAGTGAGGAAGTAATACAATGAATTTAGACTGCTCTTTTTAGAAAATTAGCAGTGAATGAGAGGAGAAAAAAAATGGTACAGTAACTTAAGAAAGTGTTAGAGTTAAGAGAAAGTTTCCCAGGTTAGGAGATTCCTGAGCGTATTTGTAGATGGAGGGGAAGGAACTGGTGAATAAGGAGAGATTGATTTCACAAGAAAACAATGAAGGGATTGTTGATAAACCAGCTCCCATAGGAGCTGAAGGGAGAAGTTGGGAACAGGTGAGAAAAGGCTAATTTTGGCTGATAGAAGAGCTGTTTTCCTATAAGACAGAAAGGAAGGATAGGTGATATAAGAAGGAAGGATTTAAAGTACAGAGGAGGGAAGGTTTTGAAGTATGAAAGTCAGATGGCCTCCACTCATTGATTTGGCACCTACTATGAGCAATAAGGTATTAGAAGCACTAGAGAAGATACAAATAAGACACTTGTGATGCTTACACTATAGTAAAGATAGATCAGATGTGAATAGATCTTTATCACGCCAGCATTTGTGATTTCATCAACATGGAGATCAAGGAGAGATTCTCTGGGGAGGAGGCATCTTCTCAGTAAGATAGGAAGCAAGATCTTTACACCTTGTAAAGTCTATGGGGGAAGGATGCATGCCAGATTTTGTAAGGAGGGAGGCAAGACATGTAGAAATGCTATGAGATAGACATTGTGTGTATGTGTGTATTTAAAGACTTATTGGTGTGTATTATTGTTCTCTTAAAAAAAAAGTCTACAATTTTAATCTTTATCCCTTGGTCCCTGACTGCAAAATCCTCATTTCCAGCTGGGAAAGCAGGCTTCACCCACCAGCTGGTGGGTCTTATTGCTGCTGCCCTATGAGTTGGACAGTAGGGGGAGCTAGATCAGCAGGTTAGGGACCACTTTCTCCCATCCTGTGCAAGTTCAAAATGAACAGCTTTCTTCAGCTGCTTTGGAAATCTGCTTTCCGACTCAGCCCTCTTCATTAGTTTGCAAAGCTAATGATCTCTGCATTAATTAACGCTTTTGATTGTCTTCTAAACTTCCTCATAGGGCTTGGAGATTTACTGCAGGATATGGCAGGTCTACAGTACTAAAGACCTCTGCTCCTTTGTATCCTTCCAGAAAGCTGGAGTTTGGTTTGGTTTGGTTTGGTTTGGTTTTGACTAAACCCAATACTTCGCATTTCTTGGAACATGAGGAAGTTTTGTTTTGTTTTTAAATTTTTTTTTAATTCATCAGATTAACACATTTACATGTTAAGAAGTGCTTTCATAAGAGAGCATGAAAAACCTTTACACACACATCGTATCTTAGTGTTTTTCCTTATGTCAGTTGAGTTGTGGAACATGCTTTTGGGTGGATAAGCAGCTGGTGGTCGACTTAGCCTCAGTAAAGAGCTAACTATCATTTGAGGGGCTGTTGACTAACTTTCAGATGTCCTAAAAGTGAGTGCCAGTTACAAAGTATAAACAATGCTGCATTTGCAAATGAGCTCTAGTAATACAGCCCTTTATTTAAGTATTTAAGTTAATTTCTTTTGGGTATGAATCTTCGTGACCCTTGAGGTTTTCAAAAGCTTGTTCACTGTAAATGGGCTACTGACTTCTCACATTGACACATCTTCTTCTATGTGTTGTTGCTTCTCTGCTGAGGAAAAGCTGTCTCATATCTTGGAGTCATAGATTTAGTGGGAGAAAAGACCTTAGTGATCCTTAAATCTAACCCCCTCGTTCTATGCAGCTGGTGACATACCCAAGCTAACCCAGAGAGAAGGTGTCAGAGTCAGGATGCAAACATTGGTCCCCTGCCTCCAAACCCATGTTCTTTCCATCACACCAAACTGCTGGTCTTCACATTTATCAGCTGGTTTAGGCAGCCTTGTAGACTCTGGATAGTCAGGAAGACCTGAGTTCTGATCCAGCCTCAGACCATTATAGCCCCTGACATATGTAAGTTTCTAAGAATTGAACTGTCACATAAAATAATCCTTGCTTGTTCAACAGGTTTGGCAGCACCTACAGCCATAACACCAGTGAGCTCCCCCTTCAGCAATCGAATGAAGGGTACCACACCAATCTCCAAGCCCCTGGAAGGTAAGGAACCAAAAATGGCTGATTTTTTTTTAAGCAAAAATGCCAGCCAGTGACTATTTCCTCATCTGTGCCTTCTTTCTTTCTCAGATATAGAAGCCAAACCTGATATGCAGTTAGAGTCTGATCTGAAGCTAGACAGGCTGGAGTCATTCCTAGGGAGACTGAATAACAAAGGTAAGTGACAGAGGCTCAGTGGGGCAGCCTTTTGCTTTGGGTCCCATACCTCTCCCCAGCTGAGATTTGGAGGGTGGGGCACACAGACTTTACAAATCTGCTTTCCTACTTTCCCCATATTCCTCTGGTCCCTCCCTGCAACTCTTGACACCCCTTTAGAGAAGGAAGCACAGCCTCTTGTTTGATCAGGATGAATCCAGCATTTAGCAGAAAGTGGGTTTAGAACAAAGGTCTTTTCTGGTGTCTTGGACCCTCTGGACAGGGGCCCTGCTCACAATCAGCTTAAAAGCATACAGTACATATAGAGGGTGACAAAGGAAACCAATGTTCTGAATATACAGTTATCAAAAATTATTTTTTAAAAATTTATGGACTCTAGGTTAGGAGCCTCTGGTTTAGTGGATGAAGACTGAAAAGAGCAAAGGAAAGTAGACTGAAAAAAACCACAGTCTACTTTCTCCGCATTTTATGAATGTTTTTGAATCTAAGACTTAACTTTGAGATTTGCTGTTAAAGCCTAAAGCCTTGGGTCATCTTGAACTCAAGATCTAAGACTCAGTTCCTGTCATTGGACTCCTTTTACATAGTGGGTGTGGAAAGGGATAGGGAAATACATGGTAGATGGCTCGTAGGGTTGAAGCAGCCACACTCAGAATCAGTTTTATCAGAGAACCTCCGCTTAACTAATAAAGGCGCACAGCGGCAGCTTGTTGACGCAGTGGATAGAATGCCGGGGTTGACATCAGGATTCAGATCTGGCTTCGGACACTTGCTGGCTGTGTGACCCTAGACAAGTCAAAGAACTTCTGCCTGCCTCAGTTTGTTTCTTCCTCTGTAAAATGTGGGTTGTTTTAAGGATCAAGAGAGATAATAATTTCAGAATGCTCATTAGCACACTGCCTGCATGCTATACAAATGCTAATTGTTGCTGTTGTTGTCCATCCATTTTTTGAATCTGGAATGTTTTCTTTACCTTGGATGGTGGGGTGGGGAATACAAGGAGTCTTTAAAATATTAAACCAACAGTATGTTGGGGAGGGGATTTTTTTTTCTCTTTTGCTCTTTATAAACTCCATTTCCACTCTTTTTTAGTAGGTGGTATGCAAGAAACCATTCTCACTGTTACTGGAAAAACTGTCAAAGAGGTGATGAAGTTGGATGACTATGAGACCTTTTCCAAATTTTACCGCAGCGTGGATTCATCTGTGCCTCTGGGAAGAGTGGAGCTGGATGAGGATTTTGACGCCATTTTTGATCCTTATGCTCCCAAGTGAGTTTCATTCTCTGCATCTCTTCCTTCTCTCTCTCTCTCTCTCCCCTCCCATAGTCCCACCCCTTCCACTTTTTCCCACTTTTAGATGAAAATTTCTAAATATCAGAAGATAATTTTCTAAGCAGAATAGGACCCCATAAGAACACTGCTTGCCATTTCTTGGAGTATGATAACAGTATGGCTGAAAAAAAGTTACCATGCCTTCTAGAAAGCCTTCTATATCCTAAGTTAGGACAACCAAGCAGATTAGTCCCCTTCCATGGCACCAGCCAACAGAATGAGGTTCTCTCTGGTGTTATTTCCACAGTTATGGTATCCTTGCTGTTGTTTGTTTTCAGATTTGGGACAGGAATAAATAGTTTTCTGAAAATATCTTCAGTAAATATATTGAATTCTGTGACTTCATCAGTGATGGGATGTCCCAGTATGGAGATTCCCTCTAATAATATAGATCAGTGACTTGCCTGTAACTTAAAACCTCAGAGCTGGGGATGTTGGGGTATTCTCAGGGTCACACAGTATCTGTCAGAGGCAGGATATGAACCAAGGATTTCCTGACTCTAGCCCTTTACCCACTGGGCTATGCCGTCTCTATAGTTCAAGGAGGGGGAAAAAATTGGATTTCATGAAACCAGATCAAAATCAAGTCAGAAAATCCCTGAAGAATGTTCATCCTTTCCCAGTTATGAGCTAGAATCTTCTGGTTCTAGATCTAAAATAAATCTCCAGTCCAGCAGAACCTAGACCCCTAACGACAAGAAATAACTTAATTCTAATGGAAGATAGTTTATTCTTCAATAATTAAAATTCATCCATTTGTTCAACAGTAGCTTGTGTGCTTCATGAAGTTGTGTTTCCCCTTTCACCAGCAGTATTCAAGCAGCAGCTGAAGAACCGTCTCTCAAGATTGACAGACAGGGAAGGGTTTCCTGCATTGGGCGGTAGCTTAGCCTTAAAATAAGTCACCTTCCAATGCTATGATTCTCCTATTCCATAGTATGGTTCCAGGGTGATAGTAGAATTGTAGAAATTGCAAAAGAATGGCAGGAGGTGAAAGGGTAGCAACAGCAGCATTGGTAGAGCCAAAATAATCCTCAATACAATGTTTTTCTGATTAAAAATGCAGGTCAGTGGTAGTTTGCAACTAAAGTAGCTCAATCTGCTTTCCTTCTTAGACTGACTTCTTCTGTGGCAGAGCACAAACGTGCTGTTAGGCCTACGCGCAGAGTTCCATCTTCAAGAAACCCCTTGAAAATGTTGGCAGCAAGGGAAGACATTCTTCAAGAATATACTGAACAGAGATTAAATGTTGCTTTCATGGAGTCAAAGCGGATGAAAGTTGAAAAAAGTAAGTGGCTAATTGGCATTGTTTAATTCAATCCAACAATCATTCCTCAAATACCTTCTATCTGTAAGACTTTGCTAAATGTTGGTGTTACAGAGGCAGAAAAATGGTGCAGATCATACATATAGCTTATGGTCTAATAGGGGAGATGACAGGCACACATATCCATGTGGCATAAGGGAAAATGTGATTGGAGCAAAAGTTGGCCAAGTCAAGTGAAATAAGAAATCCAAGGCTGAAGAGAGCGTTAAGAAGAAAGGCTTGACTGAGTTGGGCTTTAATGAAAAGCAGGAGTTTCAACACCTAGAGATTAACGAGTCTTTTCAAAGTGAAATGGGTGGCAAGAAGGCAGATTGGAAGTTAAGAGTAACCAGGGAATAAGTACAGTTTGGCTGTAATGTAAAATAGATGGAGAAAGGGAAATAGTAGGAGAGAATCCTGGACAGGTAGGTTGGAAGGGCAAAGGGCGCTGAGTATCCTGGTCAGAAACAGGCAGTGGGAAGCCAAAGGGTTTTCAATGGAGTGTTCATGGTGATACATTAGGAAGGTGACTTTGAGAACAGTGAAGGAAACAGACCTGGAGATAGGATTGACTGGAGACAAGGAGAGACCAGTGAGGAGCCTTTTCTGACAGATATTGTAGAGGAGAAAAGGTTAAGGTCTCAACTATGGTGCTTGCAGTGTGACTAGAGAAGGACAGAACAGAAAATGTCAAAAATGGAGGGAGTAGCCAGAGAAATGTGATTGTTCAATGTTAGATGCCATTGTGAGATGAAAGGGGAAGTGGGGGTGAGAGGTAAATGCTATTAAAGGCACCAACAGAGAAGCCCACACATGAGAGTTCTTTGAATAAAACAGTGGATCTGGAGGTAAGATTTTGGAGAATTAATGAAGACAGTGATGAATTCAAAGTAGTGTCAACTACTATTTCTGGACATTTGGAAGCAAACGGGAGGCTTGAAAGAGTGGTAGGATCTCAAGGGAAGGAATTTTTAGGATAAAAGTGAAAAGCACATGCTGCAAAGAAAAGATAAGGAGAGGGGGAGAAATGGGTGATACATAAAGGAAATGAAATATGGGAAGGAACATAGTCATAGAAAAGACTGGACGGGGTGGAATTGAAGGCATAAAGGGAGAAGCTAACTTTCAGCAAGGAGGAGGCCCTCTTTCTTCTCTTGAGTGTAGAGGAAAGAAGACCAGAATGCAATTTCTGCTTCTTTTTGACAAAGAAGTTATTGTACTTATCTCAGTTATCTGATAAATGGAGTAGAAGGATGATGTGGATTAGCTACTCGTATAGGGAATACAGTTGTCATCTAGTAACCGCCTGAATATATACATATATAATTATGTGCTGGCAGTTACACATAGACTTTTCTTAGCATTGCTATGATTAATACTATCAGGAAGGAGTTTGCATTCCATAAGTACATATTAATTGATAATAGGGCAAGGATAAAGCAGGTATAAACTTGTTAAGAGGGCAGGGGAGAGAGGCCAATCTGGAACTTAAAGTTTGCCACAGAAAATCACAAAATATACAACTTGAGGAAGCAATTAATATTTTGTGCGTATTGGGGGAAGGTGTTTATTTTTGGTCATTTAACCTTTTTTTAAGCTCTTGTCAAGTCCCAAACCTAATACTAATTTACCACCTGATCTTAATCAGAGGAAATTAATTTGATCTTTCATGAGAAAACTTACCCAAAAAAAGCCTTGGCATTGCTAAAATTATTTCCAAGATCCATTTTCTCTTTAACTATGAGATGACTCAATCTCAGAAATTACAGATCTCCCGAAATAGCTAACAACAGTTTATATTTTTCAGAGATCCACAATTTCTGAAGGACCACAGTTGTCGCAATGACTTGCACTCAGACTTGGTTTACTTTCCAATTTTTAATCAATCAGATATATATTAACTCTTTACTACATACAGGGCACTCTAGTAGGTGCTCTAGGACTTGGTAAAAAAAAAATAGTTCCTTCTCATAAATAGCTTATGTTCTGGGAGATAAAACAGATGGGCATGAAAAGACATTATTCCTTCCTCAGATCAGTGCAAAAATAATTGGGATAAGAAGTATTTGGTTTATGGGTTTAGAAGAAACAACTGTTCCTAGCTATAGTGCTCAGGTAAGGTGGTACTTGAGCTAGCTCTTAAACATTGGAGAAAATTTAACTGGAGGTTGGGGGAAGCATTACAGGTGGAGAGAATGAGGTGAACATTTTCCTGTTTTCTCAATGTATGTGGTTTTTTTTGAAGCTCACGTGCCTGATTTTATGAAGCTTTTCAGAGAAGTAAATTGTTAGGTGAAAGAGCTGAGATTTCTCTTTAAACTGCATAGAAAGCCAATTTCAAAACTGCTTGTGCTATGGATTGTTTGCCAAGTAGTACTATATTCCCTCAATTTTAGACATGAATCCCAGGGAAGTATTTTTCTGAATTACACATCGGAAAAGTCATTCTCACTAATGCTGAGTTGGGAAATCAAGGCATTCTTGGCAGCCATTCTGTTCTTTTAGAAAAAAAAAATTAAAATAAGCTCCTGCTTTGTGATACCTGGCATGTAAATGTGCTGGTTTCCACTAGAAAACTCAGCATCTTATAAATTGAAATTTTGGGCCTGATTATAAAAGACCTCAAGAGGTAAATCAGTCTATCCTTTTGCTTCTGGGAAAGAGCACAAGTAAAATGTCCCATACAAACTGTTTTTCTTTCTTATTAAAAAAGCCTTCAAGTGAAAAAGCCTCACCAGCTTTCCTGTAGATGTTGTTCCAGCATCCAAAAGCCATTAGCAATGGTTATGATAGCTTTCAGGGGAATTGGAGCAAATTAGTTTTAGCCCCTCTCCACTTTATATTCAAGTGGTTGGCCAATAACGTCATTCAGTTTTGGCTATACACAATGAGGTGTTATGCTTGTCAACCAGCAGCATAGGCTTTCACAACCTTACTTAATTCTTAATTTGATAGTCAAGCATCAGGATAGAGAGCACATCAGATAGACATGGCGCCTTTTCAGAGACAACCCTAAAACAAAAAGGCAGTAACGGGCGGCTAGGTGGCGCAGTGAATAGAACATTGGCCCTGGAGTCAGAAGGACCTGAGTTCAAATCCAGCCTCAGACACTTGACACATTTACTAGCCATGTGACTTTGGGCAAGTCACTTAACCCCAACGGCCCTCCAAAAAAAAAAAAGGGCAGTAACTTGACTGGGAACCATTTCTAAATGTCAACTGAATTTCAAAATGTAAATAGCCCTATCCCTACCTCCCCACCACTAGCCTTACTTCTCTTCTTGCTTTTTTGGTGCTCCATCCACAGTGTCAGCCAACTCGAATTTCTCAGAAGTCGCCCTTGCTGGGTTAGCTAGCAAAGAAAATTTCAGCAGTGTCAGTCTACGGAGCGTCAATCTAACAGAACAAAACTCCAACAACAGTGCTGTGCCCTACAAAAAACTGATGTTGCTACAGATTAAAGGTATGTGTGTCTGGGTGTCTAAGCGGGGCGTGGGAAGGCACTGTGTTAAGTCAGTCTTCCGGTGGCATTACCGGTCTCTGCCCGCCCTCAGGAAGTTACCTCACCTCTGCCACAAAGCAGGAGCTGTCATTCAGGACAGCAGGTAGTGACTGAACTTCCATGGGGACGCAGTCATTGACCCTGTGGATCCCCTAATCAGATACTGTCCTAGTGTCTACAGAAAGGCACAGCAGTGGAGCAGGAAGTATCAATCATTACAGTAAAATGGCAGAATAGGGAAAGGAAGCACTTAAAGAGTTCTGCTGTCAATAGCAAAGGAAACATTGGCGGCATTTCTGTCAAAAGGACTGAAATCCCTTAAAGCCGTCTTAGAACATTATGTTAAGCAGTCTGGAAATAATGGAAGAAAATAGTCTCTACTGGAGGACCTCATGGCATAATATATGTGAGGCATTTTGCAAATTTTAAAGAGCTGTTTATCCAATCCCTCCCACAGATTTCAGCCTGTTGTTGTTTTGGGGTTTGTTTGTTTTTCCGTTGAAGTAGGGAAAGAATAAGATGCTGATGATAACCTCTGGCAGTCCTACAGGACTAGAAGGTTTGCCAAGGGGTCTAGCTGGAGAGGTTGTGTCATGCAGCAGCGGGGTGGCGCTGTGCGTTGGAGATGGAAAGGAGCTTTGCACATTGCCCAGGGTCAGACTCAAAAATAGTTTTTGAGTATCAGAGTTCAGATTCAGATCTTCATGCCTCCAAGTCCAAGACTCTCCACTGCGACACTGAGTCATCTCCCATAATCTGTAGGGAGAGCATCTTGCAAACCACAAAGCATAAAATTCTAGCTCCTGGGAATGGGTAGGTAGCTGGATGGCTCAAGCCTTTATTAAGCATTCTGAGATAGCATTTATTATGTCCTATTGTTGTTGTTGTTACTATGCTGTTATTATCCATAGTGGTTTGGCTCTGTTTTCTCCCCAATTACCATCACCTTGATTTACCAAAATGATTTCTTTCATGACAAGTAACAGCTTTTGGTAAGGGACTTCTGTTTCTGAGTTTATGCCCCTAAAATCATATTGGCGTAATCTCTGTTATTAAGGTTTTGTCTTTTTAAAATTTAATTTAACAAACATTTATTTAAAACTTATCATACACAAGACACTTGGGGTAAGAAGAAAAATCTTATAGTCTTTGTTCTTGAAGGTATTACGAATTAAAAAGGGGGTAAGAAATTTATATACTGTAACTATATGCAGTGACTCACATAACTATCATTCAAGTCATAGTAAAAAGGAGAAGTTCAAGGTGCTTCAAGAAGTCTGAGAAGGGAGTTCTAGTCAGCTGGGTCAAAGGCAGGCTTCCTGGAGGAGGCAGCTCCTGATTCTTGCCAAACCCCTAACAGAGTGCAGGAGGGGAGGTTGGAAGCCACAATCCTGCTGAAGTCGATGCTTTGTTAGCAGTTCCTGAGAAACTTCCCAGTCAAGGGGGAAGGTTCACTTCTGAGCAGGAGGCTGTGAGAGTCTATGTCTAGTGAATCTTTGGTGCCTTCTTGGACCTTTGGGCCCCCTGCCCCAAGCTGACACCATCCTTGAAAATGGTGCTATCGCATAAATGATGTTCTCTTCAGTGTTCCAGGGGAGAAATGCCGATATTCATCAAAATGAGCATGTGATATAGTAGGCACAGGTGAACATAATGTTGTGTAACTGCAATTCCACCAGGCTGCCATTTTAATGTAATCATGTCTCCACTCTTGGTGGGGGCGGAGAGGAGAGGATGACTAACGGGAAATGAAAAGACTAGGAATGTTTATAATCAGGAATACTTTAATAGCAAGACGTCACGTAAGATAGTATTGCTGCATGAGGACGCAGTGAACTTTTATTTCATGTTTAGGAAGAAGAAACGTGCAGACGAGATTAGTGGAGCCACGAGCTTCATCGTTGAATGGCGGTGATTGCTTTCTCCTGTTAACTCCTCACTACTGTTTCCTGTGGGTAGGAGAGTTTGCAAATGTCATTGAGAAAGCTAAGGTTAGTATCCTAACAAAGCATCTCTTTTATATAGGAAGAATTGTCTGGCCCTTGTAGAAGACTATTAGAATGTTTCCAGGATACGGAGTGGCCTATTAAGTCAGTAAAGGCGAGATAAGTTCTGTTTCCCTGAATCCTTTCCATGAAGCATGAAAGCTGGAATGCTATATGATAAACACAACATCCTTAGAAAAACGTTCCACATTCATGCCAAAAGGTAGAATTCTGAATTGCAGGGCTTCCTCTTTACTCCAGTGTAAAAGAGAAATATGCATGCCTATCAATCCAAAGAATTGGGACACCTGGTACTTCCCTCTAGTTTTTGTTGTTTTTAGTGAAAATAGCTTTAAATGACCAACATTCTTCAGGCCTCTCTGCTCTCAAGACTGCCCTTTCACACGCTCGCCTTTGGTCTGATCTCAGTGTGTACAATTACCCATAGGAATGACCTATTCTATCAGGATAATTATGTTAATCTCTTAGGCATCAGAGCTTGCTACTCTAATTCAGACGAGGAGAGAACTTGGCTGTAGAGCTACTTATATTCAGACCATAGAAGAAGGAATAAATTCGCATACCCATGCGGCAAAAGACTTCTGGAAACTCCTGGGTGGCCAGACGAGTTACCAATGTAAGTGTTAATTCTGTTTTAGACTCTGACCAGACTGGAATCCCTTCTCTCCTCCTCCCCCTTCTGCCACCCAGTAATCCTCCCGAACTCCTCTTTGAAATAACTCCGATGTGAAATTCACCATTCAATGATGTGTTCTTCTTCCTCAAGCTGCCGGAAATCCAGAAGAAGATGAGTTGTACGAAACTGCCATCACAGAAACTAACTGTGTTTATCGCTTAGTGGAAGATAAACTGGTTCCTGATGACTACTACTGGGGCAAAATACCCAAGTGTTCGCTTCTGCAGCCGAGAGAGGTACAGGGAATAGCACTGGGCCAGCCCTCTTGTGTAGACTGTACTGGCAGCTCTTAAAACCATGTGTAAACTTCTTAAAGAATTGTTTTCCTCTGGATTCTAACAACCATGCCATGTCAACCTGATGCAAAGGAAACCAAGAATATTATATTGCAGGGAAGTGAATCAGTAGTAGTCTTCCTTTTCTAATTCATCTAAGACTTAATTGTTTGTCGGCCCAGCCCCTCGGTTTGGCTGTTAACATCAGTCATATAATGTTTCCTAAAGTGTATTTATTCATTAGAAAATTGAAAGAAATGTGACATGTACATATATACGCACATACATACACGTGCATAATATGTATACATTTTTATTTATATGTATTTTTTGTTATATGTATTTTATACATGTATATGGGGGAAATTAGCAGCTGCACTGGTAATTTCATCCATTTACAAAACTTAGTTTTGAAACAGTGTCCCCTGGGGAAGTTGGCATAGTAGATGAGAGTGTTGTACTTGGAATCAGGAAGACCTGAGTTTGAAATCTGTCTTGCTAGCTGTGTGACCCTGGGCAAATTACTTAACCTCTCTCTCTGCCTCAGTTTCCTTGACTATAAATGGTGACGATGACAGCAGCCATGCCTGAAGGTTGTTAGAAGGATCACCATGTAAGATAACAGTGCTTATATAAATTTACAATTTATATTTGCTGTTTGGAATTTACAATCTTAACACTATTGCCTGGGGCAACAGGTTAAATGACCTGCCCACAATCACACAGCTGATCCGTGTCACAGGCACGTCTTGTATCCAGTTCTTCCTGACTTCAGGGCTAGTTTTCAATGTACTATGATGTACTTACTGCCTCTCCCATTTATACATATATGAGTGTGTGTATATGTATATTTATGTGTGTGTGTATGCACAATTTCTAACATGACCAGTTGATTTGTCAGCAGCAGGTATCTGTTAGGTGTGTGCCTAGCTCTACATGCAAAAACTATACACAGTCCCTGTCTTCGAGAAGCTTATATATAGGGAAGGGATGCAAAAGTTAGATAAGTTAGAGCTAAAGAACAAAGTAGGGCAGTGTATGAGTAAGCACCAGTTAGTACGGGGAGGATGTCATGAGCTCCTGGTTAATGCAGATAACGAAACCCATGACGTGATCATTTTATTCCAATTCACACTGCATAGTTCCACCGGGCCAGAATGAATGACCATATTTTGCATAATTATGATTTCAAATAGTGCAAATCTAAATAAATGCAACTCCTTCGTGGGATTCATTATTCACATTAATTGGGACCTGACTGATACCTTTAGGGGTTAGACAATGGAATATTCAATATGATTTACAGTAGTCAGGAATAGTGTCCAAGAGGAGACATAGCTTGAACAAAGTGTGAAAAGGAGGAGAAATTTTGGATTGTTGAAGATGAAAGAGGGTGTATAAGGTCAGAAGGGGAGGAATCGAATGAACCCATAGAACAGAGAAATCAACTTCACAGGTTATGTGTATACATTATTCATATTTATCAAACATTTCTACTAAATACAAAGATGAATGAAGACCTGGTCCCTGCCCTCAATCTTCTATCTAGAAAAAAAAAACCCAATACAACAAGTAACTGGTAGAAGGTGGACTATGTAAGTGCCCATCAACACAATAGTATTGTCAAATAGGGACTGAGGAAGCCAGTTCAAGGAAAGGGAAGATGACTTGAAATGTGGGAGGACACAGTAAAGGAATGAGCCAGAAGGAAACAGAGGGTGCATCAGAGGGGAAAGGAGATCAAACTTAGCCCCACAAAAGCAGCTACCTATAGTTATGGTTTTGTTCAGACTGTTCAAGCAGACGATGTCTCATCATGCAATAAAAATGACTGGTTAAGCTCTGAATGAGTGAGTCCTCTGGAGAGGTCAACGGAATCTTTTGTTTTGTTTTCGCAGGTCTTAGTGTTTGATTTTGGCAGTGAAGTGTATGTATGGCATGGAAAGGAAGTCACATTAGCACAGAGAAAAATAGCATTCCAATTGGCAAAACACCTGTGGAATGGAACCTTCGACTATGCCAATTGTGACATAAATCCTTTAGATCCTGGAGAGTGCAATCCTCGTATACCCAGGTACTGTGGCAGCATGGTGGCTTGGCTATAGAGGGGCATGCAGTCATGAGTGGGTTCCATTTTTCTGCATCAGTCTCTTTTCACAATTGGTCGTGAGGTGGTATGCAAATGACAGCCTGATCACTATGCGACAGCATTGTTTCAAGGTCTGAAAAGCTAACCCTGTTTCCAGGCAATAATTTCTTATTGTTTTTTATAAGATGTTTAATGACCTCTTTTCAGTTTGTTGCAATGAACCAGTATTTCCCACCTGCAGCTTTCCAGCTCTCGGGAAGGCCAGGGAACAGTATTACTTAAATGCATCTGGTAAGAAAACGTTTCAGCATCTGGGATTCAGTGACTGTGACTTCTTGATATGAAGTACAAGCAACATAAGTCAAAATTCCTTCTTAATTCCTTTTTAAAAATTTTTGCTAATATCTTTTATGTAGGTGATATGATCACCCACATCTTCTAGTGTATTCCCTTCTCCCCCTTGATAGCAGAATAAAAAGGAAAGGGCTGCCCCGTGGCTGTGATTCTGTCAAAGGGCCACACTTGAGGATCTAGAGGACCAAATGTGGCATTGAGGCTGCAGGTTCCCCACCCCTGAAACACTGCCACTGTCTTTGCCTGATTCTTGTAGTGCAATGGACTGTTTTCTTCACTGTTAGTTTGCCGATTACCCCTGCCACTACCAACTCTACTGTTTCCCTAACTTTGTTTCATAGGAACATCAGCCTGTACACATGACTTCTACCCCACTTTGAGACTTATGCTCTCAGATTACCAACTGCATTCTCCTGACTAGCTTCTGTTTCCTATGTAGAATTCTAGCTCTGATCTCAGAACAATTTATCTCAGTATATTATTTTAATTAATTTAATGAAATTTAAAATTAAATTTACTTCTAAACATTATTTTTAATTTATCTCAAGATACTACCTATTTTGTCACCCCTTTCTCCAAGTTTATTTACTCCCTGATGTGATGCTAATTTATACCGTCTTGAAAAAAAAGAACAGTTTTTTAGAGCCACAGGTAGAGGAAGAAGAAAGGACACTATTAGTGATTTAATCTAACCCCTTATTTTAGACAAGAACACTGAGACCCAGGGACATAAGCAATTTTCCCAAATCAACACAGATAGTTATTTAGCTGGGACTGCCTTTTAGGTCTCTGGTTTCCCTGGGTTCTACTAATGTCTTTTACTTATATTTTAGACCTAATTTTTTTTTTAAAAATAAGACTTCTATGTGGTAAGGGTTCTTTTTATTTTCAGAGCACATATCTGTACCATTTGCTGTCCAGATTGCGTTCAAAGAGAAATTGTTCTAAAGTTTGTACTTTAGTCTAGGATTTTACATCTTGAGAAGTTGAAATGTACTCTTGAATCTAGCACCCAGAGAAGTAGGGGGGAAGATGTGTATGTGTATATATGCAATGAGCTAAGAATCTAGTAAAAGTAAATTGCCTCCTTCCATCCTTCAAAAGATTGACTAATGGATATCATTAGAATGTTAAATTCTTGTTTGTGTTGAATTCTACATGAAAACCTATAGAAAATTCCCATGGGACAGGATGCTTACTACCATTTCTGTCGATGGAATTTGTACCTCAGTTTTGTAGAGGACTGTACTAGCTAAGTGTCCAAAGAGGGTGCTGCGGCAGGGTGACCATCTGGTATTTAGAGCAGAGCATGCATTGGGAGCACAAGAGAAACTGACTTTTGTGGATCCTTCCTACAGCCCCACTGGAGAAAGACGGTGAACATGGGGAGTAATAATTCGCAGGCCATCTAGGACAGAGGATGAACAATAGGCGCAGAATTAAATAGGGAGAAGAGGAGAATGGGCCAAAATACCATTTGGGGAACTGTGAAGTACTTTCAGTGATCCAGCACTGCTCCTTGGGTTTTACACACTAGTTTTCTCCTGGTGATACCTTATGACTAGAAACCGTAGAAGACCACAGTCCTAGAGAAGTCAAAATCTCAGGTTTTCCAAAGGGCAGTGAAAGCTGTAAGTGGGCTCCAGCATGGGACCATTGCTAGCTGGCTCATGAGAAGTGGCATTCAAAAAGGACATCATCAAGGACAGTATGACTGGACAGGGAGAAATAGCCAGTGGATAGCTGAAATGCCACACTGGAATCCACAAAAAACAGGTTAAAAATTAGTGGGTTTATTAGTTTTAAGTTATTAAAGCCCAAAGTTACACTAAGGCTTTTGGAGACCCTCAGTATTAAAGAGAATCAGAGATGGGCCTCCATTATGTTGGAGAGATCTTCCATAGTGGGAAGTCACAGAGGAGTCTCACTCAAAATAAGAAATCCTAGAGTGACTCTTAGCTGTGCTAGGAGAGAGTGAGAGCACACAGATTCATCAACAGATAACCAATAAGTGATGGACCTTATGTTTGCTAATATAATGTCTACTTTTTGCAAACTAACAAGAGGCTTCTGGGAATCCTTAGCCTAGTCAGCTGACTCCTCTTAACTTTATTTTAAAGAACAAACTAAACTTGGCTGTGACTCTCCAACCCCACAGCTGTTTGGTGTTGTTTTGCATGCCTTGCATTGTCGGGGCCACTGTCAGATAAGAAGATTGGGCTAGCCAATTGTGGTGGCCTCTTCTAGCATGGTGCATCTGTGAATCAAATGACTTCTCATTCCCCAGCCTCCCATCTTCAGAGATAATTTCAGGGGGGTCCACAGGGCAATTTCTTCATCACAATATATTAGTCACCATTCTTTTTTTGCTGCTTAGTTTCACCCCAACAGCAGAATGGCAAATTGTGCCAGATGTGTCTGTAATTTGCCTTATTTATATGCTCTTACCTGATACCTATAGCTATGATTCATGGATCAAATTGAAGGCTAATTTAAATGTATTAACTATAATTTTTCCCTCCAAGATTAAAATTTGGCTTACAAAAAAAGTTATGATTTATGTATCCCAAAGTGATGAACCTATGGGGAAAAGTCATTTGGATTATTAAAGAAGTAGGCCTCTAGACTATAAACTTTGTGCCTAATTAAAAATAAAATTAACCTTAAATTTTCCCATTACAGTGACATCATTTTAAATTTAGAAGAGACTTTTAAAAATTCTAAGTAAAAATCTTTCATTTAATGAATGGAGAAACTGAGGCCCAGGAAAATTAAGTGACTTGCCCCAAGTTATACATCTAATTATTGGAAGACCTGAGACTGAAACCCAGGTTTCTTTCCTGGTAATGGGTCATTCTATTATACCATGTAATTTCTTCCCCACTAACAAGTACAGAACCTTGAGAAATAGAAGTTAGGAAAGCACTTGTCACTTATTCTTAAAAAGTGAGCCCAACCCAACAAGTGTACAGAGCATCTTAGATGTAAAGGACACCACCACAACGAAAAAGCACAGTCTCTCACAGCATTCTTGGTTTTGCGTATACACCTGAGTTGTCGTTCCTTCTGAAGACTTTTCCCATGTGACAACCTTGCTTTGTCTCCCCCAATCCACTAAGAATGTAAAGACTAGGTTCAAAAACAGATGGCCACTGATCATGCTACATGGGTCACAATGCTAACAGCCATCTCAACCATACCAGGGGGATCAGTAATATCCGCTGAAGTCCTACTCCAATGGCTTGTTGTTATGCCTTGGAGTTGACTCTACATTTTCTTTCTTTTTTTAAAATAGTTTGTTTTTAATATTTCTTTTTTCTTAATTATTGAGTTCCAAATTCTCTCCCTCTCTCCCATCTTTCTACCATCCATCAAGAAGTCAAGCAGTCAATTATTCATGCAAATTAAAGACTCTAGGTTTTCAAAGATTATTCCAAAGGAAAATAAGATCTGATAGGTCTTGCCACACTAGAAAATCTATAGAGCATGGGCCCAGGAATAGTTTGTATGCCTGTTGTGAGAAAGCCAGAGTACCTAAGAGCAGAGAAGCTCATCTCCAGAAGTGTGACCACCAGGTTATTGATGCCTATGGCAACTCATGCAACCATCTACCAAAATATAGAGGGTTTAAGATCTGGGGAGTGGAGTCAGGGCCCACACTGATGAAATACCAGATCTTTTGAAGGATTGAAGACAGACATGGTGAGGGCCTCAACCTTTTCCAATAACCAAAGCCAAAAGGCTTTGAAGAAGTAGAAATATCTATAATTTCTAATTCTTTAAAGCCAGGTCATTGACTGTGCCAGGAAAATCACCTAGTGTGCACACCACCACATCTTATTTCATTCCTTTCTCTTCCTTCTTGCCCTAACATGGGAGAATCAGACTGGGAAAATAACTACTTTCAAGAGAGCTTTAGTGCTCATTTTCCCAGCCTGACTCTTTCCCATGTTAGGGCAAGAAGGGAAAGAAAAATAAATTCTAAAATGCAAAGAAAGTTAGGATTGTTCACATTGCTCATGTTCATCTTGCTTTTTCTCTTAGTTTTGCTCTCTATTCCTTTTGTCTCAAATTGCCTTTCCCATGGCCTTTGAAATTAATATTTTAATCCTTAAAAGTCCATCTTGTTAAATATGAAAATAGACTGTATTAGAGCTACAAGGAAAGACTTCAAAACCTAAGCATACTGGAGGATCACTAAAATAAAATGCAGTAAAAATAGAATTCATTATAAACTGGATCTATTTTTAGGTTCCAACCAAAGGGACCCCTTCCTGGAAGTACCCAAGAAATCTACCTTTCACATGGTCACCATTCTATATAGAAACTCAAAAGTTCAGCATTGTGGCTAAGCTCCTGTGTCATACTAGCAAATTCCTATTTTGTAGAACAGGGTTGTGAAAACATGCACTTAAAATGTTCTTGTGTATGGATGTTGGTGCTCTTGTTGTCCAAATATAAGGCTATTGGTATGGGGACTTCATTGATTTGTATTAAAAATAACTATTAGTATTCTCTCCCTTCCTCCTTCTCTCTCTCTTTCTATCTCTCTCCTCCCTCTCCTTCTCTCTCTCTCTCTCTCTCTCTCTCTCTCTCTCTCTCTCTCTCCTCTCTCTTCTCTCTTTCTTTTTCTTTCTCTCTCTCTCTCTCTCCCCCTGCTCCTATCTCTTCCTTATTTGTCTTTCTTACACAGGAAAGGACAGGGGCGACCTGATTGGGCAATATTTGGGAGACTCACTGAGCACAATGAAACTATTCTCTTCAAAGAAAAATTTCTTGATTGGACTGAAATGAAGAAGCCTTGTGAAAAGAACTCCAGCGAGCTCACCCCACAGAAGGTATGGCGTGTGTCCTCATGTGGCATTTGGGGCACTGTTTATTCCCCCTGAAGGGAAGGCACTGAAGCTGAAAATGTTCCCGCTCAGGTTCTCCTTGTAGAACTGTAGAGCAGCTTCTAATTATGTACAGATTCCAGGAGATGAAATCTGTTTCCTTGCTGAGCCCTCCCAGCTTGATAATGAGGAAGCTGCTTCACAAGCTTTGCCTCTCCGCCCTTTGGTGGTACATTGCATCTCCAGGCTTCCCCTCATTAAAGGCCAAGGTAGCACAACAAATACATTGGGATGAAGCATGAAAATATCTTCAGGTGCTGGCCTGAGAATAGGTGAAATGGTATTAAGTATGACAGGAGACCTTTCTGTAGAGATGTGGGCAAAGGAAAAGCAATGTCTCTGCTCTCTTGCAGGAAGAGTCCAGGTCTGAGGTTAAGGCCTATGATGTGATGCTGATGGTGCCGGTGCCCCAAGTGACTGTCAGTACCGTCTTGGATGGAGTCAATATTGGCCGTGGCTATGGACTTATTGAAGGGGATGACAGGAGGCAATTTGAGATTACCAGTGTTTCTGTGGACGTCTGGCACATCTTAGAATTTGACTATAGTCGGCTCCCCAAACAGAGCATTGGGCAGTTCCATGAGGGAGACACGTATGTGGTAAAGTGGAAGTACATGGTGAGCACTGCAGGTTAGTGAATTGTTACATCTTGTTCAAGCTAATAGTCCCCTAGCTCTAACACGGATGCTGAAAATAGCACCTTTTGGTGTGAAATTTCTGACTTGTGTGATGCCTTATCCCTAGCTGGAGAGGTACCAGGTAAAATTCCCAAAAGCTTGGCAAAGCCAATGATCTTTTTCTAAAACCCCTCTTTAAACAGAATTCAGCTTGTATATTTGATTCTTCTCTTTTTTTTTCTATTTAACACTGCTTTTCTATATGTGTGTTTAAATTATGTATCTGTGAATTTTGTTTTCTGGCTACATGTTAGTTACTAGAAAGATTGTAAAAGCATAATTAGCCCAAACTCAAGTAATTTTTTTTTTGGTCTTTTTGGAGGGGGGAAAGCAGGGCAGTTGGGGTTAAGTGACTTGCCCAAGGTCACACAGCTGGGAAGTGTTAGGTGTCTAAGACCAAATTTGAACTCAGGTCCTCCTGACTTCAGGGCCAGTGCTCTATTCACTTCACCACCTAGCTGCCCCTCTCAAGTAATTTTAAATCAAAACTATACTCTGAACAAGGCAGCATGACAGAGGAAGACTTCATGAGGACAGGAAAGAAAGCAGTGGATTTGTAGTCTGGGGACTGGGTTCAAGTCCTGACTCTGCTACTTCCTAGCTGTGTGATCTTGGGCAACTCTCCCAGATTCTCCAGGCTTTAGTTTCCCCATCTGTAAAACAGAAACAGTACTTTCCCTACCTCACTTTTAGGGTTACAGGGAACAAATGAGATGATATATGTGAATAAGCCTCGGGGTCATTCCATGGTTGTGTAGTGTTACATATACATACACACATAATGATAACTTCTGTTCTGCTCTATTCCTATCATTATAAAAAGGCTTAATAATAGCATCATTTTCCTTTCTCAGAGGATGAGGCACAGTAACAATATTTTGTTGGTTTGGTTTAAACATATTTCTGCGATAATGATTGCTGACATTTTTCCAGCAAGTTAAAGTTCGCAAAATTTTTAATGTGCGTTATCGCATTTGAATCTCGCAATAACCCCATGAGGTATGCATTCTGTAGAGATTATCCCCATTCGACAGCTAAGGAAGCTGAAGCTCAGAGAATTAAGAACTTGCTCATGACCACCTAGCTAATAAGCGTTAGCTGCCAGATTTGAACCCCCGCTGTCCTGGTCTCGAGCCCAGTGCTCTAACTACTGTGCCTCACTGTTTGCTTTTATAGTCAGACTTCTTGTAAGCCACTGTCCATACAATAATTCCTACAATAAAAGGTTATGTTCTGTTTCTACCAGCAGTGAAGAGAGAAAAAGGAGGCCTGAACTTTAATAGGACCCTTGATGGAATGATTCTGTTATGCCATCGAAAGCAATTACTTGAAACTTTTGTCCTCTTTCTCTGTCCTTATTTCTTTCATTCAATAGAAACATGTTCAACACCTCCTACGCTCAGTACCAGGGCTAGATACGAGAGGAAATGCAAAGTTTAGATAAGATGTGTGGTCCCTGCCCTCAAGGTGCTTACAGTCTAGTAGAGGAATGAGACACTGCCACAAATAGCTATAACGCACAATGCCACATGATATGTGCATTAAAGTATGAAACAAAATGAGGCAGTCGTTACTGACTGGGGTGGAGTGGCAGGGGGAATGATGAAGAAGGGCTTCATGAAAGAGGTGGTAGTTGAGTAGAACTGGGTAAGAATTAAATAGACAGATGAGAGAAGACATTCCAGGCTTATGAAGAGTAAGAGAAAAAGTATAGACATGCAGGGAGAGTATAGGGCATATTCTTAGGGCAAAGCAAAGTCAGATTTGGTTGTAGTGAAAAATGAGCGGAAGGGCATGATAGGAAATATGGTTGGAAATAGAGGGTAGTACCAGATGGTGGAGGACCTCAGAGCCTTGAGAAGAAAAGATGGAACCAGCCAGGACAGAAGAGGAGTGGTTAGGTAGGAGTCCCATTGGGGGAGTGGCATGGTATCTCTGAAACCAAAGGAGAAGGGAGTACCCAGAAGCAGGGGGTGGATCAAGAGTGCCAAGGGTTTCAGAGAAGTAGAGAAGGATGAGGACCAAATGAATGCAATGGATGTGGCCATTCGGGGCTGGCTCATTGCTTACCTCAAAAGAACAGTGTAAAGGGAGGGGGGAGGTGACAAAACTCATGAGGGACTTTCTGTGGAGAGAATGGTTGGTGAAGAAGTAGCGGTCCTGAGGGTCGGCAGCTTTTTCAGGAAGTTGTGTAATGAAGGAAAAATGAAAAATAGGAAATTAGGACCTGAATGGAATAGAAAGGAAAAGAGGAAGGTTTTTATTAAAGGATTGGAGAGACTTGAAGGGAAGAAGGGAACAAGCATTGAGTCTCTACTGTGTGTCAAGCTTTGCTTTACAAATTCTACTTCATTTGAGCCTGAGAATGTTTCCTGGCAGAAAAGAAGAAGCCCACAGAGAGAAAGAAGCTGAGGTTACATAAAAATGGATATGACTACAGTGGCAAGGGCTGGATTGGATCTTAAAGCACAGAGAGAAGTGAGGTAGCTTGGGGAAGTGATGGTTTTACCCGGGAGGTTGAGAGAGCTCTTTGAGGTAAAAGGGAAGGAGGAGAGAATGGATGCTGCCACTGCCAGGAAGCCCAGAGCCAGAGAGTTGAGGGAGGTGGTGTCGGGTGGCCTGAAGATGATTGTAGGGCATCCGAGAAGGTCCAAACAAAGTGATAAATGTGTTTGTTGATTCTACCCAGACCTGTCATTTCATCATTGTAGGGAGGTTCCCAGTGAGGAAGAAAGTGTCTTCTGTCCATTCAGATCTTCAGAGATTTGAGGGGACTGAGAAGGTGAGTGCCTAGGGCGCATAGACAGTATATATCAGAGGCGGCATGTGAACCCAGGTCATCCCAACTCTGAGGTCAGCTCTCTTTCCACTGTGCTGTGACATCAATTCATGGTGGTTAATATTCGCTTGGTTTCATGCCTTTCTCTAGCAATAAGAATGATGGCAGGGATTGGGGTGGCGAGGAAGACTTGTCCAGGGCTCAGAGGAAGAGAGTTGGTATAGGGACCTGGAACAAGATGGAGAAAGGAGGTTCTAAATGGATTGGCCAGACTTTGGAGGAAGAAAAGCCGTTGAGGGATGTAGTGAAGTGAATGTTCTGGACATAGCAATGGGGAATGAGGCCTCCCCTGAACTTTTTTTTTGGTGGTGCTTTTATTTGGAGTTAAGTATCACTTAGTCTATGTACAATGAGTGGACCTTCTTAGTTGTCATGGTCTCCAAGAGTGCATCCCTCAGTAATTTCTTGAGAAGCTTCGGTAAAAAGCTATAGTTACTAAATCCAAGCTTAGAACTTTATGAACTGAAGATTACCTCTCTTTATGTCACCTCAAACATGGCCATGTTGGTCTCTTTAGTTGACATATCTAAATGAAAATCTAAAATGAAATATCTAAAAATTCCCCAAGCATTCACCAAAACAGAAATCTGAGAGCTAGGAAGAGGAAAGGGAAGAAATGTGGATATGATGCCTCTCTCCCATTGATTTCAAAGCATTTCATTTCACTTGCCAATTTAACTTAAGAGAGATCAGGCTCGAATTCTATTTAATCTCAAGTCCTGCAGGTTGGAAATGTGATTTCTAGTAACATATTCCTTACAACCTATGTGTAGAAATCTGTTCATTTGCAGACAAACATGCCCTTCTTCCCTAGGCCAGATGGGCCTTGGGGGACCCATTGAAAAACGCATCAGCTCTGACTGGTGCTAAGCAGAATAAACAAACCCTTATCCAAATAGAGATTCATCTTAGACTATGCTCTGTGCTGGTGGGTGGAAGTGAAAGAAAAAAGGGGAAATTTGAAGGTAACAGTTGACTCTTGGAGAGGAATGTTGCCTGGGGAAACAAAAGAATGCCACTCAAATGCATAAACCTCAAACATAACTATATGTAATAGGAGGGTAACTGTGTCGCTTGACAAAGGAATAAACGGGCAATGCAAGTAAATGTCTGGTGATTCTCTTACCCAGTATGGATTTGGACAGGAAGAAAAGGAGGTAAGGCCTCCAGCATAACCATCTACCATCAGAGCAATTCAGCTGGGGGCTAATATGAAACCACACCGACGCCCTGCCTGCTGCACCCCAGACCTGTGTTTTAATATCACCTCTCAGTGGACCAAAAATGTCCATCGATTAAAGAGCCAGGTCTGGAAACACTTTTGCAAAGCAGCAAACAACTTTGAAAATGTCCAGGTGCTAGAGAATTCGATTGGAACAGGAAGCGTCCATAAGTGCCTTTGGGGGACAGCAAAACACAGCCGTGTGGCATTTGCAGACTATTTCACCATCAGGGGAACACTGGTTCACTGGAATGACTCAGTTGATCGGTCTAGAAGGGGACAGACCCCGACAGGGAGGCGGCTGGAGGTGGTTCTAGAAATAAAGCTCTCCACTATTGCACCTTCTGGGAGGGCAGGATTCTGCTGGGGTCAGCAGAAAGCAGCAGCTGTGGAGACAGTTCCCCCACCCCACCCCACCCATGTTTGCTGATACTGGCCAGGCTGTGCGAGAGACAAACCATTGTGACCTGAGGGGGTAGGAGAGGGTGTAATTGGATAGGCCACTCACTGCCACAGGTGCTGGATTTGAAGTTCAATATTCTCTTAGAGGGAATCTGGGGGAATGTTATTCTTTTACTAAATGAATTTTATGGCAAAAAATACAGCTGACATTAGGTTCCTCCAAGGGATGATATGACCCTTGCTCCAGCAAGATAGAAGGTGGTCAAATGGAGCAGTAGAAGATGATCAAAGAATTTCAGGGAGGGGGGTGGTGCAGAACCTAATGGTTTTGTTTTTTTTTAATGTACTCCTTTTGCAGTTTGGTGAGGCTTAGGGAGCCATTCTCAGGATGTTTTTAAATGCATAAAATAACATACAGAGAATTACAGAGGAAACAAATTATATTGAAAAATACAGTTGTCAAAATATTGTTTAAAACAGATTCAGCAACCCCAGGTTAAGAACCCATGCTCTCTGACATCCCTGCTAAGCGGCCATCTGCCTCCCCTTGAAAGAAGCGGAACCCACCACTTCCTTCACAAGTCTGTCCTGCTTTGAAGCAGGAGCCTTCAACTGCCTCTCTTCATCTACTACCCAGAGTTCTTCGTTCTGACCCCTGAGGCTAAGCAGGATAAATCCTGCAGTCCTTCAGATATCTAAAGATAGCAAGCATGCACTCTCTCTCCTTTCCCAAGCCTTCTCCAGACTAAACATTTTTCTTGGGGTACTTCTCGTTTTTAGGAGGGTTTGGGGTTTTGTGGGTTTTTTTGTGCCTTTAAGTTTCTTTTAACTGACCTTATAGAGTGTTCTGCGGTCCTTTCAACATCCTGGTGACCCATCTGTGGATAGAATTCCAGTTTGTCAGGGCCTTCCCAAAACATGCCATCCAGAGCTGAACACGGTGCAGAGGAGCCCAGATGTGATCGCACCAGGGTAGGGTAGAGTAGGACCTATTGTTATGAGGTCGGGGCTATCCCTGACTGATTGCCCCAGGAAGGGAATTCATGATCTTTTCATGGTGCTTCCATTTTTGCACCATTATTATGAAACACACTTCCCAGAGGACATCTTGAAAATGTATGTATATGATGACTTGAAAGCATTTTGTCATTGCTTGAAATCTGATGAGGATTGACCGTGCTCTTAGCATGCAAGGACCCATGTGGTCGTTGCCATAGAGATTGCCTAGAGTTCTTGAGAGCGTTGGTGTTATCAGAGAATCATAAAGAGTGGGAAGGGACCTCAAAAACCATTCATGCCTAAGAATGTTCTCCTTGGTATCCCTGAATATCCACAGAGTCACAGAATCTGAGTGCTGAAAGGACCGCCACGACCGATTGATACTTCATGGAAGTGTCTTTCCATACCCCTGATGGCCTTTGGGCAGGGGGAGCCTGCTCTATCCTGAGACAGCCCCTCTCCCTTTTTGATGGCTCACATTCCTAGCTGGGTTTTTTTTTCCACTTCAATTTGAGCCTTTTGGAAACTCTAAAGAGTTGATCAACTGTATAGATTAAAGAGAAATAAGTCACTTGATGCCATAGGAAAATTGCTGGACTTAGAGTTAGGAGACCTGGGTTTGAATTTTGACCCTGACACACTTCCCAGCGCTGTAATTATGATCATGGTCAAGAAGATACTTTGCCTTTCTGAGCCTGGTTTCTCATCTGTAAAATGGTGATGATATCATATAGCTTGCCTACCTCACAAGATTGATTGTAGGAAACATCTCTCCGTGAATCCTAAAGTGCTAAAGAAATGGAAGAGATTGTTATTATTAAGACTTCCTAATTAAAAAAAAAACCTTTAAATTTTAAAAGCAGTGGAGCTGTGATTTCATCCATGAGGGTGCCCTTTCCAGCGATGCTGTGCCTTGAAATCACTGCTCATTCCCAAAGGCTCCTGTCCTAGAAAGCTGCCGTAAAGGATCTGCCTGGCAGCTGGGGGTCTGCCTTCAGTTAGGCCTTGGAAGAGTTTGACAAAATCAGAAATAAATACAACCAGGGGATAAATTCACACCACGCTGTAAGTCTGACTGTGCCGAGGTAGAATCAAGTTAGAAGTACGGAAAATTCTGAATTATAGAATCTGTTTCTTTGAATATCATTTTATTTCAGTAACTCAAACCAGCCTGATAAGTTACCATTTAGTAGTAGACCTAAAAAAATTTAAAAAGCCATTTTAATTGATTGATAATAATAATAATAATAATAATAATAACAAACATTCACATAGTGTTTCGAGGTTTGTAAAGATGCTGCACCTCCATCATCTGTCTCCTTTGAAGCTCAGTGAAATATAAATCCTTCCAGTATCAACATTTCTGTTTTATAGATGAGCCTGGGAAGCTGACTTGCCCATGGTTGCCCGGCTAATCCACATTAGAGGCAGGCTTTGAATCTAGATATTCCTGAGACCAAGTCCAATCACTGCCACAGGCCCACTCTGCCAGTCCAAAAACTGCGACATGCCCACTCTTCCAGGCTTCCTCCAACTAGTAGCTGGCATTTGTGGAGCGCTCCACCATTTTGAAACATAACTAAATATGACCTTGTTCTATCCCCACAGCAACCCTAGGAGGTAAAGCGCTATAAGTATTATCCCTGTTTTTCAGATGAGGAAAAACTGAGGTGTACAGAGCTTATGTGACTTACCATGGTCATAGAGCCTATGGGAGTATTGGGAGGTAGAACTCAAACCTCCATCTCTCCTTATTCCAAGTCCAATATTCTCCCTACTTAGCAAATCAACTATTCCTATGCATAAGGTCCTTGTGTTACACATAGTGGAAAAAGCCTAGAATGTGAAGGCTGAGGACTGAGGCTGCAGTCCCAAATATATTCTGTATTTGCCCTGTGATCTGGGCCAAGTCACTTAGCTCCATTTTAGAGTATTTGTCTGAATCTTCATCTATAAAATGCAGGTAATAAAGTTTGCCCCACCCACCTCACCAAGAAATTGGGAGGCGAGGCCTTTGTAAAACCTGGAATTCCATAGAAACGTGAGCCACGATCCCCATGAGAGATATTTATCACGATGAAGATGATTATGATGCTGCTGCTTCTCGAATTTTTGAGATTGATTGAAAAGTCAGGATGTTTTGAACACCCTCCCGTTGGTATTGTTGACACATTCTCAATTTTCCTACTTTATGAAGAAACAGTTTGCTAAGTAAACTTTAGCACAGCCTCATCCAAGCATTCAGAAATGACAAACAGGTAAGGTATGGGTTGTTAAGAGTTTGCCATATGTCTTGTCAACTCCTTGCTGGGTTATTTGTTTCATTTGGCCTACAAAAATGGACATATTCCCCTCTGACAATTCTTGATACTTGGCACTAACTAAACTTTCATTCTTGCTCTTAAGTGCTCTGAGAAAGCCTCATTCACATCATTTATGTAACACCATTTTGTAGATGGCCCTCGTGACACCTGCTTTCCAGGAGCTTGCAGTAAAGTATGACTTATCTTCCCTTTCTCCCTTAAAACTCAACAGAGATACCTCACTTAACTATTATTTTAGGCATTTGATTAGAGGCAAGAAATCCAGATAATGCAAAAAAAAGAGCATGCAAAATTATTACTGTTGGTTTTATGATGGAAACACACAGATGCAAGCATCTTCTTGCTCCACCATTTCCCAGTCAATCACTCCATCGGCAAGTGTTGGTTGTGTACCTTGTGTGTACCAAGAACTTTGCTAGACTTTAGAGGTACAGATGCAAAAGTGATGGTCCCTGCCCTGGAGAAACTTACATTCTACTGGGGACATTATGTGTCCAGCAATAAGTAAAAACAGAATTGGCACAAAATAAATACAGTGTTAGGGTGAGGGGACAGTTATTGAGGAAATCTGAGAAGGTCATTTGTAGGAGGCGCAGAAGGAGAGAACCACAGTATCCAAGATGCAGGGATGAGAAGGGGGAGCATTCCAGGGGTGTGTGTGTGTGTGTGTGTGTGTGTGTGTGTGTGTGTGTGTGTGTGTGTGTGTGTG